>CM069441.1:90963423-91609309 GCA_035610835.1 Ophiura sarsii | reverse complement strand
TGTAAAATTTGCGTCCGACCATGGAAGTACGATCAAATCAATGAATTGTTATGACCTGATGACCTCTGATCTGGCACTGGTGTCATGCCTGGAGATGAGGGCGATGACAAGTCTGAGTTGATTCAGCCGGGGTATAACCAGGGTTGTTTGCGAATTAATTTTGGGCAAAAGAATATAATAAGCAAAGAAAGTGTGTTAAAATAAATTACTTTCTTGATGAACATGTCCCAAACACACTGATAAATTACGGGTAGGATCCCCGACACGCAACAGCGGAGGCCTTTATTACGGCTTTATAACTTAAATCAGCACATTTATGACATTACCATGATGTTTTACACCCGTAACAGCTTCAAACCTTTAAATAGAGCAACATTAAGTTTTTATACTTACTGATTTTCTGGTAAATAAGGCCTTGTTGTGTGCCACGTTGTGGTTGTAAGCGGGATTCAAGATGGCCGACGAAACAAAATATCTCAGTCAGCTCAAATTTTCTTAGCGCTGCAGTAGTTTACCTCAAAATTTCTTAGCGCTGCATGTGTGGCCGTCAACAAAGTCATGGGTGCTACGGTTATTTTTACGTTGGTAAGTCAAGAATGTGAAAAAGGTCCTACACTCTTCCACAGCTCAATCAATCATAAAGTCATAGCGCATTCTGAACTTGAATGGAACAATGCTAAGTAAGATATTGATACTACGGGCGTACCTGAGCGCTTTCCTATCCTTCTAATTATATATCCTGGGTTGGAACTACTAAAATGTACGCCTTGCACTCTCAAATTAAAAATACAAGCGTACCGCGTACACATACTCGCGCGTTGCGGCGCGTGGTAACGGGTCATAGCAGGTCCCGGGAGCTTCAATAGCTTTTAATGCAATCTAAAGGGTGAACGCAAAGACAACGCTGATTGGCTAACTGTAATGTCAAACTTGCGTTGACTTTCCAACGCAGGTTTGACGTATGCCGAAGGACCCTCGCCTTCGGCTCGGGCCTGTCGGTTCTCGCTGGGGGCGCTCTATACCTCACTGGGCGAGTGGACTTCTCGACGGACTAGTATAGGGAGGCAGGGTAAAGACTTCACTGAGGGATTATACTGAATAAAGCTTTTTTTTGTAATCCCAGAATAAAAATTGCCCCACTGAACTGATTTTAATATTTTAAATCATCCTGTGTTGCAGAGAACAGACGTCTTGGTAACTTTTAGAAGTTTCTGAAGATGGCATCAAACCAACCGGTGAGGTGTAGTGGATGCTCATCTGAGCTGGGCACTGGAGCACGTTTTTGTCAAAATTGTGGTAAGTCCAATGAAAATTAACATCAGGGTATGTCGTATGTATGAATTTTGTTTGATTGTTTGTTTTGGTGACTGACCTGACTCATCCCAACAGGGGTCGGTATCGCGCACACAAAGACGCATCAACCAGCCTGGCCTAGTGGCCACTCATAACAAACAAGGTTTACATCCAGTTGAGAAACCATTCAAGCTTACTGGTTTCCTTTGTAGACGAGACTAGTTGATTTAGCTGCGAGGGTATACACAGACAAGAGATAGGTAGCTCAAGTCTCATTCGTACCACAAGTGACTAATGGATAACATTTGGAAGTTATGGAAAATGATAATTTGCGTAACAAAAAGCTCATGTTTTACACTGAATGCATGGGTATAACTGATGTGCTTCTATATAAATACTACCAGATAGCATCAATAAACACAGGGGGCCGGGGGGGGGGGGGGGGGGGGGGGGGGGTCCTTGCCCCAGTCAGATCAAGCCCAACACCAATTTCCCCCAAAACAATCAAAAATGTTTACTTTTCATGTCAAAATTACCTCAAATTACCTTAAAATTAGTCTGAAGTAAAATTGTTTCAGGCCAAATTATGCTATTTTCAGTCAATTTTGACAAGCCAAATTATTTGCGCGCTACCCTTTTTTGCGGCCCCCACTCTCAATTTCAAAAGCTGAGTTCAGCCCTGTATAGAACCTACTTAACTTGTGTTTTGGGAGAAATAAGGGGCATCTGGGGAATGTGTGGAATGGCTTAATAAAATACTGACTTCTTTGTGTTCATTACGGTTGGCCATCGCCTTTATAATTTGAGCCACTTTGGAATTTAGTTTTTTTGACTATAATGACAGGCCAAGATTGATCCGTGAACATGAAACCTGACTTTGTCTAGCCAATACAGGCATACAGCCTTGACGCGTTTTATTTAGCATTTATTAACATGTTTAATGTAGCCAAATTGGGCTAATAATTGAAACTAAAGTATAATCTAGAAATGCTATATCGACACCTCAAAATTTGAATATTTTATTTTATAAAATCTGAAATACTAAGCACTAATCTTTTTAAACAAATTGAAGTTCAAAGCTAGAAATTCTTTATACAACCATGCTAAAACAGGCTCAGACCATACAATTTGTGGGGGTATTTGTATAGAGGGAGCTAGAAAGAAGTCCAGTGGCAGCACCATGGCACCATAGGGGGGGGGGGGGGGGGGGCGGGGTGGGGGGCAGGGCAGCGATCCTTGCCCCACTCAGATCAAGCCCAACACCATTTTCCCCCAAAATAATCAAAAATGTTTACTTTGCATGTCAAAATTACCTCAAATTAGCTTAAAATTAGTCTGAAATCAAATAATTTCAGGCCAAATTATGCTATTTTCAGGCAATTTTGACATTAAAAAGCCAAATCATTTGCGCGCTACCCTTTTTTATGCCCGTCCCCTCCCCCTCTCAATTTCAAAAGCTGGGTTCGACCCTGTATAGAACCTACTTAACTTGTGTTTTGGGAGAAATAACGGGCTTCTTCGGAATGTGTGGGAGTGGCTTACTAAAATACTGACTCCTTTGTATTAATGTATTCATGCATAAAGTTGATAAATTAAATCACAGGTTAGGCCTATTATTTATATAATATTCTGTTAAACCAGGCAAAGCATGTAACATAATATGGCATGCAAGTTTCATGATTTGTCAACACTGGCCAACATGAAAATAAGAATTGTGTTAGCCATATTCCAGAACATTACCCGTCTGCAATGATCATGTACAGCGTGTATCAAAAAGAACGCAACACTTTTTGTCGAGAGCTGTACGGTCGCAGTAAAAGACAAATCACACTCAAACTTATATATTCTGTTAGGTCTATTTATTGGCTATCATATAGTCAAATTACAACGATATCGATTATTTATTCGCTGAGATATTAAAGGTATAAGTAGAGAAGTGCAAAACACCTTTTACATCGTTCGTTCTAAAAACTTGGGTTTTCCTGTCCGATTAGTGTTATGGGTTAACAGTTTAATAACTATGTAAAATTAATGTCTGGAATGGTTTATCTTATTTCATTTGTTTGAGTAAGGTGGTGCATAAAATAATTGAATCGTGTAATCTGATAATCATTTGACCATTTGAATACGTCAATCACCCTTTTTAGGTCGTCCGTAGGAAGAGACCTTATGGCAGCATCCTTCGTGTGTAGTCTGTGTGTGTAGTGTGTGTGTCAACAATTTGGTATACACTTTTTGTTACAATTTGGTATACACTTTTTGTTTTGTCCATTTCTTTTCCATACAATGTCCAATTGCAATCAAACTTCGGTCATAGATGCAACATGGGAACCTTCATATGTTAATGAGGTCAAAGGTCACATACCAAGGTCAAAGGTCATCCGAGGTCAAGATGTATATGTAAAAGTGGCTGCATATGTAAAATTGATTACATTTGTCCATTTCTTTCCATACAATGACCAATTGTAACCATTATTATGCAGTTCGAATCTTCCGTCCCATACTTGCAATGCATTGGTAAAGACCAATTATTCTGAACATTATGTCACTGGAGTGAACTTGGTCGACCAAGTTTATTCATTATTATGTTTTGAGAATCTTCCGTCCATTCATTTACACAGAGCTTTGAACTCGAGTTAATCAAGTATTGGACTGTTTTTTTAAATAAAAAAATCGGTCATCCGATTTTTTTACTGTATCGGACAGTTTGGAATAAGAGCTTTTGATTGGTTCAATGTTTTTGCTGGATTGACCCATACATTTGAAGGGTTTGAACTGTAATTTTTAGTTAAAACTTTTCATAACTGACGCTGGATAAATAATTGACATATTTGTGTATTTTCTATAAAGAAACAAAATATAATGATTAATATATATTTTAACAAGAGAATAGAATGATAATTTTGTTATTTTTGGATGGGAAACATGTTGAAAAACTATCTTCTTTACTAGTCAATTAGCCCCTACCGTCACTATAATATAACCCCCTATTTAACTCAATGGAACAATCCAAATTAACATCCTGAACTGAAAACAGTAAACAACAAACAAGATGGCCGACACCTGTGGTACATTTTGTGTGGAGCTGAGGTTCCATCAGAATTACTCATGAAAAGAGTAAATACAATAAACATGGACAAGGTAAATTAATGCAAACAGTGTGAAATACTCTTTGGCTAAAAATGTTGTACTTTTGGTCTGGAGAATTTATATTCTTTTTACTAGCTAGGCCTAAAAAGTAAAGCTTCTTATTTTTATTTCCGATTTTTGTGCTGGCCTTTATAAACCTAAATTCCCTCAATATTTCCATGATGTTTACACATTCCAATGAAAAAATCAAATAGCAATGATATAGTTAGTCATTTAAAACATATTTTGATAGCATTTTTACAGTTTTCTTGTTGAAATTCCAGACGAAAATACACCCTAAATAAGCTTATTTCTCATGTGTGCAGGCCTAGGACTAGGCTCACGATTTACCATTCAAAATGAACCAGTGTCTTATTTATAGATGCATTAGCATTCCTTTTGGGGTATATTGCAATGTAACACAGATGCAAAACTGCAACAGTCACCCCACTTTGAATTTAAAAGAGAGCCCTAGGTGATGATATGATGCTAGCGTGACCTAGGCCTACATGGCCTAGCCTATACTACATTTTGACAAATGGATGGCTATCCTATTTCATATAAATTAATGTGCATTTATTTAACAAGCATAGATGTCCCATCTTTAATTAGAGTCAGATTCTCAAAACATAATAATGTAAATATTGGATTCCTTTTTTCGAGCAATACAGTGAAAATTGGTTTCGCCTTGAAAAAAAATCGGACTCGCCTGCGGCTCGTCCAATTTTTTTTAACCAATTTTCACTGTATCGCCCTCAAGTCATCCAATATTACACCACACTTGGTCAGTGAACTTGGTCAGTTTGGTTACCTGCATGAATACTGTATAACACTAAAGCGTGTATTAATATGCCAATTTTATTTGAGCAGTCACAAAATGCAGTAGACTATTTGTTTTAATTTTGTCTTTTTTAATTTTTGAAATATTTTGACATTTTTTTTAAAATTTCTTTTTTTTTTGATTTTTTAAAAAAAAAAATTGCAATTTGTTGAGAAATTTTTGGGATTTTAAAAAAAAAATCAAAAAAAAATCAAAAAAAAAAATCAAAAAAAAAATCAAAATCAAATGTTATTGATATTTTTACAATATCATGGTGATTTTTTTTATTTTAATTTTTTTTAAATTTTTTAAATTTTTTAAACATTTTTTGTTGTTGTAAAGTCAGATTCTCACTGCATAATAATGATAAAATTGGATGGATTTTTTCGCATGATACACAAATATATTGGTCTTGCTATGAGTTTTAAAAATATTGTGCTCGACTGCGTCTCGCACAATATTTTTTAAAACTCATAGCTCGACCAATATCTTTGTGTATCACGCTCAATCCATCCAATTTTATATCAAACTTTGGTCATAGATACAACATGGAAACCTTCATATGTTAATGAGGTCAAAGGTCACATACCAAGGTCAAAGGTCATATGAGGTCAAGATGTAAAATTAGCTGCATATGTAAAATTTATTACATTTAAACAGGTGAAGTACAATTGCAACCAAACTCCAGGATGTTTATTTTATTTTTTATATCCTGGATCCGCTAGTGGTCTAACCTCTTTCTTTCTAGATGCCTGTGGTTTGAGATCCACCTTGTTTTTAATCTACCCATATAAACGGACGACCTATTTGGGACCGCTGTCCCTATTTTTAAGTTCTGAACCACCGATTGCTATGATCGCCACATAATGTCTATGGTACGTTCTTTCATAAATTTAAGTTCATAATCGATGCATCTTAAAACAAGGACAGCATTTCCCATTTTGAGGGTCAGGCAGCACCATAATGTCCCATTCCCAACAGACTAACCATGACTGATTCATACCAGACAATTCCTAGCTACCTTCACTGGACTATTCCATTTGTTTATCTTTTGAATAATGTGCCATACTGTTTTATTTATGACATTAACGAGATAAAAAGAGAGAGGATTTGCAAACAGACTTTGTAATCTGGATTGTCAAGTTGTGTCATTATCTGTCAACTAATGAATTGCCAGATTTAATTAATATTGATATGATACTGTTATAGCCAGACATTTGATACCTTTAACATGACATTATCTTCTGATGAGTAGTTTGATTCCATTTATTTAAGTACAATGAGTTATTAAAGTGTCTTGATCATATTCACCTGACAAGAAAATCAGGCATACAGGATAAACGATGTAAAACGTGTTTTGCCCTTGTCTACGTGTATCGTTGATATCTCAGCGAATCAATAATCGATATCACTGTAATTTGACCACGTGATAGCCAATAAGTACACCTAACAGAATATATCAATTTCAGAGTGATTTGTGATTTGCCGTAATCGGAGATCTCGCGACAAAAAGTGTTGCGTTTTTTTTGATACACCCTGTAGTATGAATATTTTACTGTCCAGAGTACACCAATAACTATTGGTAGGGAGCTGTCCTGACATAACCCCAAAACCTTGGATTTGGGTAAAACTCCATTTGATTTCCCCAGCGTGCTACAGATAATTGAAAATGGAAATGAATGTTTGGGGTTTGACAGACAGGTTTTGCACTTAAGAATACCAGTTACTATCATTTTGGGATATGACCAAGAAACCCCCCACCACCCCCCCCCCCCCCCCCCCCCCCCATTCAAGAGTGCCTTTCATACAAGATTTTGATTGTCAACAACAATTTAGCTGTAAAAATAGGGGGATCATTTCTGACAAGCCCAAATTTTGTTATATTATAATGTTGAAACATGTGAAAGAAATCTCCCCCCCCCCCCCACCCCCGTTTTCACCCCCTATGCAATTTATTGCCTTACCAAGTTCATACACAGTTCAACAATAAAAGTTCCCCTTTAGATTATGCCTGATATTTTTAAAATGAGCTACTCCATAGAAACGATTTTTGGCACACATTAATGTACTTGATCGCAGCAACACTAGAACGGGGCTATAACTACGCAGGTTTTGTAATGCTTGAATGAGCATACATTGAATGGAGGAATACCTCATTTTCAAAAGTTGCTAAAAGTTCAACACCTGCATAGTTATAATTCTAGTGTTGCTGTGAACACGTACAATAATGTGCTCTAAAAATGGTTTCGATGGAGTAACTCATTAAAAAAATATCAGGCATAATCTAAAGGGGAACTCTTTTTTTAACTGTGTAGGTTCGTTTTTTACCACTTGATATCAATAGCACCTGTATGTCAGGATACTCAAATGCTATTTTATCTCCAATGCAAATGTTGGGGTATGCTACTTACACTTACAGTTAATTCCATTTAACACACCCTCAGATGGGGAATTCTTACAAAAATGAGAGGTTTCTTCTTTGAGATTTTCTTAAGTTCTGATTTCCCCTTGGCTTTTGGGATATCAGATGGGTAGGCCTACCTCATTTGCTTCAGAACTATAACAATGACACATATTCTATTTTCATACAATCTAGGTCAGGATAACCGTAGTGACTATAATAGTACTGCAGCTCCTCCCGAACCATGGTATTACCAGCAACAACAGCAGCAGCAGCAACAGCAGTACCACCAACAGCAACAGCAGCAGTACCACCAACAGCATGCCAGATATCATCCACCACAAAGGGGATATTATCCACAGCAACAACATAGAGGATACTATCCACAGCAAGGCGGGTACTATCCACAACCAGTAGGATACTATCCACAACCAGGATATTATCCACAACCAGGCGGGTATCATATTCAGTCTCCACTCACTCCAAATCAAATCCAGTCTCTTATTAACATGGGTGTGAGATTGACAGTTCCTCCCCCTATTCAACCACAAATGCAACCCCACGGGCAGCATGTCAGCATTAGAGAGGTGCCTTCTTTAGGCCAGTATGACAGCAGTGGTCTGCCACCTGGAGGAGACCTACAGCAAGAGCAGAAACTTGTAACTAATGATGAGGGCCATGCATCTGATATAAATCCAGAACATATCAATTCTGGTGATGGTCCTCGTGTAAATCAAAACATTCCACATTCTGATGGTCCAAGTCAAGATCAAGATGGTCCATATGCTAACACTGGATCAAATAATGAACCATTAAATGCAGGCCTTGAAGCTTCTCAGCACCAGCAAACTGAGAATGTAATGACCAGCAAACCGGCAGATGAAAATGTGCGCCATCAAATGGATCAGTACCAACAGGACCAACAACGACAGACTCAACAGAAGGAGAAAGTAGAACACCTAGCTAGTTTGCAACACAGTTCATCACAAGAACAGAATGATCTCAGAGAAGAAGATCAGATGCAGAGTACCCAACTGCAGAGGCATCAGGAGAATACATCTTTAGCTCATGGTAAAAAGGAAGGAAATGGTAGATTATCCCAACCTCAAGCAAATCAGCAGCAACAGGTGGCCGCCGACCAAAGAAATGTACAGAATCAACTTGAAACACAGGTGCAGGAACAAGATATGAACCCTAATCCTTCAGAGAATCATCATCCTAAGAAATCACAACCAAAGGACCAGCAGCAAGACAGATACCAGGAACATGGTCGCAAGGAAATCAGTAGTGGATCACAGACAAATCTCCAATGTCCTATTCCACCACATCATGATGGAAATCAACCACATCCAATCCATCATGAAACATCTAAGCAGAAGCAAGCTCAAATAGGACAGCAGACAGGCCAAGTGATAGACAAACATCAACACCATGACAGTCAAACTAAACAACCCTCATCAAAAGAAGGCAGTGGAAAGACTCTGAAAAGCATCCAAGGGGCTAATATCAGGCACAATCAAAATGAAGCAATAACACAGTCAAAATCAGAGGACGAACAAGTTACACTCAATAGTAATGAAGCCATGAAGGGATCCCAATCAAAGACAAATCCCAAATGCTCTAGAGATCATGAGGAGCAACCTTGTCAAATTGATCATAAAACAACTGAGGAGAACAAAACACAAATCACACAACCGGCTGACAAGGAAACAGAAAAACATCAGCATCATTCAGTTAATGACAACCAAAGTGAACCCTCAGCCCAAAAAGACAACAATAGTGATCAAGAAGACAACAACAGTGACCAAGAAGACAACAATAGGGACCAAGAAGACAACAACAGTGACCAAGAAGACGACAAACGTGACCAAGAAGACAACAAAAACAGTGAAGCAAAAACAATCTTGAAACCAGAAAGGGCATCTTACAATGAGAATATTATGGAAAATGTTGACCAGCAACCTGGAGGCAACAAAGAATTGCACAGGAATCAGCAAGTTCAAATGGAGTTGGAACATCTTAGTCAACAACTTAATGGACCACAAGGTCATTCTACAAAAGTTAAAGGTCAACTGGTGGCAGAGCAGATACACAAAAAGGAATACAAACCAGTGTTTGGACAGCAAGGGATTGCCAATGCAAAACAGGAATTTGCTTTTGAAACTGCTGACATCTCAAAGCAAGACGTGGATCGTGATAAGATGTCAACCAAGCAACATGTTGAGGAACATACCATTCAGGCAGAACCATACAAGATTTCCAAAACATCTATCCCAAGTCAAGGAGGGGGTGGAGAAGCTGAGAATGTAGCTGACTCCCCACCGGTACCACTGCCCAATACAGGTAACCAAAACATTAATGAGAATGGTCAAGGTGATATGGTTCAACGATCGACTGAGCCCAATGAAGGTGACCAACACATTGATGAGAATATGCAAGGTGATATGGGTCAATCAAAGCCCAAGATGCAGTCTGAAAATGTTGGAGATGACCCAACCCATGCAGAGAAGTTGAAGCAGACAGAGCTTTCTAAACGACCAACTGGATCATCAACACCGCACCCTTCTCATGGTAATAACAAAGAGAACTCTGAAAATACTGCAAATGGAAATTCAAGTAAAACTTATTCCCAGTCTGTGAAGGAAAGCAAGAAACGTGAATCTACAGCTACCAATACTCAAATATCAGAAAATAATGGAAAGAAGCTTCTTAAAAACTTGGCTGAAGAACACCCACCCAAAGCTAAAGGTATGTACAAGTATACGATATTAATATATATTTCAATTTAATGTACCCGGGTAATGAACCTAGTTAAAGGCATATTTTGCAATCTTTTCCAAGTGATGCCCTTGATTTTTACTCTGGAAGCAGATTTTCTTGCAGATTTGCATTTGTTATCATAAATCGTGAAGATCTTGTAAGTGACAGAGCAATACGATTCCTAATGAATCAAAATCATGGTTTGAAGAGGTTGAAATAACCTGTCGGGGCTGTACACAAGTAAACACAATAAGTACAGAATGGTTTTTTTTTAAATGATGAAAATCAAAAAAATATGTTGAAAATTCAAAAATATATGTTGAAAATCCTTTAATAATTGGAAGTAGATATTCATTGTGATTTAGTACTAAATTAGTAATGGCATGAGATTTGTCTATGGAAAATACAGTCAGGATCGATTTATGAGACAGGAAATGTCTTTCCTGATAGTAACCCTTCTTTATCAGAGAAAAAAATTGAGTGTAAAAATTTGACAAAGATCACATAATATTCCTTTAAACAGGTTTATCTATACAGTGTGTAACAGAAAACCTTCAAATTGTTTTGAGGACCTCTATTATTTCACTTTACACATTGATCACAATCACAAGCATCTTAACACATTCTGGAAATTATTACCAGGGGATGGTTAGTGTAACTTCAGTGGCCCGCCACTTACAGGAGGTGTTAACCCTAAAAATATGAAGTTTATCAAGCGCTGTAGCTTTGGAACTATTAATGTGATGTATATAAAAGAATACATTTTTGGAAAGGAAATCAAATTTCACTAAAAATGCCGATTTTTAAAAATGTTGACCCAAAATCACTTTTTTGGCCTAAACATTTTCGGAGATCGTAACAAAATTAGTTTTTGAATTTGATAAAAAAAGGCAGAAATTGCTCCAAAATCAACTAAAGACACTTCTCTAAGAACAGTATTTTAATTTTTTCATAAACTTTTTATTTTTTAAATTATTGACAAAAAAATATGGTTTTGTTACGTTGTCCAACCAAATTAAGCCAAAAAAGTGATTTTATTTGGTCAAAATTTAAACACCAGCATTTTTTAGAGAAATTTGAAAAAAGTTACAGCGCTTGATAAATTTAATATTTTTATTTAGAGTTAACACCCCCTTAAGTATTATCTTTTGTGGATAAGTTATTTGAAATTAGGGAAGCTTGAAAGTTGAAACACAGATGCAGGAAGTACAATTAGGTCTAACATTTTTTTTTTTGATTGGCGTAACCCGACCGACCCTATTTTTAAAAAAAAAATTTACGAACCTATTTTTACCGCCGACCCAAAACATTTTTTTGTGTGTGTGAGAAAAAGAAGAAAAAAAAACACCCAAAAAACAAATATGTGTCAGAGAAACAGTGAAAATGTGTATTTGTGCCATTTGTTTATGTCTGTATGGTATGTGTGCTGGTATATAAAATTTCATGTTTTATAGATTTAAAAAAATAAAAAAGGCCTTACTTCCATGCATGAATCAAGGGATGGTGGGTTTTTTGTAATCACATGTCATATGACCTACTAATGATTAAACAAAGATTTGTCCACACCAACTCTGCTATCTAGTAGTAGTAGCAGAGTCGCTAGTAACACATTAACACAAAAGTTAGTAACCATGAGCATTCTATATTTTTTCAAAGTCACCCTTTGCTAGAATTTGTCATCGAATTTCGCCCCCCTTTTTTGCAAAATGTAGGACAAAATTATGGTTTATTGCAGAGACTGAATCATTCTAGAAAATGTTCCCTTTTTTCCTGATGATTAGAATACTCATTATTACCAACTGTATGTGTTTTTGTGTTAAAGGTAGATGACCCGATCACATTTTCGTAACACAGAATTATTTCAAACAACCGTAGATTTTCGTATCATATGAAAGCTCGTATTTTTCTCATCATCATACTGAAATTTGACGGCCTAAATCGGTATAATTACGGAGAAATCGATGAAATAACGTCGAATTACCGCGAATGGTGGTAACCACCGATATAGTTTGTGTACTACTCAATGGGTACAGTTCACAGCATCTTGTGCGTCTAAAATAAGAACCATTAGAGCTATGCAACTCAAAAACTTTGGAACACGACTTTTTTAAGGATGACCTTTCATGTAGAATAGAAAACTTCAAGTTGAAAATCGGAACATCTACCTTTAAGTGAAAAAACACTTTTTTATTTTTGTGTGTTGACCATAATCAGTTTATTGATAAAGTACACCTAATGAAGAAACAGATGCAGTAAAATTATATTGTTTACATCAGTTGTAGTAACCCTTATAGTAACCCTAAAATGTATTCAATAACCCTTATATTAACCCCAAAATGTATTCAATAACCCTTATATTAACCCTAAAATGTATTCAATAACCCTTATATTAACCCTAAAATGTATTCAATTAACCCTTAAATGTACTCAAAAACCCTTACATGTATCAACCCTATTATGTATTCAATAACCCTTGTATCAACCTTATAATGTATTCAATAATCATTATATCAACCCTAAAAGTATTTAATTACCCTAATACCAACCCTAAAATGTATTCAATAACCCTTAATACCAAATTCAGTGCAACCTATATTTTTATATTGAATATTTCAACAGATGATGAGGGAAGCCTAACTTCTGAACAAGGTGATGGGCAAGTCCAAGTTAACACCAATGGAGACAATACAGGTGATACCAAAGGTGCCACGGATAAACACCCTCCGGTAAGCAACTATCAACTATCATATTGTAAATGATGGTTGATGAAAATAACTAATTTACCCACTGGATAGTCATGCCTCTACCCAGTGTTTTTCTTTTTATCAATATAATGTTACTTACATTTATTTTTACTTTATTGTGTCTCCACTAAATTAAAAATAACCCACATAATCATATTTCTGTAGTTGTGATCGGAACACAGACCACAAGGTCTTTATTTAGCCTGAAATTAAAACTGTCCAATTTCAAATTAGAGCTAATAAGATTGATGTGTAAGGTTAAATCTCAATCAGTGTCAGCACCATAATCAAAAATAAAATTGGGGTGGGGGGAGATAAATTCTGGGGTGGGCAAGACAAACGTTTGTTGGGGGAACTGCGCACGAAGCGTGCACAATATTTTGTTCTTAATTTGTTCTAGACATTTTAGACCAATTTAAGTAATTTTGACATTAAATGATTAAAACTTATCATTCTGATTGTTTGGGGTCCCAAATAAGACTGGACCCCCCCCCCCCCCCCCTGTAGTACCACAATTGATATTTTCAATAAAAAAATCACCAGTTTCATCTTTTAATTATATATTATAATTTGATTGGTAATTCATTGATTTCTCCCTTTATAGCAAGATACTCGTGCAATATATATTTATATTTATCATTCCATGTGTTCACAGGGTAAGGTACATAATAAAAAGAACAATCCACCAGAGGAGTATCATTCAGGATCAGGAAAAGTCAAGAAGTCTGGGAAGAAGAATTCAAACAAGGACAAGTGAGTATAAAATTAAATATAATATAAAGATTCTTTATATTATTTATTCATCTCACTTACTCGCGTGTTCGCTTGTCATAGATTCTGCAAGAATCATGCTTAAAAAGTTATAGGCCATTATAAATAGTTAATATTTACTCATGTATTTCGGCTGCTAGAGGCTCGCAACAATGGCTTTGTACATAAGTGCTTATAGGCCATGCTTATAGGCCATTATAAATTGTTAATATTAAATTAAAAGTGAGAAATACGAGTAAACTGAAGTTTTGCAACTTGCTCTGATGTCTGTACAACCAAAAAACGGGGGTGGGGCAACCCCTAAAAATTATAGAGCTAACTCGTGCTGATATATAATATATACAAAACCATTCCCCCCAACTGAAATGGTGTAGAAAATGTCATCCCAACTGAAAGGGGAAATAAACACATAGCAAAGCGCCGCTGAATGTCTCAACTCAAAAAATGCCAGAACTTTCACCGGCATGGGACTCCAACACCCAATGTCCTGTTTACTAGAATAAGCCCCTATAACCATTCGGCCACTAAAACTGGCGGAGATTTATAATTATAGCAGAATATGTTAAATCCAGTGAATGTTGCCACTGAGTTCAAAATAATCCAAGTCACATGCTTTAATGATTATGGCAATTAAATACCACAAGTTCCTGGCCAAAAATAAATTTGTGGCAGTGTTACCTTATTTATGGTTATTTTTCGCCAGGCTTAAAATACTGTGTTGAATTCACATGCATATCTATAAAGTGCAAAGTCTGCAAGATAAAACCAGACATTTTGAAATGTTTTGGACCTTTTAACCCTTAGTTGACTTAAGCTCAAGTTCTAATTTAGACTAATGATAGTATTAGTATAGGTTAAGGATAATACACAAGATCAAAATGCTACAAGCTTAATTAGAAAACAGCTCTAGAATGGAAAGTAGACCTATAGTACATATAATAGGATCCTCAAATACGAGGGTCATTCAATAAGTTCTGCCTCCTACATCATAATTTTGCTATTATACAAGCCAGTCATATGAAATATTCCACAATGGAAGCTTTGAATCTCAGCTACAGAATCATAGTAAATTGGTCTGAATAGTCATTGCACTTTTCTGGATATGCAGTAAGAACCAAACTTCCATTTAGTGCAACGGAAACGGGTAAAAAACAGCCAAATGTCTCCTGAATGCTATTCATTTGGACAATTCTAAGAGACAAAATGTATACCTATCGGTCAATTAAAATCGTTCTAAGTTACAAATCTCTCTCGAACAGACTTTAAGCAATACAAGGGACCAATTTCTTGGCGGAAAATGCCCTCTAATTAGCCAGAACCAGACCAGGACAGCCATCAATTGTAACCCTACCCTAGAGAACCGCTGCAAAAGTCATATTTGCTTTTCATAGGAACTAAGAGATCTTCATTATACAGGACTAAATGGAAATATTTCAAGTCTCTCGAAGATGTATTTTTCTATCACTGACTACCTGATTAACTATTCTAAATTTTGCATATAAGGAAAACTGATAAAGTTACTATCATGTTAAGATTTAACATTCGAGGCATCACTGTGGTTTGACTTGTAATAACGAACATTAGACTGAATATCAGTATTCCAGTATGCTAAAGGTGTGTCAATGCATTCGAGTTTATATTATACTATTTGCACACTACAGAGGTTAATAATGCCTATAATCTAATCTATACATGATAGTATAGCATTATATTCAGAAATCATCCATTGTTTCCTATTTTTATCCCCCTGGTTTGTAAAACCAGAAGGGGTTTTTTCGGGGGATTTTGTCATCATGTCAATGTGTGTATATGTAGGGGGTGTATGTCCGTATGGTGCTTTTGGTTAGACTTTTTTCCGAATGCTGTATCTGTATCAATTGCAACACATCGGGAGGTTCCTTGAAAAGTGGGACAAATGGGTTTTGACCACACTCTATTAAAATCTTTGTATTTCAAAAAGTTTATATTGCATTGATCACAGCGTTAATACCCAATTAAGGACAGGTATATTTTGTTTGATCCCTAAATATGAACTATCCATGTTTCCTACTTTTTTAGTTATAAGCTCGCAAACTTTTGAACCCAGTTTTTTGGGACACGCTGTATTTATCTTTTGGGGTAATTTTCCGTGTCCGTTGTCCAAAATCTCTCTCTGGCTTTGATTGCATCATGACAAAAGTAAAATAGGTATCAATTAGCATTTACTATAAATGTGTAGCTATGATTCAGAGCTATAATCATGACAAATGTCATGAGGCTGACATTTATATTAGCGATGTTATGAGTGAGGAGGTATTGAGTAATATTTATCTTCTTTTTTTAAAAAATGAATAGAAATCTTAAAGGGGCTTTGAGAGATCCTGCATCATATAGGTGCCCTCAATTTTGTCAGAAGTTGGATTAAAAATCAAACACCTACATGTACCAAGTATCATCTGAAATTACTGGTTTTATTTGTCATGTTTTGTGTAAATTTCATGAATATGGTTTGTTTTTCTTCAGGATCCAGAACGAAACTTGGGGTTAGCCAAAAAAAAATTGCTGGTGTCTAAACTTTTTGACCCCCACTTTACAAATTGACAAAATTTGCTGACCCCCCCCCCCCCCCCCCCTTAACAGGGTGAAAAACTTTTTTGACCCCCCCCCCCCCTACTGTCAGATGTAGAGAGACATTTGACTCAAGTTCTATGACGCTTACAGTCAGAACTGTGTATAGCTGCATGGCAATCAATTTGCAACATTTCAAATTCACTTGAAACATATCTTTCAAGCCTCCGAATTGTATTTTTCGGTGATTTGTATTTAGCATGTTATAGCCTTTTAAAAAACGGTTTCTTTTTTGCAATTGTAGAAAGTTACTCTTTGTATACAAGTCCTTCTATCTACACAATACTTTCACAAAGATTTGCGCGGAGAACGAAAAATGTGGTCAACTTATTGCTAGTACAAAATGTAAAAAATGAGTTCAAAATCACGCGTAGCGTGCAAACATTTGTATCCTGTTGTTGATCACCCTTACCAACAGTTTTGAAGTAAAAATTGTGAACACTGGTTAGTCATATTTTGTATATCAAATCTTGCTGTCTGCACGTTGTTTTCACAAAGACATGCGCATTCAAAATCATGTGTAGCAAGCAGAAATGTGTATTTAACCCTGTTGACGATCCCCCTTATCAACAGTTCTCAAGTAA
This sequence comes from Ophiura sarsii, assembly GCA_035610835.1. Classification (NCBI taxonomy): domain Eukaryota; kingdom Metazoa; phylum Echinodermata; class Ophiuroidea; order Amphilepidida; family Ophiuridae; genus Ophiura; species Ophiura sarsii. The sequence continues at coordinate 91,592,200 of CM069441.1, read as the reverse complement.
AAATTGTGGACACTGGTTAGTCACATTTTGTATAACAAATACTGCTCTCGGCACAATGTTTTTACAAAGATTTGCGCGGAGCGTGCGCAAATCTGTGTAATTTGTTATAGAAATGTTAATACTGCAGTATTTTCTTGCGCGTAGGTATTTTCCCGTTAACAACTACCTATTTGGCCTAACTCTTTGACCCCCCTCTTGAGTAGGTAAAACTTTTTAGTCCCCCCCCCCCCCTTTTTGAGACTTCAAACTTTTTAGACCCCCCCCCGTTTTGGCCAACCTCCCCACCAAAGTATTTCTGAACACTCCCTAAGCACGAAAACACTTGGACGCCATCCATGATCTGTGAACTGAAGGAAATTAATTAATTCAATACGGTGCAAGCGTTACTCCAAACAGAAAGTAGGCCTTGGAAAAGCTCAGAAAATGTTTTTTTCTTATTTCTTTTTTATTGAAGTTTTATAGAAAGTACTACATGGGAGGGATTCTACTTAAATATTATCTATTTAAACAAGGTTCATAATTTATGGTTTCATTTTTTTTCTTCAAAACTCCTTTACTTCAAATTATTTTAGTTCTGAATATCTGTTAATCCTCAACAAGGATATAATATTGCAATAATTGTTGCTACTCAACTTTAAAACAATTGATTTATGATTTTCAGAGACACTCAGAAGACAACAAGCAACACTAATATGGCACCACGTAAACCGCCTGGTCTCAGGGTTGCACCAGGACAAGGTGTGACACTTCATTTCCATACCATTGTATCACCAGAGTTTAACTTCAAACCGAACAAGGACAAAGCTATGGTCGTCATGGGAGGTGTAGACTTTGGAGAATGGCATTATCATTGTGTGGAACTGAATGAAGAAAAGTATGGACAAGTATAGAAAAGTGAATTACAACACAAGATGTCATATATTAGGCCACATAAAATTAGATTCTCATAGCACTGGCCTTTGAAAAGTGAAGAGAGGGCGGTTTTTACTTTTAATGTTTTTAAATTTGCCACATAAATATGGCTGTTTTCATGCACAATTGATATTGCCAGTATCTCTCTGTAGCATCAGGAAAACAGTGAGACCCTTTTTATGTTGAAGTTTATAAGGGTTAGACCCCTAGAGTTGTATAAAACACTTGAAAGTGTGTAGTTGATTAATACATAATTAAATAAGATATATCAACCATCCATTAAAATTTCAGTATTAGAAACTCAATAATTTTTGGAAAATAAAATAAAAGTTGACCCAGAGTTCATACGGGTCCTTGAAAACCTTGAAAGTCCTGGAATTTTACTTTTTCATTTTTAAGGCCTGGAAAGTCCTTAAATTCCGAAAAAAGTCCTGGAAAGTCCTGGAATTTCAAAATGTGCTCCCCCAAAAAACATTGACAGCTCTCAATGTCCCATTATTTTGGCGAAAATTCTCTCCGAAGGTCCTGGAATTCTTCAATTATAGTCCTGGAAAGTCCTGGAAAAGTCCTGGAATTTTTTTGCTCAGAAAGTGTATGAACCCTGTGACCTTATAGTGAGGAGTAGGGCTATGAGAATCAAACTATTTTTAAAGTGGCCTAATATACCACATTATATGGATTCCTCATTCATGTATTCTGTAGAGCAAGCATGTGCAACCTGCGGCCCGCGGGCCACATGCGGCCCGCCGACCTCTTATCTGCGGCCCGCGAAGCAATCCTAAAATTCCCACTGATGCGGCCCGTTTTAAACGGAGTTAGTTTTACACAAATGGCGGATTTATTTGGTGGTGTGCTCCCTTATAATTAGTAGGGTGATGCGCTGCATTAAAAGTAAATATAACCCAAGGCGTGATTGCGTGATAAAATCCCTGGTTAAAATGGCACTTGCAGCAGCAGAGTAAAAAGAGGAAATTACACGAAGAGAAGCGGGTATTCCATGAGCATGATGCACTTCGTCTCTCCCTATTACTCCTCCTCCGGACGTGTTTTGGAATGTTTGACAATCGCTGCGGCCCGTGAATAGATCTCAAAATCACAATGCGGCCCGTGTGGTAGAAAAGGTTGCACATGCTTGCTGTAGAGGTTCAACACGAACATGGAAAAGAGTCTGTTTTTTATTCAGTTTTCTTTTAATAGATTTCAGAAAATTCTGTTGGTAAAAGGGATAATGTTTACATGCATCATGCATTGTATTCTTATTAGAAAAAGAACACAAAACCTCAAAACTTTTGGGGTATTCCATGAGCATGATGCACTTCGTCTCTCCCTATTACTCCTCCTCCGGACGTGTTTTGGAATGTTTGACAATCGCTGCGGCCCGTGAATAGATCTCAAAATCACAATGCGGCCCGTGTGGTAGAAAAGGTTGCACATGCTTGCTGTAGAGGTTCAACACGAACATGGAAAAGAGTCTGTTTTTTATTCAGTTTTCTTTTAATAGATTTCAGAAAATTCTGTTGGTAAAAGGGATAATGTTTACATGCATCATGCATTGTATTCTTATTAGAAAAAGAACACAAAACCTCAAAACTTTTGCCAAGTTCATATTTACTGCATTCATACTGTACATAGAAAGTGTAAACAATCCCTAAAATGGTTATTTCCAGTTAAATCTGGTTCGTACGACAGAGCTGAATATTAGATAAAGAACCTTGCAGATTATTTAACATGTAGATGCAAAATGAATTGATGGGAATTAGTTCTGTGCAAGTGACTGATTCTATTGAGAGTAACAAACAACTTGAATGGAGATTTAATTTCTAGGAGCTATGAGCTATGTTCTGGTGCGGAGTGACAACACGTTTTATTGCAAGGAAGTATTGCAAAAGTAGTATTAAGTTGCTCACGAGGAACGGATTGGGCATCTTGGTCGGTACGCCCTCATTTGACACTTTTATACTCACCAACTAATTTACCAAATTAACTATCGATTGTGAGGCCCTACGCAATCACTTAAACATGCATTTCCTTTGTATACAATAGGAAATCGATACTACTTGAGACACGAAAATCAACTACTGTGTGACTGTATATAGGCCGTGCAGCGTGCACAGCAGTATGACGCACTAAATACGGGTTTAAATCACTTCACCTTATAATATTTTAGTAAACTATCATGATAAATTGTTATATTTCTTAATTATTATGACCAAAAGAAACTGAAAGAAAACGACATTTAATGATTGAAACACAAATCGGGCTGTTAGTGATTTGAGATTGAATTCAATCTTCAACATACAAAGCCTATGCAAGTCTGTAAAATTCGAAGGGCTAAATTGTGAAATTGTGTGTTCGAGTGACATGAAAGTGTCATCAAATCTCACTTCTTTCCCCGTCGATGCCCCATATAGCGTTTCTATATTTTGGAAGCTCGATATCTTAAACTTGCATTTCCATCAAAAATATTTTTGGGAGAATAATGGGTACATCATGATTTTGAGCTTGAAATATGAACAAAAGTTCTGGATTTATTCAATAAAAACAGTGTTATTTTAAAATGTTATATCTCGCTCAAATTCTGTCTGATTTTGTTACTTTTTTCAACATTTAGTGTAAAAACTTTTCATGAAATTACTTCAACAAAAAACACAGAAAACAACCTCGTCTCCAGGGGGTAAAATGCATTTATCTGGCAATACAGCGAGCGTGATGACTTCAAAAGGGACGTGATATTTTAGAAATAAATACTGCCCTCATACGGGAATAATAGGATTTGTTGTGGGAGTCGCGGATCGGTGAGCAGGAATAAGAGTGCACGTAGCCTATGGCGATCGTCCCTCGTGTGCTGGGAAGGATGACAAAGGTTGCCAGCCATCGACCAAGGTTGTGAGTTCGAGCCCCGCTACGGCCAACATGTTTGTATCCTTAGGCAAGGTACTTAGTCTCAATTGCCTCGTGGTTCAGAAGTCACGTAGAAATGGTGGTCTCGTGCCTCAGAAGAGCAAAATCCGAGCACGTTAAAGGTCACAGACTCCTTCGTAAAGAGTAGGGGATCATCCCGGTCTGTGTTTGTAAAGGGTAGGGGATCATCCCGGTCTGTGTACACAAAAAACTCATGTCCCTAGGTTTCAGGGGCACTGTACCGTTAATGCCCAAGGTAGGGCGCTGTGAACAGTATGTATGTATGTTTGTGAATTCTAACAATGAGTTTCTTACAAGGGTGAAAATGTTTGTCTTGTCTTTTAGAGATCTACCTAATGGATACATACAGATTAGTGGATCTGCCAGTTTTCAGATTTCAAATGTGAAGGGGAAGGCAATCCCATACAAATATCAGATCATTAAGGGTGACATTGTGCTGTGGGACTACATCTACAAGCCGTATGGAACTTGGGAACGCGTTCTGAGAGTGCCAGATCAATTTTGTGTAAATGGAGGTGAGTTCTTTAATATTGCTGAGAGCATGGGAAGAAATAACCTAGTAATATGGGCCTATAATAGTTAACAAATACCTAAAAAAAAGACCTCACAAAAAGTAACTTACTTTGAAAATGCATCAATAATATTGTAAAATATGCATTTGACACAATTTTAACATAATAACATGGTTTATTTATGCATATTTTGATACCTCATTTGTTCAATTTTAATCAGGGTTATTGTATTACTACAGTATTGTTCATACCTGAATTGAAAATGTGATGCATATTCAGCAATTAAAGGTAGATGACCCGATCACATTCCGATTTTGAACTTGAAGTTTTCTATTCTACATGAAAGGTCATCCTTAAAAAAGTCGTATTCCAAAGTTTGAGTTGCATAACTCTAATAGTTCTTATTTTAGACGCAAAAGATGCCGTGAAATGTACCCATTGAGTTGTACATAAACGATATTGGTGGTATACCACCTTTCGCGGTAATTCGACGTTATTTCATCGATTTCTCCGTAATTATACCGATTTAGGCCGTCAAATTTCAGTATGATGATGAGAAAAATACGAGCTTTCATATGATATGAAAATCTCCATATGTTTGAGAAAAATCTGTGATATGAAAATGTGATCGGGTCATCTACCTTTAATGTTTATATTGTTGATTGCATGCCTAAAACCCAATGTGTGGCATAATGATGATGAATTAGTTAATATAATGCCCGCAACAATTAAAATCTAATTTACTAATATCACGTATCAGGGTTTACGTGGTGTTTTCATAATTAACATTCAATTAACAATTAAAATACAGACATAATTATTACTGGAAACCAAGATATGTGCAGTGAATTCAAAATATCTAATTGCACTCAAAATGTTGCACTTACTATATTGTACTTGTTAACATGTATATTTGTTTTAAATTATACAAGGAGAGTAAAAGCATTCGATTGTAAATGTTGATTAATATTGTTGTGTTTGAATAGCTCAATACATGCATATGTTTTGTTTATCGCAGAATTAGACAAATTAAAGAACTTACGCAAATTTTAATATGCTCACAATAGCACCCCCTACAGGATCATGCCATTGTTCGCACATACATCTACATCAACAGGCGAGGATGGATTGATTTTCTAATTGCTCTAAAAAAACACATACAAATGATAAATTCTTGCTCTCATAGGAAAAAGTATTCATAAACAAATGCTATCAATTGTTTAGATGAAACATAACTACCCTAACAAGCATACAAGTTTTATTTAGATACATGCATACTAAACTAAATGTAGTTGGCAGGAGGCAGATTTAACATAAAAAAATAGAAAATGGTGTTATATTTATAAAATAATTATGTGCCTTATTTTGTCAGCTAACATGCATCAGTATGATGACGTAGTACAACGAGAAGGACACAATTATGACAAAGGGACAGGTGTTTGGAAAAAGGTCGCCTCGGCATGGTCTTCTGTGACTTCTTCACTTCCATTTGGAAAAAAATCAAAGGAGGAAGATGTTGATGACGTGACGCGACTTGTTCATGACAGACAACTTGCTGCACTAACCTTCTTGCCAAAGTGGGAAGGATTTGTGGTAGCAAAGCCTACTGTGAAGATGGAAGCAGTTGAGGCCATTCTATTAGTTGGTCAAGTTTGTGGTACAGTCTTGCATTCAGAAGTATATCGTATGGGATCTTATTATTATACATACTCATGGGAGCCAGAAGGTTTTTATGGAAATTCTGTAAGTGCTGTGTTTATATCGTACCTTATACATTTAATTCATTTGAAAGACAGGCAAGATACCTCTTTCCCCCAAAGAATTGTGTTTATGAGACATCATGTATGGATTCATTTAAATCCAGGCCTAACAGGAATTTGAACAAAGTTTCAAATATTTACAATTTGAAATTGTCATTATTATTCTCAATGATTAGTTATACTCGGGATTGGATGACATCAGTAAGCACATTCACATACATAATTCTGTTGCAGAGTGAATATAATAACAATGTCACACAGTATTAGACCAAATTGCCACGTTGCCTGTTTCTAAGCAATTCAAATAAGGTAGAACATCCATTTTGAGCCCACATTTGTATTCAAAAATGTCCCGTGTCATGCAATACTACAAAAAATATTAATGCATTCCCAGCAAGAATTTGTTTGATATCACTTCCCTCTTAGTATTCTCATTTAAGGGGGATGTGCACCTTCGTAAAACTGCCGTAACTTCTTCATTATTCATTTAATCTAGCTAAAAGTATACATTTTTTTGCAGGAAAGGGTTCAATGAATCTAACCATGGTCATGAAATTGACCATTTTGGAGAAAATTATAAAAAACACGTTTTTTGACCCATTTTAGGTTCTGCAAAGATAACTCAAAATATATTTTGTCATACTAGTTTTATTATATTCCTCATACAATTCCCTAGGAATCTTTTTTTTTCTTTTCTTTTAATCTTTATTATTTTTTGAATTATAGACCAAAAAGAGCTAAAAAATTGTAAAAATTACCATTTTTGGTAAAAAATAATATTTTTATAACTAGTATGAAAAAATTTGACAAAATCTATTTTTAGTTATCTTTTCCAAACCTAAAATGTGTCAAAAAACGTGTTTTTTATAATTTTCTCCCAAAATGGTTGAATTCATTGAACCTTTTTCTGCAAAAATATGTATTCTTTTATATAGATTAAATGAATAATAAAGTAGTTACGGCAGTTTTACGGAGGCTGTACCTGAAGGTGTACATGTGATTTTAGATGCAATATGTAAGATTTTAGATGCAATATGCAAGATTTTAGATGCAAGATGTGTCAATGATCAGATTAAGATTTCAATCACTGCCTCCACCTCAATTGAAAGATTTCCTTTACTATAGTTCAGTCAGTTCCAAATTGGCGAAGCCTGTTTACAGCAGCGAATGAATTTAGACGAGCGTCTCGCGCAAAACGCCCGCATGGCCAAATATGGCGTGCAATATCGCAGTGACATTGTATGCGTGACGCTTGCATATGCAAAAATCGCGCTTATATGCTTGGATTACTTTTGCGCGCGGATAGATGAAAAATGAATATTTCTCGCAAATTTGGAACTGATTGAACTATAACATTATTACTGCAGCCAAATTAAAACTAAATATACAATTACATTTATTTATGTGTCCAAGAAAAGAATAAATGCTGCAGTGACTTATGTTTCCTAGTGGAAAATAAATAATATTATTTAGTTGAGGTTTATAATTGCTCTCTATGCCTATTTAAACAAAGAGGTCATGAAATGAGTTGGGCCAATTTTACTGGGTTTTTTTAACATTAAAAAGGTTGACAGAGTCATTGAAATGATTGGCTTTGTATCATTATGCAGGGCTTATGAGAGAGGACAAAGCACACAAATTGTTGTTTTTCCCTTTTTTTCTTTTATAAATAATATTTTTTTATTTGGTTATGTTTAAATACCGTCCCGTAACCAAAGTGCGCATACTCAAACCAATTTAAATGTGTAGAAGTACTACATGGTTTATTCCATATGGGACATCTAGCAAGATATAGCCCTTTTTAAATGCAACATTATCCACACCTGAACAAGGGTAAACTCGTATGATCACTGCACTAATAAAACTCTATTGTACATTTCACGGACATAAATTATGCTAATGAGCTCATTAAATGACGTCACTCGCATCATCGGGTTTTCCCGATGATTGAAATACGTTGATTGAAATTCTAGGTCGAGTAAAATGATGTTCTTATTTGTTGTCTGTGAGCTTTTCTGATTTTTTTCCCGTATTGGAATATTTTTTTATTGAAAATAGACAGTTCAAAGTAAACGTTGGTTCCAAGTTCAACTGACAGCACATGTATTAAAGGCGACAGCAACGGCAATATGCAAGCAACATTTGAGAAAAAACGATGCCCGACTTTGCAAGAAAGTGTACGGGGAAGTGTACGGGTGAACATGACAAACCAAAACAGCCTAGTAACTAATCACCTCCGTGGCGCAATTGGTTAGCGCGTTCGGCCGTTAACCGAAAGGTTGGTGGTTCGAGTCCAGCCGGGGGCGTTGTTACTTTTTGCATTTAATGCAGATTGACAAACAAATCACAGTAAAAATATAATATTGACAAAATCACAGACCACTTACACAAAAATCGCATCTGCGCATGCTCCTGTCGTGATCGAAATCCACCACACAAGCAATGGGCGAGTTTTATAAGTGCACTGTGTTGTCTATTAATGCCAGTTTGCCATTGATTCTGTCACTTTTTAAGTAAACATAGGCTCAAGTGGTTTTGCAACTACTTATAATGAGTAAGACTATTGGCCACATCTGACATGAGTTACCACCAAATTGAACAATACCATTAAGTTTATTTTGAAGCATAAGCAATACTGTAATACTGCTATGAAAACACAAAACAATAATGAAATGAAAATATTTCTAAGACGGTTTTCAAAATTGTATAATTGTTTTTGTTACAGTCTGTATGAATCAAAAACTTTATAATATCTTTTATGCATCATGCATATTGCAAACAAGTACATAAGACGCATCTTAATTATATGTAAACAATAAACGCTGTGACTTTACTTTTCCAGCTTCTGCTGAAGTATCTGTCAGACCGAATTGACTCCTTTGCAACAGGATCCAACCCAGATCTAGGCATAGATGCAGTAGAAAAGAATTTGACATCAGCTCTAGCCATCGGTCTTATAATACACACACACAATTTGAAGCCTACCAAACAGCAATGGAGCAATCTTTTTGATGGGCTTAGGATACCCCCAAATCTTAAGAAACATGAGTACATCAAGCTGGTGAAGAATATCAAGGACACCTACAAATCTTGCACAAGGTATTGTTCTGGTCAGATATTCATAGCTAATTAAAGGTGGTTGCCCAACAAATTTTCATTTAGTGTTTGCTACTTTTCTATGTAGGCCCATTGTAAATTCAGTCGTATTCCAAAATTTGAATTAAATATAGCTGTGTTGGTCCTTTTGTTAGAAGCAAACTTAATTGACATTTTCCCATAGAATAACATACAAATCACTTGTAGATGTAATCCACTACTTTGTAGCTTGTAGCGTAAAAAAACATATCTCCCAAGCCTAAAATGTTGCAGGGATGAGGAGAAAAATATTGTCTCTTCTTATACCAAAATCTTAATTCTAATGGTGAAAAGTTAATTCGATTGGGTCACACACCTTTAACAGCAAATATGTTAGTCTCATTGTGAAGTAAATTGGGCTAAATGCATCATTGATAAACAGAATAGAATGTAAAGCTGAACCTTGATCAACATTTTGTGTGTTACAAACTTTTCAAAAACCCTAGCAGAGATGGATGAAAAGGATAGATTTCAGAGTGGCGCACATCTATACAAGTTTTGAAGTTTAGTTTACCAACTTGGTAACAGGGTCATAATTATCTAAGTCAAACTCATCCACGTACTGTTGTGTATATTTAGATCCATCAAATATGTTATTGGTATGTTCTGAAATACTTAAAAGTTTACAAAAACTGATATGAATTATGTTTTTTCGATTTCTTAAAACACTGAATTTTATCAGTTATGGGCCAAAAACTCATTGACACCCGATTATGCAACTTGCTATGGTCAATTTACTTCTCAAACAAATCATTTGGACTGTTTTCCCCCATTAATATTACCTTTATGAAATTATTGTATAGGGAGATGATCAATGCTCTTGAAGCAATTTGCAACTTTGCAATCAAAGAAAGAAAGCTCCAACACCTTGTGTTTGCACTACCACTTCTGCATTTCATTCGGCAAGACTGTAAACCATATGAGCAACCTCAAGGAAAGGACTACTCCAAATGGCAATGGTGGGGTTTAGAAGGACTTGACATCGACAACAGAGGCTACTCTAGGAGTGGAAAGTATGTCAATAAGATTGCTGTATTTTGGCATTAAGGGTGATGTGCACCTTCGCATAGCCTCCGTAAAACTGCCGTAACTTCTTCATTATTCATTTAATCTTAATAAAAGTATACATTTTTTTGCAGGAAAGGGTTCAATGAATCCAACTATGATCATGAAATTGACCATTTTGGAGAAAATTATAAAAAACATGTTTTTTGACCCATTTTAGGTTCTGCAAAGATAACTCAAAATATATTTTGCCAAATTGTGTCATACTAGTTTTATTATATTCCTCATGCAATTCCCTGGGAATTGTGGTTTTTTTTTAAATTTTACTTTATTATTTTTTGAATTATAGACCAAAAAGTGCTAAAAACATGATTTTTAACCTCCAAAATCGTGAAAATCACGTTTTTTGGTAAAAAATCTTATTTTTTGGCACTTTTTGGTCGATAATTCAAAAAATAATAAATGTAAAATTAAAAAAAAAAAAGATTCCTAGGGAATTGCATGAGGAATATAATAAAACTAGTTAGATAAAAATTTAACAAAATATATTTTGAGTTATCGTTGCAGAACCTAAAATGGGTCAAAAAACGTGTTTTTTATCATTTTCTCCCAAAATGGTCAATTTCATGATTAAGTTTGGATTCATTGAACCCTTTTCTGCAAAAAAATGTATACTTTGATATAGATTTAATAAATAATAAAGAAGTTACGGCAGTTTTAAGGAGGCTGTACCTGAAGGTGCACAGCCCCCTTAAGCAGATTATCGTAATTGGTAATATTGACTTGATAATAACACATATCTATATACTAATTTTCGGTCCCTCGCCTGATTAGATAGTTCAATAATAATTTTGCACTCGCGTCCATCTTCAACTGAAAAAGCGTGGTAATTGCGCCTCTAATACACGAGCTAATTAGATAGTTCAATACCCGTTTTTCCCCGTTTTCAGACATGCGCAGAAAGGATCACATGTGAAAATCCAAAATGTTGAATTTATTTTACTCGGGTAGCTACTGTTCGGACACAAATTGTGGTTTTCGGAGTGAGTGATGACATATGGTCTTCACCCAAAATATTTTCTTCAGGGATATAGCTACATTTCTGTATATGCGGCTGTTTGTTATTCTTAAAGATCGCATAGTAACAAGCATTTATACGTCCGACAAATAAAAATATTTCACGACATTTTCTAAATGTAAACAAAAACTCTTACACAGATCTTAAAGTGACACTTTCACATTAGTAACATAGATGAATGCGACGTTTGCTAACGATAAAGAAACTGGCAGTACCATGTCAACCGTTTCTATGTTGTGCTGCGCGACCGCGTTTAACATGGCGCACGCGGTTCGGCGCACACGTAATGACGCAGACAAAAAGTGTACGCGTTTGAAAAAGTGTACGCGTTTGTGGCGCAAACCGTGCACATTGTAGCGGAGCAGAGTGAAAGCAGGCAGTCCGTACACTCTTAGAAAAAGGATGCTTCAGGCTTCAGGGGTTCTTGGCTGTCCCGTATGGAACCCTTTATATCACCTTCAAAAAGAACCGTTTTAAGGTTCAAAATAGGCAAATATGGGCAAACATTGGTCTTTCGAACCTCTAAAGGTTCTCTACAGAACCTTTTGGGGCCTTTAAAATCAAAGAACCTTTAAACCATTATACGGGACAGCCAAGAACCCCTCTGAAGCACCCTTTTTCTAATAGTGTACCCTAAAGCCACCTCCTCCGCACTTCCCTTACTTGATAATCTGGATATAAGGGCACATGGGGCATCTGGATAAACGGAACGTGTGGTACATTATCATGATTATTATAGAGTGTCTGGATTATTCAGGGCATCCGTGGTATCTGGATTACGGGGTTCACTATAAAACGAGTCTCAAATTACCTGGATATACTATGCGCAGGTGGGCCACCTGTGATAACTGGATTTTAAGGGTGTACACTCAGGTAGTATCTCGGGAGGCTTTATAGAACACAGCAAACATGATAAAGGGACTACATATACTATACGTTAAGGCCCCACATGCCTATTGGAGGACTAATAATTTAATGTAAATAGGCCGAACAAAACCCGGATGGCACACATTGTGCTCAAGTACAAGCGTGAAATGGTACAAGTGATCTTGATGATAGACTACGCCGACCATAAAACTAAACGACCGACTATAAAACTATAACGCTCAGAACGTAGGCCTACTGAATTACCTGGATACAGTATGTGCATATGAACAGTGGCGACACTTGCACGGGGAGACATTTAAAAGCTAATTTTAAGTAACTTTCAATTTTGACATTAAAATTCAACTTTTTATTATTTGGGGTACAAAATAGGTAGAGACATGCGCTGACAGGAGTACAACTGGGGGTATTAAGAACACGTTGATGGAGTAGGCCTACTCGGATTAAGATCTTGGGTATCTGTATTATTTAAGAGCACATTGGGCCTAGGCTCATGGTGTATTAAGGGCACCATGTTACTTACATTATATCAAGGGCACCTTAGTACCTGAATTATTTGAGGACATACTCTTGATTGATATTTATATAATCATTTATAACGCTTTGATATTACTGACCTCTGCCTATTGTGATATGACTTTTACTGTCCGCTATCTTCGCACCCGCATTTAATTTACTTGACTATGATAAAGTAAGGGCACCTGGGTATCTCGAGATAACGGCACACTGCAGTGGGCCTACCTTGATTATGTGGTATCAAGTGCATTATTAAGGGCACCTGGGGTAACTGGATTAGGGGGTAGGGCTTAGACCTATGGGGTCCCTGGATAAAATAGAACAACGGGTACCTGCATTTCAGGTCTCATGGGAGGCCTACATAGGTATCTGGAACCACAAACGTAGGCCTACCTAGATTAAGGCAATGTATAACCTGGATTATCAAAAGCACCTGCGATATTCGGATTATTTAGGGCCCCGTCTGGATTATGTGTATAGGACATGTTCTTGATTATTGTATCAAATTTTCTTACGCTTTGTTTACTTATTCCCCGTGAAATCTTCTAGCGGGTCCAGCGCGAAGCGCTGGTGCCCGCTAGTGTTTTATAATTTTGAAACCATGAGAATAATTGTGCTAGAAGTACCATACTCCTCAAAAAGTTTTGAAACATATTTTTAATCAACCATTTTATAATATTTTATGATATATTATATTCATTATGTGTAATATGATTAACACATCCTTTCTTTCTAATGATATCACATTTGTATAGTAATCACTTGCTTCAGTCTACCTCTTGCTTGAGAATATGGGGAGGTCTCAATCAAAAAGTGCCAAATTCACCACTATTTGTATGCTCAAATTACAACTCCTGCCCTTCAATGAATGGGTTATATTGACAAGTACTAAATGTAGAGTTGATGCTCTATTGACTTGTATGATCACATTCAGATAGAGGTACCTCGCTCAATAATCTGAAGCAAGTTGCTGAGCACTGAAACGAGTGATTGCTATAAATTTGGTATCATTGGAAAGATGAACACATGTAATTCACTTTCCACAAGACACTATGAACATACATGTACGAGGGGGTATCATAACGTTTTAGAAATCACCCAGAAGTGAGGGAGCCAGAAACTTTATTTTGATATGTGATCCTTCAGACATCTTTACAAAGTCCCTTTGCAAAGTTACACATTTCTCCCATTATTTATTAGCTGTGTACAGACCGCCATTGTAGAGATCCTCAGATTGACCGCCATTGATTGATTCTCAGATTGCCTCAGATTGGGTTATTCCCCAAACAGCAATGAATAGTTTAAAGTTTGGACAGAAAGGGGTTTAAGGTCATTACAAACAAGCTTGGTGACAATAAAGTTATGGGTAAACATGGGGTGTACACAGATTGACCTCTAATGACCACTAGACCTTTGACCCTTTCTGTCAACCCTTTAAACTAATTATTGCTGTTTTGGGAATAACACAATCTGAGGCAATCTGAGAATAAATCAATGGCGGCCAATCTGAGGATCTCTACAATGGCGGTCTGGACAGGTAATAAATAGTAGGAGAAATGTGTAACTTTGCACAGGGACTTTGTAAAGATGTCTGAATGATCCCATAACAAAATAAAGTTTCTGGTTCCTTCACTTTTGGGTGATTTCTAAAACTTTTTGATACCCCCTCGTATAATAAAATACATTTGATTCAATACAAATTTGTTTGGTCAGTCGACACTCATCAGTTGAATAATGCAATAAACATGATGAATGACAACCTGTAGAAGAGCGCATACATCTTGCTTACACACTAGATTATGCTGAATATGCACATTATGCAAAACATGATGCATATCATAATAAAAATGCCAAGTACAAAGCCATGGAGTTGCCTCACAATTGCTAAGATTGTATGTCTGCAACTGCTAATTAACTCATTTCTGTTGTTAAGGACATGTGCGTTTTGTATATTGTGAAGTATTTTTCAGTCAAACAAAGGTTACATCTTTTTTCAATGTCAAGTAGGCCTTGCTGCGAATGAGGATTTTCCATTACAGACAGTATGGGACATTGCTGTCATTCAGTGCCCAAATATACTCGACTGGGGTCGTTGCATACAATACAAGGGGATTGAAAAAATGTCCGAAATCTAAAAGAGGGGCTTATAATAAATAAAACTGGCATGTTGCATGCTATACTTCATTCATCTAGCTCTGCAGTGACATCAGAGCATAATTAAATGCAAATCCTGGTACTTGATATAAATGCAAGAGTACTTAAAACAAATTTATGGTATAGAAGCGTATAAGGGCCATTCAAGATTACCTGAACATTTTGTGATAAAATGAGATGTTCTTGACTTTATATCTATACATCTGATCAAATTGATGACTTGCTGAGTGACAGACAACTTCTCATCTCAACATTTTGTATCAAAATGAGGACTTGTTGGTTAATGTTGGTTAATGAATGTGTAAATATGCCATGAATTTCCCCTTGAAGATCTGAGACAAACTACCCTGTTTCAGAATTGTTTGAACTTTTCCAAACCAAGTTTGTTGCTGTTGTGCAAAATAAATGTGTGAAATTAATTGTACACCATTTTTTCATCAGGAATTCAGGAGAATGTTGTATGAATTTTCGTCAGAAAATTCCAAATTGGAAACTTACTTTTTCCAAAAAGTTTCCTTGGAAAAAGGAAGTTTCCTACTTGCCATTTGTTAATGAAAATGTATACATTGTTTTGGTCTACTTGAAAACAATGAGAGCTCACAAGTGCCATTTGCCTTGCACAGTTCACAAGACCCTCATTTGAACACCAAACTCAGTTTGGTAGGGTATCATTTCATCCTGTAGTGTAGCTACTCAATAGACCCCCATTTTAGTGATGACCAGTTCACCCGTTCATCACCTGTTCAGAATCGACGCAACATTCCTGTTCAAAATAAAAGTTGAGCACCCCCCCCCCCCCCCCACAGTCTATCCAAGGAGGAGGGGATTTATTGATATGCCCAATCAACCACTTGAATGGTTGCAGTTGTGTGTATCTTTGTTTTTGTTTGAAAAATGCCAACCCCTGCTATACTTTGCCATGTATTTATTTGCTTTCTATAGGAAATTAGAGTTGGATAGCATACTTGTACACGTTGTGCCATTATTTGAGGTAGACTGTCTATTACAACGAAGTCTTCTTGGTCTGCAGCTTACGCCAAAGGGATTGTTGGAGTTCATGCAAATGCAACAAACTTCTTTGCAGGTTATCTGTTGTGCCCTGCACTGTTTTGTCAAATGCCAGTATTTAGATGATCACAAATTGATTGAGGTATGTGATCCATATACAGAATTCTGTTTTCCCACGGCCTGGAAAATTCATGTAATGTTATTTTCAATTTCCAGGACTGGAAAAGTCATAGACATTTGTAAAAAATACAAAAGTCATGGAAAAGTCATTAAATGTTTTAAATTTTTTAGAGCTTGAACATTCATATTTCAGCATTGTGAATCCTCTTTTTATTTTTCTGTTGTGTTATTTTTCAGAGCAGTTTTACCAATTTGATATATATTTGATGAACTACAATTAAGGAAAAAAAGGTTGGCACACTTTGTCCCAATTAAGGAAAAAAAGTGCCCCTCTCCCCCGAGGCAATGTTGATCCGAGCCACATGTCATCAGAAGCTTTGGCAGCTCTCTCAACATTGATTGATGGGGGGTGAGGAAGGATGAGAGAGGGGGGGGGGGGGAGACCTCTGCGTGCTGTTAAAGAGTGCTCTGTCCCAAGTCGGTTCTCTATTGTGAGCACAGTGATAGTTGTATTAAATTGTATCAAGTGTGCCAACTATTATTTTCCTTGATTGTAGGTCATAGAATTTTCATAATTTAGTCATGAAAAAGTCATGGAATTTAATTGTCCCAAAGGTGCAGGAACCCTGAATTCTCCCCAAAAATGGGTTAATAAATTGGAGAGCTATATAGCCTTGTAAATAATATGGAAAACCAAATTGTATATTATACTTGAAAATCTTACCTAAGATTGCTATGATAGTATTTATGGCTAACTCTGACTCCATTGAACGTTTACCTTAACCCTTCGAACCCTGAACACTACAAAACCCATTTGAAACCAATGGGTTATCACGGCGGGTGATGTATACTGACTTAAAGGTTGTTCAGGGAAGCACAACCCCCTGCCAGAGTAAACTAAGATACAGACTTTCATGTTGGTGGACCTGGGTTTGAAAGCGGAGTTAGTTTTCCACCTAAATACCGCCCTTTCTTCCCCTTGAAAATTATATCCCCATGCACTGGGTAACTGCTTTCCAGATTGTTCAATGTGGTCGTGCCCAACATTGTATGTATCTCATCAAGTTGCGAATGTATTTTTCTGCTAATTTCAACAAAATGAAGTCAGCTATGAATTAGTTTGGGTTTAAAGTTAAAATGTAATTAGCTGTATTTCCAGAGTTACTGGCTCTCCTATTGTGGACCCAATTTTGTGACATGCTGTATCAAAATGCTGATGGCCTCTATTGTCTATTGTAAGTGCCTAACACTAAAATTCTGTTGTTTTGTAGCTCATGAGCAGTTGTTTAGACCTGTTGCTACCACAAGTTTCACAAATCAACCAAAACAGGTAAGTAAAAAAGTGCTATCACTGCTATAGGTAGATTTTCAAACTTATATCACATCAGTTGTTCAAGCATGACTTCAGTTTAGATGATGGAAAATGTTTTGTTTATACCAATTATAGATATATTATGGTTAGTGTTGAAGTTAACAGATAATCTAATGCAAGGACATTTATTTATTTCATGAAATTGAAATAAGTTAACCACTTGGTAAGGTACTACTTAAGTACCAAAAAATTGTGCAACAGGCATGTGTGTTCGTGCAATGGATCATTTGAGAAATGCATGTATTAATCCATAATATGAGTGGGTTTTTGTTTTTGTTTAGCATGAATAAACCTTATTTGGTACTGATGTTTGTTTGTTTGGTTGTTTGTTTGTACATTAGTGGTAATGCACTGTCTGCTGGTGACTGCAGTAAACTTCTTGACACAGTTTTCAAAATCAATACGAGAGTACTTGACAGAGTCAATCAATCAGTGTCCAAGTTTCTTACAAGATGTTGTCAGTTGTATGCAGCAAGCTACAATGCAGCTGTAAATGCCTACAAAACTTCACCTAACACACGTGCAAGTACAGAAGCACTGAATCATATGTACCTACAAGCACAACAGAATCTCAGCAATGTACTAACATGGCTTTGTTTGAACCTACCTGAACAAATTAGCTATGATGGCAAACAACTGGTATTTAAGGCAGAAATAGAAGTAAGTACACTTGTAGAAGGATTTTGTTATCTTCACAATTAATTTTTAATCACAATTGAGAAATAAACTTACCTTGGGTAGCTATAATTTCTAGTAGAAAATCAAATTTCCTTTCTTCATACCAAAATTACCTTTTTGCACACTGTTGACAGCTAAGCTAACCCTCTGCCATCCGGCTGTGGGTGGACAATGACACCTGACGACGATAGTAGTGTCCTTGGCATGGAATTGCATTCATCTATACTGTTCAGGGAGCTTTCGTTTAACCTGATATGGACATCCTAGCCTGTACTTTACCATATCAAGAATGTCAAGAATTATTATTTTTCTGATAGTGTCTTTGAGGATGGTTCTTGTCAGTGTTAAGGCTCTGGCACTGAAGATGTGTTCAATATTAGGTTGAGCACTGAAATCAAAGTTACCTTGATTGAGCACTGTTCACATCTTATGTAGGAATACTCATACTGTGTAGCACTTCATCTTGTCAAATGTTTCTTTGTTATAAGACCAGATGTTGTGTTGCTAGATCCCAAATTAACACAAACAGTGCATTTTGAGAGAATCCCAAGCAGGTCTTAGAAAAAGCCTCTGACAAACGGTAGTATTTTTAATAATTTTCTCAGCAGACCAGATTGTCATTTTGTTAGTGGTAACAATCGAAAGTTACACAATTTTAAGAGAATACAAACATTCATACCTATGAGGACACTTGTCTTCTCAACTCCTCAGCCTTGTCCTCTTGTTACATTATGAAATTGGTGGATTGATGAGCAAAATATTATGACCTTGAAATGTTGGAGGAGGGTAGGGTGCAAGTCCATATGAGGATATATTTATCTGTATGCATAGGTTTGTGGTAGCTGGGGATTTTTGCAGATTCATTATTGTCAAAAAGTAAGAGTAAAAATATGCTCAGCGTAGAGAGTTTCAGACAATCTCTTCACATTCCATTGTGTAATTAGATTGATATGAGTGATGGATAGTAAAAGATAAAAATAGTATCAATGAACAAAATTGTTCTGACGTATAGTCATATTCTGCATTCTCGTTTCCAGACGTGGCATCATCTTCTTAGTATCACATACACAGAACCATTTCAAACAACATGGAAAACTCAACTGCTGGGACATCTGAGTAAAAAAATCAATAAGGTATGTTAGTGGGTAAAATCTTATGATCTAATAAACATAACTTGATTACATGAAAAGTATAAATGCTCTCAATGGAACTCTCCCTAACAGTTAACTATATTTGAATATGTTGAAGTACCAATAATTGATTCAAAAGTTTTCACTTTCCCAGTTGGTCAAACCACATTTGTATAAGGCTCACATTACAATAAAAACTAACAATACTATTATATTTAATTGCAATTTCGCAGTATATCCTGGCTTCATACGGCTAATGCCAGATAATATCACCAGGGTGTTCAGTAATGTCAGATATCAATATATAACAACCAAGACATATTTGCCCATTAGATTTTGATATAGACCAGTGTTCAAATTAAGTAGTGGTAATCAAGGCTTCCTGAAGCCCAAGAATGCAGGCAGATAACATAATTTGCAATGCAGGTTATCCATTGGATGACCATAATTTTTGAATATTTGTACTGTAGTTACTTTGTTGGACATCCCAAAAAATTGGCGAATATAACCTGATTTCATAACATATGGTTATCCGATAGAAATCGGATATTTTTTCTTAATTTGAACACTGCTATAGACACTTAATTATACTCTATTAAATTAGTAAAAGTGATGTACCATGAATAGCTTCTCCATGATAGGCATCCAAATTAGATCCTTTTAAATATCATACATATCTTAGTCGTGGTATAGTGCAATAGATGAATTGAAACTTTTGATGAACAACATGTATCCTCTGCTACCATTCCAATTTTTACCAATTTCATAAAACACATCTAACATGAAAATCAATCTTTCATATAAATCATGCTATATTTTGATCAAAATTGACATGTATTGTCACCCCACCCCACCCTCTCAGATGATTTTGCATACACCTAATCATTCAATGATGAAGCTCATACATCCAGAGTGTTTGCAGAGACATGCTATTATGAAGGTGAAAAATAGATGTGTGTATTGTTATAACCACTTCATCAATATTGTAAAGTTTATAACGACTTAGCTCTCTCTCAAAGAAGCAAAATTAGTGTTTGTTATGCTGAATTTGACATATCAACTCTTTGCAATCTCTGAAGGTTCTTATGAATTTTGATTTTTCATATTTTGTATAGTTGCGCAACACAGTGAAGGTAGAATTGTTCAGCAATTTCGACACCCCAGACCTTCACACAGATGTCAGCAATTGTCTCAGCAATGCCGCATTTGGTGCTATTGACACTATCTTGAATGTAAGTTATTTGAAATTGTTTGTTTGTTTGTGTAACAGTCAAGGTGGTTATTTATTCTTCTCATCTATTTTAGTGCTATAGTTGCAACCCAGAATTTTAGGCTCTGGGGTTACAGGCATTATTTTCAAGAAATATAATGGCCATCAGCATGTTGGTTAATTTTGGAATTTCATATTGATTTAAAAATGGGAAGTTATACCCATCACAATTCACACTGTTGGATAAAATGGTAAAAAATGACTTGATTGTGCACAACATCTGACTGCAAATGCAAACGATACCAACCTTTTCAAAAGACAAATAGGTGTATCTTAAACTAAACAAAAGTCTACCAAACTGTTAAATTTCTGACTTGAATTAGTTCAAGTTTGATCACTTTGATTAGATAACTTTTTAAATACTATATTTAACAAGAAGGTCAACCAGATGGTAAATCAAGCCATGTTGCTGCACTGGGTTTTTTAAATACTTCCCCCTCTTCCTCCTTAGTATAAATCATTTACACAATATAACTTCAAGGGACACAAAGTAGTGTTGAAGATTTTATTTAAAATTAATTTACTTCAGAATTCAAGACGAACATTAAAAATTACCATTATTGTTGTTTCTACTCTCTAAAACACAGCAAAACTTAATTAAAACAATACCATTGCTATTTATTGAACCTTTGCCACCTGACGCTCAGAAAGGATAACACTGACTAGACCAACATTTGCGGATGCCACCGCGATGATGAGAAGCAATTAAGTCAGCTATTTATTTTGCACTGACTACATACGCCAAAACATTTCAAACGATATAATAATTTTTGCAATATAATTAGTACAAATTTCTGACCTACATTGTATAACGCGGATGGTAAGAAAGTTTTCCCATCCAGCCCAGACACGGCCACAAACTGTACTAAGGGCTGAAGTTAGAATTAATTACAAAGCATACGATACCAAGTGGAAGGAATGAAAACTATACCCATCCAAAACTGAATTGAATTGACATAACACAACAGCATTATTAAAGCAGAACCGCGAATTTATATCAAGTTTAAAAGGGTAGACATGCAATTGTCGCCCTTTAAAATTGCATTACACAAATTTTGTTTACATAAAGGCTGAAAACAGATTTAAACAGGACTTTTTTTTTTACGACAAGGATGGAAAGATTACTTGCCCATCCGCTTTTGCTTTCACTAATCGACTATTGATGTAGGAACAAATCCAAGATAAATTTAACGATACCTTTTTGTACATACAATGAGTACCAACAATAAAATTCCATAATTTCATACTGGTTTAATTTAAACCAAATTTTAACTCCTTTGTGGGAAAACACACAATTTGCATTACATTTTGTACAGATACTTGTTGAATAAATAATGCATATCAACGGTTACAATTTTAAATGATTGTAAAGTACTTCTTTACATTGAAAGAAAAAACCCAAACTGCCAAATTCTTAGTCCTTATAGGTGTAAGTTTATACATGTAATACAATTGTAAATTGTATACCAATCCCAGTTTTTATCATAATCAAGGGCGCAGCCTCTAACACATCTCTTAGTGTCCCTTTAATTGAAAGTATGTCAACTTAATTATAAAAATATATAGCTTAAATGAAAGTATGTCAATTTGACAAACTGACCTAAAACAAATTTGATGCCACCTTTAAATTATGTTCATCTTATCAATGCAGGAATCCAAAAGCAAGGGGGTGTTGGATTACCTATTCAGCAGTACAAGTGCTAAATTTGGTGATTTATTATCGAAAGTGCTGCTAAAGTCATGGCCTGAAGAGGAAGATGAAGATACCATACTCCAGCATTTACTCACATGGGCTCCGCTTGTCAATTTCTTCAAAATAACCAGTAAGTAATACTTATTGATAACAACATCATTCCCCCAAATCCTGGCCCATCTACCATTATGAATCTCCTATCCATCTAAATTGAGAGATGTCATTTTTTGGTTTTGGAGAAAAAAATTCAGATTATCTTGATTTCAGGATTTGTTTTGTCTAGACTTTGCTTGTATAAACTCTAGGAAAATTGAAATTTCCAGAATTTATGGACATTTAATCTTTTGATTTTGTTAAAAAACCAATGGCGTAAATTGTCATGAATTTGAGTCTTTGGTTGGATACAAGATGTATCAAAGATCAGAAATAAGACTTGGTATGAATTTGACTTATAATGACCATGTCCCACATTTTTGCTCTTAAATCAAATTAGCTACTGCTTCATTGTGCCTCATTTGCTCATGTTGGGTCACAAATACTTGATTTACTGCCATGTGCATGGGCACGTGTGGACCAACGGATACATTCTCGCTCCACAATACAAAGGTTGTGGGTTCGAGTCCCATTGCCGTCAGCGTGATATGTCCTTGAGTAAGGCAAATTTACTGCAATTACTCCTCTTTACCCAGGTGTATAAATGGGTACCAGCATTAATTCTATGTTGGGAAGGTAACACAGACTCGTTGTGCGGGAGGAGTGGTGAGCCCCCCACAGCAAAAAATTACAATAAGAGGAGTCTGGCCTAAACGCTAAAGAAAGAGAGATAAGCACTCTGCGCGCGAGCTTCGCTTGGCACGTTACTTTACCTTTTTTACTGCTATGTGTTTAAAACCTGTCTGGTGAAATATAAATATAATTGAGTATTGTTTTCATATCCACTATTGCAGCAAATGAGAAGACGTCCTATGGAAACATCCTGACAGAAGAGGCCCAGATAAAGCTGGCATTGGCCAAATCAACCTTTGAAATCATTTGTTCCAATGTTATGGATGGAAGTATTTTAATCCGACAACTGCGATTGGTGGTCAGCGAAATATGCTGCAATCAATTTATCACCCTCAGCAATGTGATTACAACCACAACCAGCAAAAAGAAGGCTGATGTTCAACACTCCAAGCCACTAGACATCAAACTAATTGGAGCTCGAAGACAGGAACTGAAGGCAATTGATGAACAGTACAGACTGAATCAATGCCTGGTAGCAATGTGTAGAAAAATAGATTCAGGTGAGGCATACTTTATAGGTATTTAGTTGATGCATGAGATATTTGATAAATTATCAAAAGTTCAATAGATTGTCTGTGAAGTGTCTGTTAGGCTGAGTTCACATAGGAGTATTCGGGTATACGGTGCACGTTTTGCAGGGCACGCGTATAGCTTAAATCGAAACAATGTAATTTCATAATACCGGGTCACATAAGACGGCACTATTCGAAAAGGCCGTATACCTGCGTAGTGTAGTATAGTATAGTATACCGGGAATCGTGCGTCGTATACCGTCCTGTTTGGATGTGGCGGGCTGCAATTCGTGTGCACAGGCGTTCCGAATTTCCCCTATCACGATTTATAAACAATTTATTGCGTAGAATAGGGTAAGTTAGAACAATAGGACAATAGGACGCCTTTGTACTATACTTTTTCGGAATCCTTGTGCTCAGCCGAACAATTTGGTGTGCCATTTGAATTTTTGGCCCAGTATGGCGGCCATTTTGGAATTTTTGCTATAAAAGAACGTTCCCGTCACTTTTGAGAAATGCATGGGACTTCATTTTCTTTTAAAATGGTTCTAGTTGACAATTTCACTAAGAAACTAAGGTAATGACTCTACTACGAGTAGGGCTCGCTTGCTACCCTATGTGACTCCCCGTGCCCGTACGCGTATAGCGAATAGCGTATAGCGAATACCGTATACCGTATACTCCTATGTGAACCCAGCCTTATGCCATATCAAATAATTGCATGCAATTGTTGTACTTTGGATTATCTGAAAACCTTAAAAGTACAAATCACATTATGAGAGCCCACATAAAAATAATATATTAATTTCTGACATTGTTACAGTGGATTGCAATCACTTGCAACAGAATCTTCGAGTTGATGCAAGTCAGCTACAGCTATGCAAGGTTTGTAAACCAGTAACACTGCAGACTTTACCGCGTGGAAAGCCACCAGAACCAGTTGTTCACTACTTTCAACACCAAGATTGCGTTGCAGAGATGCTCCAGCCATTGCTCAAGATTCACGAAAGCAGGGTGTTTGGTAAACTGTGGAACAAACAAGGAGCCAAAGTGAAAAGACAGGAACAAGTACAAATCTTATCTTTGTCTGATGTTGCAACCAAAGTTTGGAAACCAGTGTATCACGACCAGCTGAAAGAGATTAGTTACAAGCTATCCAATGCGTTCATCTCCTTGGGTGAAATCGATCTTCACTTCAAAGATCTTGTGGTGATGAATGAAACCATTCTTAAAGAAGAGCTGAGAAGGATCATGAGTATAGAGACGGATGTATGCAGTGATGTCTTGGAAGAGAGACTCCGTCAGATCAAAGACTACTACATGTACAAGCAGAAATCTGCTGTCGCAGAAGAAATGCTGAATATTAAAAATGCGTTTGACTTGAAGGGAGACTTCAAACCAATGGAAACCCTCTATAAAGTGGCAAGTATTATTGATAGATTTTTAAAACAAATTTTGCATTGTGTTATAGGCTTTTATTCATAATATAGGTATTTTGTAACTGGTTCACAGTGCACAAGCAGGTTTGTCAGTGATGGACAATCCATCTGAACAGCTCTTTTTCCAGTGCCACTTATTTCTCAAATAGGAAATGGGAACCTAATTTCAAATCATTGAGCAATGAGCAATGCAATTTTTTTATCCGGTCTAGGTTTAAAGAAAAAGATAATCTTAGACTTTTCGTGATCCCATTAAATCCAATAAAAAGGTTAAATGAACTTCATATTGGTACTCAATTTCAAACTGTATTGTGAGTTGGTCGACCCATTCAAAGCATGTTATATGTTTGTGATAAAGTTGTGCTAGTCTTGAAGCCCAGGTTTGGGGGGGGGGGGGGCAGCAAACATGCTGTAAGCATGTGTGACCAACAATTTTTCAAACACTCCCTAAACTCGTATTGCCTCTGAAACCAATTTTAAAAATAAAATGAGGATTTTACATGTTTTTCTCCCCAATTTGACTTGTAAAAGTCTTAAAAATGACAGGATTTTGACAAAAATAGCCGATAACCTTTTTCTTGACAAAGTTCCCCTTTCTTGTAAATGGTCGATTTTAGACCATTTCATAGTTATGTGCATAACACACCCGATCTAAACAAACCATACCTTATTATGACACTTTTTTTGGTCATGCATGCTTATAGTGTATTAGTTGACTGACCTCCTGGGTCTTGAGGCTTATTTGTTACATTTGAAAGTGTTCAAGTTCAAAGATCTGATGTGTGTAAAGTTACTGTTCACATATCTAACTCAAAATTAATATAAGGCCCTTCAGAATTGATTCTTAATCTTAGTTTTCTGTTAACTGCCCTTGTCCAAGTTTAAAATTGGCAAAATATTTAATTATTTGATTTATTTAATTAATGTTGCATCTTTTCTTTTTAAAACGATAGTTTAATTGATGAAAGCAATCATGAGTAAATTGTGAGTAAAATCATTAAATCACCCGTGCCAGTAAAACAGACAAAAATATTTGCGACATCAGTTTCAACCAAAACATGGAAATAATTAAAAGTGACTTCATCCGTTTTTCAAAACCTGCAACAGGAGACTAAGAATCAATTGTGAAGGGCCTAATCATACATTAATTATAATTCAACTTTTTTAACAGAATACTAAGGCATTCAAGGGGCAACCCCTTCTGTCAATCAATAAAGATGTGAATTATGCAGCCAAAGAAATGGAGACAGTGAACAAACAGCAGATGGAATGTCTCAAAGAACTGGCCAAATGTCATGAGCTAATCAACTGGATTCGCACTGATATACAAGGCAAGTGTCATCATTTGTTCAAACATTTGTCAGTACTCTGACTAACTTGGTGATATCACACAGTAATGAGGTAATCTGACTAACTTGATGATATCACAGAGTAATGAGGTCACTTGACTAACTTGATGATATCACAGAGTAATTAGGTAATCTGACTAACTTAGTGATATCACAGAGTATTGAGGTAATCTAACTAACTTTGTGATATCACAGAGTAATGAGGTAATCTGACTAACTTAGTGATATCACAGAGTAATGAGGTAATCTGACTAACTTTGTGATATCACAGAGTAATGAGGTAATCTGACTAACTTAGTGATATCACAGAGTAATGAGGTAATCTGACTAACTTGATGATATCACAGAGTAATTAGGTAATCTGACTAACTTTGTGATATCACAGAGTATTGAGGTAATCTAACTAACTTTGTGATATCACAGAGTAATGAGGTAATCTGACTAACTTAGTGATATCACAGAGTAATGAGGTAATCTGACTAACTTAGTGATATCACAGAGTAATGAGGTAATCTGACTAACTTAGTGATATCACAGAGTAATGAGGTAATCTGAATAACTTGTGATATCACAGAGTTATAAGGTAATATGACTAACTTGATGATATCACAGAGTAATGAGGTCATCTGAATAACTTAGTGATATCACAGAGTAATGAGGTAATCTGACTAACTTAGTGATATCACAGAGTAATGAGGTAATCTGAATAACTTGTGATATCACAGAGTTATAAGGTAATCTGACTAACTTGATGATATCACAGAGTAATGAGGTCATCTGAATAACCTAGTGATATCACAGAGTAATGAGGTAATCTGACTAACTTAGTGATATCACAGAGTAATGAGGTAATCTGACTATTTTTGTGATATCACAGAGTAATGAGGTAATCTAAATAACTTTGTGATATCAAAGAGTGATCAAGTAATCTGACTTATTGGGTTATATCACAGATTATTGAGTTAATCTGAATTTGAGTTTCGCTGAAAATTATAATGGATACCAAACAAGTACAATCCAAGATGATCTTGACAATTTTACAAAATGGGCTTCGGACAACAACCTGAAATTAAATCCCACTAAGTGCCAAGGACTCCAAATTGCCTTTTCAAAACAACCACCACCACTACGCGACTTAAGAATTGGTACTGAACCACTTGCATATGTCACTGAAGCTAAAGTTCTTGGTGTGCGCATCCAAAACAACCTTAAATGGGATGTCCAGGTGGACAGTACGTTGAAAAAAGCTAATTCCCGTTTGTTTATGCTTCGGACTTTAAAACGTTTCGGTTTCACCAAAGATGAGCTCAGTGTTGTATATAGTGGATATGTCAGACCAATTCTTGAGTACGCCGATGTGGTATGGCACTCGAGTGTTTCAGCTACTCCGTCTCAACAAATAGAATCAACTCAAAAAAGGGCATGTAGAATAATCCTTGGCCGTAATTATACTTCTTACGAGGATGCTTTAAACATTTGCAAATTTGACACCCTCTCTGGTAGACGTGAAGGGCACTGTCTTAGGTTTGCCGAAGGGCTTTCCAAATCAAATCGCACCAGTTCCCTAATACCGCCTACCAGAGGGGAGTGCCATGGTCGTATTTTACGCAATAATAGTGAGATTTCTCAGCTGCCAGCCAGGACTAATAGGTTCAAAAACAGTCCTGTGCCGTATTTTGTGCAGCTTTTAAATAAATAGGCCCAGGATTTTTCTGCACCCACTTCTATTTTTATAATGGTATTTGCTATGTACATAATGCAATTTAAAAAAATCTTACTATAATTCGTCTTATGTTGTATGTATGTATCCATAAGGCTTTCTCATTTTGCGTCTAAAAGCCGTGAACGTTGCACTGATGAAAGATGATTATAATGTGAGTGTAATAAGCTATAAATGGCTGAAAACCGTACAGAATTGACCGAGATATGAGCAAAAGAGTAAAATCTAGGACCTTTTCAAACTGTTTCTACGGGCCATGTTTGTTTATTTTGTGCGTACTGCAACCATGCAGTCGAGCGCGTAACACATTACGCGCCGTAGTGCGCCATTCAAAATAAACGCTCACCCGCACTACACCCACGCACCCTACACACGCGGGCAGACAAATATTGGAGAAATACGCTGCGCTACGGGAGTTGATTATTTTAGGCCTTGAAGGTGTATAAGCACGGGGCGGGCGGTAGGGGCGGGGACGGCGGGCGAGGGACGGCAGGGGGGGGGGGGGGGGGCGGGCGGGGGCGAGTGGAGGCCATGAACTAATGAGGTTTGGGAGGCAGGGGCTACTGAAGAACGCTACGGGAGTTGGTTAGTTTAGGCCTTGAAGGTTTAGATAAGCACGGGGCGGGCGGGGCGGGCGGGGCGAGGGGAGGTCATGAAGTAATGAGGTTTGGGGGTTGGGGGGTTAATGAAGAAATGTGATGCTTACTTGCGTAACACTAACAGGGAGGGTCACAAAGTGGAAGGAAATAGTGTGGTTAAAAGTATAAACCAGGGGATACAGCTTGGGGAGATGGTTAAGGTTTAGGCCTTGGGTGTTGAGATAAGCACGGTGCGGAGCGGCGGGCCGGGGGCAGAAGGCCGGGCGAGGGGGTTTAAGTAATGTGGTTCGGGTTGGGTTTGGGGGGGGGGGGTTAAAGAAGAAATGCGATACTAAATTGCGTAACAGGGAGGGTCACGAGGTGGAATGAAATAGTTTAGTTCTTTAAAAGTATAAACAATGGGATACAACTTGGGTAATGACGGGAAGCTTTCATTTTCAGGTCAATATTATTATAGGCCTGCATTATATTTTCTCATATGTATGTGATATGGGGTAATGACGGGACACATTCAATTCCAGGTAAGGAAATAGGCCTATGCATTATATTTTAACTCAAAATGTATTCTTACCAATTTCGCGACAAATGTTCGTATAGCTACTTATGTGTTATTTCACCGGGGTTCTCTCTGGTAGGCGCTACTTACTAGCGGGAGCCCGTTCGAAGAACGGGCGTCCCGCTAGTATCTATAATGTGCAATATTCTCTTCTATATTAATTAATCACATAATTACCATGCCTTGTTCTTCGGCGTTTTTCAATGTTTTATACCATATCATATTGTTGATGTTTTTATCTATAATGTGCAATATTCTCTTTTATATTAATTAGTAAGTTCCTTGTCTTGTTTTTCAATGTTTTTATCATGTAAATTTCATGCAATTTGGCCTTAGGGCCACGACTGTGAAATGTTAATAAAATCAATTCAATTCAAAAATCTGACTAACTTGTTGATAACACAGAGTAATGAGGTCACTTGACTAACTTGTTGATAACACGGAGTAATGAGGTCACTTGACTAAGTTGTTGATAACACAGAGTAATGAGGTCACTTGACTAACTTGGTGATAACACGGAGTAATGAGGTCACTTGACTAACTTGGTGATAACACGGAGTAATGAGGTCACTCGACTAACTTGTTGATAACACAGAGTAATGAGGTCACTTGACTAACTTGGTGATAACACGGAGTAATGAGGTCACTTGACTAACTTGGTGATAACACGGAGTAATGAGGTCACTTGACTAACTTGGTGATAACACGGAGTAATGAGGTCACTTGGCTAACTTGTTGATAACACGGAGTAATGAGGTCACTTGACTAACTTGGTGATAACACGGAGTAATGAGGTCACTTGACTAACTTGGTGATAACACGGAATAATGAGGTCACTCGACTAACTTGTTGATAACACGGAGTAATGAGGTCACTCGACTAACTTGTTGATAACACAGAGTAATGAGGTCACTTGACTAACTTGGTGATAACACGGAGTAATGAGGTCACTTGACTAACTTGGTGATAACACGGAGTAATGAGGTCACTTGACTAACTTGGTGATATTATAGAGTAATAATGTAGTCTGACTAACTTGGTGATGGACAACTTCAAATTCTACTGATGCTGAATCAATATTCTTACTTATTGTGAGGTGTATGTAAAATCTCATTTAACATGCGATATATTTTTACAGATGAAAGACAACTTCGAGTATTTGTGGAGCTGGCCATGAACAATGCTGGCGAGTCGGCCATTGAGGTAGACCGGGTATCCTGTTTCCATAGAGCAGTGACTGGATATGCACCATTCATATTCAATCTGAAACCTGACGCTGGTTACAAGACCCTATTGGAAGTTTCACAGAAAGTCTGGAGAGCACTGGACAACGATAAGGATCTGCCGACAAAATTGGTAATTATTGGAAAAGGTCAATAATTATGGGCTATATAAATAGTCCCAAATTGGTGAGCCTCCTTGGAGCCGACTAAACTATAGTATATACTCCTAAAGTTGTTTTGGCTCTGTAATGTTAGATTTGCTTGAAGGCTCAGTTTATTTGTTCTTGATCATGATCCTATAGCTACCAAGCCTGGGGAAGCGCAAGTTGAGCAAGCATCAGGGAGCGAAAGTTAGATCCACGGTGCCAGAACATATGGTCCCCACAGCTTCTCCATTTGTGCACAGACTACTTGTGCACAGACTACTTAATGTATCAGGCACAGATTTGTAATAGAATTATTTCCATTTGTCATGGAATCGTTTGCCTTGCATGTATTCATCAATCGTCTGTTTTTGGAGCAGTTTTGTTTGTCACCTGGAAGTTCTCTGTGACATTGAATTTATGTTGTCCATGTCTCAATTGTCTATCCTTTGATCCCCTTTAAAAGTCTTCATTTCATCATATTTTTCTCTGTCGCCCATAGCAATATTGAATGTGATTTTTTGATTTTGTTTTGCATGTATATGAGAGCAGATAGACACACAACGACAACTGCACTGGTTTCGACAAATCAAAGAATCTCAGGGCGATGTTGAAACTTCATCTTTGATCCAGGCAGAGGCCATCAACAGGAGGGGCATCTATACCATAGGCAAACTACCTACAATAAAGGTACCAATACGGGTGGGATTGTGGGTTGGGACTGACACCCTATTTGAAAACGTCTTGATTCTTTGTAAAGCAGTATGTTAGATAAATGTATATGGTTGTCATCAATGACATATTCATCCAAAAGTAAATGGTAGGTTATTAAATGTGTCTATGAATTTTAACGTAATGCTGTGTTTTGTTTAATCCATCATTGTTATAATGCTACGAACGAAATTCAAGCTATTTCATGCGAGCATGTTTTGATGTTGTTCGCGGAGTTGTGCATCCAGATGCATGAAATGCACAAACAACTATGTCTGCATGCACATGACAATTTCACGATTGACCAATCAGGACGCGTGGTCATTTTTGAAAGCGGTCGGTTCCCACATCCGGGTTAATGCATGCACGCCCGTATTGAGGATGGTTAGGGTTAATAGATTTAATTTATCTGATTCAGTTATTTAAATACATATATTTCATCAAGTCAATATTCATCATAAAATGTAATTGTTCTTATGTCTAGGAAAGTGAAGAAATATCTGTCCTTCAACTGGTAGTTAAATCTGAAGATGATAAAATCGAACCAAGGACATATTATGCAAGTGAACTGAAAGATCTACAGAGCAAGCTAACCTTAGTGGCCGTAAAGACACAAGAACAGAGGGAGGGACAACAGAATGCAGTGGATGCCTTTGTAGAGGTAAGAAAGAAGGGTTTTAATTTTGTATTCTTTTAAACAAATTGTTATTAATATTTTTTAGATTATTGCTATACCATTAAAATAACAACAGACTTAACCCTAACCATGCGAAATCCAACAAAATCCAAACCAAACAAGCTATCTCATTACGCAACCAAGGGAAGGTATTTACATTTAAACTTTGGCTCAAATTCTTTTTGGGGAGCACAACCCCTCTTCGTGAGATATATATACGATTACCTGACTCCCATAATGGTGGCCCAAGTTTAAGCCCCAGCGCTGCGGACCTCATTTCTTATGGGGTTCCCCCTGTTATTCGTATACACCACTTATTTAAGGTGGCTCTGTTGGCGGAGTCAAAAATTTAGATTTCTTTTCAAATCAAATATGATTTAATAATAAGTTAAATTAAATGAAAGTTGTTGCCAAAGATGTTGGTTTTATGCCTCTTTGACTTAATATATCTCGGCAACCGAATGTCTGATTTAAATAAAATTTTCAGTTTCAGATTCGTCAAACCAAGAGCTAAATCATATATGATTTTAAAGGAAATCTAAATTTTGACTTCAGTGACCAAGAGTGATGACCATCTATTTGGCACATGCTACCTTGACATGGGTTCAAAGACTCTGAGATATGTGTAGTGACCCCATTTGTTGACGGTCTAAGTACCATGATAGATTCATCATGCAATAATTTGATCTTCTCTAAATCAACTATGTGTCCTTATCCTGAGGATTGAATGTGGATGTGTTGCGATACTAAGAAAGGTGAACTTTGAGAGTGATGTTTATAGAATCAGATCTTAAGAGAACAGAAAAGTCTCACCGATTGTGATGTGATAAAATGATCAGTATGATTAATTCAAATTATACTAATGAACTTTCATGCTACCAACAATAAATTTTCATGATTGATATAATGTCTTTGTGATTTCTACTTGTCCCGGCCTGTTAGCTTACACCTTTAAATTCCTTTTTAATATCAAAAATATATTGATGTATTTTTTCATCTTTCAGATCTTTACTGCAGCGCAGCAGTTAGCAGCAACATATGAAAAACTTACTCAAGCTGGCAATATCCTGTTCTCGGATTGGACAGCCTTAATCTACTGTGGGTACCAAAGTGGCGTCTCTGTTCATATAGACTTTGGAGGAAACAATCCTATTTTATCAGGTACCAGAGTGCCTCCTGTTGAGTTGCGATTTCTACTTGAATTCATGAAGAAATGCCTTGATGAGTGGTATCAGTACGTTAACGATAGACGTTCTGAATACTACCATCTCAACTATTTCAAAACAAAGCAGCTTGTACTGCTACGTCGTTGTTTGGCTCAGTTTGCAATGGCTCAGTTTCCCACTTCCGATGAAGCAATTCTTCCTGCGCAGGTGTACGTCTTACTGTCTGCTGTCAAACACTCTTGCACAGCCAATGATATCAGGGCTGCATTACAAAGTGCCTCTGACAATATCATGAAGCCACCACAGGATGAAACTGCTATTTTGGAAGAAGCAGAGAAGATGAAAGCGGCTGAAAGAAAGGAAATGGCTACTGCAGTTGTTAAGCAGTTGAGTGAGGAGTACGGATTTGACGAGAAACTTGCCTGGGCCGCTATTCATGATTTAGGCGTGTCAGAAACCGATGAAACTTACATGAATTGGTGTGTGAATCATGTACAGGACGAAGATGAGATCGACAGGTTGTTTAAAGAGTTGCAGACATCGGAACCGTACCTATTCCTTGAATCGGCAACAACCCTTGAAGCAGATGACAATAATGGGTTTAGTAGTGTCGCTGGCATGACCAAGACACTCCATGATGTCACACATAGCTTGCTGATTGGTGTTACAGACAAACAGTGAGTTTTACTGTTGCAATCATAAACCCAAATGTTTTTGTTTATTTGATTTTGTTGTTGTTTGTTTATTGTTGTGTTGTATTTGTTTGTTTGTTGGGTGGGAGTGTTTGTGTATTTCGACGGTTTCATGCATATCAGTTCCAGATTCAAGTTTTCAACAACAAAATCAAGGTCTATTTTTTTTTAGTTTTGAAATATTTACCTTTATCTGATATTGAAATTTTTAAAAATAAATCCATAACTACTGCACTGTGCAAATATGCTGGGCGTTTGTGGCATTATGGAAGCTTATTTTCTTGATCGAAATTGATACGTAATATTCGTGGGTGACCAATGTGTACGCTGTTCTTTGTTAGTGACATGTGCTTATGTCTGCATAGCGGTAAAGGGCAGCATTGGATTGGGATACACATAATATGTGATGCGATCTGTGAAAACCCGCCACGTGGTGGCATTTTTCATATTGGAGATATTTATATCATAAGAAAGCTAAAACTGTGCTGATTACAGAATTGTTTTGATCATTTTTCTACGATCACTACAAAAAAAGTTATGAGTGAATGATGATTGTGATGTCTTCAAAAACTACAAAACAAGAAATCATGAAAACAGGCCAAAAAAGATACATAATACAATATAATAACATTATAAGGTTAATAATAAAAGTGAATTAAGTAAGTTTTTGAAGGTGAAATTTTATGAAAGATGATGATAAAAAATATTGGAAACTAATTTTCTTTAAAAAAATCTTTAAAAAAAAGAAGTTTTTTTTTTTAAATTTTTTTTTTATTATTTTAATTTTACCCATAATCCCTAGTTCACATTTTGCGACATCCGACGGGTTTTCACAGATCGCATCACATATTGTGTATATATATTCATGAAGATTTGAATATATAATAAATGCCCAGCGTTCTTTTTACAGGAAAACTCTGCAGAAACAATTACCTAAACTTTGGAATGAATACCTCCATTCAATGAAGTCTTTTGACGTTGTAGATTGTCTGAGCTTGGAGCACCTTGGGCTAATACTCCAACATCTCGGAGATACCTGTAAGTATTTCAGTAAAATATAATGAAAGTTTAAAAGTAAAAAATGGTTCGTTATTGTGAATTCATAATGCATACAGTTGTGATCGAAAAGTTGAACAAAATTGGGCTATTTTTTTATTTTAATCTAGTAATAACAGTTCTTCATTGATCAAACTTGTTTTTTAAATGCGTTTAATAATCATTCAACCTAACTGTCGGTGTTTAGTTGTTTTGGTTATCAAAAACTTCCTTGACCCAATGGTATTTGGGGAGCTGCATTAAAAAATGGGGGATGTTACAATCTAAGTGCGGATAGGGTTGCGCGGGAAGTTCGCAGCACCTTAGTTGATGTGACCTGATTCTGATGATTCACCAGCAGCAACATTATAGCGCTTTGATCTTCTACAAGGCGCTACATAAATACTTATTATTGCTATTATATTATTATATTATTATAGCAGGATAGTCAGTTCCTGGGAAAAAATTAAAAGTTCTTTAATTCATTCTAAATTGCATAATATTTGTGTGGCATAATTTAATGTCCGTAAACAATGTGGGTGTTGTATATGCTTTATTTTTCTTAATTTCATAGGTAATGAAGATGTTTCACGATCCTTGCCTAATTCACTGATGGAAGGAGTTCCAAATCTTGTTGTGCGCCCCACAGGTATGTTTGTCTTATGAAATAGAGTATAAAAAAAAAGTAGTATTGCAGAAATCGGGGTGTCTAAACGACTTCTTCATGCTATCAACACCCAAATGCTGAGCTACTTTCGCCATATCTCACTTCAAAAAGGGTAACAACCTAGAAAAGATGATCATGCAAGGCATGATTGAAGGGAGGAGAAAGAAGGCAGACCTCGTTCCCGGTGGATTGACCAAATAAAATTGATTACTGGACACCCTCTCTGTGATTGTTACTCCTTTGCTGAAAATCGTTATCTGTGGCGTTGTATCTGTAAGGTCACAAGCTTTCAGTCATGACAGGATCGAACCCACCAAAAAGCAGTAAAATTCAATAAAATAAAAAACTAAAGTCGATTGATCCTGTGTTCCCAGGAGCGGAGTGCCCATCTCTCTTTCTTGGGAACAGGCTGTGTGAGGATCAAACAGTGTGATACCATCCCAGCACTAAAGAATGATGTACCCATTCAAATACACCTGGGGAGTAGGGGAGTAATAAAGGTAAAGTGCCTTACTTAGGAGCACAACATGTTGACCCTAGCGGGAATCGGTCCCACAACCTGTGTCATGAGTCCAGTGCTTTTACCATTTTAGTTTGTGTTACCGGTTTCAATATAGAGTTAAGTCTTGCTCATCAAAATTTGTGTACTGACGATCCGTTGCATTGGCAAAAAACTTGACCTGAAGTCAATTTGGTTTTGTTTCCCAGAATTCTTTAGTCCACCAACTAAGCTTATCAACATGTATTGGTTTGCCTAAGAAACTCTCAGTAATTCGTAACTAACAGATCTGATGAAGTTATTCACCAATGGACCTACATATTATATTGTTTTGCTAATTTCCACAACAATCTCTCTATCTCTTTGCAGATGATGTGTTGATGACCGTCTTGTCACTTTACATGCATGACGACGGACTTTTGCCCTCATTCGAAGAAGTCTTGGTATGCTCACCAGCTACTAGTCTTGAAGAGGTATTCTAAAACATTTTTAATGCACTTATCAATTATAAAAAATGGCCTCAGGGGACCTGGGAGTAGCCAGTCTGGAGCAGGAACGTACAAATCACAAGTGTGATGTCCCCGCTACAATCTTGTTACATACTCGACAGGGCAAGGCATCATTTGTGTACATTACATCCCCATCCCTGAGAGCTGGGACATTAGGGATAGTCCGTAGTAATGATAAAATGTATGTTTTATAATTGATTTGGGGCAACAAGAAATCACTTTTATCATTCTCTTATCTATACCACTGATTATACATGTGAATATCCTTAATTTTACCCTCCTCACATGGACGAGCCTATCCCTGGGGTCATATAACATCATTGTAATGTACCGAGTGCATGCCCTGGCTAGCTGGGGTACACTTTGAACATATCCGGTAGTCCCGGCTACAGTCGCAGCCATGTCTCGAGTCCTATGTGGGGGAGTTTGCAATTAAGCCTATATATATCAATACCATTTTCAGTCATGTTGAGCTATGTCAGTGTTTTGAAAAAAGATGATAATAGGATTGATAATCAAGTGCAACATTTTGTCTAATTTGTCAAACTAATTATTTTGCAAACTCTTTATCATTTTCAGGTGGTCTTGCTATGGCGACGAGCCCTTAGTGATCCCTTAGGAAGATTGTTCTGTCTAGTGAGAGCTGATCTATTGGACTACGACATCAGTGTCAAAGCTGAACAGGAATTGGCAGGCCTAATGAAGGGGAAATCAGGTATGTGTTCAATATAAATAACATATTTGTAATAGAATATTTCTATAATACTGTATATTTAAGAAAAATCTAGTCTCTGAATTAAATATAAATAGATAATATCCGTGTTTTGTGTCTCTAGTTTTTGTCTCGCCTGATGTAATCAGAAAGAGACTATGTTATCACTATTTCTGTCCGCCGTCCGCCGTCCGCCGTATGCCGTATGCCGTATGCCGTGTGCTAAGAAATACCTTTGTGACGCGATATCTGGAGATCCGTAAGGTCTATCGTGATGGGACTTGGTGGAGGGAAGGGGGGTGGTGCGTTCTGTTGCTGATTGATTTTTCAAGGTCATCGGGGGTCATACAAGGTCATCGGGGTCAAATATGCTTAAAACTTTTGAGACGCGTTGTGACGCGATATCTAGAGATCCGTAAGGCCTATCTTGATGGGACTTGATGTCAGGGAAGGGGGTGGGGTGTTCTTTTGCTGATTAGATTTTCAAGGTCATTGGAGGTCATTCAAGGTCATCGGGGTCAAATATGGGGTCAAATAAGATCCGTAAGGCCGATCTTGATGGGATTTGGTGGAGGGAAGGGGGTAGTGTGTTCTTTTTGCTGATTAAATTTTCAAGGTCATCGGAGGTCATTCAAGGTCATCGGGGGTCAAATATGGGGTCAAATAGATCAGTAAGGCCTATCTTGATGGGATTTGGTGGAGGGAAGGGGGTGGTGTGTTCTTTTTGCTGATTAAATTTTCAAGGTCACCAGAGGTCATCGGGGTCAAATATGGGGTCAAATAGATCAGTAAGGCCTATCTTGATGGGATTTGGTGGACGGAAGAGGGATGGTGTGTTCTTTTTGTTGATTAATTTTTCGGGGTCATCGGGGGTCAAATATGGGGTCAAATAGATCAGTAAGGCCTATCTTGATGGGATTTGGTGGACGGAAGAGGGATGGGGTGTTCTTTTTGTTGATTATTTTTTTCGGGGTCATCGGGGGTCACATATGGGGTCAAATAGATCAGTAAGGCCTATCTTGATGGGATTTGGTGGACGGAAGAGGGATGGGGTGTTCTTTTTGTTGATTATTTTTTCGGGGTCATCGGGGGTCAAATATGGGGTCAAATAGATCAGTAAGGCCTATCTTGATGGGATTTGGTGGACGGAAGAGGGATGGTGTGTTCTTTTTGTTGATTATTTTTTCGGGGTAATCGGGGGTCAAATATGGGGTCAAATAGATCAGTAAGGTCTATCTTGATGGGATTTGGTGGAGGGAAGGGGGGTGGTGTGTTCTTTTGTTGATTAGTTTTTCGGGGTCATCGGGGGTCAAATATGGGGTCTAATAGATCAGTAAGGCCTATCTTGATGGGATTTGGTGGACAGAAGAGGGATGGTGTTTTTTTTTTGTTGATTAATTTTTCGGGGTCATTGGGGGTCAAATATGGGGTCAAATAGATCAGTAAGGCCTATCTTGATGGGATTTGGTGGAGGGAAGGGGGTGGTGTGTTCTTTTTGTTGATTAATTTTTCGGGGTCATCGGGGGTCAAATATGGGGTCAAATAGATCAGTAAGGCCTATCTTGATGGGATTTGGTGGAGGGAAGGGGGGTGGTGTGTTCTTTTTGTTGATTAATTTTTCGGGGTCATCGGGGGTCAAATATGGGGTCAAATAGATCAGTAAGGCCTATCTTGATGGGATTTGGTGGACGGAAGAGGGATGGTGTGTTCTTTTTGTTGATTAATTTTTCGGGGTCATTGGGGGTCAAATATGGGGTCAAATAGATCAGTAAGGCCTATCTTGATGGGATTTGGTGGAGGGAAGGGGGGTGGTGTGTTCTTTTTGTTGATTAATTTTTCGGGGTCATCGGGGGTCAAATAGATCAGTAAGGCCTATCTTGATGGGATTTGGTGGACGGAAGAGGGATGGTGTGTTCTTTTTGTTGAATCATTTTTCGGGGTCATCGGGGGTCAAATATGGGGTCAAATAGATCAGTAAGGCCTATCTTGATGGGATTTGGTGGAGGGAAGGGGGTGGTGTGTTCTTTTTGTTGATTAATTTTTCGGGGTCATCGGGGGTCAAATAGATCAGTAAGGCCTATCTTGATGGGATTTGGTGGACGGAAGAGGGATGGGGTGTTCTTTTTGTTGATTTTTTTTTCGGGGTCATCGGGGTCAAATAGATCAGTAGGGCCTATCTTGATGGGATTTGGTGGAGGGAAGGGGGGTGGTGTGTTCTTTTTGTTGATTAATTTTTCGGGGTCATCGGGGGTCAAATATGGGGTCAAATAGATCAGTAAGGCCTATCTTGATTGGATTTGGTGGAGGGAAGGGGGGTGGTGTATTCTTTTTGCTGATTAAATTTTCAAGGTCATCGGAGGTCATTCAAGGTCATCTGGGGTCAAATAAGATCCGTAAGGCCTATCTTGATGGGATTTGGTGGACGGAAGAGGGATGGTGTGTTCTTTTTGTTGATTAATTTTTCGAGGTCATCAGAGGTCATCTGGGGTCAAATAAGATCCGTAAGGCCTATCTTGATGTGATTTGGTGGAGGGAAGGGGGTTGGTGTGTTCTTTTTGCTGAATTAATTTTCAAGGTCATCAGAGGTCATCTGGGGTCTAATAAGATCTGTAAGGCCTATCTTGATGTGATTTGGTGTAGGGAAGGGGGTTGGTGTGTTCTTTAAGTTGATTAAATTTTTCAAGGTATTACATCCCTTGCATTAACTACAATGCATACCTCTGACAGTGCTACATTGTATCATATGTTTCATCATCATTTCTTTCAAGTCACTTTTGATGAACAGGCGAGACGCGCCGTTCGAGAACCGCCTTGTGAAATTAGTTACGTTTTGGAAATTGGTTAGGTTTCATATACAGTGGGTTTTTTAAGATATTACTTAATTGTGGGGATGAAAATAAAAAACAATCACAACTTTATATTCAAAGATGAATGACAGTTAAGATTCCTATGTATTTAGCATTTAGCCCCTCCCCTCTCCCTAATGCTGCACATTTGTTTCCATATTGCATTAAATGTCATGACATTTCTTCAACCAATTTGTATTGACAGGTTACAAGCTTGTTGTGATCTGCAGCAGTGAGAGAGACGAGGGCTCTCAATTAGTAACGGCCCTTGATCAGTACAGAAGAGAGATACCGGCAAGCCGAAGCAAAGAAACAATTCAGAAATACTTGCAGGAACAATTCAGCATGTTAGCGCAAAATGTTGAAAATGAGCAGGACATTGACACAGCAGCCTCCCTGACACATCACAGGTTTGTTTTATGTTAAGAATATTTTACTAGGATTTACTAGGCGGGGCTGATTTGCAAGCAATGGTTTCGGTAAAGAAACTCAATTATCATGTAATGTGTATTATGTGAATGCAACAAGTTTGTGCCAGTATTAGCACTTTCCCCCTTAGTGTGGTTTTAGGAATGAATT
The DNA here is from genome assembly GCA_035610835.1 of Ophiura sarsii. Classification (NCBI taxonomy): domain Eukaryota; kingdom Metazoa; phylum Echinodermata; class Ophiuroidea; order Amphilepidida; family Ophiuridae; genus Ophiura; species Ophiura sarsii. Next base: position 91,551,631 of record CM069441.1, on the reverse strand, counting down.
TTCAACGAGGGTCAAACAAGCATATTTTAGGCCAATTAAAAATAAGATGGAGATGTTTTGTCTCTTTTTATATCATTGTAAAAATTGTCTTTGTAAATACTCCAGAGATTTATTAGAACTAAAGTATTTTTTTCTTTCTACCAAACATTACCGGGTAAGGAGGGAAATATGGGTTTACCAATTGTTAAATATCAATTTTCAAAACTAGGGAAGTGTGGGGGGGGGGGGGGGGGGGGGGTGAAGGGGACAGAATAGACTATAACATAAATAATGTATACCCATAAATGAACTCTGGATGGTTATTTAATTGTAACAAATACAAGGACAGGAACTTTATATCTGCCATATACTTACGGCTTTTGTAATATATATCTTGATAAAAATTAAATTAAATTGTTCATATTTTCAGTTGCAATGTGGAAATGATCATATCAAGTCGTCCAGGTGTAGGGAAGTCATTGAAAGTTCAAAGATACAAAGAAGAACTGTTGGACATTCTGGATAGGCCTATGCAAGACGACGAGGACACCGATGTCTGTATAACAATACCACTGCAAGAAAGAGTTGTCAATGAAGATGCTGTTGTCAAGGCTTTACTGAAACATCAAGATGCATCATCATCGACTCCTCCCATGATATATCACTTGGATGTTGCACCTATGGTAAGAATACACTAGAACAGGGCTTCTCAACTGGCAGCGCGCGCCAAATGTGGCCCTAGGAGCAATGGTGGTTAGTGCTTGACCTCCTCAAGTATATCAAGAAATACATCAGAAAATGGGTGCGTTTGGCGCTTCGTCATACATTTTATCTCATAATAGTGGCACTACATTAAATAATGCCGAGACCCCTGTACTAGAATATAGATTTTATATTTAGAAAGGGTGTTTATGTAAATAGGGTGGATCAAATATATAAAAAGAGGGGGCTCTGAGGGAGGATACAAATGCAAGTATGACAAAAATATTTAAATGTGAATTCGTACATTTGTTTTGCATCTAACCATGTTGAAATCCCACATAGATAGTCGCCTTCACAAGTTGTACAACATATTCTGTCCATTATTTACACTACGCTCTGGTTCCCGCTAGATGAGCAAATGAGATTGTAACTTGAGTTCATAAGTTGTAAATTGCTGGAAAAAAGTTCATGAGTTGAAAATAAACTCCGGTGGAATATATCAAATGCGGCGGTATGTGAAACTCGGCACCTGATAGGCCGGGTACGCATACTTCCTTAGCCGACTGAAAAAAACGCGCCAAAATGGGCATAAATCTGCGGGTTCTGTTTGAAGCAACCTCTTCATGTCCGCAGTTGTAATGTATTAAGAAACCAAGCGTAATTACTTTATTAACCCCTACCTCTGAGACCACATAAACCCCCTACACCCCCCCCCCCCCCACACACACAAAAACCAGGTTGATTTATTAACCCCTACTCAACAGTACTTATAACTCATCATTATATAACCCTAGGCCTATATCCTAAACTATTTCCTGTGGGTTTACCCCACCTGACACCACAAAGGCCTATAACCATTTCCTGTGTGACTTATTATGCGCCATGTGTAGGAGTGCGTATAGTGCCGTGTCAGTGAGCCCCCTTGAGCAATAATTGGTGTATAACTTTATGGCATCATTTAAAATGATATGTTGCCTTAAATTCATACACTCTTAGTAATGTCAAACCAATCAGAGAGCAAGAAACTAAATATGTGGAGTGCATTGAAAGTGTCTATTTGCACTCCACATGTACGCCATTCAATGCGTGCACTACAGGGTTTGTTTTCATTCGGTGTTTAGGCATCGCTGGTTCGCCAATTTTCACTGCGGGTGTAGGCAAACTTGTTAACATGTTTTGATTCGTTATTATATTCAAAATTATGCTCAAATTGTGAATTTTGATTTGTATATTGTCATGTATAAAATAGGTCAATACATGCATATGTTTTGTTTCTCGAAAAATTAGAAAAATCAATGCATTTGTGAAATGTTGATATACTCACAATAGCACTCCCCTGCGGGAGTCGTGCCATTATTCACACATCATCATCAGCGTGTGTGCATTGATTTGTCTAATTTCTCTCGAAACAACACATACGCATTCATTGACCTATAATCAGTATTCTATTTTAGTTTTTACAAAATCTAGACTGTCATCTTTTGCAGATGTTGAGAAGCTTATGTTAGTGAATAAGACAATTGCTTTATAACTACAATTGAATGTATTATTCTTAGGTAAGAGAAGGGCTTGACCATCTCCTCTTCAATCTCCTAATTCTCGGCGGGTTATGCAATAGTGATGGACAAGTATGGGAATGTAAACCACAGGATCTCTATGTCATAGAAATGACAGATTTTGCCTTGCAACAAACACAGGATAAAGTGAGTAACTTTTCAGATATTTATTTACTGATTAAAACTTTGAGACACTAAAGCCCTAACCAGTAAAGCTAGTTTTTTGTGCGTATCGGGGGGAGGGGGAAAAAAGTGCTATTTTTTTAACCCGAAAAATCACCCAGCACCCCCCGGGATTCGATCGCCGGACCATCCGCACCCAAGTCTGTCCCTCTACCAACTGAGCTAACTCCCTAGGTCATATGCGGCCACAAACTCCGTTGCCACATATGTCTGCGGTAGGTGATGTCATCGCGGCAATGCAGCAGCACGTGCCTGGAGATAGTTTCTGGCAGTGAGATTTAGTGAGATTCAGTGGGGTTTTGGGTTATTGCACATCAAAAATTGACATTTAATTACCCTAACCAGTAAAGCTAGTTTTTTGTGCGTATCGGGGGAGGGGGGAAAAGTGCTATTTTTTTTACCCGAAAAATCACCCAGCACCCCCCGGGATTCGATCGCCGGACCATCCGCACCCAAGTCTGTCCCTCTACCAACTGAGCTAACTCCCTAGGTCATATGCGGCCACAAACTCCGTGGCCACATATGCCTGCGGTAGGTGACGTCATCGCGGCAATACAGCAGCACGTGCCTGGAGATAGTTTCTGGCAGTGAGATTTAGTGAGATTCAGTGGGGTTAGGGTTATGATGTGTGGTCAGCTTTAACTTAAAAGTTAAAGATGATCAAAACATCTCCAAATTCCATAGGGTATGGGTTTGATATAACCTCCAAATATCATTATACCAGAGGCAATATGGATCATTCATTTTCTCTTTGTGTGTCATGTACATAGATCACATATCATTGTCGAGTTGTGACGTCAATTTGGTCCAATTTTAGGTGACACATATCACGCTACATAATTTGGAGTATAAGCGATTCCTTGGTTATTTGCACCAAGATTGAATAAGTCATGGGTGTCTCTTTATGGCACAAACCAATGTAATTAGAATGGTAGATATTAATTAATTTGTAAAACAGTGCTGTGTTATGAGCAAAGTATACTTTTCAAGTCAGCTAGGGCTGGGGGCGACACCAGCGCGTTTTCTGAATGCATGGGTTGCATAACTCCAATTTGACCAAATGCTACTGTGAATGCATCCGCACGATCAAAGAATATTGTTGGCTTTGGCGCAGAAAGTGTCACACCTCTCACTAAATTACACATTGACGTCACCTCCTAAGTGTTTACAATGGATCAGAGTCTGCTTTTCATTAATAGGGAAGAAGAAAATAAGACGGGGTCAAGATATTACAGGCGTTTTATTACTTTTTGACAAAAGTTGTTAACTACAGTTTGCAATATGATATCTACCTGTCTTTATAGGTACCCCGCATTCATCATGCCGGACCATTCTACACAGTATTTCCTTGTTTGACCTGCCACTCACCTCAAGAGATACTAACTGCATGTCAATGGATGCAACAACATGAGGTTCTACCACAAAGTAAGTATTTTACAGGGATATAAAGTCTTTGTCTTGACCTTTATTTTTACCATTTCAGATGACTGACATACGATAGATTGCCCATTGAAATTGTCAGACTATAAACAGAATTCACATGTTACAAACAATCACTGGTGCATAGAAACTATCAGTTGCTATAACCCTAACCCTACCATATACCACAAAATACCAGGACCCAGCAAGTTTGTTTCACCCGACAAGTCTTGGCGCAGTAGTAGCCTTAACACCCGAGGTTTAGTGGAAAATCACAAGCCGCTGGTGCTGGAGGTCCGTGGTTCAATTCCAGGGTTAGCACTTAATCTTGTTGGGGTCGCAGCGGTATTTTGAGTCACTTTTGGACGTTGAAAAATATTTTGAAAAAGGTGGGGGTAGAGTTAGGGTTAAGGCAGACAGTGAAGAAGTCAAAAGTTGTATTTTTGCGGAATTTTTGGGGAAGATGTTCAATGAAAACATACTGTGTGCCCTGGAGGGATGAAAGTTCAAATTTAAATGTAAATGAAATAAAATAAAATGCACCAATGTATATTTTTTAATTTCTTATAAATTATAAGAAATTAAAAAATATTACGTTACCATTTTCATTTTGTAGGTTGGCAAGATTGGGATCCAATGGTTGACGCCCAGGAGTTCAGTGGCCCTAGTTTCCAGCGAGCCTTTCAGTACTTGACCAGATTTTCTCAGAAAAACAATCTGGATGTTTTCAAGTTTGATGAGACATGTGAGCCAGAGGGAGAGGATCGGACATTTCTTACAACATTGTTAAAGTAAGTTTTCTACAATGTCAATATATTGATTCAGACATGGTGGTGGTGGGTGACTCAAGTTTGGCCAGAATTTTACAAATGAGGTTTTCTATTGTACTTGAAGATGCATTTGTTCATATTCCAAAGTTAAAATGCTCCAGTAGTTTTTGTTATAGAGGCAAATAATTCCCTTTCCCCAATAGAACATTACACAAAGGTATAGGGTGCTATGATACTTTTTAAGGTAATTCACTACTGATGTACTGAAAGCATCTAAAGGAAACATCTCTCAGATATAAACATTTTGCAGGGGTCATGAACAAATTATGGTCTTTCATCTGATCCCAAAACCATGACTTGTATATTTCTTCTGTCTAGAAATCAATTATAAGTTCTAAAGTTATCAATATTCTTTTGCAAATTATCCAATTAAAAATATGACACTCGCTTTAATTTGTTTCAGTCATTGTGGCGTGGAAGATCCATCTTGGGCAGAGCTGGCTCACTTTGCAAACTTTCTGAGCGAACAGTTGGGCGACTGTCAGAATTCAGTGTTCATTGACCCGGCGTTTCATGATGCAGAGTCTGGTATGAGAGGATTCAAGACATTTGTAGTACAATTCATGATACAGATGGCTAAGGTTTGTAATATAAATGAGTATGTTTAATGTTTCCCTAGCATTGTATATCATTAGTTAAAATAAATAAATAAAATGTTAGTTTTTATACAGCGTGTCCCAAAAAACTGGGTCCAAAATCTGCAGAGCTTGTAACTTAAAAAGTTGAAAACGTAGCTGCTCCATATTTGAGGATATTAAGGTACATACATGTATACCTGACCTTAATTGGTTAAAATGTGAGACTAATCAAATGGGAACTTTCTGAAATACAAAGCTTTCAACAGAGCGTGGTTAGAACCCGTATTTTCCAATTTAACAATAAACCACCTAATGCCTTGCATTTGCGTTGTGTGCAAGTTTTCCCTACATCATGTGCATGGTGTTTATTCTCCGAAATATCATATGTTTGGTAGAAAAGGGTTAAATTATAGGTATGTTGGATCAATATGCAGCTTTATAAATACCCATTGCAGTAACCTCGTTGTTGATATACAAAAACAGAGCAACTGTTACCCTGATACCATGCCTGGAAATAGCACCCTCCCACCTGCCCATAGCGGGGGTAAATTTGTGTCAGGAAAAGTACCCCAGCAACCGACTGGCGGGTTAACAATTTCAAACTCACGGTGCAAGTGTGAGAGTTGCACTGGCTGGTGGAATTTCTGTCAAGCAGGTATTTTTGTGAGTTACCTGCCCGATCCCGACTGGCTGGTGGAACAAAATCTGAAGTTCCAGCCCTTCCTCTAATTCCTTTGATGAGATGACTGACTTAACGGCTGGTTTCCATTTTCGAAGAAATGGTTCTTGAACTGCTTCAAAGATGGCAGTGTCTCAGAAGGTTATTTATTGATTTTTCTAACAAAAATCATAGGTGTTTACACCTTTTATCCCACTCATGACGAAGATTTCCCTGAGTAAGTCATTGTTATCAAGTCACTTGGCAAAACTTTGATGACGTCAGTACGATGCGCAAATGCAACGCATGGACGGTTCATGGGCAAAATCTGGAAAAAAACAGGTTCTGACCATGCTGTATGCAAAGCTTTGCATTTCTAAAACCTTATCCGTTTGGTCTTATAATTTCACCAAATAATGTCAGATATATTCCCAAATATGAAGCATCTATGTTTCCCATATTTTAAGTTATAAGCTCTGAAAGTTTTGGACCCTGTTTTTTGGGACACGCTGTATAGTGCTTTATCAAATTAAGTATGCTCAAAGCTCTTTACATTTATTCCGCTGCTCAATATAGGATACAACAGAATCAGTTCACTTCACGTATGTTATTGCTGCATATCTTACAAATTCTGATAATGGCGCGCATTCCTATCAGACCCTATCAGGTCACGATTATCCCCAAACAGCTACCCATTTTACACCTGGGTGGAAAGAAGTAATTGCAGTAAAGTGCCTTACTCAAGAACACAACATGTTGACCACAGCGGGACTTGAACCCACGACCTTTTGATTATGAATCTAGTACTCTATCCGCTGCGCCACACATGCCCATGATTTAAAAACACCGATGCTTGTTGATGAAATTGATTTTCGTTGGTGATAAGTTAAGAAACACAGGATAAATGTACTTCAGATTCCCGGCATATGTTAATTACATTTACACTGTAGAATAGGGCGGGGCGTAAATAGGGAAGGTATTTTGTTCAAATCCGCCATGGTCAAAATGTATTCCACTTGACCCCACATGATCAAATATGCACTTTAAAAAAAAAAACACCACTACCCTTTAGCCCCCTATAAGGGAATACATGGTAAAGTTGCCAAATTGGTGTAGCAAAATTAGGTTTCGACCTAGAACAAATTGATACATATTTTTTTCAGCTTAATGCATTTCTATAAGGTACCCATAATGACATACTAAAAGTCTGAAAATATCAGAGTGTTAGAAATATGATAATTTGCATAAACTTAAAATGGCCGCTAATTTGAGCATTTTCATTGTTTTGGACTTATTTCTTATCTTAGATAGTTTTTATGGCACTTTAAATAGCTTCAGCATATATTTGATGAATGTATAACGTCTCAAAGGACATACAGAGACATATCAGCCCTAATATGTGTATCTTAAATTGCATAAATAAAAAATGGCCGCCAAAATTATCAAATTAGCGGCCATTTTAAGTTTATGCAAATTAGGCATATTTCTACCACACTGATATTTTCGGACTTTTAGTATGTCATTATGGGGACCTTATAGAAATGCATTGTGCTGAAAAAAATTATGTTTTATTTTGTTTTAGGTCGAAACATAATTTTGCTTCACCAATTTGAAGATCCCCTCCAATCTTTTTTTAAAGTGCATATTTAATCATGTGGGGTCAAGTGGAATACATTTTGACCATGGCCGATTTGAACAAAATACCTTCCCTATTTACGCCCCGCCCTACTGTAGAATAAAGTGATGCATTGTAACCATACAATGCACTTTACTATGTAATTGATGCTTGCCAAGTAAATTAGATATTTTGTTTATTCCATAAATAAGACAATTTCACTGGCTAGATTTAAATGGTGTTTATGAACAGCTAGTTTTTATTTTCTTTTTTGTTGATTTAAAAATTAAATAAAAGTGTCAGATTTTTATTTTATTGGAAATAGAATTAGTGTTTTACTTTTCATTTGAATGTTTGTTATTACTGGTAATTAATCATTAAACTGTTGCAAGTGGAATTCCTTGTATTATTTAGAATTTACAAACCTATTAACGAACACATAATATCTGCTAACTATTTAAATGTGTACACGGCTTGCATCCAACACAAACGAAAGTAAAAATTCAAACAGACTATTAGTTTTCTTTTCATTTTTATATAACATTTTACACCAATCTATTTCTATAGGATTTTGCAACTCCATCCTTGAACATGAGTGAAGAGAGTCCATCTCGAGCCATTAAGAACACTAATGATCCTATGACTGATGAAGAAAGAGATGACACTGGCTTGCCCCAGGAACTTGAAGCATTCCAGTTGAGAAGACGATGGGAAACAAGGTAGTAATCACACATACTTTATTAGTTTCATTAAAGTCCATTACAGGTGTCACACCACCAAATAAATCGCCATTGACTTACATGCTTAAGAGATTAAATTAAAGTCTGATTTTTTCAGTTATCGAGTGACTTGTTTGTTCAAATCCTTGTTTTCGTTGAAGATAATGATGTCTTCCATCAAAAGAACACCATTTTTTTTGGGGGGGGGGGGGGGGGCGGTTGACCTTCATTTTGTTCCCGCAACAGGACTTCAAATACTGGTCCACTCCAAATTGCTGTCTGCTAGCTATATTCAGTGCATTTGTTCTAGAAGAGGTGAAAAGAGTAAAGTTGTGTCAAATTTTACTATTACAGAAAATACCAGGGTTCTTTGGTTAAATATTGAGTTTACAAATCACAAATAACACAAATTTCTTTCATATTAAGAGCACTGTATACCTTTTCTGTACATTTTAAATTAATGGTTGTTAGAGTTGGGGTCTATCTTGGATTAAAAACACCGATAGTGGTGGGTGCTAGCACAAATTTATTTTATTTGGAGGTGTGATATCTTCAAAATACAGTTTGATAATTGTTACTACAAAGCTTGTTATGCAATTCACAATGCTTTGTATTTGATATTCGTTTGCTTAAAGACATCAGTTCCCTATTTTTCAAATTCAGATGATTTAAAATAGATCATGAGATTTGATTTCAATTACTTATTCTCTGGACATTATTTTATAGCATTTTGGTACATATATTTTGCACAAATTTAATATTCCTTGTAGACTTTCTACATCATCTTGGAATTTGGTTAATATCTACATGAGTTACACAGGGCATATACTTTGCTGTCTGCCGAACAAACATATGCAGTACTATTAATAATAATGTTTATTACATATTCTGTTTCACACAGCTTACATCCATACATCTTCTTCAACCATGATCGCGTGTCTATGACATTCATGGGATTTTTGATTGATCGCAACGGATCGATCACTACGCGATCCAAATACACAGCAGATCATTGAAATATACTTTGCTGTCTGCCGAACAAACATATGCAGTACTATTAATAATAATGTTTATTACATATTCTGTTTCACACAGCTTACATCCATACATCTTCTTCAACCATGATCGCGTGTCTATGACATTCATGGGATTTTTGATTGATCGCAACGGATCACTATGCGATCCAAATACACAGCAGATCATTGAACCAAACATCATGAGCCCACAACTGAGACAAGCACTACAGGCCAATGGAGTTGAAGTTGACAAAGACTTTGACGGATTTCCAAGGTAATTATTATCCACATTTGACAACTTTTACCCCTGCTAGGATCGAATAACCCACAAACATTCCATCCAATCACATGCGATGAGTAAACCATGCGTAAACCATGCGTAAGCGTCGCGGCGCCGGCATAAACGCAGGAAAAGCGCTAAAGACGCACTGCAGAAGTGCGCGTTATGGAGCAAACCACGCATTGTGAAGGTCGGCGCACTCTCAACGTAAGCTCCACCTCCCCGTGTTAAGTTGTCTCATCTAGATGTCGCCGATTTCTCTGAGAACCAATGAGATTGCTTAAACTTTCTTAGCTGTTTAAAAATAACCAATTAAAATATGGCTTCTATAACATATCACTCCAATCTTTATCAGGGATACAATTATTCTAACAAATGTCTCTGATTGGTGCAACAAATGATGTATCCATCTTTTTAACCAATCGGCAGGTAGTTCTCTCGGGGTTAAGGTAATTTGTCTTCATGTTTCACCATTTAGAGAACTTATGTGGCAAACCAAAATTGCTGTTAGAAAATAATTATCATTCGGAGAACAGTTACGTCAGCTTAAAGGAAAGTGTTCAGATTGCTGACCCAATTTTAAACTTGATGTTTTTCTATTCTACATGAAGGGTCATCCTTATTAGTTCTATTCCAAGTTTGAGTTGTATATTATACTACGATTGTTCATATTTTAGAAGCAGAAGGTATATGAATTTTGCCAATTGAGTAGTACACATACAGGCCGGGTGGTTAACCACCATTGGCAGTAATTCACTGCATTTTAGCCTATAACATCTAAATGAAATATCTTGCGCCAAACATTTTACAGAAATAATGAGAAAAATATGAAGTTTTTTCTGATATCAAATATATATTGATGGGCAAAAAAAGCTAACGAGATTTTAAATTGTTATCAACCATTGTTCACTATTTTATTTCAACTGACTATAAACTAGCAATTATGGAATATCAGACATGTCTAATTCCAATGTGAAAGTATACTACTTAGAACGCCTTTCATCAACATTTTAGTTGATCAAAAATAAGGATTCTATCTATGAGTAAGATATTCATGAAATCATCGATCAAACATTGAAATCTAACATAATTCAATAGGTGTTATACTCAGTTGAATGGTGATGAGGTTTAATCAGTTCAATGAATATTTTACTCATAGGTATAACACTGAAATAAGAGTGTTCACAAACAGGTAGTAAAGTATTGTCAATTGCGTTCTACAGGTGGAAGAAATTACAAAAGCTGGGTATGGTCCTGGGCGTGGAGGATTTGATCGATCCAGATGAAACGTACGAGTTGACAACAGATAACGTCAAGAAAATGCTAGCTATACATATGAGATTCAGGTAAATTGCTTTTATAAATCATTTTAATGTGTAATACGGGAAATTATCTGAAAGCCCATTTTGGGGCTTTCTATCCCAAATGCACATACTTTTTAGGCTTTTACCTCTTTCTCCATTGGGCCTACTGTTATCCCTACCAGTTTATTGCGGTTACATTTTCTTTTACTGTAACAGCGCCTTAACCTGCACACGAACACATCCACTTTGTCTCCATTGTGTCAATTTGCATTCTTGCATTATTTATCTCTGATACAAATGCAAGCTTCTTATGATGAAATGTTCTTCAGAAGAATTATATCCCAATCATTTCAGATAAGGGTGTTCTTCATTATCATAGCTGCAAGTTAATTTTGATATTTGAATTCCTTAGATGCGGTATCCCGGTGGTGATCATGGGGGAGACAGGCTGTGGCAAAACAAGATTAATCCGATTCCTCTGTCGACTACAGGCTGGCCTTGCAAGCCAAGATGGCCTCAACAATATGATACTTATGAAGGTAAAATTGTTTAAACATCATGAAATTTACTTCAAACTATAGATGTTTTTTAAATATTTAATATCAAAGTAAAGATCACAATCTTGACTATTAAACGGGAGCATCAGATATTTATATGGCTTTCTTCTGACTATAGTTTAACATTACAACAACTTTGTGTAGCACTCGGACATTTATTAATTAGGTATGACGTAGTGCCACTACCTTGCGTCATTAGCATATCAATACAGACCGACCATTCAAAGTTAGTGTACCGTGAAAGGGCCACACAGAAATCATGCGCTGACCTGTACACTCGCGCATGACCTCAATTCACTTGCATGGGGCACATGCAAGCACATGCTTTTCGACCAAACTCCTTTCGATCATGTAGGATACATCATGAATATTAGAAATAACTAATGGTCAAGGAAAAATTTGGTCGGTGACTTTTAGATGATATTGTAGCTTATGATTGACATAAACAATAAAGTTAGGTTGTTTTTATGAATGGTGGACTCCCGCGGAGATACACGGTGGTCATGCCCGGGGAATTCTGGCTTAATGGAAGATGCTCGCAACGCGTGTTATGAATGGGGAATCTGCCTATTTTACAGTCCGTGATATGAAAAGAACTGCCGAAGATATGTATATTAACGGTTATGCAAAGTTAGTATTTATATAATAAATGTTTATATGATTGGAAAGAAGAGATGTTAAGCTTTGTAAAAATATAGGTTGTTTACAGCAAAGGTAAAATGTGAATGAGTTGTGAGATCACAAATTCCGGCATACGTACAAAGCCCCTATACCACGTTAGTGTGATGCTGTGCGTGTATGCTCGGATGACTGCAGGATGTCCTCAACTTATTGTAATGATCAATTCCTAATATGGTGAGAAATTCATTACCGGTACTTCATGAACCATCGCGATGATGGCTGCGTACCAAGTGCGTTCCAATAAAATGAATTGTTAGATAAGAACGCGCACGCCGAGCGCAGGTTACTAATAACTGCCCGAAAGTACTGCGCCAAATGTACGATTGTTTTGCTTATTGACCGACCAATCAAATTAAAGCCTCACGCCCCTAAACTGAATATTCAATGAGTTACGAGGAAACACGATTAAAGGTTATTTCTGATTGGTTGAATGATAAAAATGTTAATGATTGGATGATCCGCCTTGGACTGTTTCAATAACTAAGAAGGGGTGGACAAAATAAACAGAAAACTAATTAATTATTATAGCATGATTATATCAGTACAAATCAACGATTTGGATAAACATTCATTTTTTCAGTAATGAATGAGAATAATGACTGCTTAACAACTGTTTTCGTGAATTTGTTTTGAAATACTCGGTTGTTGTTCTGGTCATCAATTGTCCATCAGGGGCTGCGCCTCTTCGGGACATTTCCTCTGACCAGAACAACAACCTCTGATTTCAAAACAAATTCACGAAAACAGTTGTTACGCAGTCGTTATTCTCTAATCCAAGTGTACTTGGGCTATTTTGGCATACGCAAGCGTCACACATTCACAGTGTACCTTATTGCGTCATGCGAGCTTTTTGCACGCACACACTCTTCTGTATTAAATCGCTGTAAGCATGGTTTGCTAATTTGGAACTGACTAAATTATAGAACTTATAAAACATTCTAAGTCAAATCACCAAGCCAATATTTAGATGAGAGGAGATGAATTTGGCTTATACTAGATTTACTATATTAGTAACCATGCTATCAGGGTACTGGACGTACTCTTAGGCCACTATTGTAATCATTTGCAATTTGATAATTCCAGGTTCATGGTGGTACAACATCAAGCGACATATGCAAGAAGATCGTTCGTGCCCAAATCGATGCCAAACAAACCAAGGAGGATTATGGAGTAGATACTGTGCTGTTTTTTGATGAGGCAAATACCACTGAGGCTATAGGGCTTATCAAGGAAGTCATGTGTGATAGCAGAGTCAATGGAGATGCTATAGATATGGCTGATGGAGCACTCAAAATAGTGGCTGCTTGTAACCCATATAGAAGGTAAATTTACATGGTTAATTAAACCTTATGCTGCTCAACACTTCAAATTATTACAATTCCTTGTGCAATTGCTGAAAGTTACATACATTGCTTTATCCGGCCCTCCAGCATGTATAAAGTGCATGTAATACATCCTTTGTATAACCTTTGTGCAGTCTGCTCAAAACATGTTCTATTAATGTAGGCCCATTTTCCACACCCTTTATAATTAGGTCATTGTTCCCCTCCAATGGTTTTATGTCTAAAAAAACATCCACAGAGCATTGATGTTAAGCTATTGCATTAGATTCATTTGTATTAGCTTTAAATGTTTTATATTTGATTCCCCTGCTTGTACATTGGCCATACTGTAGCATGTTATGCAATGCTCAATTCATAGCGATGAATTTTAATCTTGTCATATATGTTTTAGACATACAGATTTAATGATTGCACGTCTCAAGACAGCGGGACTTGGTTATCATGTTACTGCAGAGGATACACAAGAAAAACTTGGTATGTATTACATTTGGATTTGTACGTGACACAGATTTTAGTGGCTAAACACTACTTGCATGGTACAGATGGAACCACATTGAAAGGGAGGCTTTCATTTTAAAATGGCGATTGCATGCAAGTAGCGTATATGCTTAACATGATCAGGATTGTGTTTGATGTATCTTTAAAAGTAATGAGTATACTTACAATGCTGCACTGGACCTTGCTTTCAATCCGTTTTGGGTATTTACTTTGTATTGGAGGTTGGTATAGGTGGCATCATAATATATACATGCTTTGTACATGACTCTTGAAAGGTCAGGCTATGCTGCGTGAACCAAGAAGTAATTAGCCGAGCGTAACATTTATTATTTTACTTGCAACCATTGGTTCAATTTTGTCCAAATTATTTCAACAAAGAATGTATTTTATCTCAATAATAACAGGTGCCATTCCATTACGTGAATTAGTGTATCGAGTACAAGCTCTTCCTCCAAGTATGTTGCCTCTAGTGTGGGATTTTGGACAACTCAGTGAAGACATTGAAGCCAAGTACATCAGACAGATTGTACAGAGATATGTAAGACTTATGAATAAGCTGTATATTATCTTAATCCTTACATAGAGACTTCCCAAACCTAGGGAGGGTGAATTTACCATCTGTACCAATGGTGGTAAGAGATAAGAGGGCAATGCAGCAAAATAACACTAATTCTACCTTATGTATTCGATGAAAGTTGTGACCTATCCCATCAAAACATACATCTTGGGGTCTTTTATCCTATTTCTGATATTAGCATCATCAAAACATGCAACAATCAAGCTTTAAATTAATACCTCGTTGAAATTTAGCTTTAAGAGTCAGGAATATGATGAATAGAAGCTTAGCATTTCCTTTGAATTTCTTTATATTTTTCAAGACATTTTACTTCATATCTAGAAACTAGAAAAATCCAACAAGAGTGGATGTGATGTGATGGGTCACAATTGAGGATGGGGTTTGAACCAATTTACCTAGACCAGTGACCGGCAAGGGGTGGACAATGGGTCAAAGTAACGCTTATTTTACCTTTATTTAGCTCCCGATTTAGCTTCAAAAAGGGATGCAAGGCTTCTGTTCCACTGATGATATTGAGTTCGCCAATTTTCGCCTCAGCGTACTTTTCACCACACATGATTTAGGGTTAGAGTAAGGGTTAATGGTTAGGGCTAGAGTTGGGATTAATGGATATGGTTATGAATAGGGTTTATTCAGTAGGGTGTTATGAGAAATTGGCAAACTCATGATACTTTTATTATCTCCGATCATATTGACTTATGATACCATGTTGGCAGACAGTTTGCCCATGTTGGCATATATGTTTCACATCATCACTAGTGTTTAGTATTGTTAACAATTGTTCTGATTTGGCCCTTATGATATCATTATTTTTCTCCAGGTTAACACTGGCATGCTGTTAGCAACATCAGCCCAAGCTCAAGTTATCATACACATCACAAATTGTTTTGATTTGGCCCTTTTTTATATGATATTATTGTTTCTCTCCAGTTAAACACTGATATGTTGTTGGCAACGTCAGCCCAAGCTCAAGTTATCACAGCGGTTTTATCGGCTTCACAGCAATTCATGAGAGAACAAGAGGTCGGTATATGAATTCACATGGTTTATGCATTGTACCTTCATTTCCAAAAAAAAAATCAACTACGAAATCGTGAAGAGAAAAATGAAGATGATAAAGAAATAGTTGAACATTTTCCACTAGCTTTCTCTCTCCACATAGAAATCTAAAGGTCAATTTTTTTCTGATAAAGCTAAAACAAGCTTTTGAAAATATATAGCTTAACCCTAACCTCTTACCCACAGATTTTTTTTTTCAACGACAAAAAGAGTGACCACGCCCCCGGGGTTTGAACCCACAACCTCTCGGTTGAGAGACGAACGCCCTACCAGTGCGCCACAGGGTTAACCATACTTGGCCGAGTTTGCTCGGCCAACTATAGCCTGGGGCCATTATTTCATCGAAAAAGTGCCACGCCAGCTTACACAGATGGACTGCACCGTGGCACTGGGGGTGGTTAGGGTTAATGAAACCATACATAGAAAAATTTGAAGAAAAAAAAGAAGAAACAAAATCTGTTAATGAAACCATACATAGAAAAAATGGAAATTTGAAGGAAAATAAGAAGAAACAAATTCTGTTAACCCCAACGACAAAAAGCGCCGACTAAAAGAGTGGCCACGCCCCCTGGGCTTGAACCCACAACCTCTCGGTTGAGAGACGAACGCCCTACCAGTGCGCCACGGAGGTTTTAAGTACTTTTCCTGATTGAAAAAATCACAATAGAACACAATTTTTACACATTATCATATTAAGATGTATGAGTTATTTGTTAATCTTGGATATATTATTTTAAATATTTTGTCCCATATACAGAATGAGTGCAGTTTTGTAAGCTTACGCGATGTCGAGAGATGTTTGGAGGTGCTGGTTTGGTTCCATACACACATGGATGATATGTTGAGACCTCTACTGTATCGGAAAGTATTGGCAGATGCTGAAAGTGAGGATGATGAATATGGGTCGGGCAGTGATGATGAGGAGGAGGAGGATGAAGAGGAAGAGGTATGTTATTTAAGTTTACAGAGACTTTTTTACAAGCGTCAAAGATATGTGATGGATGCATAGATTATTTTTATTCATCAGAAATTGTATGTATATTGTATATAAAGTTTACAGTTTAACATCCTCCCTGTTTAAAAAATAGGAGATCATTTGTCAATACCTAAATTCAAACTATCAAGTCGATATTAGTATTTTGGAAGGGCTCCAATTGTGGTTCTATTCAATACATATTAGTTTATTACTCTCAATTCCTGATGAACATTATACCACAAAAAGAAGCAAAAAATAGACAATTCCATAAGCGGGAAGAACTATACTCGAGACGTAGTGCCTAAAGATGGGCTGATATATTGATGACATGGTTTGCCATTTGAGTTGAATAATGCATCCCACCAATCAATAGTAACATATTTTTACTTTGCAGTTACTTGACAACTTGACAACGTCATTAGTGTTAGCCATAGGTGTGTGCTATCATGCATGTTTGCAAGAAGGCAGAGATGATTACAGGGAGAGAGTTGCCGATGCCTTTGATAGTCCATGTGAGCTGCCAGGAGGAGCAGATCAGATATTGAAAGAAATCACAAGGTATAAACATATATGTAGTGCATTGTTGATACAGTATGAACAAATTAAATGCATTGAATGTAATAAGATTTCTAACATTTTACAAATACTGTATCATTATTCGAATATGTGGGTGATCATCACGCCTGCATGTGTTTGGAACTTGTTTAATATTTATATATTCTGACTATATGGTTCACAGTTCACAGTCAATATCATATATATAAATACGCAGCGATGTAAATACCCACATGACTTTCCACCCAGGGTTGACTCGGAACTACACACTTTGTGGACTTCGAATATTTCTAACCATAGACGGTTACCTTCTATGTTCTAACCCAACTTTTACAAAAAGAAATAAATCAGTTGAAAAAGTGGTCCTAGTGGGGATCGAACCATGGACCTCTGCATTGTAAAGCATGTAACTCAACCACTAGACTAGCGAGGGGTGAACTGGCCAAGACATGATTGGAATTGCTCTTTTTATTAAGGAATAAAGCTGTATTACTGATATGATCAGTACATACAATATTATTAATAGAGCTGCGACACACATGATCGTCAACCCCGGGTGGAAAGTCATGTGGGTATTTCCACTACTGTGTATGAATACATTGTTTACCACCAGGTTAGATATCTGTTGATGTTTTGATCTCCTTTTGCTCAAAACTCCCAAACATTCTTTCGAAGTATTAACCATTGCAATATCTCTTGTACAAGCCTATAGTTTAGCGGTATGATAGTATTTTGTCTAATTTGACTTTGACAAATGATTGGAGTTTCGATATTCAAAGTTCAATTTTTTTATTGTAAACATTGTGAAATATATGACAATAGTAGTGATTACCCTGAATCATTTTCAGCTTAGTCCCAAAGCTATGATGATTTTTGTATTAACAACACAACCAATCTAATTTCTAACATTTTCAAATGACTGTGCAGCATTTGAAATGAAATGAGCAAAATCTCTTTACTAATGTGAACATAATTAACACAACTTTGAATACTTGCAACCAACTATAATTGAATACATTCTTGTATTTGTTGGTCACACTTACAAAAATGTCCTGTTTTAGGTTAAAATTATATCCAGTGAACTTGTATTTTGTACTATGTCTCATCTCATCTCACATTCTTTGTGTAGTCTGCATCCTTTGGACTTCATGTTGATGTCCTTTGAGTATTTGATAATAATGATTAAAGATTATTAAAATATAACATCCCTTGTATGTATTTAGATGCCAGGATGTGTTCTTGGATGAAGTGGAACTGGATGACAACATAGCTCGTAATGCAGCGCTCAAGGAGAACGTATTCATGATGGTTGTCTGTATAGAGCTACGAATCCCCTTGTTTCTAGTTGGTAAACCAGGCAGTTCCAAATCACTTGCCAAGACCATTGTGGCAGATGCAATGCAAGGGGAATCATCACGATCGAAGCTTTTTAGAAATCTCAAACAGGTCAGTATGTATTCATTAGGCAACCGGGAAAAAACTGTTCTACGGAACTAAACTAAACTTTTTAATTTGAGTTTAGTTTTTTCGTTTATACCCTGTGAACATTTTGGGGTGGGGAATTTAGAAAATTGTTAAAAATTCCCCAAAATGTTGGCAAACATTTGCCCTGACCGACTGACCCTATTACCTGTAGAACAGGGTGTGTGTTTTCCGTCGCCTTATGGGAATATATGCTTTTCTAGCCGATATTAACCATCTAAATAACTTTTTGAATTGTAAACTTTGCCAAAATGTTACTACAAAATAGGATGTGGTGGTGCATCACTATACCAGTATATTTCATGTAACATGATGACTCGAATATTTTTTGTCAGTTTCCCTTTACCTTTTGAATCAGTTAAATTAACTTGATGGAATTTGGTCAAAAGGTGGAGAAGAATTCAGATTCAATTTGTCCTTGGATAAACTCTTGTTAGTACATGTACAAGATAATAATGAATTAATGTTGTTGTTTTTCCCCAGGTTCATATGACCTCTCACCAGTGCAGCCCTCTGTCTACCCCAGATGGCATTGTGGGTACCTTCAGACAATGTAGCAAGTTCCAGGAAGGAAAGGACTTAAACAAGTTTGTGTCTGTTGTTGTGCTGGACGAGGTTGGCTTGGCAGAAGACTCTCCCAGGATGCCACTCAAGGTATAACACATATATAATCAAATATACCCAATAGTGACAAGTGACCGGATATGATCCATAACTCTATGATGTTAGAGCCTTCTTGTCATTTTAATTTCTTAAAATATTTTCCTTTTTGTTTATATCTTTATATCATCTATGGGAGTATATAATAATAAATAATAATAAAAGGGTATTTATAATGCGCCTCACGTTGTGAACACAACCCGAGGCGCATAACATACATGTATGAAAAAATATAAGAACATAATAAGGAAGCTATACAAATACAACAACAACAACTTATCATACAAATATAAATAAGTAATCATTAAAAACCACAGTACATTAACACAATGAAATATAATGTACAATACATGAGAGTATTATACAAACACAGTCTACAATGCACAATTCATAAATTAAAAAAACCTCAGCAACTCCCATAACATTTCATGAGTAATGACAAATGATTTAATCATCTATCTTATTCACAACAACCCGTAGCTGGTATAACTAGTATCACAACATAAAATTAATCTCTCAATTTTTAATTTTGATATCGTTTTTTAATTTTGACAAATCCTAAAATAGGTAAGAAATGGAAAGTTACTCAGTTGATTATCTTGTTAATATATATATCTGTAATCCATGTTTTATCAGACACTTCACCCGCTGTTGGAAACTGGTTCAGAAGAGGATGAAGATACCCCTGACCCTTATAAGAAGGTAGCATTTGTTGGCTTGTCTAACTGGGCACTGGATCCTGCCAAAATGAACAGAGGTATATTGGTGTCACGTGAAGAGCCAGATCTAGACGAACTAGTGGAAACAGCCAGGTAACATGATGCAAAAATAGTTTCATCTATTTAACTGTTTTTATAATTCCAAATTTGTATTATATTTGATAAGTTTTATTGTTACAGTATTTCTGAGATGTGACAGATGGAAAACGGACAAAACACAGAAATAATTGGTTTCAATCTTTAAATTTTCATATTTTGACAACATATAACAAGCAACCAAAATGCTCATTTAATCAAAACTTCTACAATTGTCAATGGATTCTCTGTACAAATTAATCCACTAACAACATCTGTATCACTATTCACAATTTCACAATTGTCCCATTTTGTAACAAACGACTGTATCACTGGAAACACTGGCAATTATGATTGGTTTTAAGTAAATCTTTTTCCCTGGACAATATTCAAGAGTAATTATTTTTACATTATTTTTCTCCAAAAAAATGCTCCATCAACTATAAAGCATACTTGAATCCCCATTTTGGCTGACCTTTAAGAGTCCCGACTCCTGATGAACATCTTCAATATGGTTTGCGAATGTCAACTGTGATTTTAATATCTATTTTGTTTTAATTTCAGAGGAATATGTAGATCAAACCCAGTTATCTTGGATCTCATAGACCCATTGATACCTAGTCTTGCCAGAGCATACCTCACACTGTATGAAGATCAGCCACGGAAATACTTTGGATTGCGAGACTACTACAGGTATGGTAATTCATAGATTCATACTTGTTTTAATTGTCAAATTTGATACACTCATAAGGATGCTTGATTTAAATTCAAATTATGTTTAAGATTATGGACCTGTAGAATTTGATAACATTAAATAGCGTACTGATTGCCCAATTCAGATAATGCATCGCGAAGCAGCAAAGCGCATCCATAATTCACTAGTGAACAAAAACAAATTCGCGGGCTTGCCAGAGCTGTCGCATGATTGGCCAACTGGTGACCTAAGACGTATGTCGTGACAACAAAAGGGGATTACAACTTCCTGAAGCAAAGTGGGTTTTAATCGTACGAGATGATTAAACATCATTATGTGTGTATCCAAAATTGTATAAAAATAGTGCAAATCTAGTCCATCATTTCAAAAATTTCTAGATTATTGCTCATTTATGGTCTTCATATATGTGACGCTATCAAGCGGAATGAGTCGTATGTCAGGAATATTGATTTTGAGTTACAGGTTAAAAGAAGTGACAAATTCTTATGTTTTACTCTGTTTTCTCAGTTGGTAAACTGTTTGTAACTTAAAAACTAGAAGTTCGATTTATGTGTGGTTTGGACCATACTGTAGTATTTGTCACCTGCTTTTAAATGATGTACAAATATCAAAATTCAAAACTGCCGACATGTGACTCATTTCGCTTGATCGCGTCACATATTTGCCCCTGTCCACTTTTGAAAAATTTAAGAAAAGTTGCTGGAGTTGTGAATTAAATGTTTGGCTGACAGTGTGAAAGGGTGTTGATGGTACAATATAAGGACCTTGTGGAAGTTTGTTGTTGCTCAATGTTAGGCCAAAAAGAATTGTTTGTTTGTCCATAGAGGGTCCTCAAAAGGTAGGGCGGCTGGTAGGTCGGATTTTTTTTTTCTTGATTTTTTTTCTTTTCTTTTTTGCTAGTGGTTGTTCTGGCCCAGTCTTAGCAAGCATGCCAAATTCTGAAACATGTCAGATGTTTTGGATGACCCATACTTAACCCAAAATAACCCACATAATATTACATGGTATTGGGTGTCATGTGGGGGTCAATTCAAGTCATATACATGGGTAGAGCACAGGACTCTTGATCTAAAGGTTGTGGGTTCGAGTCTCGCTGTGGTCAACATGTTGTGCTCTTGAGTAAGGCACTTCACCGCAATTACTCCTCTCTACCCAGGTGTATTTAGATAATAGACTCGCGGTGGAGGAGGTGTAGCGAGCCCCACACAGCAATATTATAAAAAGGAGTGAGTCCTAGCCCTATCGCTTTGAAAGAGAGATGGGCACTCCGCTCCTGGAATTACAGGATAGACCGCCTTTACCTTTACCTTTACCTTACATGACTTTGAAGAAGAAAAAGGGTTTTAAAAAAATTAATAAAAACAAATTGTATTTGATTTTTTTTTAGAAAAAAAAAGAAGAAAAATACAGTCGTGACTGTAGTACACGGTCGGTCGAACGTGGACAAACAAACAATTTTTTGGGGGGAGCCTTATATTAAATTACATACACGTTTGATAGTTGTATCAAATGTATGAAGAAAACGATCCTAAAATGAAGAAAATTGTTAATTTAACAAATTTAATCTTGTTGTGATTTATAGCTTGATCAAAATGGTGTACAAATTCTGCAAGAAATCATCGTATGGACCTACATGGGCTGAGATCGTGCACTCAATACGACGCAACTTTGGTGGCTTACCAAAGGCTAGGGATCCGGTGGAAGGATTTGCAGACCAACCAATCTTATCAACGCTGGCCACTCTGGAAGTAAGCTTTCATTTTCATACAATCCATTCTTTGAAATGCACATAAGTGTTACACTATAGTCAAATAAAGTTGTATTCACAATAAATAATTATAGTCATCTACATTGTGATCTTATGGTAGAGTAACCAACTTTGAACCACAACTTGTGGTCCTCTATCGGTTTATTTTATTAAAAAAAACCCTGTTTTTCAGGTGGAAAAAAATGTTGAATTAAGCAGGTTTCACACAAGAATGATGTGTTTTTATTGCCAGCTTGCAGTATATATAGAGGGCCATTGCCAGCTGTTATAATGGCAATTGTCAGCTGTTATAATGACCTCATTACCATAAATGCCAGTGATGGGTCAAATCATGTGATTGTGTCTACCCCTGCCTACCACCGGCAAATACGTTCAGCTGGAACTGTCTGTGTTTACACTGCCAAAGGGTGGGTTTTCTTACCAAAATCAACCGCTATTATCCTTTGTTTTGAAGGATGAAAGGCGGCTAAATTCTGATATTTTTAATCCGTCATTAAACTGGTATATAACATATTTTTTACTTCAGTAAAAACACGCTGTATGGGGTAGTGATTGATACAGGGCATTAGATCACTTCGGATCAAAGTCAGGCATAGGTATCTCATCTGTGTGTAACCCTGGTACTTATGTTGAAGGCGGGTTGCTCAGCCCTTATACTCAAAATTGTTTATATGTGACTATCAAATAACCAAAGATCATGGTCAGTGAAGACCGTATCATTGGTATCAAAATGTTGTCCCGTGGCATATAAATAAACTGAAGAGTCAATGATTCTGCTGGAGTTGGCTCGCTGATGATCCAACCAGTTCTAAAGGGTAAAAATGTGACATGTCGAGACTTGTAATAACAATAGCCCATTGAGCATTCTTCACATTCATTATTTTGTATTATGCCTATCTTTTATATTATACAATTCCTGTACAGCGCATTGATCGTGTTTTTGGAAATGCGCTTAATAAATCACGTTTTCATTCATTCATTCATTCAAGTATTAATGCATTGTTGAAAATATCAAGTAACACTGTATGTGCATTATTTCCATAGCCCCGTGATAATGATCCTGACTGTAGCCCCTCCGGACTACTGAGAGCCAGCATAGAGAGAGATATTCATCAGCAGGAGGAAGAAGGAGCATCATCACAAAGTGATTGGAATCCAAATAAACAGTTGTAAGTAAATGACGGTAAAAAATAATTTGATTTACTGATTTGAACAAAAAGATACCATAATGGGTAGGAAAACCCTACAATGTTCTAATAGGCGGACGGACCTCTCTCGGACCTGGTTGGGTCAGTTAATGAGGCTTTTTCCCCTTAAAAATGACACAAAAAGTCACAAAAGTTGGTACATATTTTAAGGTAAATGTTAAGATAAACTAAAAGAAATCCCAAAATGTTCAGTATTAATTTATACAGGAACACCCCCACCCCAATTTGGAAAACTATGGGTCTGTAAGACTCGTTAAACGTTAAACGTGGGGGGGGGGGGGTGGGGGGTTGAAGTGGTTATTTATAAATTGTTATGCAATTTGTTCAAATATTGTTATGACAGCTACATGATTTAACCCTAACCCCCAAACCAGGTTTTTAACCGATAGCTCAATTTTGGAAGAAAAATGGAAAAATAAATCACTGCGACCTGACCGGGGATCGACCCAGGGACAATCCGAAACCCAGGACCCACTACGCGAGCCACGGCCCTCAGCTATTCGTTCGTGCAGTATACCGCGCTCACTACATAGGCTCCGTTGATTACCTCATCGAAAAACTGTCCACACATGCCCTGGAGATAGGCTTGCTTGGAGTAGTTAGTAGTACTCAAGAGCGTAAGGGTTACAAGACAACATATTGAATTAAGAACTGATGTCAGCGCAAGTCCCTGTTTTGCAAAATTTTAAATCCATTGATCTACAAGTTTCAATCTTTTAATATCCAATGTAATGTAGAAATTGATCAGGAATGAAAGAACCCTATGACAATTACCCACTTCCTCATGATTCATATTTTGATATAATTAATATTAATATTCACCATTTTGTTCCACTGTAGTGAGAGTCGTTACCTGTTGATTCTGACTGAGAATTATGCAGCCTTACCCATTGTGCAGCAACAGCTACTGCATCAAGATGCCATCACTATATTTGGAAGCAGTTTCCCATATGACCAAGAGTATACACAGGTAATACCATTAAACATTATCAAGATCTGACAGAGGAATTAATTTCCAGAGCTACAAAACCTGGCTTGTTAGTCCAAGCAAGCCCTTGTATTTCCAATTGCCATGTATGCTTGCGAGACTTGGACTCTGTCCAAAGCTGACAAAAACAGAGCAGAGCTTTGCATCCCATCGACAATGAGAAGAACTGATGCCAGTATTATTGAAGAAATTGGGATATCTAAGACTTCTTCGTTCTATCAACACCCAAATACTGAGCTACTTTGGTCATTTCTTTGGCCATTTCTTTGTGCAGATGACAAAAGTAATCAGAAACATTTTCTTCAGTATTTTCTCTTGTACCATAAAACTATTTTGTATGTATCATTATAAATGGGATCAATACAAATTGAATGGGAACTATATGTCAGGACTCAGGATATAGTAATTGTGGATTAAGAGAAAATGAGTCAGTATTCAATAGTTATAATAACATACGTATATGGCTTTTGATTTTAGATATGCAGAAACATCAACCGTGTGAAAGTATGTATGGAAACCGGACGAACCGTTGTTCTGCTGAATCTTGAAAACCTGTACGAGAGTCTATATGATGCACTCAACCAGTACTATGTGTACTTTGGTGGTCAACGCTATGTAGATCTTGGACTTGGGACACACCGTGTCAAATGCAGAGTGCATAAAGATTTCAGGTACGATATGCATTTGTGTTTATATTTGCTAGGAGCCATTATTCTTATGCTGATATTTTATAATGCAATGTTTACTCTTTTGTATACAAGGCAAAGCTCATTTTTTATGCAGTTAGGTTGGGACTTCGCACTGATTCCAGGGACTAGCAGGGACTTGGGCAGGGATGTGCAAGTCATGTGACATCCCTGATACAGTTTTATTATATACCCAGCATGCAGGGCACTATTTGTGCACCATTGTGTTACACTACACTCCCTCTCCCAATAGCCAGGACAAAGGGTAACTCCCTATTACACCAGGCCCTCGACAGCCGATGGCCCATAGTGTTGATAACATTTGGACTTTCCGATTGATTTAAGAAGAGATGTTATTTCTACCATTCCCTAATTGTCTGTAACCCTAGTTATATTTATGTGAGTACCATTGTGAGTATCCTCCTATTCCGTGCGACACACAGGGGTTGTGCTTGTCTCTCTTCTTTCTTTTTTTTAAATTTATGTCGTATCATATCCTGTTACACCCAGCCACACACACCCTGGCTAGCACAAGAAAACTTTGCAAGTTCCTGGCACGTCCAACTTTACCCCAGGGGGGTACTCACCCAAGACGGTATATGGGGGTGTGCCGCTCTAATGGGTAGCTTTTTGGGCACAAAATCCCTAAACATGGGGTATGATTTTGTGCTGGAAATCCCTAATAATGGGGTCATTTTTTACAAATGGGTCTATTTTCGCGAAATTTTGTCTATTTTCGCAAAAATATGCAAAAATTAGGTCTATTTTCCCAATAATTTGCGAAAATTTGGTCTAAAATGAAGCAAAACCCCTAAAAATGGGTACCGATTTTTCCAAAATCACCCCCTAAAAATGGGTATGGGTTTTGAATCTCCAGCGGCACACCCCCGACCAAACCAAATCCGAGTACCCCCCCCCCGGAACTTTACCTGAGATCTGTTCGCCCATAGAATAGGTGGTGGTGGTTTTTTTTCATTTACTTAGGTATCACGTTATCTTATTGTTTCCAGATTGATAGTAATTGCAGACAAGGATGTTGTGTACAATAGATTCCCTATACCGCTCATCAACAGACTAGAGAAACATTTCTTGGCTACGTCCACTATGCTAACCGAGGATCATGAGCAGAAAATAGTGAAAGAGCTAACCAAATGGGTTGGTGACTTTGCATCTATCAGCATTGCACATCGTATTCAAAGGTAAAATACTTCATTTGTAAGTTAGGCATATGGGAAACAAAGAAACAAAATAATAAGCAACACTCAACAAGTGTCACAACCTAGGGATGTCATTGCCATTTAATGCTAATCCTTATATTGCTCTTGATTTGTTGCATGTCCTTTTATTTACAATTCCTTTTTTTATGTTTCAGTTGAATATTTGCGCTTTGTTTTCCACAAGATGTATTTCCTCACGAATGTTATCTTTTTGCTCTTACAATTGTGCTTGCTCTATTTTTGCCTTGATTTGTTCATTTTACCCACCAAATTCATGTCAAATACCCCACCTGAGACCCCACCAGATATCCTACCTTTAAAAACAACAATGCTATTAATAACGTGTGTCACATTTCTTGTAGCCAACACACCTTTGATGTATCGGATGCATTTATTGGTTACCATGGAGACACATTGGCATCTCTGGTATTTCAAGTATGTAATGAAATGGATCAGCATGAAGGAGACCAGGAATGGAGAGAGTTGGTAAGTGTAATAGATTATAACAGAGGGAAATAAAAGTCATCTTTTTGGGGAAATTATTTTTCCCTTTCAAGATTCCACTTCATTTGTTTCAAAATCGTGTTGTAATAAGAAGAAAAAAGCTGCTATGTTCATGCAAAAAGGGTATAAAAGGGGGAAAACTATCTAAATTTGAAAAAGAAAAAGAGAGCTTTGTAAATTTGTTTACGATTAACTTTTCTGATGCATGCAAGCTGGCATGAAATATAATTGATAAGTTGGGTCTGAAACATGATAGTTTACCTATAATGAAAAGGGTCATGGAAAATAAATCTGACACCTGCTCATTGAATGTTTGGTAAGACATTCATCAACAATCAACAACAAAAGAGCAACAAAAAAAATGAGGGAGCTTCTCTATTATAAATGACAGCATTTTGGCATTGAAACCTTACAACTCTGATTTTTTTTCTCACTTTTAAGTTATTATATTCAATCAACTAAATGACAATATTTGCAGTTTCGTAACATAAAACATTGAATTTGATATTGTCACTGCGTTGATGTTGTCAGACTTAAAGGTACTTTTTTGTGGGTGATTTTAATCCAAATAGGTAGCGAACAAAGTAAAAGCCCTGTTGTTACAGTGTGCAACACCAGACTCTGTCATGAGACTTGCTGAGTCCACTCTATTGGCGCATGAAGTACACCAGATAAAGGATGACTACTTCAAACTGGAGCATGCAAGCCTGGGCAGTTTTCTACAGCGGCAGATATATCAGAAGGAAGATGGCGGTCTCACTCAGGATATCATGGCACATGTAAGTAATGATTATTTTAAAAGAACGAAATGTTAACTCTTTTTTTAATATACAATGTTTCTCCTATGAATTCTGCTTGTTATAATTGTTAGAATTTTGAATATTGATTGAGAAGAAAGTGAGATATATCTGATACCCTAGGAATTTATGTTGGTATCATGTTATGTTCAAAATGGATAGATACAATCTGAATCTGGTACATAACTTATGTTAATCTCTCAAAGTAAATCACTATACCAAACCAAATGCCCACTGGTTCAAGATTTTGCATGCTATTAATATAGCATAGTTACATTAAGCAAAAATGTCATCAATATATTGGTTCTTTTTGTTAATCTGAAATAGCAATGCCTTTATTTGCAGATATTGTAACGCTTGTTGTGACAATTAATAATTACATCAAAATTGAATTTGATTCTGTGAAATCTTGTATTGTAGGCATAATTGTCGTAACAGTTACATATTTGAAACATGCGCAATATCTTGAGTCACTCTATTACTGATCCATATCTTGTATTACACCTGTAGGTCACAACTCGTTCACGTCTGCTTGGTAGCAGAGACTGTGCTCAACTCCAGGAGAGTATCAACATTCCAGTGAGTACCGTCTTTCTACAAAACTTTCATACGGAGCAGCAATTCTGCAGTGAGACAAGGCAAGTGAAGTAGTAGACTGCGTACTTGATGGTCCTATATGTTGGTAATTCAGTTGTCAGAAAGTAGGATTGTAGTAATTTTATGAGCACACTATTATAGGATTCATATTTATTATCAAGATCTAAGGGTTACTTAGCAATTTCACATTTTACAACATGGGAACTGCAATTTGCAGAGCCAACATTATTGTAAATTTGTTCATGTGTTAATTACATGGATTAATAAAAAAAATTACACAAAGCCTTTAATGCAACCAGACTTTTTCAAATAATAACAGTCACTTGGGGTCAAGTTAACACATGCGTGTGCAAATTTATGATTTTTTTCCCTATTGACACTGAAGAATCAACTCACTTGGAGCCAATATAGTTCTGTTGCATCAGTCTCATTGCACCATTATATGCAGCCAAGCCATGATACTAGAACCTTTGAGGGGCGGTACTGACTGATCCTGTGATTAAGAACCTTCGTGGCAGTGGCCCAGGCTCAAATTCAGGGAATGCCATATATTCTCTGCATTATTTCCCCTATTGATTCTTGTTTGCTGTATTATACCTAAAAAGTACCTATAGTATCCATACTTAACTTTGATTTGAATTTTGATTTAGGGAGTTCTTCAGCGGCTGCAAAGAAAAGCCCAGCCTGCTATTAGTCCAGTGTGATGATGGTCATACCAATAACCAACTGATAGCATGTGCATCATACTGTATACAAGCTGAGAAAACTCAAGCAAAAGAAGACGTGGTCAAGAATGGAAATGGCCAGATGAAACCAGCGCATGTGGTTTTTGTTATTCAACTTGCACCTGATGGTAAAGGATTTACAGGATTTCGAGGTAAGAAGATGGTAACAGGCTTGGCACATTCTACACCTGTGTTAATTTTGGTCGGAACCCAGGGACATAATATGGTGAGACAGAACATGCAAAATTATGTCTTATGGGTAAGAGCCTGCTAAAATGCCTCGAATAGTGGTTTTGTGATGCCAAAAAGAGAGGTCTTTGAATGAAAAATATATATATATATATTTTTTTTAATTATCTGTATTATTCATTTCATCAAACAATTTATATGACGCAAAACAATTTTTTTGAAATGTTTTAAAGTATTGATAGGTTATTCAGTGATTTCTTTGGAAAAACCTCCATTTCGACAGGTTTTGAAATTAATAGTGTTGTGCATATTCCATTAAATATTGACTTTGACAGGGCCTTTCAAATTGCAGTAAGGTTATGAAAAGATCTCTATTGTGATGAAACTTTGATAAATAATGAAACAGATGGACATCCACATCATGTGCACATTTTCCCCATCATATGCATTGTAGCAAAAATAGAAAATAATCATATATTTTTAACCAATGCTTTCAATTTCTGAAGCGATAAATTGTTACATTCTATTAAAGGTAGATGACCCGATCACATTCCGATTTTCAACTTGAAGTTTTCTATTCTACATGAAAGGTCATCCTTAAAAAAGTTGTGTTCCAAAGTTTGAGTTGCATAGCTCTAATGGTTCTTATTTTAGACGCACAAGATGCTGTGAACTGTACCCATTGAGTAGTGCACAAACTATATCGGTGGTTACCACCATTCGCGGTAATTCGACGTTATTTCATCGATTTCTCCGTAATTATACCGATTTAGGCCGTCAAATTTCAGTATGATGATGAGAAAAATACGAGCTTTCATATGATATGAAAATCTCCGTATGTTTGAAATAATTCTGTGTTACGAAAATGTGATCGGGTCATCTACCTTTATTAATTCTCAATTTATACATGAAATTTACAGGTACCGGTACTTGGTCATCATTTCATATTGATGATCTGCAACCATCACAGCCAAACCGCCCTGAGATATCCAATCTACGAGGGCTTGGCATTAAGGATCTCTTTGAGAGAGACCCTGATGTGCATATTGCAAAGAAAATACACCCTGATGAGCTAGTTGAAGAGGTGGATGAAATGAATAGGAAAGGATCGAGTGTTGGTGAGACAGAAATGGTACTAGATCCAAGTGAAGCGGTGGACGAGACTGCCGTAATGGCTAATGTGGAAGAGGCTTCTGAAGGTATAGAAAAATAAAGAAGAATATATAATTTCACATCACATCACATTATTGAACATCATATCAAGGACTCAGAACCAAAAGGCCGCATCTCCATTTTTTCAAAAATGAGATTTTGGTATCAAAATGTTTCTTTTTCCAGTAACACAGCCTTATCTCCATAGCACAACCCCTTTTAAAGTTATAGCCAGTATCACAAGGCCTATCTCCATCTCCCCCAATGTGTTTAAAAATCTTCAATCGTCTTTTTCTTAAAATGGTCAAAATGGAGATACGGCCTTTTGTTTCTGAACCTTCAATATGTTGTAAATTTAATCAAACTGGAAATTGATAATTCCATTTAAATTTAACAGATAAAGACGCGATATCTGCCAAATTAAAAGGGTATGATTTAACATTGACAATAGATATTTCAACAAATATCCTGGGAGATACAATACATTGTCAATTAGTGACCTTTCTTCAAACAATAATTAAACAGAACAAAGCATTTAAAAGCATGGATATAGTTGTGTTAGTTGTACATATAATTGCTTTGCGTCTGTAAGACGCTACTGTTGACATTCTTTTTCTAGGGCTCTATGAACTGGAAAGAACAATTCAAGCGTTAATTGTTTACTAATTCCTAGTATAGAGTTTGAAATTATTAGCACAACTGCCAGATTAACCACAAGCCAGTTGTTCCAATTCATGAAAAAAGATAATTGAAATGTTAATTATTCAATATACAAAACTCTTACAGACGACGAAAATGAATTGATACTACCAGTTGCTGGAGATGAGCCTCACAATCCAGAACAACTGAAAGAGAATCGCACAGATGTTCAAGAACAACCACTAGCATTCACAGGATTATCTGGTGATATTGAAGAGAATCAAGCGGCATCTCCAATTGCAGGAACAACTTCAAATCTGGAACAACGAGATATCATAAAAGATCAAGAACAACATGCACTCTCTGGATTAGTTCTTGTATCCAAAGAAAACATTCCAAGAAAGATCGGACCAAAGGTGATTGATGTCACCCGTCTTCTTCAAGATAGCATACATGATGCAGCATCCAGGATATCCGATAGTGAGATGAGGGAAGAACGGACAACACAGCGAATTGAATGGCTCATGCAACTCATGTCTTCTAAACCAGATGAGAACCAGCAGACAGGTAAGATAGTTAACATTTTCCATGCTGCAGACGACATTCCAAAATGTCACAAAATGTTTCAAAAATGTCACCATTATTGAATTTCATTACCATATTTGCCCGGTGGTTTCAGTCAACATTGACTTTGGGTACGCATGATCGTTCCAAAAATCGCGGAAAAGGGGGGTTTTCTGTGCCATGTCCGCGGACATTCCACCATTTATGTCCGCGATTTCCCCAAATTAGGGTGTTTTTTGAAGCTATGTCCATGATTTCCCCAAATTAGGGGTGTTTTTTGAAGATATGTCCTCGATTTCCAAAAATAAGGGGTCCTTTTGAAATAAAAGCGTTGTCAGCGATTTCAAAAAAATTGGGGTGATTTTGGAGAGGCTACGTCCGCGAAGAAGGAAAAAGGGGTATTTTGAACCTGATGTGTCCTCGTTTTTGCGCAAATAGGGGAACTATATAGAAAGTGTCCTTGAAATGGTGAAAAAGGGGGGTTATTTTCAGTCAAAATGTCCTCGTTTTTGTGCGAAAAGGGGGTCATATTAGCAAAATTGTCCGCGAAACGCCGTCAAATAGGGGGATATTTCAAGATCCTGGAACGATCATGTGTTACCCCTCTGAATACGAAGAGAGAAACCGGGCATATTTGGAATCACCATGAGAAATGTATTGAAATAAATACAAACATGCCTGGTATTGGTACAGTAAATTCTGAAATAGACTTTGAAAGATGGGAAAGGTTACTGAAAAATCTGTTTTAACATGGTATAGCTGCATTAAAAGTGTTAAGTAAAACTAGATGTGCTTGGGGGATAATTGTAGTGGACCACCGGATCTGCAGTGACATCTTGACATTCTTTGTGATGTCCACCTCTCTGGTCCGGAGGACACTTTTTGAATGGTCATTATGACAACAGATCATTATAGATGATGGGAAGGTCACATCTGGCATCTTTGATTTATATTTCTTTGTAAAAACAAATTATACCAAACAAAAATTCAAGGTGTCTTGTACAAATGTAGGAAGTAATTGAATCAACTAATTTAAAAAGTGAAATAGTTACATACCCATATCATGATATCCTTGTACAGGATGTGCCAAAAGTTTCGAAACCATTTTAGAGATTTGTAGATCTTTTTTAAATAAGTCACAGTTCCAAATTGAAAACATATTTGGAAAGGGAAGACTGAAGAATAGTTTCGGTACCAAACATGACTCCTTTTCTAGGACCCTAAATATGAAACACTCGCTAAAAGGTTTGGCCACATAACTCTCGATACCATAAAATTGTTTTATTTGCTGGATGCACTGTATAAGTCACTGTAATCACATGCAGCGTGTTCCTTACTTTCTTAGTTTTCATTCATGTAGATTTTGTTCCAACAAGGTGTACACTTATTAAAAGCTGTGCACAACATTAATGATTTTCATAAGACATAATAAGGATTATATCAATCTGAAATTAAAAGGAATCATTGTAGAGAACCTGTTTTCTTTTCCATACCTCTTTCCGTTTGTCGCATCCTTGACTTTATTCAGCTCATTATTCTACGCTTTTATATGAGAGTGCAATTTCGGGAAACTTTTGTTTGTATTTGGCAAAACAGATAGCTGTTATTGTAAGTTTGGTACCAAAATAATTATACAAGTCTTCTCTATCAAAATATATATTTGTTGTTATACTGCAAATTATTAAACCCGGGATATGAAGTTTTGAAAAGGTATCGAGCATTTGGGGCACCCTGTACTAATTATATAATATTGTCACACTGGCATGAATGTATTTTTCTATCACATTGTGAATACTACCGGGTGGTTAAAAAAAAAGTTGACCCAAGTTCAAAGTAATTTTTCAACCACATTTAAAGTTTCAGATACTTTCTGTTTGCTTAGTCTTAATCAGCAGTAAGTTTTGAAATTATCCTGAAAAGATGGCACGTTTAGCTTGTTTGGTTCTTCAGATATGGTTCATTACAGAAAACATGTACAAATCTGACTTGTTCACGGGAGCGTTATTTAGTTTTTGTCTTAAACAAAACAGCATGCTCTAGTTTCAGAATTGAAAAGCCCGCCCTGACAAAGTATCCCAATCTCTATGCTTATGTGCCATTCACATTCAACAAAGAAACGTAGATATGTATAGGTAGGTAATGTCAAGCATCAGACAGATGTCTCAGATGTCTCCTTGTTTCCTTTTCTCCTATTTTTACAATTTGTGACCCATCGTGTGTAAGTCCACTTTGTGCATTCCATCTCTACTAAAGGACGCTCCCGTGGCCAAGGCAGCTTTGTGCATGCTTTCTGTAATGAACCATATCTGAAGAACCAACCAAGATAAATGTACCATCTTATCAGGATAATTTCAAAACTTACTGCTGATTAAGACTAAGCAAACATAAATTATCTGAAACTTTAAATGTGGTTGAAAATTACTTTGAACTTGGGTCAACTTTTTTTTGAACCACCCGGTATTTGTAGATCCTCATCAGAACTTTCTACTTGTGATTAAGAAGCGATTGTTTCAACTCATTTGTGATCGTGAAGAGCAACGTGGTGGTCTTTCTGACTGGCTGAGCAGTGAGGCCTTGCGAGTTGGTGATGTACAGAGAAGTGGAACATTTAGGTAGGTGCATGTAAAAAGTCCATCAATATTGTGGATATATTCACATATCTTAAAACTTCAGGGCCTACATAGACTTAAAAGGCATAGTATAGATGGTACACAAGCTAATAAAACGTTGAGGGTGTAAATTTGCCCTAACAAGGAAAAGTGTGTCAGTCGGTCGATTACCTTCTTCTTTTTGTTGTTGTTGCTGTAGACACTTTGGAGTTCTGTTCCAAAGCTTAGCCCCCCCCCCCAAAAAAAAAGGTGTTTGCTTGTCCTCGTCCGACCGACCATCTCCTACAGTCCCGACCGTGACGTTTTAACCTTTTTTTTTCCTTCTTTTTTTGAAAAAAAAATAAGAAAAAAAAAATACCTTTTTTCGTTTTCGTAAAAATAAATATCATAAAAATGGTAGAAATACATGTTTTGAAACCCCACTTTTTTAACATTGAGATATTTGTCTTTTGCATATGTATTGTTATTTGTGAGTGTTCATATTGATACTTGATACAGGATTTTTTTGCCATTTATTTTTAAATCCGACCTACCGACCCAACTTTTTTCTTCTTCATCTATGGACAAGCAAACCATTTTTTTTTGGCCTTATCTTGACACTTATAGAGAAGAAAAAGACTACACAATTGTTTTCAATTACTTTAATGTTTGTATACATTTGTTTTAGTAGCACCATACCAAAAAATGTGAACTGTTTAAAATCTCAGTGGAAGCACACATGTTGAATGCAAGGGTGATTGGCTTGCAGCCTGTTACAAACCCTAAGACCATGTTTGATGTCTTTTATGTCTCTATATTGAGCATAGGATCTTGAATTTGCACCTCCTTGATGTTTACAAGGGAGGATATGGGTATAAACATGATAAATGAAGTCTAGGACAGTTTGTTTATTTACTTGGCAACTTAAGATAAAAATATCATTAAACACATTTTCACCATAAAGAAATATCTTTGGAAAAAAAATGGGGAAAGCAACAGTTTTGTTAAAGATTTTATAGGTCGGTCCATTCGGGCAAATAAACCTTTGGGGGGGGGGGGGGGGGGCTTAAAAGTAATGACAATATTATTACATTTCATTAATTTTCATGAACTATGAACTATAAACATGCTGATTTATTGGCTAATTTGTTCAACAAAAAGTAAATACGCTGATTTTAAATCAGGCATAAAATGGGCTACTAAATTGTACCTTATGCAAACCTTATTGCTTGTTCTCCTTGCAGAAAAGCAATTTGGCAGCGACTCATATGTGTTACTAGCCCGCTATTGGCAGAGCTTATTGCGTACTGTGACTGCAACAACAATCTAAGCCTTCTTCTAGAACACTCTGCAGGACATTGGCAAAATCGTTTGTGGCTGGCAATCCTCTCCGAAACATCAATATCACCCATACGGTATGAAGATCTTGTGTCACCGGTGAATAATATGCTCAGGGAAAAGGCATTGGTGAGAGTTGTTGGGAATAGTGGCAGACCTATTGCAGCGACACTTCCGTTTTCGTGGCTACTCAAGGAATCCATGGACAGTATACATACTCAAGCGTTGGATCTCAGAGGTAAACATATTATATAACTTGTTTTGAACCACAAAGGTTACATTGGAAAGGTGAAGAACCTGTTTCTTACAATGGAATCGTGAACAGAGTTCTGATGATGTTATCTCTTTCAGGACTGATTATTATTTACTAAACAAATGCTGGGGTCTGACTCTTTTAGTGGCTAATGGGACTCTGGTTCGAATTCCCGGCGCGCGCCATCTACAAAGTACTATTAATTTTATACAATAGTTCAGTCAGTTCTATATTGGCGAAACCGGTTTATAGCAGCGAATGAATTCAGAAGAGTGTCGCGAGCAAAACGCTCGCATGGCGTGCAATGTTGCAGTGTCATTGTATGTGTGACGCTTGCGTTTGCCAAAATCGAACTTATACGCTTGGATTACTTTTGCGCGCGGATAGATAAAATCCAAATATTTCTCGCCAATTTGGAACTGATTGAACTTTTAGTGGAAAGAGTATATCAAACTACATGGTGGGAAATAAATAAATGGGTTCCACACAAATATTCCCATCAATCTGGTGATCGATCAATCATGACCCAATCCTCTGGAACCCATTTTGTTCCCAGTACCTACATTTTGAGGTTATGTAGTCCCCTAAGTAAGCGGAATGCCACATAGCCTATAGGGATTACTAGTAAGTTATGTTCATAGTGTTTATTTGTTCAGTTGATTAATAGTAGCTTATTTCAAAGTGAAAAAGCAGGATTTCAAATGGGTATTTTACCATAAAACTTATGGGATATATTCATGTTTGTTGTTTTGTAAACCTTGATTTTTATCGTACAATACAAACTTGTCTGGACAAATTTAAACCAAAAGTTTTAGCCAAATGGCATACCTAAATTAAGCCACAATGTAATTATTTGAGTTTGAATATTTGGAGGGGGGGGGGGAGGTGAAGTAAATAGTAAATTGATACACTCTGGTAATCTTTGTGCTACAGCTATAAATCAGAACAGCAACGTTGGAATCATCTTCCAGAATCTTGTTGTTCACTCTCCTTGGCAAGATTTGCTGAACCAGCAGATACCGGCTGAGGTGCAAGAGATATTCATGCAGAATTACATCATGGACTTCATTAGTATGACCTACAAGACAAACTGCAATCATGACACAGAAGACCCACTAAAGGAAACAGCACTTGTAGGAAACGAACTGCAGGTGAATACTGATTTTGCCTCCATTTTGAATTAAGAGTGATTTAATACAATTGAAGGGGTGTCTAATCTTCTGTTATTCGCTTCAAACGCTGAGGAATAATGTTAGTCTTTTGGGGAAGAATTTAAAAAGTTTTATATTTAACAAGTTTTAAAAAAGACATTTCTTTTTAAATAATCATAAAGTAAATAAAAATATATAAAGCCCATCATGTTTACATAAAAATATAGGGAAGGAAATGACCTGGAAATCAGGAAAAGATGGGTTATGTGTGGATTAACATGATTAAGCTGTTGTCTAAATATCGTTAGGGAAGATTTTGAGCATATCTGTAGCTGTTCATTTCTGTGTGGCGGGATGTGGTGTTCAATAGCTTCATGAGGTCCAATGATATTGAATGCCTTCCTATGGATGTTGTAATGCTGGATTAGGAGAGTAGGTGAAGCATACTCCATTATGATGCGGTGTCAATGATAACACCCAGGATTTCTAGTTTGTCTGCAGATGGTGGTTTGCAGTCACCAAAGTAGAGTTCAAGTTTGGATGAGTTCTCTTCCTGGAGATTACTTACTTACTTTCCATTTATCAGCCCATGCTGTCATATGCTTTAGATCACTGTTAGCAGCTACTGCATTGGAGTGGGTTGAATACTTAATGGGTGCGAAGAGTGATGAATCATCAGCGTACAGATAGAGCTTGTTGTCACAGACCTCAACAAGGTCATCAATGAAGACAGAAAACAGTAGCATGTACCAAGGATAGATTCTTGTGGAACAGAAACATTTGTAGGTTCAGTGTAGGATGCTTGTCAAAACATGACGACATTGATGGGTCTATCGGATAAATAGTTGTGTATCCATGAAAAGCAGTTTTCGGTACACCATTTGACATTAATTTTGAGCAGATTCCATTGTGTCATTGCCGAAAGCTCTTTTTATGTCAAGAGCAATGGCACAAACCTCTTGTAAGGATGTTGTGGAGATCAGCTTCCATGATCTTGCTGATATTGCTTAGAAGTGAGATAGGACGATACATTGTTGGGTCAGCCTTGGAACCTCTCTTGTGGATAGTGACAGAGACTATTTTCCATAGGTTAGAAAACACACCATGAGTGAAGCAGAGGCCAAAAAGCCTGCAGAGTGGACTGGCAAGTTCAGCACGACCTATCTGAGTACCTTGGTTGGAATCAGGTCTGGTCCAGTACTCCATTGGCTTTATCCGGATGAGATACTGTAATAGTTTTCAAAAAATGCCCCTTCCCTCCAAAATTTGTGGAAGGATTTGGTCAGACGACGGTAGAGCTTGGGGACAATTTATAGCTTGTGTGTCTATTGTACAAACTATAATATTCCTGTACGATCATGAAAACTAGTAAATGATATATGGCATATAAAAGATGATATATGGATATCAAAGGTAATCACTTGAAGAATAGGTTATACTTTGTATCACCTCAAGTTAGAATGCGATGGCGTTTGCATCTGCACGATCAAAGATTAATGACAGCTATGGCACAGAAAGTGCCATGCCTACCACTATATTATGTTACCCCAAACTTGAGCTGTCACAGCATATTCATTTAAGAACTTTGACCGATTTGACATTCAATGTTATCGAATCCTTCCCTTGCTTGCTATAACTTACTTAGTTTTAGCAGTGCTTGATTTTCATTGGTTCTCCATACTCCCCTGGCATAACTGCGATCATATAGATGAACGAAAATGGAAATTCACATTAAAGGTGCTGTATATACCACGGTAATCCCAGCACGATATTGGCATATTGGCTATGGATATGGCTAAGAAAAAAACCTTAAATTAAATCGATTTTGCTGGTAAACTGAGCCCAAAGATATATTCTTTTTTGTAAATAATATTGGATTTAAATACGTAACGGTTATTTTCTGAAAGATATATGAACTTTTACCGAAGTTTTTCACGTAGAGGGCGTGTTTTCTTTCTAACTTGCGAATTCAGCACCTAGTTTCGATATGATCAGATCGAAACTAAGAAAATCATGAAATTTTATATGATAAACGGCGAATTTTGGTAAACTGTTTCAGATGGTAGTTACTATATGCCTAAGTATTACTTTGGTGCAAAAAACCCAAACAATTTCCAGGAAAATTGAGGGCGCAACCCTATACCTATCTCTCAATGCCCCTTTAAAGGAATTTTTATTCTTTATTTGCCAATGTAGAAGGAAAAAATAGTTGGTCAAAGTTCATGTTTCGTTCAGGAAATAATCTTTAGGTATTGTGATTCAATATCATTTACAAACAATAATATATCTTTGGGCTCAGTTTCCCAGCAAAATCGATTGAATTTAAGGCCTCTTTTTTTGTGTGACAATCTAGAAAGAATACACACTCTCTACGTCGAAAAATCTTCGGTCAAAGTTCATGTATCTTTCAGAAAATATTCTTTACGTATCTAGATTCATTATTATTCACAAACAATAATATAACTTTGGGCTCAGTTTGCCAGCAAAATCGATAAGTTAAGTCCTTTTTTTCTTCTTTTTTTTTGCCAATGTTGAAAGAAAACAACCGTAAGAAAGCATGCCCTCTACGTGGACATATCTTCGGTTCAAAGGTTATTTATCTACATAATCTACATTATCTGTATAATCTTTACATATTTGGTTATGATGTGTCTATGCCAATATGCCAATTTTTTTAAAAGTCTAAATGTTAGTGTCATTGCAGCCAACCGGCTGAATTGCAATACCTTATTTAACAATGCAACGTCCAGAAATCAGCGCCAAGTTGCGACATAAGCCAACATGAACACGCATACATAACCCTTATATAGAAGCCCCCTAATAGGCAATGTAAACTAAGTGCCTTGCCAAAGGACTCAAACACATTGGCACCAGCGGGTCTAGAACTCAACCTTGTGATTAGGAGTCCTGCGCTATTCCACTGGACCACACGTGCTCTACAATAGGCCAATATGCCAATATGAATACATGTATGCCAATATGCCAATATCGTGCTGGGATTACCGCGGTGCTGTATATCTCATTTTTGGGAATACCATTGGCAGATAAGAAATATCTCTTTTATATCTATCATACCAATTGATATTAATGAATTAATTTTTTTGATCATTCTAATAAAAGTGTGTATATGAAGCCGTCGATGCAACCACCAAACTGATGACAAGACAACTAGACACTACCCAGGAAAGCAGCAAATTGACCAAGCTTTTAGTAGCCCTGCACCTAGGGTATGCACAAATACAAGGAAGACTGGTGCACTTCACCAGATTAGTGGATGTGTATCCAGCACTACTTGAAGAACCAAACATCGGCAGACTCACGAGACAAGAAGGACAAATGGTAAAAATATGAAACTTTTTTTCAGTAATCGTTTGACGTTTTACACAATTTCATCCAAATCATAAAAATATTGTCTGAATTTAAAAACTGGTTTTCAGGAAATTTTCTTAATTTCAGAAGATAGGAAGTACTTTGATTTAGTCAGATTTATTTATTTTCAGCCTGTTTTGAGGTTATTTTGCCTAAAAATTAAACTTTATTTACAGGATTTTATCACCATTTTAGGATTAAGGAGTGGTACTGACTGTATACATTTTTTGTAATCGTGGCATAACATGCATTGCATTTAATTCAAAAACCACAATAGATCTTAATGCGTGTTACACATAGCACATCTTATTATTGAAAATTAACGGAGAAATCAACTACGAAACAATATGATTTTCTTTGAATAGAGTCTTGATGCTAAATCGCTTCAAGTGACAGTAGAGTCACTATCACCAGAAGATAGATGCTGGCGAGACGCCCAGTATCGACAGCGTTGGTTTGCTAGAGTAGAAGCAATCAGACCAACAATTGACAGCATCATACAGACAATTATCAATGGTTCCAAGGATGTGTATGGAGGAGCAGCACTAGATATTGTCAATAAATCCAGGTAAATAAATATTTTCTGTTGAAATTTACACATATTATCATCAAGCCTCTCTTTGGTTTAACACTTTCCACGCGGCTATTATAGTTTTACCATTTCAATACAGATTTTTCAGAAACCTTACCAACTTTCAAAGCCTATCTCACGAATTACTGAACCAATACTAGGAATGTTTGTACTTATTTTAAGGCATTTCTCGTGGTGATTTCAAACATGGAAATAACATTTAATTGTTTTGACATTTTTGAAACATTTGGTGACATTTTGGAATGTTGTCTGCAGATGCCTGCCGCACGGAAAGTCGGTAAAG
Source organism: Ophiura sarsii (assembly GCA_035610835.1). Lineage (NCBI taxonomy): Eukaryota > Metazoa > Echinodermata > Ophiuroidea > Amphilepidida > Ophiuridae > Ophiura > Ophiura sarsii. The sequence continues at coordinate 91,510,287 of CM069441.1, read as the reverse complement.
ATATAATTTGGAATTGTTATCATAGTAAGGCAAGGATTAAAGGGTATGTAGCACATTGCATCCAAATCTTTTTGGTCCAAATACACCTGATCCAACAAGAGGTAATTGACCCGAATTTGACCCATTTTTGTGTGTGTGGTGTTTACTATATTCCAACGAAGAGGCATTCCAACATATGAGTTACATTTTGCTCCAGTGTATGCTTCCAATTTGCTCATTGAACAGTACACAAACGTCTATAGGGTGGTATACTACTTTTGGAGGTAAATCACTACTTGTTCACTCATAACATCTAAAGAAACATTTTTCAGGGTAATGAAAAAAACATTGGCCCTTTCATGGAATTATATTATACAGAATAGGAGAGTCAACTTTAGCAACCAAGTATTGAAAGCTCTTTATAATGTTTTGATCGATTTGTTTGATGTGGTGTTGTGTTCATTTTCAGGGCACTATGGGAAAAGATTTGTGTGTTGAGGCTCTTTCTGGAGCATATTTGTCCACAGAGTTTGGAAGTTGAAGAAGTGCTTGTCAATCAGGCTTTGCTGCTATGGAAGGTATTATTTGTCATGTTTTGTGTCATAAGAATCAATATATTCGTACCAATATTTGGCTTAATTCTGTCATACCTTTCGCACATTTCACACTGTTGCACTTTATTCCGTTAAAGACCATTTACAAACTTTACCTGTGAAGGTATTTGCAGAGTTACAGAATTAATCCTAATATTGATATGACTGAGATTTCACGGAGATGTTCATTTTGTATGTAGTTATATAGCCCGAGCTCCTGTGGTGGTTGGGTAGAGAGATTAAACAACAAACTGGGAGGGGGATACAGGAAGGAATTAACCAATATTGGCCCATTGCCCATAAGGGACTTGGGTCCCCTGTATTGGAGGCGAGGCACTCATCTATAATTAACAATGAGAGCTTCGTCAGCCAATAGACCATATTCACGCGGCAGCCATTTTCTAAAATTTGCCACCCAAGCCTCGTTCTCGTTACGTATACCTGCGCCTGCGTGAGGATGCGTACGCCGCACGCTTTTGGTACCACGCTTCTCGCGCAGTTCTATTGTGCAGCGCGAGGCGCAGATAGACCAAACGGGAACGAGGCTTGGGTGGCATATTTTGGAAAATGGCTGCCGCGTGAATAGAGTTTATAGAAACTGTCTTTGCGCGCTGACACATGTATTCATACTGATTCCTAGGCCCTATTGCATAAAAGATAAGATGAATCTTAAGTGAACTCACGAAGAGTTTCTTAAGCCTGGTTAAGGAGAATATTTAAGAATTCTTTCTAAGTTGAGCTTTAGGAAGAAGGGCAAAGTTCTAAAGTTTGACTTAGGGTTTTATATCATGAAGATTAACTCACCAATTCTTAAACAATCTTCCGAGAAGAGTTGAAAACTTATGAAGAGTAACTCTTCTTAAGATAAATTTTAAGTTTTATGCAATAGGACCCTGGTTAATAAACATGTATCTAAACATGGGCACAGCATTTATGCCCTTCGTGCAGCATTCTTCTTTTGCGATGGTGTAAAATACCATGATACTGTAGTTACATGCACAATATTGTGATTCAATCACTATAGATATCTTGGATTTTGTGTGCGACCCTCTGATAGAGATGTATTTAATAACCTAGTATTTGTTTGCTATTGTTTTACACCACCAGACTATGAGAAATAATAAGAACGGGATGAAGACTATGGACGGTGTCAAGGCCGTGGAACATGTGCTGAAAGTGTGTTGTACTAAAGCAAGCAAGAAACACTTCAAGTATGTAGAACTTTCTGTGTTTGTATTTCATTGATTTTAACAGAATATAACTCTTTTTTTTCTCAAAAAGAATGGTGTCTTTTAAAGGTTATGATGTAAAATTACCGCAATAGTATGTTTGGATAGAACACCCATTTTATCATGTGCATGTGAAATTTGTAATGAAAGCCTTGGTTTTGGTATAATGGTATTGTTTTATACAGTTTATATAAAGTTCATCAGAGATATCAGCATAAAATAACTACCATGTTTTACAATTTTTTCACTTTTTTCTCTTTGTCATTCAGGATGGGGATTGAGGATTGCCCACTCTGTAAGAAACCAAATATTAGCAAACCAGTAGCGTTACCATGTGGTAAAGTGTGCTGTAAAGATTGCTTGAGTAATTGGTTTCGTAACAATAGCAGTCGAAGATGTCCTTCGTGTAAGAATGAAATCCCTGAGGACTTTCCATTGGAGGTGACTACTGAGAATAAGTGAGTTAACCACCTGAGAACTACCGGCTGATTGGTCAGAGCGATGGATACATCATTTCTTGATGTTTTAAGTCAAACTCTACTTTACTGTAATTGGTCATTGAAATGAATATATTGTTATTAATCAATTAGAAATACACTTAAATATACTCTATTTGGCTTCCTCTGGACAGTGACGTAACTTACCAGGCGCAGCTTTTACGCACGCATATGTATCTTCCGCCTTCCAACGCTTGTGTGTTTACGCCAGCGCCACGAGTAGGTGCTCGCGTTATGTGCTGCAATAAGAGGAATACGCGGTTACGTCACTGTCTCGTGATGGCCAAATAGACTTTAGGTAGGTAGTAGTGCTCAGGGGTTTGAATGTCAATCATTTGTACATACAATCCGATGGTGAACTACTTTCCATTTATGAGAATATACCAACCATGTCCCAAAAGCATTAGCATTATTTAATGAGCACGTTTGGTCCAAATAGGTCATATTCCATAGCAGCAAATTCTCAACAATTTGTTAGACATCTTTAAAATAATAGAAATAATGAAGGTGGATCTAGTGGAAGGCATAACAATATATATGCATGCTAAAGGAACAACATTTATATGAACAAATTTGTGGCAAAGGGCTTGAAATAAGGAATAAAAAACCAGGAGCGACTTTTTATACAAATTTGCCCCTGGTTCACATATTTTTCGTCAAGACCACGAGGGGCAATTTGTCACGCACCAGGGGGTTATTAGAGGGTAAATCCACAGAAATATGTCATCCTTAAGATGAGTGCAAAGGAATAACCAGGGTCATTTTCAATGTAAAAACTGCTCCTGTTGACACAATTAACATAACACCCAGGAGCATTTTGAGGTTTAGCGGGAGTGAATTTGCTCCCAGTTCCTGATTTTTTGAGGAGACATTTGGAAAATTAAGAAGAAAGATAGTGACAAGGTTTTGTCAGTCTGACCAAAGCCATTTGTAGAATGGAATGAACCATACACAAATAGATATTGTAATCCATGTTTTAAATGCGAGTTAAATATCCAAGAATAATTGCTACTTTTCCATTTCAACCATCAGAGAGGCCTTGGAGAAGTACAACATGTTCCGGCAGCGCTGCAATGCCTTCTTCATGGATGTAGTGTCACAGCTATGCTTTGCAGATGGAACTCCGCCATCTCGTGAAGTAGTTGAGCGTCTCATGACATATGTCACCAAAGAAACAGAAATGAAAGACAAAAAATTGATGATGCAGACAAAGAGGTTGACGGCGTTTCAAGGAGATGGTATAGATCCCAATCCTGTCATCAGATCGATCTTGCTGCAACTTCTTCTACAATCAAAGTAAGAATAGGACGATATAGTGTACTCGACCTTTAAGGGAAGTGTCAACCCTATTATATTGATGATCAACTTTTGCTTCCAAGTTTGAGAATATTGAATAAAAGTACATAAAAGTATACATTTTTAGAAAGGAAATTTGGCAAGGAATCCGATGGTGATATCAATGTGATACCAAATAAACTAAATTTTGAGATATGAACCAAAAAGTGATTTATTTTTTTTACCCCAAATTTGTCAGACAGCATAACTATTAATTAAAATATGGTAATTTGTTCTAATAAACATTTTTGTAAACAAGACAACTTTGTCTAGGAGGCAATTTTTTCTTTTTCCAAAATAAGGCTTGGTTTTGGAAATATTGCTAAATACATCGGAAAAGTGTAAAAGTCGTGTTTTTTGCATACATTTCGCTAGAAATGGATGCATATCTCGAGTTTAAAATCCATAATCGAAAAAAAAACAAAAAAATTGCCTCCTAGCGCTGAAAGTCCTCTACACAATAGTAGTAAAAGCTTACCTGATAGTTTGATATATTTTTAGTTGGTAGTTGTCTGAAAATTCACAAAATTCCTTCAAATTTAAACTTCTAGAAAACATCGATTTAGTAAAATATATTGACATTTCCACCATTTAAGCTTAATTTTCACGGAATACGGGCGTGTGACCTAAAAGGCTAATATACTATTATGAACGATCAAAATAAACTATCAGATTCAATTTATATTGTCACAATGTGAAGAAATTGGAAGAAAACTGAAATTTAAATGATCGTAAGATTGGCCTTTGTTTACATTTTTAGACATTGTTTTGCGCTCTTTTTGTTTTTCGCGTCTTCGCCGCGGATATTAAGCGGCGCGTCTAGTATTACGCACGGGAAGATTCAGCGCGCGACGCAATGATCGAACAGCTGTCGCAGCATTTGAAAAGCACGGAACTCCGCTTAAATTCCCGCCAAATTACCATGCGCCTTTTCCTGACTCAAACTTATCTAAACAACAATTTTAAATCAACCAAAAGAACAGGAAATAATCGCTTCCGATTAGTAATTTATGATGGTAATGATAGAATACATATAAAAGTATAAAATAATAGAGAAATATGAAATTCAATTTTTGAAACAAGTGCCGGGTTGACACTGCCCTTAAGAACCAGGAATATCAAATATCAGGATATAGCTTACGCCTACAAGTGTACAGTAGCGTAAACTAGGGTCTTCAATTAGGGGGGACAGGTCTGTGATCGGGGGGGGGGGGGGGTAACCGACTATTTTTTGTATATTAATATAGAATATGTAACTTCATAGGGGGGGAGCCCCTCTAGTTACGCCCCTGCAGGTGTACATCACTTACACAGTAGAATAAAGTTATAACCCAACTCAGTCTCTTCTAGAATGACAATCGTTCTATATAAACAAAGCCCACTAAATCTATATTTTTTTTAAGAATGGAGCAAAATGGTGCATATCCCACTTGTTGTCATCTAATCAGTCTTTCCCGTTTTGGTATGTCACTAGCGGGATACCCTGCTGGAAAACTTTAGTAAATAAACTCCGTTGGTACATAATTATAAAACACGGCGCCACAGGCGGTATGTGAAACTCGGCACCTGATAGGCGGTACGCAGACTTCCTTGTCGACTAAAAACGCGCCAAAATGGGCACAAATTTGCAGGTTCTGTATTTGAAGCAACTTCGTCATGTCCCCAGTTGTTATGTATTAAGAAACCACATTATGTTTAACCTAATAATAATAATAATAATTCAGGACTTATAGAGCGCAGTACGCAAAGCTTCAATGCGCTTTACATGAATAAAATGGCAAAAAATAGTCACCATCATTACATACACATTAAAAAACGAATCATTAAAAAGACCAACAAATATATAAAAAATGCATAAAAAATACAAAAATAGACACAATGATATACTGCAATATAAATATATGAAGAAAGCAGATAAAAACAAAAATAAAAATATTATAGTTAAAAATGTCTAACATACCAGTAATATGGTTGTGTGACCTGCGCATGACAATTGCACTGTAAAAATATTGAGTTGATGTTGATGTGACCAGCACAATACTGGACCGAGGGGAGAGGTTACCAGCACTTTACACCCTCAGTCAGTAACACGAAAATCACAAAAAGAACATGTTTAATTACCTCATGGCCCTACCATGCGTTATGCAAATATATATTTATAAATCTATGGTTATGCCACATTGCCCCCGGACACTTAAAGGGCACATGAAATGCAAATACAAGTGGTGTGATTTGAGTCAAGTCTACGAGGAGGGACCAGAAAGCATTCAATATACAGTCCTCAAAATAAGTAACTGACCAGCTAATAAATATACTCATAATTCCAAAACTGTAGCTCCTACATACAAATATTAAATTATAAAGTTGTCAGGAAATCGCTTTGCTTCAATTTGAGATATTACACGTGAAGATTGAATGAATATTAAATCAGTTATGAGTCCAAAACCAAAGCCAAGTCAGTTTCTCATTTTAACACTTAGGTTTTGAACACGCAGGACCGTGTGACAGGTATGTGTATGGGCTGCATTGATCAATTAAAGCATCCCCAATCCTCATCTAACTATCAACCCGTGAGTTATCGCTACCAGTTAATCAATAATCTGCCTGTTGCTAGTTCGAGGCTGCGTGTCGACGAACAAAATGTTAAAATGAAAAACTGACTTGGCTGTGGTTTTTAACTCATAACTGAATTAATATTCATTCAATCTTCACGTGTAATATCTCAAATTGAAGAAAAGAGATTTCCTTACAACTTTATAATTTAATAATTTTACGTTAGAGCTATATTTTTGGAATTGAGAGCATATTAATTACCTGGTCAGTTACTTATTTTGAGGACTGTATGTGCTAGTTGATTATGACATTAATTGGGGAACTATTGATAGCTCAGTAAGTACTATGAAAAGAAACTTCCAGGTGACTGGTTTGAATCTATTCATGATACTCACTGATAATCAATATACCACAAATGATGTCATTTGTGGTGTGTTCATTTTTCTGGCCCTGTTTATTGTAATGGAATGTCCCACGCAGACTTGTAGCAGGATTATCATTCCTTTTCCTGTGTCTAAACGCAAGGAGAAAAAAGTGTGTGCTAATGCCTCTGAGCATATGAGAGGTAAATTATAGATTTATTCACCAAAAGTGAAATCGCAAATTGCAAAGAATTTAGCATATTTTTGTGTAAAACAGTAATCAATCTGATTACAACATAACTCAATTTAACATAATTGTCAATAATTTAACATTATTTTGGCGATCCCTAAGGGAGCATGGAGTGGCCGAGCCCCACGCCTAGGGCATACAGCACCACAGGAGAATCGTGTATATAGACAATGCAGTTTGTGATTTGACTGAGGATCGCCGAGAGCATGACCCCTACTCTGGAGCCGCGAGCCCTCCATCGAGGCAATCACCTTCAAATAATAATGCATGTCAAATTGCACCATCATGAACAATCGAGTGATTTTATATGGGGACCGCAGATTGCTGACCCCCTACTCATAAGGCAGCAAGCCGACGAAAGAGGGAATCACTAAAAATGTATGATTTAAACTGATCAATTTAATTTTGTAATTACTGTACAGGAAATATATGACGTGACACATTTATGAATAACAATGATACTATATAACCCTAGGCATATCCTAACCATTTCCTGTGGTTTTAACCCCACCCGACACTATCATCAATTTGACGCTACTCGTGTCTTTCATTCTTTAGGGACACGAGGCGTTGTGTCTATTGTTATTTCAGTGCCTTCACACGCCGCTGCCACTCAGTTCGGTTTTGGGCGGCATCAACAGCGGCATTAGGTTGTAAGCCTATGGCGCTCAAGTCCTCTTGGAGCTGCGCTTGATATGTACGGCGTAGTGCGCCACCGAGGCGGTACGGTTCAGTTGCCTGGTTTTTGGGGTGCAGGAACACGGCGAGTGGCAGTTCTGGTCTCCGGAGGGCATGGCCGACCAGACGAAGTCTATTACGGGTCAGTGTCAGAGTCGCGGGCTCAATCAGTGCGCGGGCATACAGGTTGTCATTTGAGAGCCGCTCCGGGTAGTGCACGCCAAGACAGTAGCGCATCAGGGCACGATGAGATGCATCAATGCGACTGCCCAATGTTTCTGTAATTGCCAAAGCTTCGCAACTGTACAAGAGGACAGATTCCACGGTAGACTTGAACAGCTGCATTTTGGCGCCGTCGCTGGCTGAACTGTTCCACACAGCTGTGAGTTTTCGTGCTGCAACCCATGCAATCTGTCGCCGTCGTTGGAAAGCACTAATGTTCTCTGCCACATTGCATCCCAAATAGCAGAAGTCGTCGCATACCGCAAGGGTGACACCTGATGTGGTATGGATGTCCGTGTGTGGAGTGTCGCCAACAAACATGACCTTGGTTTTAGAGGCGTTTAGACGAAGGCCGACCTTTGCTGATGCTGTCTCGAAACGGTGCAATTGGCGCTAGGCAGCCTCTCCGTTGTCGGACATCAGTGCAGCGTCGTCTGCATATGCAAGAGCAGGGATTCTTACGGCAATATGACGTGCGGACATGCGCCTTCTCACAGTGTAACCGTCCTCAGTAGTGAGCGATGTACGCATGATGTAGTCCATGACTATCACAAATAAGTACGGTGCCAGCGTATCACCCTGTAGTACTCCCGAAGTTGTGTCAAACTCATCAGTGCAACCAGATGATGTACGAACGCACGCAGCTGTATCAGTGTATAGGGACATAATGGCGTTGATGAAAGTACACTACATACCCCAAATAGGCCTATTACCATTTCCTGTGTGGTTTATATGCGCCATGTATGTGTAGGAGTACTTGTAGTGCCGCGGTAGTGAGCCCTTGTGCTAACATCCACACATGACGTCTTACCGCGGGATGATTGCGCGGTAGTATGTGACGTGTAACGCAAAACATCGTGCAATTCTAATGGCATTTTGGAGCTAAATTCAAGCAGTTTTTTGCTGTTTTTGGAGCCATTTGTTAACCAATTTCACTGGAATATACTTTATCACACTTCCCGATATTTCCTCTATATTTCATGCAAAGTAGGCAACACTTTGATCAACACTAACAGAATACTAAGGATAACAAACACACACCCCACACACCCCGTTTCCAGATTTATAGTAAGATAATATAATCTATAGACTCATACCACTTTATTTTTAGTTCCTACCATAGATACTATTTCAAACAATTTCATTCCCAAAGTCACAGTAAGAGACTGAAATGATTATTACAGAAATAAATAATCGACTCAGTAAGGTGTAATGAAGCAAATACTACATGATTCATAATATCCAGTAAATGTGGCACACTATATTCCCTCAGTACAGGCTAAAGAGCCTATCATCCTTCAGGTTCAGGGTGATAGGCCTGTACTACTGTAGCCTGTACCTCGAGAAATTAGTTTACCCCAAGGGTCTGTGATCGGTCCCTCCAAATTTTCTATGTACAGTGCTCCAATTGAGGATGTGATTTGTAGCCATAACATCAATGTACTATCTTACGCGGATGACACACAATTGTACTGTACTTTTTATCCTGATGAAAAAGAGGGTGCAATTTCTCGTCTGGAGCGCTATCGCTGATGTCAAGGGATGGATGACTGCAAATAGTTAAAGCTGAACGAGAGTAAGACTGAGGTTATACATATTACCTCTTGTTTCACACCAATTGTGCCCCATCAACCCTGTAAAAACGGTTATAGTCCCATATTTCCGTCAGATACTGCGCGAAACCTTAAGAGTCATCTTTGACCAAGATCTGTCAATGACTGCACATGTGAACAAACTGTGTCAATCAGCCTCTTTTGCCTTGAGGGACATTGGACAGATCAGAAAGTACCTTGATCGAGGGTCAATCCAGATTAGATTACTGTAACTGCCTTTTGTACGGACTTCCTGATAAACTTACCTCTAAATTACAACAAGTCAGAAATCTTCACTGGCTTCCTATCAAGAAAAGAATCGTGTTCAAGCTCCTACTAATCATGTACAAATCACTTTACAATCCTGGACCAAGTTATGTGTCTGAACTGCTGAAACCTTATATTCCCACGGCTAACCTTCGCTCTGGCTCCTGTGAGTTTCTTGTTGTTCCAACAAGCAAAATGAAGTATTTCGGTGATAAGAGCTTTCTCCATCGCGGGCCCTAAATTATGGAACACTCTCCCAATGGACATACGCCAGGCAGGTTTAGTTCAGAAGTACAAGTCCACACTTAAGACCTACTTATTTAACTTGGAAATCTAAATGTTTGTGCATTTGTTCATGATCTTTCATTTCATAATGCATTTTTAAGGCCATACACTGTATTTTGTATCTCATGTTTTTTTGTTTTAAATGTGCTTTTTACTCTGTCCTACATATATTTTTGTATATTAAAGATCATTGTTGTATTTTTGCTTTATTGTTTTTAATCTTTTTATTCATTTGTTGTAAAGTGCTTTGAGTTTAGATTTCACTTACATAAAGCGCTCTATAAATGTGTGTTATTATTATTATTATATTGTCATTACCCTATTTCCCCTCTAACCTTATATTACTCCAAAGTGCATTTATAAATTGCAAACTCAATTTAATTAGATGACAATCATTGCCCCTTCCACATCCCTCACCTCTTTATCTATCACATTTACTTTAGACATTAGATATCAACATAATATTTATTTCCCACAGCTTGAATGAGGTGCAGACATATATTGGTCAATATCTGCAGCAAGCCCACGGTGTCCTTGTCCAACACAAGTCACGAGACATAATTGAAGTCTGCATGCTATTCATTCATTGCTTAGAGGTAAGTGAAGTATTAAATAAATCACATATTGATATGTTATATTGATACGGCATGCATCCTGTTCCATTTATAGTTATGACCAATGGTGAAAGATATGAGATTGCACTTTAAAACCTGCAAGCACTGCACTACTAGGTGCTGGTAGTGGTAGTGCGCACGATCGATCAGACAGGCTAACATATGCTGAAGAAATTCTAAAGATTTACAAAGCTGACTCTGTGGCGTGATCAGGTAGGGGTGGGACTTTCCAGCGTCAGCGCGGCTGGACGTTCCCCCCTAATTTGACCCATTTTTCTCCCCTGATATTCCAAAAATCACACCTTTGGGGGGGGGGGGGGGGGTTAGGGTTAAGGAGTCTCTCTAGATTGTTTTCATCTGCAGGCATAACCAAATATTAAAGAGGGGTGTCTGGGTATAACCCTAGGTTGAGTTTCTGACTCGCTTCGTCCAGTCAGAACTCTAATTATAAGTGAGATAAAAAGCTTGGATTTGAAAGTCTGCATCAGTCCACTTTCTATTAATGGTGCTTAAATTGAATTACTAACAAGCATGGAAATATTACATTACATTTTCTAACTGAGCGAAATTGTAGGGATTGATGTATGATAGCATTGAGAAGCAGGTGCAACCAAGTTTATATCAATATATTTTGTACAGGATTCCTTTCATAGACAAGCTGCTAAGCATGACAACCCAAGCCTTGGCTTTATTGAGATGGCTACCGATAAACTACGGTCAGCGAGGGCATGGTTGCAAGGCAAAATACCAGGGGAAGATATGACAGTTGAGTATCTAATAGCCATTGCTGAAGCCAGATTTGGACTTGTTGCTACAGCGCAGTTTCTACATGACGTATACTGCCAGAACAAAGAGGAAACTACTGTTAGCAATAATCAGGTCAGTCGCTTTTTACAATATCATTTCTTATAGGCCTATACGCTACTTGCACGGTACAGATGGAACCAGTGAAAGCGAGGCTCTCCCACCATGCACTGGGCGCGCGCTGTGGTGAGAGCCTTGCTTTTAAATCTAAAATGGCGATTGCGTGCAAGTTGCGTATTGCCAGGGGAAGGGGTGTATATATCACCTATTGGCCTGTGCCGCTCCTACATTGGTTTTTTAGGGGGGAATACTTGGACTTGATGGGTCCTAAATTTCACATTATGGGGCTGTGCCGCTCCAGAGGTCAGGTTCTAACATGGATCCTGGCCTAGCAAGAAATTCCTAAACATGGGTCTTGGTTTTTAACTGTATAATCCTTATACATGGGTCTGTTTCTGAAAAAAACCAAAACCTTGTAGATATGAGATAAAATTAATAATCAATCCTGAGATAAGAAATCAGATGTGTAATATCTGTCCAAGGTAAAATTACCTTAGAAATGGGTAAGGATTTCAACCAAGGCACGCCTCACAGACCTCTCCAAGCACAATCAACTACCCCCCCCCCCCCCCCCCCCCCCCGGTCTATTGTCCGTTTCATATTATGTTACATGGGAAGGGGAGCGTTCTATCAATTGATAATAGGAAAACAGTATCTTTGTTATTCTTAAATATGACAGAGTTGGAACTGATTTTTTTGTTGCCAAAAAAGGGTTCTACCTCCATGTAAGGGTATCACGAAACTAGTCTAGTGTGAAAACTTCAATCTGGGATTATAAGCTTTATTCAGTATAATACCTCAATGAAGTCTTTACCTTACACTAAGGCCAAAAAAAAAAAAATGTTATATTGGCGTAACGGGCTGAACAAAAATAGGGTAGGTAGGTAGGGATTTTTTTTTTTTTTTTTTTTTTTTTTTTAGCAGCTGTTTTTGAACAATGTTAACCGAGTTTAAACATTCCCTATTGTTTGTTAGAAGTACCCCTCAGTACAAGTCTATATAAAAAAAATTAAAAAATCATTTTTTTATTTTTTAGGGTCGGTCGCTTGGTTTTTTTTTTTTTTTTTCACTGAAAAAAAAAGAAAAGTGTAGGGTCGGGCGTATTTTTAGGGTCGGGCGGGTTACGCCAATATAACAACAAAAAAATTTTTGGCCTAACTCTGCCTCCCTTACATGAAGATAACACGTAAAAAAGTAACAGTGGTGAGATATATTGCTTTTAAACAAATGTTATTCTTTTAAGAGCAATAATGCACCATTTTATATTCTAATATGTGACCCAATAAAAACTAATAAAGTCAACTGAAATGTGCATTTGGTTTATTTTAATGAAAATTCCATACATATTTATTTAATTATGAGACAATTTGCTGACATTAAATGAACTTGACTTGGTATAGGTTCATCAGGATTGTTTGTAAAATCATTTAAATGAATTAAATAAAGTTGTTTGATCAATTTCTTATTAGATGAATAATCTTCTGGACGAGGCTAAGGAGTTGTGCGGCGGAGAAGCTAATCAAGAAGCGCATCTGTTTCTGGTGAGGTATCTTTGTCATTGCTATGGAACCAATACCATGGAAACCATTTCAGGACATCGAACACTGGAAACCATTTCAGGACATCGAACACTGACATGGGTGATACCTGAAGAACTAACAACACAGGTAACTAAAACTATGAAATACATAACGTTGCTGTTCTGTCAAAACCTTGTATTTCCATTCGGCCCTTCAGTATGTATAAAGTAATACTTCCTATGTATAACCTTTGGGCAGACTATTCTAAACATGTTCATGGGCCAAAAAACATCTGTCAAAATCTTGTAATTGCTCTTGCCTCTGAACATGTATACAGCAACACACACTAATTCCTAGAGGGTTTTGACAAAACAGCAACGGTATCACATGTTTAGCACTGTAAACTATAAATGAACTACAGGGTGTCCAAAACAAAAGGTTTCGATACATTTTGAAGCTTTGTATCTCCGGTAAAATAAGTTGCAGATCACAACTAAAAACATATTTGGATAGGAAAAAGAAAAAGAAAGTTTTCCGAACTGTAAAACTGCTATATTTAGGTGACCTGCTCCCACAAAATGAGCATTAAGTCGCGGCGAAGATGTTGCTGAATTGAGCTAGGATAGCATGTTATTGATTTGCCGTTTAAATTGTTGTTGGTTTGGACCCAAGGTCCCTTTATAGGGGAATTCTAAAATGAAAATGACAGTATGTATACTAATTATTTTAAGAATATTATCAGCCATGCCAGGCTATTTATTTTATAATCCCGCTATAAAAATCAGTAACATGCTATCCTAGCTCAATTCAGCAACATCTTCGCCGCGAATTTACGCTCATTTTGTGGGAGCAGGTCACATATATACACAATATGGTAAATCATAAGCAACTTTTTCTGATTTTTACAAAAGAATGACATCTCAGCTGATCGCTTTGTCGTATGTGGTGGATCTTACTGCAATATTCGTGAAGCCATGGGACAAGCATCACTTACTGGGGATTGCGGTGCTGTTAAAAAAGCTATGAAGGTAAGTCTTCTTGGCTTTGTTTCAATTGATTAATTCATGCCCAACTCCATTTAAACATAACCCTAACCCCCTAGGGACCACAATTGTGGAAGAGAAAACACCAACTAAATCGCTGGGAACTGGCCAGGTATCGATCCAGGGACCCTCCGTATGTCGGCCTGTTGGCCCACCTATTAATCCAAGACCCTCGGCTACTCGTTCATCATGGGGTATACCGCGCTCACTATATACAGGCTTGGTTGATTACGTCATCAAAAAACAGACAAAACACACAAAAGTACTCGGGCCGTTAAGTTTAATTGAACACAAACAGAGTTCCGGGTTTTTAACCGGAATCACAATTTTGGAAGAGAAAACACCAACTAAATTGCCGGGGACCGGCCTGGAATTGATCCGGGAACCCTCAACACATCGACCCATCATCCCACCCACATCCCAACCAATAATCTAGTGATAGACGCACCAGCACTTCTCAAACACTACCAACATTCTTTTTTGATGGTGTTGTAGATACTTGAGGCGACACAACGTATAGTCTTGGCAATGTAGATTACACGTTAATGTAACTTGCATTAAAAATCAAATTAAATAAATTGCATTATATCTGTAAAACTGTAGCTCATCATTATCATGTGTCGTCTTTGATACGAAGGTTGGCCATCAAAGTTCTCCATCTACTTCTGTTCTCTGCACTTCTATCATGGACTTAAGATGGCATTGAGGGATGATAGAGGGAAATATAGATGGGAAAGGGGTAGGCAAAGAAGAAGAGTTGAATAGAGAAAAAAGGAGGCAGGAAATTGATATTTGTAATTGTGAATAAACTCAGTACATGACAGGAAAAATTGACATATTTTCAAAAATATTATATTTGTATATCTCATTTTCCTTTGTATGTGGTCTCTCACTAAATTTCTCTCTATTTCAGTGTGTACTAAATTTTCTAATAATTCAAACCATCATCACTTTTCTATTTCTCAGGGCTGCAATCAACAATCAGAAAGGCAACGAGAGGTAGCAATGCTGTTGTCCCTATTCCGAGAGGTCACAATGTCATATGGCTCACAGAAACACCCAGAAATTCCCCTTGAAGTAAGGCACATTTACATAAATAATCTTTAAAAAAATCTGTAAAAAGGTGTATAACCCATTCCATATTTTCACTTTATCTCATTGAAATTGAGATTATGATATCAGGAGAAAGTCCATGTTCTCTCATTATCCTTTTAGAATTTTAGGCCTGACAGATGTTCCCTTTTTGCTATTAGCAACAACAAAAATAGTGAATTATCCAAAATATAATAAACCACAGGAAGTTTGTGTGCTGGTCTGTTGTGCAAATTCGAAATTAATTTTGCTTCTGTCATTAGAACCATTGTAGTAATCCAACTCAAATTTTTAAATAAATTAAAAATTGGGTTTATTTGATTTAAATCAGATTCTTTTTTTACTTCTCTTTTTCAAGTACTAACATACCCTCTTGATTTTTCCAAAAGTAGAATGGTGGACATATGCAAAACCCTACCAGGTATTTACAAAACAAATCAAACATGTTTTTAAAAAATGTGAACAATTTGCATGGTGAAGATCGTAGGAAAATCTCTGTTGAATTCTGCACCTTGAAAGTGAATCTATTGGAAATGATTAAAATGTAACATAGGGGTATTAAGTTGTATCCGAAAGTATAAGAAAGTAATATAGTCAATGTAACAAAGAAATTCACTTAAAATTACCAAAATTAGTCAAAACTATTAATATAAATGTATTTAAATTGATTATTTGTATTAAAAAGATCATTTGATTTAGATCAATGTAATATAAATCAGCCAACTCTGATTTTTCATAACCGTTAACTACATTAATTGTGTTTTAATTTTCTAGGTGCGACAACAAATAAAGGCGATGATTCAGAAGAAACCTTTCAAATTCATGAAGCAAAAGGTAAGATATATATGAGAAAATGCATAATTTGTCTTTTACTGTGAGGAACTTGTATATTCCCCCAATTGTTGCAGTTCAGTGAATCATTACATAGCTTTGTTGTACATGTGGCCATATGGACATGCCAGCAACACCACTCTTAATTCTAGCTGTTTGCTTAGTGTAGAACACCCCTCATTTTTATCTGACTTGGTGGCGTATGCACAAATTCTATTTGTCCAGGCATTTATATCTGCAACAATTGACTCCTTGGAATATACATAGTCACCTTTTCAATTTAAGGGCAGTGTCAACCCGGCACTTGTTTCAAAAATTTTATTTCATATTTCTCTATTATTTTATACTTTTATATGTATTCTATCATTACCATCATAAGTTACTAATCGGAAGCGATTATTTACCGTTCTTTTGGGTGATTTAAAATTGTTGTTTTGGTAAGTTTGAGTCAGGAAAAGGCGCATGGTTATTTGGCGGGAAATTAAGTGGAGTTCCGCGCTTTTCAAATGCTGCGACAGCTGTTCGATCATTGCGTCGCGCGCTGAATCTTCCCGTGCGTAATACTAGACGCGCCGCTTAATCATCCGCGACGAAGACGCGAAAACAAAAGAGCGGAAAACAATGCCTAAAAATGTAAACAAAGGCCAATCTTACGATCATTTAAATTTCAGTTTTCTTCCAATTTCTTCACATTGTGACAATATAAATTGAATCTGATAGTTTATTTTGATTGTTCATAATAGTATACTCGCCTTTTAGGTCACACGCCCATGTATTCCAAGAATAGTTAGCTTTAAATGGTGAAAAAGGTCAATATTTTTACTAAATCGATGTTTTCTAGAAGTTCAAATTTGAAGGAATTTTACGAATTTCCAGACAACATAACTAAAAATATATCAAAGCTTTTACTACCATTGTGTTGAGGACTTTTAGCGCTAGGAGGCATTTTTTTATTTTTTTTATTTTGGATTTTAAACTCGAGATATGCATCCATTTCTAGCGAAATGTTTGCAAAAAAACACGACTTTTACACTTTTCCAATGTTTTTAGCAATATTTCCAAAACTAAACCTCATTTTGGAAAAAGAAAAAATTTCCTCCTAGACAAAATTGTCTTGTTTACAAAAATGTATATTAGAACAAATTACCATTTTTTATTTTATAGTTATGCTGTCTGAAAAATTTGGGTTTATATGGTATCACATTGATATCACCATCGGATTCCCTATCAAATTTCCTTTCTATAAGTGTATACTTTCATGTACTTTTATTAAATATTTTCAAACTTAGAAGCAAAAGTTGATCATCAAAATAATAGGGTTGACACTTCCCTTAACCCGACAAAATACAGAGTGCAGGACTGACTTTTCCCTTGATAACAAAAGGTATCATGAAAGAGAGTTTGTGCATTAATGATTTTTGTCCTTCCATATAACCCCAGTGTCTTTATAGCTATCAACCAATCATTTAGTTAGGAAAAGTTTTTTTCTCTATCTAGCCTCTTTATTCAGCACTTCTTGATTTGATGGATAGTTGATGGACATGAGATAACATATATCTAGGATCTAATGAAGAACATTACATTTTGTTACTTGTAGGAATTAGCCACATCTCTGATTGATAATCAGTACATGAGTGATACATGTAACCAATTAGCTGTAGCACATGAACAGAGTACTTTCCATCAATCATTGGTTGCCATGGTAATGCAAACCATCATAACATTGAAATGTGCGGAGGACCATCCACTCTTATTGCCGCTATTGCGCCTTCTGCAAAATCCAAATCAGATGCAGGTATGTTGTAATTATAGAATATCGATTGAATATCATGCACATATAACATCCTGAGAACTATCTTAAAATATGGATTAGTGGATATGCATGTATCAAACTTATTTTTCTGTAAGAGTCCCCATCTTTATCGGGGGGGGGGGGGGCACTGACATTCAAAAATCGCGAAATTGTGCGTTCCAAAGCCTCATATTTTGCCTTCTAAACCAAACAACGACAAAAATCGAAAATTTGCATTCTTGCTAATCAAAATTGAACTATAGGCCAGTTCTCAAGACCTACTTTTTATGAAAAAAATCAGTTCTTAAGACCCTATCTTTCGTCATAAAATCCAATCAGTTCAGTTCTGTATTTGAGACCTTGTGCGGCACACCCCTACCCAAAAAAAGTTGAGTGCCCCCCCCCCCCCCCGGGTCTTTATCCAACCGTCACCAGCGGGGCAAAACAAATGTGCTCGATCTGATCATAAGCCCTGCTAAATTACCTTTCATTTGTCTTGGAAAGTATACCATAGAGCTGAACCTTGTAACCAATCGTTATGAATAAGATTGAATCAAAACTATCATAACGTTTTTAATTTGATGACTTATTCTGAACGTTTTCTTCTGATTTATTTGAATAGAACTCCTACCTGCCAACTATGCCAGAAGATTACAGAATGGACCTCAAAAAAGCTATCGATGAGCAAGGAGCCACCAAGGGTGAGACCTATGCTTGGTATGGTAAGTATCATATCAATAAAGAGATGGTTTCAATACAAACTTCAACTAACTTGATCTATTTTAGGCATACATTGATAATTTCATAGATATTTCCCTTTCTGTCATGTTTTCTCAATCACTATTTACCAAATCGAATGAAACCTTATTAAATCAACTGCATAAATATAATTATTGCAATTTGTGTTAGAAGATTTGAAAAATTCTTAAAAACAACACAAGACTTGAAACATGTAGAAGGCAGAATTAACATAAATATTATTGAAACCTTACCCAGACGTGTGGTTTGTAGGAATGAAACTAAAAGGGGAAGGCATTGGGGAAATAATGACAGGAAAATTGGGGTGTGCCCCCATCTCCATGAAAATATTTATTTATACTGTATCAATATTCTTTCACCCATCCAGAGCTAGTACAGATATCATGATGAATGTTTCCATTTTGAATATGAATACCAAATAAATAAATCTTTGAGAACAAATATTATTTTTGAGAAAGAACACTAGTAAAAAATGTCAAAATATAACATATTTATGTTTTCCATTTTAATCATCAGAATGCCCGAATGGACATCTCTATACCATTGGAGATGTAAGTACTCACAAATTTAATATAAAATTTAAATAATATTTCAATCTAATAAGATTTTTAAATGAATATCAGATCATGTCAATGAGCGTGTTTTTACTGGGAACTTAACGTTAATTACCGTTAAGTTTTCCCTGTAGAAACAGCCAGATAACGTTAATTAACGGTAAGATTTGTAATCGCAAAAACCTTCACAAACCAGGTGGGCGGCATTGTTCTGGCATAACAAAATGTCAAATGTCGTGGCCCATCAACTAGGATTGATAAACATAGCGGTAACTTTTCACAAGTAGAAACAAGATTAAAAAATTACAGAAGGGGCACTAAGAGATGTGTTGGAGGCTGCGCCCTCAATTATGATAAAAACTGGGATTAGTATATTTTTATAACTGTATTACATGTATGAACTTACACCTATAAGGATTAAGAAAAATCAGCCCTCTTTGTACAAGAAAACGTCGATTCAAAAATGCTCATAGAGCCGCAACGAGCATTTTACGTACGACAGTATCCCCCTGCAGTACGCGTGATACATAACACGAACCATATTTGCATAGAGAGCGTTTTTCAATAAATAGCGATGATATTGTTTTAATCAAGTTTTGCTGTGTTTTTGTTAGTAGAAACAACAATTTATGGCAATTTTTAATGTTCATCTTGAATTCTGAAGTAAATATTTAAACATTTAAAATTTTCAACACCACTTAATGTCCCTTTAAATCTTACCGTTAAATCTTAACTTTGCAGTGCCCCAGTAGAAACACGCTCAATCATCTGCTATTCAGTACTCTACACGTGAATATGAAATATTTGCAAATAATTCCTACACTCAATATCTATGATGTAATTCAGAATACCTTGGACATAAACTGCTCACAAAAAGTATCGAAACACTTAGAAATGATCCAATACATCACGGCTCAAAAGGGTATGCATTAATCGAAGCAAATAACCAAGTGCATAATTTTGTTCTGCGTATTTTGACACCTCGATCGTTGAGACACGATGTTGCGGAGCGGAGTTATTGTCATTTCAATGATCGTGGGTCCAGTTTCAAAAGTGACACTCATCCCTATTGAAAAGCACGAATCTGATCATTCTAAACAGTAATGCAAACCTCTTTCTATAGGATGATTGTCACTTTTGAAACTGGACCCACGACCATTGAAATGACAATAACTCCGCTCCGCAACATCATATCTTATCGATCGAGGTATCAGAATACGCGGAACAAAATTATGCACTTGGTTATTTGCTTCGATTAATGCATACCTTTTCGAGCCGTTATATATTGGATCATTTCTAAGTGTTTCGATACTTTTTGTGAGCAGTTTATTATGGTAGTATGGTGGATTGGTGGTACACGCATCATGGTCAACATCTACATCTACTTGTTATTCAGTTGCATAATATGTTGGCATGCACACCCTATGTTCTGCAATGTCCACAGCATAGTGTTTTTGAACTATTAGCAATTATAATATATAATATAATATTTTTCACCTAAATGCAGTGTGGAAGACCTTATGTACAAAGTCAATGCAAGGAATGCGGAGCCAACATAGGTGGTGTGAGACATGAGCTCACGCCAGGAAATACAAAAATAGTAATGTAAGTCAATGAAAATTTGGTCAAATCAATTTCCAGTGAATTTGTAATGAAATCAAATTATTCAATCGTTTCAACTGCTGAGATGAGTTGAGTTGAGTTGTTCCGCAATGTGGTCTTATGTTCCTCGAAAGAATTACGTGGATATGGATTATACCCATATGTTATGGCCATTTTCAGATGTGCATCCAAGATATAGAATACCCTACCATTAGTATTCCTTACTGTGTAAGTGTATGGGCCGTTCTTTAAAAAGCCTCCCCATTTAAGACATGCAGTGGTAGGAAATAGACGATGTCACCTGTACCCGATCACAGCAGCCAAGCAAACAAAAGCTTGCCTGCCTGTATGCGTGCGAATTGCCTGCCAAACAAAAGCTTGTTTGCCAATATGCGCACACACACAAAACCATACCAGTCATCTGTAACAGCAGCAGTCAATGCAACAGTTAATGTATGTTCCCCCATGCATGGAATGGAACTGGGCACTTGGAATTGATGATCAACATGAGGTGACATGGTCTATACTAATGTTAATGGACATATAGCACATATCCTTCTAGTCACGATCCGTCACACGCTAACACACTTACACTCAGCTCACTAAACATGCTCCCTAAACGCACAAGATACCTGTGGCCAATCAGAGCCATGGAGGTTAAGGACTATATATAATATGCACTACAGATGTCTGTTTTACTGTTTAATGAGTAGTTTGACCTCGCATTCAAAGTCAATATTTTGTGATGGGTGCACATCCATTACTAAAGTTTTATATTTATACTTGAAATCAAGTTCTAAAAATCAATATTTTTCTGTCTCCACAGGGCTGACACAACTGCTACAGGTCACATTCTCGGTGAAGCAAGTAGTAGAACAGTGAGACCTATGGCAGAACGCCACTTATCACCGATAGTGTTATCAATACTCAGAATCATCATGCATTCAACTATGATGGGAGGAGCTGTCGCTAATCCTGAGGTTAGTCTACATCCTTCTAAAGTTGCTGTATGGATGTTCAAATAACAAGGTCATTGAATGATAACATGAAAAAAAACTCTAGGCATTTTGTTGAATATTTTACCATTTTGTTGAATATGTCACAATAATATAGGGTGTTTTTTGTTGTTGTTTTTTTTGAAGTAAACAATATGCTTGACAAAACCAATATAATACTCACAATATTAATATTTCATCCTCATACAACGGAGGATTTCATCAGAATGGCAATGATCCACTTTGGCGCGAAGAAACATCATCTTCAGAGTTGCCAGTTGGTTTTACTTTTAGAAGTGGATCATATACGTGACTGAGCAAAAAAGTCCCCTCCTCTCGGTTGAGTGTTCTGTCCCCTCTCTTTCTGATTTCCATCGCCTCGCGTACCTCTCTGGATCTCCTGTTGTGTTCTCGACCTAATATGGTGGCCTCATTCCAGTCTATTACATGATTTGCCCTAGCTACATGGTCCGAAATAGCTGATTTTGTCTGTTCCTGCTCTGATGCCTTTCTCTCAGATCTCGTGTATTTTTTGGTGTCTGCCTTCTTAGTCTCGGCTTGATGTTCTGCTAAGCGGACTCCGAAAAAACGAGAAGTCTCACCAACATACGTCAGCTTGCAGTTTTTGCATGGAATTTCGTAAATACAGTCGCTGGTTTTGAGAGTGTCCCTCTTGTCCTTAGGGTGCACTAGAAGGCGTCTCAGAGTGTTGTGAGGCTTCATAGCAGTGTTGATGTTATACTTTTTGTAAATCCTCTGGATTCTTTCTGTGATGCCTTGTACATATGGGACAACCACCATGCCTATCGTTTTTACTCCCTCATTCTTCTTCCTCTCCTTGGGCTTGTTTTTCTTTACTTCCATTTGGCGTTGGACTTTGTTTATTGTCCATTCAGGGTATATCCACATGTACCGAGAGCTCGGCGGATCCTGGTTTCTTCTTGCTGTTTATCCGCGTCTTCAGTAACAATAGAATGCATCCTATCAAGTAAAGTTCTTATGACACCTAGTTTCTGGTGGAGTGGATGTTGGGACTCAAAGTTGAGATATTGGTCTGTATGTGTTGGTTTGCGGTACACTAGAAGTTTGAAGCCACCGTCAGGTTTTCTTACAATGAGCGTATCTAAGAAAGGGATCTGTCCGTCTTTCTCTTCTTCGTGAGTGAATTTAATACTCCCAGAGGTGTCCACCTGGTTGAGGTGTTCCGTTAGGTTGGTTACTTCGCCTTTGTTGACAATTTCTAGTATGTCGTCCACATATCGCTTCCACAACCGAGGTTTGCAGTCCATAGGTGCTGTTGCCATCGCTTTCTTTTCGAGGAACTCCATAAAGATGTTGGCGATGATAGGGCTGACCGGACTTCCCATAGCTGCTCCAAACTTCTGTTTGTAGATGTTTCCACGGAATTCAAAGTAGGTGGTAGTCAAAATAAATTCCAGGAGCTCCATGGTGTCATCTATGTTGAGTTTAGTGCGTTTGTTGAGGTCAGTGTCTTCCTCCAGTCGTTGCTTAACAATACCAAGGGCTATGTCTATAGGAGTGTTGGTGAAGAGCGCAATAACATCATGGGAGTTTAGTATCTCCTCATCTTGTATGGTTATGTCTGCAAAATCTTCTGCTAGCTGCTTGGAATTCTTGACATGGTGTTCTGAATTGCCCACCAAAGGGCCAAGTAGGTCTGCCAATGCACGGGAGCTCTCATAACCAAGGGAGTCTGTGTAGTCCACAATAGGTCGAACTGGATTGCCGGCTTTGTGAATCTTTGTAGTACAATACAATCTTGGAGTGTTGGCTGTAGTAGGGTAGAGTAGTTTGTATTGTGATTCATTTATTTTGCCTTCCTTTTTCAGTCTAGATATGATGGTCATGAGTTTCCGTTTGTACTTGGCAGTAGGGTCTTTCGACAATTTCTCATAGGTCTTATCATCATTCAGCATTTCTTGAACCTTTTTCTCGTAGGCGTCAGTGCCGATGACCACGGTGGATCGTCCCTTGTCTGCTGGCATAATGAGGATTTGTTTGTCCTTTTGGAGCTTCTTGATGGCTGCACGTTCATCTTTGGAGATGTTTGATTTGGGCGGTTTGGCATCGCGAAGTACTCCTACAACTTCAGCTCTCAACGTAGCACGTTTGTCACTATTAATGAAAGAGCACGCCTTTTCCGTGGCGACTATGAAATCTTCATGTGGGATTTTGTTACAACTGACGGCGAAATTGAGGCCTTTTCGAAGTAAGCTTACCTCCGGTTTTGCAAGGTTCCGTTGGGAGATATTGGTGACCCATTTTTTCAGTTGAGTTCCACTCAAATCCAAAGGATCCACTGTCGATAATTTCACATTGTTTTTGTCTTTCAATCTATCGAGTTTGTCGATCTGGCGTGCTTTGCATTTTTTGTGTTCAGATTCTTTCGCGTTGTTTACATGAGTTGAAACAGCACGTCGTACATCGGGAGATAGTGTTTCTAGATTATTTTCCACGATTTTAATCTTGCCATTCAAAGTAGCGATTTTATTGCTTGTAACACGTATTCTTTCATGCAAAAGATCCTTTTGTGCTCTGTTTATGATAGCTTTCGCTTGGTTGGTCCAGATCGGGCATTTTAATTTTAGACTTACAGGAATGAGGCCGAGGTCTTTACAACGGTGAGTAAATGTCAGATGGTTGCGATGTCGATAATATTAATATTGTGAGTATTATATTGGTTTTGTCAAGCATATTGTTTACTTCAATGAAATTCAACAAACCTGATGAATCTTTTCACCGAATATAGGGTGTCCCAAAAGTTTTGATATCTTTTTAAAGCTTTATATCTGTTCCGAAATAATTTGCAGTATAAAATTGGAAACATATTTGGATAGACAAAACTTATGGAAGAAAGTATGGAAGAAAATTGTCTGACCTGTAAAACTGTATTTTGTTAAACGTGTAGTATAATGCGCTATGTAATGAATGAAAGGGAGGCATTGTGCCTCGTTGAGCATTGTGCCTCATTGCGCATTGTGCCTAATT
Organism: Ophiura sarsii; assembly: GCA_035610835.1. NCBI lineage: Eukaryota > Metazoa > Echinodermata > Ophiuroidea > Amphilepidida > Ophiuridae > Ophiura > Ophiura sarsii. The sequence goes on along the minus strand of CM069441.1, from coordinate 91,485,770 downwards.
TACTCATGTTGGGTCACATTTATCTGGCATCATCATAATAAAAGTCTAGAAGAAAGAGTCACATTAACTCTGGATTCCAGCATATACTGATTACCGAGCTAACACTTCACAATACATATTTTGGTTTTGCAGGATGTCCGAAGTCTTATTAACTCACAGCCAGAGGCAGTAGGACAGTTTCTATGGCAACACATCGAAGTAGATCTACAACTATTGGCTGCATCGTGTGGCAAGAGTCAAGATGATTGCTTATTCATTGTGCACCTTGTATTGCAAGGCATTACTACCAGGAAACAGAAAAAACAAGGTAGACTTACATTGTTTCACACTTTGTAGGCTGGCATTGTTAGGCCTATAACTTAAGTATAACATTACTTGATAATCTCAGTACATTTGCAACAGTGAATCCTCTCATGGTAGCTAACATGAAAGAAGATTATTGACAAAAATGAATCAATTCAGTCATTGATACCAAGGTATGTAGCATAATTTGACACAGAAGGATTTAAAAACAAAATTTCAAAAACTGTCACACAAAAATGGACCATTATGACGAGCTCCAAACCAAAAACGGATAAGTAAATCATCACAACACGTGCATACAGCAGTGAATAGTTGTTCAATTCAAACTGTAACACAATAATTTATGGTTAGACCACAGGAAAAAAACCATTCTTTTGAAAGGGCCAATCTGACCTATACTTTTTCAAATTTGATATTTTCTTTTTAAAGTAATTTGCAACACTTTTTCAAGAAAATTGAAATACAAAAGAAATGCAAGAGGTCTGTTCACTTGAAGACCATTGTTTGTTTTTGTGAAAAACGCCAAACCTATAGTGGAAATATGGTATGAGAGATTGTATACTGTATTTTCAATAAAAGCGTAATATGCTGAAATGTAATCAAACCATTTTGAATTATAAATACCTACACCAAACACCAAATAGGCCTATACGTAAGACATTCGTTTCATATCCCAAACTGTCACACCAAAATGGACCATAATGACGTATCCAAATTATAGTCGAAATATGGTAGGCAAGTGTGTATCTCATATTGCTAATACAACTAGTACAAAGATATACCATATGGCAAAAACCATACAAAAAGTGCAAATATGGTAGTCACATTGGATTAAATGTAGTACACAATTCCGATATAAACCACAACACCACACAATGAGAGTTAAAAAGCGTCACATCAGGGGACCATAATGACACAACAATTTTGGCATATAAATTATGTTGCATGATATTAACACTGGCTACAATAATAACGGGTGTTGAGTAGGTTGATTACAAATGATAATTAAAAGTGTCACACAGCAGTGGACCATTCTGACAACCCATTTTATATTAAGTTAAATATTCTTTGACATTTCAACTTATATCTTAAAGGGTAATAAAACTATTTCAATGTTATTACCTCCTAGGAGGCTGGGATCAACTACTGAGTAATAAGGAATCACGTATAGCTTGGGAATCAGCTTTTGCAAAGGCATACATTGGACCTGTTGTAGAGGTATGTACAGCGCGTCGCTAAGACTCAGGCTCATTCTTACGTTGCTACATCAATTGAACTTACCCATTACCCAGGCTCTGTCAAAGAGGACGTCATAATGTCTCTGTCATTCTCAAAGTACAGGGGGACGTTTTTGCTTCATTTTTCTTTGGTAGTGAACCAAATAAGGACAACTTTAGCAATAGAGAGATGATTGAAATCTACAAAATACTAAAAATTCAAAAGTTTTCATGGACCAAATGGAGAATTGTGACCCGTTTTGACCTTCCCCCATTAACCTCTACTGCAGTAACTTATCCCTTTTGAGTTGGGAGTGAGTTCACTGGAACAATCGGCTGACCAATCAGGTACAAGTAAACATGATTTGCGAAGTCATGTGAGATACTTATCTACTTTAAAAACAAATCTCATCTGCAATGAATTGATGTTCACTTATTTCAATTTGTACCTTGGAAGACAGCGGAATGCCACAGGTTATTTCAATTTGTAACAGACAAACAGTAGGGATGCCTTAAGTTTTGATTATGTCGCAAAACATGTGAAGTTATAGTAATAGTGCAAGATATTCAGTTTTGTTTAATACCCTGAATAATAATTTATTCCAGAGAAATTGTTTCTAAAAGCAGTTCAAAAGGATACAAATTTATAGTGATGGTGCCAGGTAAGGTATTTTCCATCCATTTTGTTTAGAAAATTAACCAGAAATGTCCTCAGAGAGCATTTAGAACTCAAATTCAAAGAACAACAATGCGTTTTAGGTTTAATATCCGTGCCCCTTCAACAATCTCTCTTCTCTCCCTCGCAGTTAGATAAGTCATTTGATATTTGTTCTTAAAATAATACCATAATAACATTGATTTTATACTTTAGAAACTAGACACGAATCTAGCAGCAGCCAATCAAGCGCTTCAGTCAGACAAAAGATTCAGTTCCAATCCTCTGTTGCGTCTCTTGCACCAACGACCAACAGAAAGCACACTGACACAAGAAGATATGTGCAACCTTCACACCTATCCAGATGTCTGGCAGTATAGACCACAGGTGACTGTAAAAAGTCTGCAATTGTACCTTGGAAGACAGCAGAATGCCGCAGGTGCTGACAATCCGCTTACATTGTTACAAGCATTTTTGGAAAAGGTGAGTTGATTATGAATGTTATCTTTTGCTCCTCAGCTGGTATGAACAATTTAACATCCATGAAGTTTATCATTGTCATCATCATAATCATCATCCTTCTTCGATGGAATGGAGTAAGTGTTGACACAACATACTCATTGTCCAGGCTTTCATTGTTCACTCCCTTTATATGAAGTTAAATGAAGATAATAATCAGGATTAATCTGTATTTGACGCCTTTCACCAGTCAGCTCTGGAACGAGAGCCCGTTTCACTTGAGGGTGCTAAAATTGATGGTGTGCGTCAATGTGGTAACATGGAACCGTCAATTTGTGCAATCATCGCATAATTGCTTTTCAACCCTAAATATTTGCATGAAATTAACATCTTAACAAGAGGTCCGCCAAGGTACCAGAATTCCTCGCGGCAGCTGGTCCGATGATTTTATCTCACCTTTGACCAAGACATCTCGCAATACAGGTTGAAATTACACATTTGAGCCTATAAATTGCAATGAGACTACCATTTTCTAGGCGAGTTTACACCATTTTAATGAATTTTTAGGGTAAATGTGATAATCTTTATGTTAAATATAAGCCTTGCAGTGTTATATAGTGATGATTTGTTTTTAAATTATCTCAGAGATAAGAGACTTATTTTATGGTTGAAAATCGGCCAAATAGGATTTTTTTTCAATCTTGAAAATTGCTGTGACAGGAGGCTGTTCCCTTGGAAACGCAGTCCTGTTCCAAAGCCCGCCCTCTAAACATATTTGTCACCCAACGGATGACGGCCTCCCGTTACTTGATCGTCGCTGTGTAAAAATGGATGGTAGTGCGTCACTAAATAGCACGACCTCAAGCCGAACGCTCTCTTATTCCTGAGCAGACTGTTTACCCCTATTTAAACTAAATAGATTGAGACTTTTCAATGATCAGATTGTAATGACTCCAGCCTTCTCCGATTTCTGTTCTTGTTATCCATTTATTGTTGTTCATCCACAGGATCACATACTGTCAGTGCTTAGTTATCTACCAAACATCATCCGTCTACAACAGATTCTTATTGATCAGTATCATCGCCGTATTGATGCTGCAGAGGCAACCAAGATGACAATCCATGAGTATCTAGATAAGGCATCTCAAGGTATTGATAGGAAATACATCCAGGGGTGGGGGGGGGGGGGTTGATTTCAATTTGATTTGGTTAGGGGTGTGCCACCAGGACATTTGACACCAATCATGATGCCATTTGTGTCATTTTTTAAATCAAACTTCTTCTTTTTTTTAAAATGTTTTGACAATTCAATGTTTAGAAACCCAACTTTTGAGGACTCATGTAGGACAATTGTGAACATACCAAATTTTGAAATGTCAAAAGGGTCATTGGTATACCAAATAACTGATGTTATTACCCATGTGTTCAGCACATCTCCATACCCAATTTTGTACTGAGTCCCCCCTGGTAAAATGAAATGACGAACAATAGCAATGAAGATAAGTTGTAGATCACTTCATGTTTTACAGGCATGGACATATAAGACAACCTTCCATTAAAGGTCAACCAAAATGGTGAATCATGTATGTTTTATTCAATGGAGGATATTTAAAAAAAGAAATAATAATAATTACTCTTTAATATTGCCCAGGAAACAGAACAAAGAGTTTCTAAGCTTGTATAAATTGTATCATACTGACAATGGCAGGTTACTACCCTGTAGGCCTATGTCACAGGTGTTACTCAGACCCGCACACAGAACGTCAATAGGTCGATAGCATAAGCATTCATTGATAACTTTTGTTTGTTCAGTCCTATTGACGGAGTCCCAGACGGATACCGAGTTGGGAGTAACACCTGTTACGTAGTAACGTGTTATCCGCATATAGTTCATCCCACACTAAAAAAGAAACACTGGCAATTATGATTGGTTTTATGTACACCTAGCACAAATAGACCCTGACCAGGTGCTTTGAGGTTGGCTAATTCAAAATAGATAATCGGTACCAAAATCTGAGATATACATTAAATGAGCAAATTTCTTCTCCGCAGTTTGATACCGCATTCAACAAAATCGAATAGATACTTTTAAAGTTATGGCGATATCAATAACCGCGCATAACAACAGCAAAGTTGCACTAGGTATAGGAAATCATTGATTTGTGTGTGATTACTGTCATAACTGTGTGCTATCTGAACGAGCCACCTAGGTATTTGGATGAATGGGTCTGGAGTGATTGCGGTATAAAGGGTGTGACTAGCTGTGAAGATTAAACTCTTTTACTTATTAGCTGTGAGTCTTTACACACACATTTTCACTGCGAAGTTATCACACACAAATCAATGATTTCCTATACCTAGTGCAACTTTGCTGTTGTTATCCGCTGTCATTGAAATCGCAATAACTTTAAAAGTAACAATTCCATCTTTATGAATGAGGTATCAAACTACTGAGAAGAAATTTGCTCATTTAATGTATATCTCAGATTTTTGGTACCGATTATCTATTTGAATTAGCCAACCTCAAAGCACGTGGTCAGGGACTTTTTGTGCTAGGTGTATGTTAATTAAGTATGGGAACTAAACATCTGTCTTACATATTAAAAGTGCTATTTAAAAATCTGGTTCAACAATACAGCCACATATCGTTTTAACACTTTCCATGCAGCTATTGGTTTTACCATATACAAAATACATTTTTGAGAAACCTTTCCCAACTTTTAAAGTCTATCTCAATGATTACTGAATCAATACTAGGCATATTTGTACTTATTTCACATGGTGATTCCAAATATTGTAATGTAATTCAATAGTTTTGACATTTTTGAAACATTTTGTGAAATTTTGGAATGTCGTCTGTCTGCAGACGCCTGCCGCGTGGAAAGCGTTAAGATTATGATGTGTAATAATTACATAATTTCACCACTCTGTCTATTTCACATCTTGTTATTGCAGATGTCCAGCATTTGGTGAATGTATTTATCTCGGTGTGGAATCAAGTGAGAGAGAACATTCCAAACTATGGTAATTACAGGCCAATCAAGGCAGTCTTTTCCTACCTTGGTTCCTTTCTTCCTTTCATTTTATGAACACATCATTTTATGAAACACATCATTGGAATGGTAGAAAAATATATAATATATTTTGATTAAATAATAATAATGTAATTTACATTGGGATAACAGGTTCATGAAGCTATACTCCAACATAAATGCAATTACTGTATACAAGTTTCAGGCAACTAGCTGTTGTCTTTCTTTCTTTGAACATGTATTATAAAAAGGCACCATCCCATTGCCGAAATGTATACAGAAAGTGCATCTTATAAATTGGATCAGCTTCATGAAGCTTTATTCAAATGTTAACTATTACATCTGATTTTTACTACTCATCCTAATTTATTTATTCTAAATGTTATTTACATTTATATTATTGTTCAACATTTTTATGAGATTCCTTGTTACATTTCTGCAGGTGGTATCCAAGTTCCACATGAGTTATGTAATCGTACACTGGATACATCGCACAGCCTTGCGATACTACTGCCTACTCGTAGAGAAGCTGGTGTATGCTCTACCTCACTAGTAGATTTCCTTATTATTTCACACAATGAGATGATTGATACTTATCGTGGTATTGCCAAGGAGGACACAAGGTAACTACAGTCAACACTGAGAATACACCTTTAAATGATAAATTGGTTTAATCAAAAAGTTGTACTTACACATTGGTTTTAATTTATGGCCTTTTGTAAAAAGTGGAATTTTTCCAAAATGTGAATTTGTTTGTCATTTGAGGGGAAATGGCAGACCTTTTTATTGACATTTTGACCACTTCAGTCACAAACAAACATTTTTTTATAGAAAAATCAAGGACTTTTGGGGATGGTAGTAGGGCAAGGCGATGACCCCCTCCCCTTTGCTCGGGCCTGACATAACCTATACACTAGTTTATAGATAATTCTTGAGTGCACTATTGTTGTACTGACCACATTGGTTTGTATATATTATCAAAAGTCATTGTTCAAATCCTGTAACAAACTTGCAGCTTGCAACATCCAGTGGTGTTCCATTAATCATATAGTTGATGCTATCTACTCCATCGCTGCAAACAAATTTGTGTAAATGTTGTAAAATATATAAATATAAAGAATGGTTTGCAACAACAAAAATATAAGCAAGATACTTTTGACTCATGGTTTATTTGTAGTGTTCACCATCTGATCTGTCAAGATTTATTTTGAATGTATCTCGATTTTGATTTTCTTTTCCTGATTTATAATAATTAACAGATGTGAGCCCATACAGCCATGTGATGCCACACGTAACCACCTGGTAGCCTATGATAAAGACAAAGATCTTCTGCCCCTCATATTATCTCACCAAGACTATGCCATGGAAGCAGGGCGTGGCACCACGCATACATTTAACCTTCATGCACTGCAGCGTCAAATCAAGGACAGGTTCTTACGAGGGCGCCCTGTGATCGTTCGTAAGATTCAACATCTCGTTTTCCGTCAGGACTCGCACGACGCGGCGGTGTTTGAAACGCTGAGGAACAGGATACCACAGGTGGGTCTCTTTTTGGTCAAGTTCTTCTGATCTCTGTATAGGTGTATAATTTATATTTAATTACAGTTTGTTTGATTATCGATTGTTTATTATTAGCTCAAGTTTAGTGCATTAAGGGGTAGACTCAATTATATATTCAAAATGGAGGCAATTTGTGGCTTTTTGCTATGTGACACAAATAAACCTTATGCACTTATCAATTGTAAATTAATCCCAGCCTCATGGGTCTCAGGACGTGTTGGGGACATACAGAAATCATTGCCTATGGCAGGACATGTGCTGGGGATCGATGTACAAAGTGTATCCCCTCTATCTGGGGCATGTAGCGAGGCATAACAGAGATGTAACATCGTGAAAAAAATCTATTTAGGAATGTGAATTTTATCACAACTTTGAAAGAGACTAAGGGTCATCCTTATAGCTCTGCTGCTAGGGCCAGGATTTAAGAGTGTTACACTTTTACATGGCTACTGGGAGGGGGGGGGGGGGGGTCTGGGGTTATGACAGGTGTCAAAAATGGTGCCCTGGTAATGGTATGTACCAAGACTACCAGGGATATCACATTGGTGATTTGTACGTCCTGGCCCAGGTCTCTGCTAGTTCCGGAGCCCCAGTGGACGCGGTTTTAATTGATAAATGCATTATAGCAAGCAATTGGACTTTTCTAAGTTTCCTTTGTAATATGTAACGACAAACAATCACTCCTATGGAGCTGGCTAGTTAAGCTCTTGCAAGAAGTTGGTTTCATAAAGCTATATGCTAGTTTTTATATACCATTCTTTTAAATCTGTTTCAATTCGCAGACAAGTTTATCACCAGCCATTCAGCACCAGATCTTATCGCAGCTAAAATCCCTACCTGATCTGAGCGATTGTTTGGCAGTCTTAGTAATTGCCATTGGTTTCCTGGTTGCGTCTCCCAGTCCTCAGGAATTACACATCAGTAAATACCTACATACCAATCTTAGTCTGCCACCTGAAAGGGGAATACAAGCATCGTCAAAGGTAAGAAGACTTGAAACCCGGGTGGGGGGGGAGGGGTGGTGAGGTCACTAAGATTTACCACCAAATAGGGTAAAATGAATGGCCGTTTTCATTCCTATTTTTGAGAAATAAAGTGTTAGAATCTTGTGGGATTTGTTATTCTTTACGAGAATCTAAGCAACATCAAAAAAGATAACAAATTACATTTATCTATTTTTAACAACCCCATATCCAAATTGATGACATTTAGACCTATATACCATATGATGCAATTACAGATTACAATATTTGTATCAGTATCCAACCAAATATAAATAGCTCAATAGCTCAATGCACTGGAAATGAGGAAATAGATCTTTAACAGTAATATGAGAAATTTGAAAAACAAGCCCAGTTAATAATTATTTGGAAATACTACCTGAAAAAAAGATGGGCCGACATGTATAATTAGAATTCTTCAACTGTTGTTTATGTAGATTCTGTGTAATTTGTGTGATATTTGCTATTTTTAAGGCCCATGAATATTGCAGACTACAGCACATACTGTCTCTGTGGCAAACATTGGCAGTTGAACAAGCACGCCGGAATAATCAGGTAGGATATACTCACATATACCACACAGTCAGATATTTTTACCATCCTCGATGGGAGTATAACTAGAGGTTGCTGAGAGTGGTTGCTATCTACATCTATTAAATACTCAATAACGTGGCCTAAGCAATATCTAATTTATTTCCTGTAACCTAGGAATATCTTTTATCCTCCACACCCTCTTCTAAAAATGATAAGACATTGTCAAGTTTTCCCAGCACTGCCTTAAACTGGTTGGTGCTGAGGTTGCAGTATATACTGCTTGCCTTGTAATGTATTTCCATAACTTGATGGCTTCCTGAAAGAAAGGCTGTATCATAATTGTAATGTTTGGATTATCTTGTGTAGTTTGGTCACTGTGTTCTTTGAGGTATATTCGGCGCCAAAAATGGTTGATACAACCATGGTGTGGGTGGAATGGAGATTGAATGGTGAAGAAAGCAAAAATCCAAAAAATCAGTAGAATAAAAGAAACAGTTCTAGTTAGGGTTAGGGTTAGGGTTTATTCTGTTAGTATTAGGCTATATGTCTTTCAAATAAGGGATCATTCTGTTCAATTCTTAATCTTTTTTTAAAGACTAGTGTAAGAGACTGATTTCTGATCTCTTACACAGTTTGATATTACACTCTCATAATAGACAAACAGTGAATTCCACCATGGTTGAGTCGACCATTGCGGTAGTAAAATATGACTCGTTCTTTTGTCTGGCTGTCTTAAGTTTGATGTACATATGATATATCTTTTTAATTTCTTTTAAAATTTGAAGTAACAAGCCTTATTTGCTGTCTGTATTCAGAAACACAAGATGCATAAATCCTGATAAATGTAACCTTTTTTGCTATTAGGACCCATTTGATGACATTGGGCAAGATTACCGTGACGACATCGATGAGGAACAGAGGGCCAATCTGAAGCAGGCACTGAGACACATCAATGTAGAGCGTCTCATTGCTGAGCTGTACGAGTATATTGTCTTGAACCTGAAGCAGGCTACCGACCAAGAACAGGATAGAACTCAATGGAGGTAAATCATAAGCCTTTTTCACACCAGGCCGACGATCTGTGGAGTCTATTTCAGTCGTTTCAAACACAGTGCAAATTGTTTGATCGGACAGTCATTCACACAGACAAGTGGTCTATAATAATCGATCATCATAGTGACTGTTATTCCCAGGGGGTTTGGATGGGGGGTGGCACTCCAGGGTTGAAACCCATACCTATTTATAAGCGCCATTTGTACTGTGGACAGATACCCATATCTAAAGATATTTCTCCCAATATAGGCCCCTTTTGTCCCCTTAAAAACCAACGCCCATGTCTAAAGATTTCTTACAAAACCAGGACCAAGCTTACCATCTGGAGCGGCACATCCTCATGTGATATATACATGACTCCCCCCACCCCCTCCTCCCTCTCCTTGGCTATTGCAATTACAAAAGGACCATCGATCATCCAAAGAATGATCTTCACCTTGGTGTGAAAATGGTTGTCAATAAACATAACTAGGGCCATAAAGTAGAATTCTTTAGTCAATGCCAACATTTTCTAAATATATATCAACCAAACTTGTCCCTTGTAGCTTACACCACTTGGTAAACATGTTAAGATTCACGCAGCAAGATGTTTAAAACTCGGTTCTTCTGTCACTTAATTGCCATTTTATATGTGTACCCCGCCCTTTCATTTTTTACAATTGCAACCCGGGACATGGTGGAGACCATGCCGAGACTAGCCAAGAGCATGAGAGCACTATGAAAATGCTCATTCATTATTTTTTATAAGTAGTAGTAACTTACTGTTTGTTTCTGTTACCTGTTTCTTTAGGCGATGAAAAACGCACTTCTCATTTTTCATGAACATTTTGGAGAATGTTCAACAATTTTTGAAATGTTCAAATTTGTTGATTTTTTTTTAATTCAAAAACTTTTCAAGAAATTATTTAAAAAATCAACAACAAAATTCAAATAACTTATATTTTCTTTCTATGCAGCATTGTAGATGTTCTTGAGGCGTACATGGATGGAAAGAATCCTGGCGATGATGATGAAAGTGGAGCAGTTGAGGCAATTCATGGAGTACAAGAACATTTGCCAAGGAATCTGCAGCTACGACATTCTGTTAATGTTTGGAAAGCTATGGTAGCCTTATCTAAACAACAAACTCAGTAGTGTACGTAGACTGCCTTAAAGGGATAGTCAGAGATGTTTGGAGCAAAAACATTTGTATAATTTGCTTCAGAACAAAAGGAAAAACCACTGAAATGGTAAAAAACCATTGTATTACGTAAAACATGTGCATATACAGATATTGGATACGCAAATTTAAATTTGGTTAAGTATGGGACCTTTAACACCCAATATGTTCAGGGGCGTTTGTTTATGTAATGAAGATAACAATAATGTACAACTTTACTATGACTTTTTGTTATATTAAGTTAAAACTTGAACTTGATTTCGATGAATCATTGAGTGCTCATTTTGCTAAAATATAATTCACTCAACCGTTCATGTTATCCGCTTCATGTTTATCCTTTTTAAAGACTCTTCTTGTTTACATATGTTATGCAGCACATCGAAAGGGGGGACTTTGCGTGCGAAATCAAGCTTTAATATGACACAAAATTATCATGGCATTCAGATTTTTACAAGTGAAAATGACTCCTACATTCTTAATGGAATTAAATGGATTATTAATATAAACATATTTTTAATGGTCTAGTGGTTAAGACGCCTGTCTAGTTGTCAGGAGACCGGGGTTCAATTCCCTGCCGGTGAATATCCTTGCTTATTTTTCGTTGGGACATTCGCCGGTGGTTGTTAATATTTGTTGTTATATTGTCTATTGTAAACACTGTGGGTTGGTAAACTGCTTTATATTATATTATATCTATGATATAAAACATTATTATATACTTTTAATGATGAATATTAATTGTATCATGCTTTAACAAATTGTTATAAATGTCTGGTAAACTATTCAAATCGAGATCATGGCAATTGAAATGTAAGAAAATTGTATTATGTAAAATAATCAAATGTGCTTTAGAATACCCTACCATTTTTATTCCTTAGTGTATGGGTTGTTCTTTAAAAGTCCCCATTGAAGACATGCAGTGGTAGGGTTGACTTAAGGAACTCCAAATAATCCTATGAATATATGTGTAAATATGTAGTGTCTAAAAATGTTGTTTTAAGGCATGGATATGTGTATGTCCTGCAAGTTTCTAAAACAATTGTATTTGGAGAGCTTCTTTAATAGGAAGATCAAGACTAAGTTTACACATTTTATTGACCTTCTGTGTAGTGTATGTATTAAAATTTATTTAGTTATAAAAATTGTTCAAGTATTGATTTCTACATTCTGTTACCGGTTTGTGTGTCCTGTGCTTGATAAAACCAAATGGGTATGAAACATTGTGTAACTTCAAAAATTGGTTTAGATATATGTATCATTTGTTAACAAAATAGTATATACTAGTAAATGGATTATAAAATAATCATACTTTTAATAGTAAATATTTATTGTATCACTATATCATCATTGGTTAAACAAATGTTGATACATATTAACTGATATCTTCAAACAGAAATATTTGGTGAATGAAATTTATGAACATGAAATTATTCTAAACTTGTCTAGTGTTGACATTGTAAATATGATTGAAGGGGTGTGACCCGACTTGTTCACATGTTGATTTGTTATTGATATCCAAATCGGCTGGTGTCACCTCTAGACTGAATCTTTCCCATCTGCACAATTTACACACGGCCCCTGCGAGGGTGCTCAAATGTGAAGTCTGAAACAGTACAGTTCCAACGGTGCATTGATAAGCTGATTAATGAACACGAGCTAATTCATGTGAGTGCAGCATGATGATCATTCAACGCACTGCACTTTGAATTGGACCAATCAGGTGGTTTTTTCTGTTGTCAGTTGCTGGGCACAAATGTGCATGGTCAGTATTTGTGGAATTCCACGAGGAGCTGCACACTTTTTTTGCTGTGTCGTCTCCAAGTTCCTCAATTTGGTCCGCCAGTTTTAAAGGTGGGGTCTAAATAGAGGTATGTGGGACTGGACTGGACTGGAGTGTCACCTCTACTTTCCCAGCTGTAGATTGGGCCACCATTTTCTAAGTTAGGCCAAACAAAGCAGAAGGTCTGTCTCAGAAGCCCGCCCGCATTGGTATGTGAAATGAGCAACGGCGCGTAGGTCTATGCGCTGGGGGCTAAAAAACTTTTCTTCTTTTATTTTTGGAATTTTTTTGGATTTTTAAAAAAAGTTTTAAAAAGTTTTGGATTAAGCTTGGATAAGCAAAAAAAATAAAAATAAAAATCGCACAGCACTTGGCTTTTTTGCAATGTTTCTGAGACAGTCTATCTTCTTTGTTTGGCCTTATCTATTATTACATAAATCAGGTGGCATGTGTTAACGTTTTTAGTGGATGGACGTAAAGCAGTTCTCAATTGTATGCTCATTGATATTAAAATGAAATGATATTGATAACGTTTTCCGAATGAAAATCATAGTTATGTTTAACTTTACGTGTGCAATTCCTTTTATCAGAATGTTTGCTGTGTTTACTAATTGTTTACAGATCAAATCTGAATGACAAGAATATACTGAAATTTATAGATAGATATATTTGTATCGTATCATTTCAGCCACTAGCTGTTAAAATATTAAAATATTATTTGTTAGTCCTTTTATCAGAATGTTTGCTTTGTTTACTAATTGTTTACAGATCAAATCTGAATGACAAGAATATACTGAATATTATAGTTTTATATATTTTTATTGAATAATTTCAGCCACCTGTTAAAATATTATTTGTATTGTCAAATATGGATTATGTATATTTTATGATTAAAACAATTATATCATAGTTATTTGTATCATGTTTTGTCATAACCATGTAATTTAAAATTGCATGTTTTGTTTGTCTGTTCATATCTATACTACTATTACTTTTTGTTGAGCATTATGTTTGAAATATTAAACTAATACAAAATTTACTTAAACTGAAATAGCAACGTTCATAATAAAACCAATCAATTTGTTATAAAGTGAGTATGAAATAAAGTTGCTGATACAAATTTGTACCAAAATGTAAAATAACATGTCTCCAGACATTAGACAACATGTGTTTGTATTTTTGAGTGGTGTATATAGCTTATCAAATTAGAGCGACAGGTGTATTAGTATTAATCAAAACTGTGAGGTTTCAAAAACTATTGAAGATTTCATATGAATTGATGAAACTTTCACTTCACACTATTTTTGAATTGTACAAGTTCATAAGTGAGGATGGAATTATGTTATTTTCATAAAATGTCTCATTTTCCAGTCTGCACACAGAATAGGTTTAACCTCAAAATATAGGTTTTAAGGGGGGGGGGGGCTTATCAAGGAAGTTTTTGATTTGATTTTTGCAAGTGCTGTAAATATTGAACTATTAATCAAATGCATATAAAAGTATACATTTTGGAAAGGAAATAGATCAGAGAATCCAAAAAAAATTGAAATTTTGAGAAAATCACAAAATTCACTTTTTTGACCCAAATTCTTTTGGGACAAGCTGACAAAATTATTGCTTGATTATACTATTAGGACACTAATCTAGTGCCGATTTTTATTTTTTTTATTTTAAAGCTGTATTTTTTTGCAGATTTTCTCTTTTTTTCTTTTCAAGCTGTATTTTTTGAAATTTTGACAAAAAAGTGCCAAAACTTGATTATTTTTTTCTCCACTTTTTTGGCCATTTTTGGTTAAAATTTCAAAAATACAGCTTTAGAAGGAAAAAAAGAGAAAATCGGCAAAAAAATACAGCTTTAAAAGAATAAAAGAGAAAATAGATTAGTGTCTTAATAATATAATCAAGCAATTTTGGGCATTTTTTACATAAAAGTAATTTTGTTAGCTTGACCCAAATAAATTTGGTGATTTTTTGTGTGTGATTTTCTCATAAAATCTACAATTGTTTTAAAAATGTATGCCAAAAATGGATTCTCTGACCCAAATCCCTACCAAAATGTGTACTTTTATATGCGTTTGATTATTAGTTTAATAATTACAGCATTCACAAAATTCAAAAAGATGAATTCCTTGAGTCCCCCCTTATGAGAAAGTTCTGAAGCCAGTTAAGACTTGTATCTGCAATTCAATCAAGTATGAATCTGTTTTAGTAGGGGGTTTTCCCCTATAATGAGGAAGGATAACAATTACATGTTGTATTCATATCTGTACACGATTTCAATCAAATTTACTGAACCATGAAACTATAGTCAAGAGAAATGTCAGTGCAAGTTCTTTGCATCATTGCAAAACGCACCATTAATTTTTCTAAACCAAACCTATTGCATATCTGATTTAAACTGGCTTCATATAATTAATGATTTGATTAATTTGGTTCAAATCATTCTGACTTGCCCTGTACAGTACATAACACTATGGTATCCATGTCTGCTATCTATTATAGCACTGAGGTTAATTTCTGTTAATTACAGTACACAGGGTTAGGGTTAGTTGTTCCCAACCAGCCAGTCGGGCAGGTTACAAGTAAGTCTTACCGGCCCGAATGGGAACTAACCAGCCCAACAACTTGGAACAACAGTTATCATAACATGGCTACGAAATAATCATTGTCTTTTACAAATTTCAAGTTTAATGATAATATTGGCTACCAAACAGAATAATCGCCTTGTTATTCCCGAAATTGTAGACTTTTGTCATAAGTGCAGTCTGTGTACTCAATATGAGATAGATATGCCATAAAAAAAAACACCGATACTAACGTTTAAAAAAAAAAATTATCTTGATTCAAAATCAGCTAAAATTTAAGATTTTTGAGCCTTAGAGTGGTGTTAAGCCAGGCAATTATTAACGGCCGGGTAGGTATGTTTCAAAAGTTGCCAGCCTGACGCACAATATACCTGCCTCGGGCAGACGTGTTGGGGTTGCACTAAGTACAGCCCTGACATTACACATAACTATGGTGTTCATTTCTGCTATCCACGGTCGATATAACCTAACATACCATTTTACTATCAACAGTAGACAGCACAATATGAGGTTTCAATTGCCAGTTACTGCTATCTACAGTATAATAACAATATGAGAATACTAGGCACATCCCTTAGAGAGGAATTATTTTCAAGACGCCCTCGTTTGACTTGCGTGTTGCTTTACTTTTTAAAAAAATGTGATTCTAAGAGGATTCGAACCAGCAGCAGCACAGCAATCTTTGCATTCATAGACAGCGCTCTTATCGATTGAGCTACGGAGGGAACTACCAGAGGAGAGCAAGATTATAATCTATAGGTATTACATTCTCAAAATCGATTACTGGTGTCACTATAATAGACGATTTAGTTAGCCGATTTTAATGATCTATAGACAAAATTGCTGAGAAATGGACGAAGCTCAACGCATGGTAATACATGAAAGTTAAATCTGATGAAGACAAATTAGAAAAGTTTAAGCAGCTACTGTATTTCTTCTGATGGGCAATTCTCCATGAAAATGTTTAGCGTTGAAGTTCAGTATTTTCTTCATCCAATGCGTCAATGATCTAAGATCTAGCATTGGTGAATTCTCTAATTTAATGTCACCTTTCATTGTTTCAACACCTGTAGTAGCGACCTATGTTTATAACATGTAGGCCTGTGGTCGTATATATTGTCATCAATGAATAACGCCCCCAGGCTCAACACAGCGGAACTTTTTTGTGATAACAAATCAACAGAGGGCGGTTGCTATTATGTCCCAGATTTCAAATTTCTAAGGGATGTGTAGGGTGTTCTAAGTGCTATCCACAGTCAATGGGTTCAATCATGCAACTTTAGTCTTGATGCCCACACCACACCTACGCTTCATGTCTGCTATCTTCAGTAGACAGCACAATTATTATTTTTTGCGTTTGCGTTTTGCATAGTGTTCTAAGGTTTGTGTTTGAAATCTACAGTAGGCCTATACAACACTATGAGGGCTCTGTCTGCTATCTACTGTAGATAATAAATATGAGGCTTAGATAATTAAAAACATTTCTTCAAAATCTGTGAAAACAATACACTTATTGCTTTTGTTGTAACATATAATAAGTAAATTGAAAAAGAAAATGGATGTTTCTTGTCCTGCCATAAATGTGTAGGCTTAAGGGGGCTGTGGACTCTCAGGTACAGTCTCCGTAAACTGCCGTAACTTCTTCAATATTCATTTAATCTTTATAAATGTATACAGTTTTTTGTAGAAAAGGGTTCAATGAATCCAACCATGATAATGAAATTGACCATTTTGGAAAAAAATATTTTTTGAGTTACAGACCAAAAAGTGCCAAAAAACGTGATTTTTTACCGCCAAAATCATGAAAATCACATTTTTGGGAAAAAAATCACATTTTTTTGGCACTTTTTGGTCTATAACTCAAAAAATAATTGATTATTTAATAAAAATAAAAAAATGCTCCTGGGGAATGTTATCAGGATTATCATAAAACTAGTATGACAAAATTTAACAAAATATATTTTGAGTTATCTTTTCCAAACCTAAAATGGGTCAAAAAACGTGTTTTTTATAATTTTTTCCAAAATGGTCAATTTCATTATCATGGTTGGATTCATTGAACCCTTTTCTGCAAAAAACTGTATACGTTTATAAAGATTAAATGAATATTGAAGAAGTTATGGCAGTTTTACGGAGGCTGTACCTGAGAGTCCACACCCCCCTTAAACAATCTAAAATATCAATCTTTGAGTAGTGACAAATATGAGTAGTATCATAATTGCAAGAATAAGCAGTGGCATAAATATATTGTATATGTTTTAACCTTGCCCTTGAACAAGAGAATAATAGTAGCCTACGTGACATGAAACAGGATATATACCAACAGATGGGTTGTAACAAACAACTAAGAGCAGCTGTGGTCAAAATGTGTATTGAATTCAAGTTCTTTCATTCAATTCATTCTTTAATAATACGTGGAGCTTGTATACTGTAATTGTGAATTTGGTCGGTTCTTGTTTCATATTTATTTAACTTGTTTCTCCTTTTCATGACTTTCAGTTTAAAGGCTACTTCTTTATTAAAAAGAAAAATTTGATACACAAAAAGGGCACCTTATGAAATCAAAACCAATCTGTAGATCAGTGGTGCTACCATGGGCTAGTAAAAAATTGTGACACATGGGTCTTTAACACTTTCCACGCGGTGATTATTTTTGCTATATAAAAAAAACAACAGGTTTTTCAGAAACCTTTCACGACTTTCAAAGTCTATCTCAATGGTTACTGAACCAATACTAGGCATGTTTGTACTTATTTCAATGCATTTCTCATAGTTATTCTAAATATGGTAATGAAATTCAATAATTTTGACATTTTTTAAACATTTTGTGAAATTTTGGAATGTCGTCTGCAGCCGCCTGCCGCGTGGAAAGTGTTAATATCAGGACACGTAGCTTCAATGATGTAGAGAAGCCTCTGCAATCAGCACGTTTTCATTGATATAAGCTTATACAAGGTGTCCCAGAATGATTTATACAGTAAGTTTGATGAAAATATAATATCTCAATCTAAAACCTGCAATATTCTCATGGACATGCCCCTACTTATTCTGTGGATTTCATACAGATAATTGTTTTTGTTCAAGTGTGGCATCCCCTTGCTGAATATCAATGAAAACCTGTTTTTCAATAGTAGTGCATTTCAAATGACTACCCTCACACCAGTGTGAGCTGTGGTCAAAGAAATAGTGGTGTAGCCAGGGGGAGGGGATGATCCTGCACCCCCATATTAGAGTTGTGTCGGATGAGTTTGGCACTGTCGGTTATTGAATGCTCTTTTTTCTCGCTGGTTTGGGGACACCACGTCACAACACAGACACCCTGCTCTCAGTCAAGTTTCTGACTCGGCGGCAATTCTCAAAAGTTGACTTTCTGGTAAAGTCCTTGTCGGTTCACTTTCACCCTCCCCCCCACCTCCCAATATGAAACACATAGCTACGCCACTGCAAAGAAAGGGTGGTATTCTAAGTCAGTAGGGGTGAACAATTTATTTACGCCATACAAATATTACTTCAAAAACATTACAAGCCGTTAACATCAAGAAACTTGTTAGTGGGAATTAAAGCAAGACACAACAAATTACATGTATAACATTTTCAATAAACCTTTTTGTTGAACAAGGTCAGTGATTTAACAGATTTTCAAAATCAAGATAAAAGGTTACAGCCAAATAAATGAAGTGTATAAATGAAAGGGTATAAATAATTCTGGGACATCCTGCATGTATTTGCATGGAATTGAACTCTAAGTTGAATGTCCACTTTTCTGCCAGATGTTGTTCTTCCCAAACACTGGATAAAAATGATGATGATGGGCGTGGCATTGGGCCATATAAGTCAATGTACTTACAACTGAATCATCATTTGGATTCCAGTACTGTTCAAGACCACTTCTACTTGGTATTTCTATGACGGGCTACCATAATAGTTTGGATTGCAACATTGGAATAGTTTCAGAAGTCAGAAGTCTAAGGAGTTATTGAAATTTTGTTGTTTGATTGTCTTTTCAAGAAAATCTCTGTCAAAGGTAAGGTTTATAGGCTATATGAACAGAGATGATCAAAAGAAGGTATCGTCTGTATTGAAGCTTTTGTAGAAAATGTGTGCTATGTCTGTCTCGCTCGCACCTTTATGACTCGCATGTTTGAAAAGCCTGGTATTCAACAGGGGTATTACCGTACTAGTAGTCTGTTGCGACAACAAATTGTCTCTCATACTATATATATGTTATGATATGGGGGGTGGTTCGTGACGTGGGCGACACCAAACTGGCGCGATAAATTGAGCTAGATAAACTAACCAACAGTGCTATCTAAACCCGAACCAGACTCAAATTGGTACCCACCCCCACACACTGTATTTACAGAAAATTAGACAAATTGCTTCCACCTTTTAGCCCGGTAGTTTCAGCTGTTCTTCCCGGACAATGAGCTGTTCTTCCTCCCAGTCAAAGCTGTCAGGGGGGCACTCTGCCCTAACCTTATGATTGAGTTTAATCAGAGACACACATAGCTTCAACAAAAAATACCGGCTTAGCCGTCCCTTGTATTTGAAAGTCACTGATATGAATCAACTGTGTTATTATGGTTTTCTAAGGCAATTTTAATTAGCTTTGACAGCCATAAAACTATCATAAAATATTTATTCTCAATTTCATTTTAGTAATCGGAAGACTTCACCAGGATAGCAATGATTGCTGGGAAATCCTGTTGCTTCCATAAATGTCACCTCTTCAAAGTTGATTGTTATATCTCTATTATTTTTAATTACCAACTTCTTGTTGATTCCTGCCTACAATTGTAAATCATTATTACTGAGATAGCCTGTTACAGGCTGTCCCAAAATGATTAGTACCCATCATTGCCCAAAGTTCGCTAATTGTTTTCATCATGAAAATCATTGAGATTTTGGTCCATTGTTTTTCATAATCTTTGACATCTGCACCCTTTCATTAGAGTTTTAGATCACAAATATCGGATATTAAGCACACTGAATATACACCATTAGGCCAAAAAAAAATAATTGTTTGGTTGTCCTCCACACAGCTGAGAGTTGAGGTGCGGGCGGGCGGATTTTTATTTTATTTTTATTTTTATTTTTATTTTTAAATTCAATGGGAACTCAGTCCCAGGTATTGTAGTGTTGTAGTGAAGCTCTGCATAGTTCCCCACGTTCTCAATGTCGGTTATGTAAACCTCCACTATTGTTGAATGAGTTGCAACACTGCAAACTCGGTCAAGTAACATTTTTAAAACGAGCGTCGCGATGGGTAGACACAGCGTAGGTCGCCATTACAATTCTTGTCTTGTTTTGCCTAAAAGAATGTTGAGTTGATGTGCAAGCTTTAGAAATTTATGCATGAAAATATTAATAAAACCTATATTTTTCGTACTAAATGCAGAACAAAAATGTTTTATACGGTGTTGAAATTAATAATAAAGCTGTTTTGCGAAATTTTCTTGTACAAATATACCCCGAAAAACATTTTTTTATATTTTCTCATAACACGTTTTTTATTTTAAAATAAATTCATTAATTGCACGTTCAGCGATTTTTTGTATTTATAGTCCTTTTAATAGTCCCGACGCCCGTGCGATGTTATACAATGAACATCATGTAACCACTGGTTACATGGAATTGCGTACTGGAATGATGTTGCAGTGTTTAGATTGCCGATGAAACGGAGTTGGTCTGTTCGAATACTTAGGTTGTATATTAAAACGATACATTTGGGCTGTCAAATTGTTCAAAAAAATGAAATAAAAACTTTTTAAAAATAAAAAACATATTCGTGCGGCCCTGAAATTACGTGCGGGCGGTCGAGGACAACCAAACAATTAATTTTTTTTGGCCTTATATTGTGTAAGACATGGTGATTTCACCTTTTCGACAAAGTTTATAAACAAGAAGAGTCTTAAAAAAAAGACAATCATCGTTTAGACAGCTGCAGTGGAAATAAAAGAATACCATTTATTAAGAATTTAGTGTTTTGCTCTCGTTTTTGCTGGCGTTGTGGAAATCCATGATATTTTAGCAATGATTACCTAAAAATGTTTTTAAAAATCTCTCAAAATTAATGTTACATTAACCTGATGAATTTACTAACAGGCTTTATGTTAGTGCATCAGTGCGTGGACCAGTGCAGCACTTCTAATACAAAACGGCTAACCCAACTGGCAACCTTTCCGCTACGCATCACCGTGTGCACCCTGACGATATACAGCTACGCTGGGCGGATAATTTAAGAGGATTTAGGCGACACCAAACTGGCGCGATAAATTGAGCTAGATAAACTAACCAACAGTGCTATCTAAACCCGAACCAGACTCAAATTGGTACCCACCCCCACACACTGTATTTACAGAAAATTAGAAAAATCGCTTCCACCTTTTAGCCCGGTAGTTTCAGCTGTTCTTCCCGGACAATGAGCTGTTCTTCCTCCCAGTCAAAGCTGTCAGGGGGGCACTCTGCCCTAACCACCAGAGAGATACGCTACTGCATCTTTTCAGATCGATGATACTTTTGGAGTGAGAGTGTCGGGTTATTTATTACTGTTGAGGGTTATGTTTTATGACAGCGCTAGAGGCTATGTGGTCTTTTATGATGCTTCCTTATGATTGAGTTTAATCCGAGACACACATAGCTTCAACAAAAAATACCGGCTTAGCCGTCCCTTGTATTTGAAAGTCACTGATATGAATCAACTGTGTTATTATGGTTTTCTAAGGCAATTTTAATTGGCTTTGACAGCCATAAAACTATCATAAAATATTTATTCTCAATTTCATTTTAGTAATCGGAAGACTTCACCAGGATAGCAATGATTGTTGGGAAATCCTGTTGCTTCCATAAATGTCACCTCTTCAAAGTTGATTGTTATATCTCTATTATTTTTAATTACCAACGTCTTGTTGATTCCTGCCTACAATTGTAAATCATTATTATTGAGATAGCCTGTTACAGGCTGTCCCAAAATGATTAGTACCCATCATTGCCCAAAGTTCGCTAATTGTTTTCATCATGAAAATCATTGAGATTTTGGTCCATTGTTTTTCATAATCTTTGACATCTGCACCCTTTCATTAGAGTTTTAGATCACAAATATCGGATATTAAGCACACTGAACATACACCATTATATTGTGTAAGACATGGTGATTTCACCTTTTCGACAAAGTTTATAAACAAGAAGAGTCTTAAAAAAAAGACAATCATCGTTTAGACAGCTGCAGTGGAAATAAAAGAATACCATTTATTAAGAATTTAGTGTTTTGCTCTCGTTTTTGCTGGCGTTGTGGAAATCCATGATATTTTAGCAATGACCTAAAAATGTTTTTAAAAATCTCTCAAAATTAATGTTACATTAACCTGATGAATTTACTAACAGGCTTTATGTTAGTGCATCAGTGCGTGGACCAGTGCAGCACTTCTAATACAAAACGGCTAACCCAACTGGCAACCTTTCCGCTACGCATCACCGTGTGCACCCTGACGATATACAGCTACGCTGGGCGGATAATTTAAGAGGATTTAGAATTTCGTGGACAGCTTCCAAATGGGTTCTTTTATTTTTAAAAAGCATAACTCCTGATAGCAAGGATCAATTTCAGTTATTCTTTTTTTTTATATGAGCAGAAGAATATGCTCTTTGAATATGTGCTTCATTGGTTTGGGAAACTTGTTTGGTCTTTTGGGGGGGGGGGGGAAATATTCATTCCTGACAGCCTCTTTTTGACTTGCACTGTGAAACACATAAAACCATGATGATTTGTTGAAACCTTGTAAGAACAACATATTTCGTAACTTAGTGTGGAAAACTGGAGTCAATCACATTTATCTTTGGAGAACCTTTTTAGATACCCAAAAAGTGTTTGTCTACAATTGATGCACTCATTACATTTTCATATTTGAATATCCCACCAACAAATGTTGCAATACAGTTGTTGGATTACAATACACAATTTATAGCATATGGTTGTAAATTGATAATGTTTCTGCCATCTTAACAAGACACTGTGCATATTAAATTTAAATTTACCATGAAGTAATCTCCGATAGAAAATGCAACTGAGATAACTTTGTCCCCGCAATTAAGTCACAGTATTAAGGCCTAAAAAAAAGAAGGTTTGATTGGCGTAACCCGACCGACCCTAAATACATCGCCGATCCTGAATATTTTGTATTATTTTGAGGGGAAAAAAAAAAAGCACAAAGTATTAAAGTTTTTGACTGTTTGCTTTCATTTTCGGCTATTTTAAGTCCCCATCGAAATGATATATTGTTGGAAAATGTTTAAAGAAAAAGGAATTTTTGCTGTCTCTTCATTTGTGTGTACTGCTGTCTTTTAAGTGTTCAAAAGTAGGTGATTTAAAAAAATTTAAAAATTAAAATTAAAAAAAATCCCGACCGACCTACCCTATTTGTTTTGGTCATGTTACGCCAATCAAACCTTTTTTTTTAGGCCTAACATATGTCTTTCTTATCACGTTCCGTGTGTGAAGTTACAAAGTTAAAAACAAGACGGCTTTTCAACTATTGTACTATTGTTAACTCGCTAATCTGTATAACCTTATATCATTTTATGACAGATGCGGATGCTTTGTCTCTTGCTGCTCGTCTCCCTTGCAATTATCATTCCTACCGAAGGGATGTCAAAAAGAGGAGGTAAACCAAGACCGGAAGGTAGCCCGGAAGGAGGTAGCCCAGAAGGAGGTAGCCCGGAAGGAGGTAGAGCGAAAGAAGGTAGAGCGAATAGCCCAGAAGGAGGTAGAGCGAAAGGAGGTAGCCCCGAAGGAGGTAGCCCAGAAGGAGGTAGCCCAGGAGGTAGCCCGGAAGGAGGTAGCCCAGAAGGAGGTAGCTCGGAAGGAGGTAGAGCGAAAGAAGGTAGAGCGAAAGGAGGTAGATCGAAAGGAGGTAGATCGAAAGGAGGTAGATCGAAAGGACATGGCCAAAATGGGCGTGATATGACAGTAGCAGTGACCAAAAGTGGAGATGACTTCATCATTCAAATTCAAGTGTAAGTAGATCCTACTGTCATTATAAATTTAATATTCAGTATTGTGCATGGCAATTTTAATGTTGTATTCTGCTTGAGGAAGCCATATCTATGCATGTATAAAACAATGAATGCCTGATAATAAGTGGGTATCGATACCTGGTTTTTTCTCCCATATTGGACCAATTTGTTCCCCCTGAGAGATTTATTCCCAAAATCACCCAAAGGAGAGTTAAGAGTAATGGCCTTTGTTCGGACTGGCCTATCTTATTTATGTGTCAATAAATAGCACATACCATTAGAGAAACTCAGAGCTATCATTCAGTAAGACAGGTCTAGGCTATAAAGTTTGAAAAGTGCTACAAATATATTTTTAATAAGAATATCAATCAATAAATCATGGACTTGTGATAGTTAACTTTTTCCTATACATTTACATTTCAGCCCTAGAAACTTTCCCAATGGAGTTCCAACAAATGATGACATATTTGACCAAGTGTTCGATGCTGATGAGAGTGATACAATTGACTTATCTAAATGGGAAGGTCAAAGAGGGAGCGCTGAGGATTTCCAAAAACTTCTTGACGAGTTTGATGTTAACAGTAAGTCTAGTACACTCAAGTAATTCGATGATAAAACTATTAAGCGCTATGACCTTTGCTCTGGCGTAAAATCCGCGGGAGGGGGATAACCGCAAACTCTGACACTACTATTACCAGGCCACGGTAGAACTCTACAGTGTGTGACCAAGTACATGACGTACATGTTTTACCGATAATAAAGATATATGTTGGAATCATAAGAACTTGACCTCCCCAATGAACGGAAACATTTATGTAAAAAATACTAACATTTACATATTTCAAATGTTTTTGTCAATATTTTGACAATTAACGTAAGCATTATTTCAAAAAAAAGAAATAACCCGATCCTAGGCAAACTGTCTTGTTTAAATTAAATTAGTATTTGTTAGTTATGCTGTCTAAAAGATTTTGTTTAATTTGTCAACATATGGGTATTTATGTGTCAAACTGATGTCATAATCGGATTCCACATTTAAATTTCTTCCTATAAATGTATACTTTTAAATACTTTAATTAAATATTTTCAAAATTACAAGCAAAAAACAAGGATCAAAAGGTCATCCTTCAAGAAATTGCTAATGATCTATTATATTTGATATTTGTTATTCTTGTTATTCGTTGCAAAATTTGTTATTAAGGGGAAAACACTGAAATTTGACAAAATTTGGAAAAGGATGAAGGAATTGTTCAGAGCAAGTAACCTATTTGAAAGTGTCTACTTCTGCCGGTATAACAATCTAATATCTATTGTCTTAGTTATCTGTGTATTCAACCTTGTAAAACAAAAGAGGATCAGGCAGCAGAACGCTATCGACCTCGTTAACTAAATGCCGATTTCTATTCATATTTCATAAAAACTCCCCACCCCGAATTTGGAATTCCAAACCTTTTTTCAATAGTCAAGGCCTGCCATTCCAGACTGTTTTCAAAGGATGGTCTGGAATTTCGTCTCGGAATTAGTCAGCCACTCCATAGAGGAACTCAGAATTCCAGAAGCAAGGTCAGGAATTAATTAACTTTCCCGGAATTCCAAACAAATGTTCATTATCACTTTTCCTCTATACTCAAGTCCCATACCCGTAAAAAACACTTGGATTTCCAGATGTATATAAAATGAAAACCTATTTTATTTGACAAATTAAACATCATGAAATTGCATTCAAAATCGATACTCAATATTGCGGGTGATCAAAGTGTTTACAAATTGTAGCTAAATTAACAGAACTCACAATCACTGTCAAATTTCATAAGCAAATTATATCAATCGGTCCATATAATTTAGTTTAATACAGTATGCCTTTTCATTGGACCGCAATAAGTGAATATAAACTCATCATGATACTACAGTGGAACCTTGTTAACACAAACTCTGTTAACACAAAATTCTTGTTAACACAAAGTGTTATTCAAGTCGCAAGCTTATATTTTACCATTATAAAATAACTGGATAACACAAATTCCTGTTAACACAAACTAAAATGTAAGGCCCAGGCAACTATCATATAACGTGTAACCCTGGTTCCACAACGCTATTCATTCACCTATACTCAAAAGTCCAAAGAACACGCACACTTGGACAGGTGATGTTGTTGGCTTTGTGGTAACCGTACCGCTGATACCGTACTGCTTCCCGCTTGCCTCTTTATTCCAAGATTCAACTTATTTCATTGCACCAATGTCTTTTGTACTGCATTATAGGTGATGGTGTGCTCTCCCGAGAAGAGTTTGCTTCTATCCAGGTCGACATTGTATCAAAATCCACAGAGGATATTGAAGGAGAATCTGACGAAGACTCCAGCGATGAAGATGATCCCGGGGACTCGGATGAAGATGATTCCGGGGACTCGGATGAAGATGATTCCGGGGACTCGGATGAAGATGATTCCGGGGACTCGGATGAAGATGATTCCGGGGACTCGGATGAAGATGATTCCGGGGACTCCGATGACGATGATTCCGGGGACTCCGATGACGATGATTCCGGGGATTCCGATGACGATGATTCTGAGGACTCGGAAAATGAAGACCCCTCAGAAGAATGATTCAAAGTATATGGTAAAACACCTGGAGTTTTTGGATAGAATGGGTATAATAGCATGCTATTTAGCCCAGCGAACAATACTATTATAGGCCTTGCCCATCCGCCGCCTTGTTGGATGGACAAAGCTTAGGGTGTCATTGATTTCAATTACTCCGGCTGTCTGATGACTCATAAATTATGGGACTATAAAACATGTCGTCATTATCTGTAGAAGAAATGCGGGTGTTAATATTGTACATATTGGTGAAGGAAGACTTACTCAAATATAGGCCAAACTATCTTCTGTATTCTATGATTATTCCAGTTTTTAGCTTGAAATTAATTAACTATAGTTTGATCAACTCCAAATTGGCAAGCCTCATTACAACAGCAAACCAATAGAGAATTGTGTAGGCACACATGAATGCAACGAGCACACTGTGCATCAAAATCATGTTTGTGTAGTTAAAAATCGTGCATGTTCACTTGGATTACATTGGAGCACGGAGATTATAAAAAATGTGTATCACTCGCCAATTTGGAACTAATTTAACAATAGGTGCAAAATGAATGGAGACTTATATAGCATGCTATTCCAATGATAATAAACAGAAGAGGCTCTGGAATAGAATAAAACACTGGATTGCAATATGTATCAGATATACACCTTGTTATTCTTTATCTTAATTGCATAGATTGTGTAAATAAACTCCTCAAAATGTTAAGAAATTTGTTTCAATTGTCAAATGTTCAGATATTTAGTGATATATTCACACTACATATCAATGGATGGATAGCAGATGTGTTCATCTTTCCAATGATATCACACGGTAGCTACGACTTGTTTCCGTGCTGCAGCTACTTGCTTCGGAATGCAGGAAGGTTTAATTTAAACTGTGACAAAATCACTACTATTTTGCGCTCTGTTGTCTATTCAATGAAGTATTAGTACCTTGACAACTAGTGTAGAGTGATGCTCTATTGGCTTGAGCACAAAATAGTGATGATTTTGGCACATTGAGATTGAGACTTCCTTACACTCTCAAGCAAGAGCAGCACTGAAACAGGCGATTGCTACAAAATTTGGTATCATTTGTAAAGATCAACACATCACTTTACATTGATGTACATCACACTATGAACATATTATACAAATAATGAATGTTTATGAGTGCAATGGTAAGAATATTTTCATGAGGTGAAAGATGCAATGTTCCATTCAACGAGGCGGATGGAACATTGCATCTGCGTACTGTTATGTCAAGTATTCCGTGGACAGCTTGCAAAATTGAAAATTAGTACCTTTATTAAAATAGGTATAACTCTTAACAATGATCAATTTGTCATTCTTTTTTCCTAATAAGCAGGAGAGAATGCTTGTTAAATATATGCTTTACTGAACTCTCGAGTGTCATTTTTTGTTTGTTTTTGAAACATCACCAATCCGGGTCAACTTCTTTTTGACTCACCCTGTACATGACCTGGCACCACAAAATGAGTGTAAAGTCGCTGGGGCTGATTTTGAGTTATGGCCTGAAATAGTCGATTTGACAAGGTCGAAAATAAGACATTTTCATTTTCAGAAAGATAAACTATTTATGTATTACATTCCGAAGTATTAAGAAAATATTTTGGGTTTAAATATGTTTTTTAAGTAATTTTAGAAAGGGACATTTAATTCTTACATCTCAAGAAATTAACGCAAAGAGAGGGCAAATGTCTCGAAGTTACCTTGTCTACATTGTCAATTCCTCATGTTTAAAATAGTATCCCCTATGGAAAATTTTGTATGGTCTTAAAGGTCAGGGCTTTCTGGAGCTATGTAAATTCCTAAATGAACCAAAGAAAGGCCGTTTAATAAGAGGTCTTTGGCCTACATAATCTTTCGATTAAGATCTGTGATTTGCATTTGTACACCAAGTGACGATAAGCTTCACTGACTTAGAAGGCCTTTTTCTCCAATTCAATAATTCAGCGGGTGGGGGTTGTACTAAGTACATCACTGACAGTACACACAACTATGGTATTCATTTCTGCTATCCACAGTCGATATAACCTAACATACCTTTTTACTATCAACAGTAGACAGCACAATATGAGGTTTCAATTGCCAGTTACTGCTATCTACAGTATAATAACAATTGAGCTACCTGCTATATACAGTAGACAGCACTATGGTGTTCATGTGTGCTATATAAGGTTCAATATTGAGCAATTTTAGTCTTGATGCCCACTTCATACCTAGACTTCATGTTTGCTATCTTCAGCAGAAAGCACAATAATGATATTTTTGTGTTTGCTTTTTGCACAGTGTTCTGAGGTTGTGTTTAAAATATACAGTATACAACACTATGGGGGTTGTGTTTGCTATCTACTGTAGATAATTGATTGAAAAAGTAAATGGATTTTCCTGAAACTAGTTTTTGTCCTGCCATAAATGTGTAGGCTAAATCAATCTAAAATATCAATGTATAGTGACAAATATGATTATACTCATATTTGCAATTTAATAAGTGGTGGCATTAATACATTGTATACAATTTAAACTTGCCATTGAACAAGAGAATAATACTAGTAGCCTACGTGACATTTCTGAAATGCAAGAAAGTGATGTACATTGCAACCCTAAATGCAAGAACAATTAGGAACACAAATAAACAACTTGAGCTGTGTGCTTTAGCTCAACAATATAAAATTGACATTATTGGAATCCAAGAGCATCGAATAGTTCATACAGATGAACAGATAAGATATGATAATATCATAAAGGGCTACCAACTTGTTACAGCATCTGCTACTAGAAATAGACAAGGAGCTGCAGTGGGTGGAGTTGGCATCTTGTTAAGTCCACGAGCACAACGAGCCATCCTCAATCTGCTACATAAGCACCGGAACCATCCAAGCAAGTTTTAATGGCAATCCAAAAACTAAGGTTATATGTACATACTCTCCCACCAATGTGGCAAATGAAGATTAGGTAAGAGACTATACTATGACGAGCTGAAAGAAACTACCAAATCAGTACCGGCCCATCATTTCTTGACAGTAATTGGGGACTTTAAGGCTCGAATTGGTAACAACATTACTCCTTTTGCCTACCATGAAGCCACAAACAGGAACGGGGAGATATTAGAAGAGTTTGCAATGGAAAATAACCTAGTTATTACAAACACCAGATTCCAAAAGAAAGTAACAAAACTATGGACCTGTATTCAACCAAGTGGATCTTCAGAGCACAACTTTACTACATCCTGATCAGAAAGAAATGGCAAAATAGTATTCTGAACACAGAAGCCTACAATTCGTTTGCAAGTATTGGATCTGATCACAGACTAGTGACCTCAAAGATTAGATTAAGCCTACAAGCAAACAGCAAAACCAAGCCAAAGAAAGTGAAATACAACTGGAATAAGCTTATCCAAGACTCAGAACCAATATTCTGTCGAAGTCAGAAACAAATACACACTATACTAAACGACACCTGTGATGACAATCCAACAGTAACATATGGAAACCTTATCATAGCAAATCAAGAAACTGCCGAGAAACTACTACCAAAAATATGTAAGAAGAGGCAAAAGGCACTGTGTTACAGTAGGAAAGTAGAAACTGCCAGAAGGAAGCTAAGACAGAAGTATGAAAAACATGTCACAGAAGACAATAAAGAGTCTGCACATGAGTTTGAAGCAGGTAAACGGGAACTCGACCAAGCCTATGATGAGGTCAATTCTGAATACCTGGACAAGAAATTAAAAGAAGTGTAAAAGGCCACCCTAAACATGCAACACAGATTATCTTGGGAGCTCATAAACGAAGTAAGTGGAAGGAAAACCTCTAGGACTGGAATTCTGAAAGAACGTGTCAACAATTGGTACTGCCACTTCCAACAACTCCTAGGAAATCCACCGGTAGTGACTGACAAAGATGAAGACATCCCAAAGATTTTCGAAGAACTACCAATTAAGTGTACTGCCTTCAATAATACAGAGTACCAGAAAGCCAAGAAATCTATCAAGCAGGGGAAAAGTTTTGGGGAGGACAACATTCCACCTGAACTCCTGACAAGATGCAATCTTGATGATATAATACTGGACATCTGTAATAAGGCCCTCCTAGAAAAGCAAAAACCTGACCAGTGGGCAATATTGAACCTGATTCCAGTCCCAAAATCTGGTGACCTAAGTCAAGCAGGAAACTACAGAGGCATATGTCTGAACTCCATTGTGGCCAAGACATACAACAGAATGATTCTCAACAGAATAAGACCTCACCTAGATGAATTACTTTGAACTAACCAGAATGGCTTCGGCGAGGGAAGAGGCACTACCTCACACATTCTTGGGCTCAGGAGAATCATCGAAGGTATACATTCTAATAATCTCTCTGCAGTCATTACATTCATTGACTTCAAAAAGGCATTCGACACCATACATCGTGGGAAAATGAATAAGATACGGTATCCCACAAGTCATAACAGATGCAATTGATGAAACATACAAAAACACAAGAGCCAAAGTGATATCACCTGATGGCGACACGGAACTGTTCGACATCCTAGCAGGAGTACTCCAAGGAGATACCCTTGCCCCCTACCTATTCATAATCATCCTTGATTATTGCTTAAGAATAGCTATCAGTGGGAGAGAAGAGGAACTAGGATTCACCATCAAGCCTAGACAAAGTCGAAGAATAGGGACAAAGAAAGTCACGGATCTTGACTTCGCAAATGACATAGCGTTACTATCTGACACTAAGGAGCAGGCACAGAAGCTGCTGAAATACGTTGAGGATGCAGCACTCAAAACTGGGCTCCACATGAATGCCAAGAAAACCAAATGTATGGTATTTCACCAAACACAAGCGTACAGCTAAAAACCTCTGATGGAAGTAACCTAGACAGGACTGGGAGCTTGGGTTGGTATTAATAGCCAGCATGACATAAAAATATGCAAAGCACTTGCTTGGAAGGCCTGCAATGCTCTGAACAAAGTGTGGAAATCCAGCCTCTGTCGAAAAATAAAAATCAGACTTTTCCAAGCTACTATTCAAAGTGTTCTACTGTATGGAGCTGAGACATGGACCATCACCAACAGACTTAAGAAATCTCTAGATGGGTGCTACACTAGAATGCTGAGAACTGCACTCAACATTAGTTGGAAAGACAAGGTACCGAACAAAGACCTATATGGAAAATTACAAAAGGTATCAGAAAACATCACAGACCGATGGATGAGATTTACCGGGCATTGCATGAGAAGAGAAAATGAAATAGTGTCTGACCTTCTGCTATGGAGACCCAAACACGGACATATCTGTCGGACGCCCAGCCTTAACATACTTGGACGTCTTGGCGAAAGACACAGGACTGAAGGATGAGGAAATGAAAGCATGCATGAGGGACAGAGTAGTTTGGCGAGCCATCACGAAGACCGTTCGAGAACGACATAAGTAAGTAAGGGAACAGTTCCATTTGTACGCGATAAAAATTGCGCGAATGTTCCGGGCCCCGATGAGTTTTTTATCAGGCCCCGATGAGATTTTTATCGCGAACAGTTGCGAGTAGCAAAGGATTATTTATCGAGTAGCGTATTACCGCTTGTTTAAATATAACGAAAGATAAGTGGTCGGTATGTTAATAGAGCTTCGGGTTATTTATTCTAGTTGTAAGGTACAAATTCAGCATTTCATGTTTTTAGAGATAATGTTATTGATTATGGATGTTTAACGTAAATTGTATTATCCTCGTGTATTTGCTAAACAATGTCCCGCTCTATTTGCTAAACATACCCCAGGGTATGGCAGAGGCCTCGTATCGGGCCCCGATGTCTATTTTATCAGGGCCTGATAACTATTTTATCGCGAATCAACTTGAAAAGCATCGGGTCCAAAACATATCAGGCCCCGATACAGTCGCGATAAATTTATCGCGTATAAATGGAACTGCTCCCTAAGTAAGTACGTGACATGAAACAGGATATAGGCCTACAAACAGATGGGTTGTACCAAACAACTAAGAGCAGCTGCAGCTGTGATCAAAATGTGTATTGAATTCAAGTTCTTTCATTCAATTCATTCTTTAATACTACGTGGAGCTTGTATAGGGCCTACCGTTTCATATTATCTATCTTTTTGTTCTTTTCATGACTTTCAGTTTATCTTAACACTTTCCATGCGGCTATACAAAGCAGATATTTCAGAAACCTTTCCCAACTTTCAAACCCTATCTTAAGAATTACTGAATCAATACTAGGCATGTTCGTACTTATTTCAATAATTTTCACATGGTGATTCCAAATATGGTAACAAAACTCAATAATGTTGACATTTTTGAAACTTTTTGTGACATTTTTGAAACTTTTTGTGACATTTTTGAATGTCGTCTGCAGACGCCTGCCACGTGGAAAGTGTTTTAACTAAATAAATTGATCCATCAAAAGGACACAAATTCATAAATGGTTGGTGCTATGCTGGGCTAGTTAAAATGACCTGTGGGTCGTATCAGGGCATGTATAGCTCCAATGTTGTTGAAAAGTTTCTGCAATCAGCATTTTTCATTGGTATAAGCTTTATACAGGGTGTGTCAAAGGCTTATACAGGGTGTGTCAAATAAAGTTGTCCCATGAGGGACGTAAATTAGTAAAAATAATATCATACCTTATTAGTTCTGAAAATATAGACTGATGGTTAGCCTTATTAGTTTTTCATCGAATTCACTTTATCCCGTCAAATCTGACCACCTAAATATCCTGAGATATAATCAAATCATTAACAAGAGTGGTGCAAAATCCGCTTTTGAACTAGAATTGGATTCGCAACAGAGAAAAGCTGTGATTAAGATTCCATTGATGTACATAATGCATCAAAGTAAATATGGAATATATGGATGCAACAGTGATTCTCTGTTCAAATTTAAAAAAAAGTATGACTTGCGACATTTTGTTCAATCATTCCGTGGATGAAAATAGCAGAGTTTCCAACACATTAAAAGTTAATGAAGCAGTTTACCAACCCACGTTGTTTACAATAAGACAATAACAACAAATATTAACGAACACCGGCGAATGTCCCAACGAAAAAAAGCAAGGACATTCACCGATGAGGACTTGAACACCGGTCTCCTGACTTCTAGGCAAGTGTCTTAAGTTAACCATTAGGCCACCAATCTTGTTGATAATACGGCAATTGAACCAGGGGTAAGTGTTTTTGCGACGGGAAGACATGAACAGTTGCCAAAGCTGGATTTGACATGACTGAGTATATTTGCCAAAGCTTCAAAATAGTCGGAAAAAATCTTTAATATATGATTATTACTATTTCAGGTCCAATATCTACATTTTCATTGGCAAAAAAACCCTGTATTACATGGGACATTTTTTTGACATACCTTGTACATGAAGGGCATTGTAATTCACCCAGTTTTTCTGCCAGGTGTTGGGCTTCCCATACATGGCGTAAAATGACAATGGTATGATGGGTGAGGCATAAAGCATGATATAACAAAAATCAATGCAACAACAATCACCATTTCATTTCGACCGTAGAGTGTTGTTATAAAGACACTATCACTTGGCACGTCTACGTTGGCCTATCATAATAGTTTTGTTACAACACTGGAACAGTTTCAGAAGTCGGAAATCAGAAGAGCTGTAATTGAAATTCCGTTTGATTGTCTATTGAAGAATATCAAATCTCAAAGCGTATCAAGGTAAGGGTTTGTAGGCTACCATTGAGTCAACTGATTAATTATGGTTGTGAAACTAATTTTAATTGACAGCCAGAAAACTTATAGTAAAACATAATATTCTCAATTTTAGTTTTGTTGTCAGAAGATTTCACCAGAATGGCAATGATTGCTGAGAAATCCTGCTGCTTCCAAGAATGTTGATTGTTATATCCCTATTATTTCTAAACTCCAAATCAAAATTTTTCACACTTCCTAGACTGCCTACAATTGTAAGCCATGTTACTGACATAACCTCAACTTATTTTGGGGCGACTGTTGAATCCAACAAACATTCATGGAAACGATGCTAGACTTTAATCAAAGCCACAACGGAGTAAAGCGTAATAACATTATTTTAGCAAGATTTGTATCTAGTCTAGGATGTATGTTGCATTACACAGTTGCGCCCTATGTCCATTACGTGCAGAGACAAACAAAAACTGGGTGAAGGCAAGGAAACAATCTAGTTTTCCAAACCATGATAATTTTTTGATTTTTAAACCTTGTAAGAATGACATCTTTTAATAACTTAGCTTTTCAAAACTGAATGAAGGACATTACTGTGTGCTTGTTTGTAATGCTTTGTAGACAGATATGTAAATTGGGTGCCTGGTAAAAAGATTTTCAAAGGAAAACAGAAAATGTGATAGAGTCAATATTTTCCACACAAAGTTAAGGTACTAACAAAGATGTCTTTCTTACCACGTACTTGAAGTTCCAAGTGCAAACGAGATGGCTTCTTTCCACTATTGAAGTATTTTTGACTCTGTATAACCTTATATCATTTATATAAAAGATGCTGATGCTTCGTCTGTTGCTGCTCGTCTCCCTCACAATTATCCTTCCTACTGAATGCAGGAAAGGGAAACATGGAAGACATGGTGATAGACCGCAAGGACATGGTAGTAGATCAGGAGGACGTGGTGGTAGACCAGGAAGAGTTGCAGTGATAGAAAGTGGAACCGACTTAATCATTGAAATCCAAGCGTAAGTAATCTGATTGTCATAATATTTAATTACAGGCCCTATTGTGTGCATGGGTATTTTGATGTATTCCGCTTGAGAAAGCTATGTCTATCCCTGGTCTATGCGATAATACTAAAAACACTGAATGCCTGATACACTGAGACTGTGAGCGTAGAAATTCCCAGCACCGTGGGGAGACACTTTTTCTCCCTTAGTTGGCCCATTTGGAATGGCCAAATCATTTCTCCAGCGCTATCATGCATAAAGTAAGACAGGTTTAGGCTATTAAGTGCTTGAAAAGTGCAACAACTATTGGTAAGAATATCAATCATATAGACTCATGAAAGGCCTACTAACCTTTCCTATACATTGACATTTCAGCCGTAGAAACTTCCCCAATGGAGGCCCAACAAACGACGAATTTTTTGACAAAGTCGATGCTGATGAAAGTGATACAATTGACTTACCTGAATGGGAACGTCGAGGAGGGAGCCCCGAGGATTTCCAAAAACTTCTTGACGAGTTCGATGATAACGGTAAGTCTAGTACACTAAAGTAATTATATTTTATTAAAATATTAAGCGCTATGATATTTGCTCTGGCGTAAAATCCGCGGGAGGGGGCAGTCTTCTCATCCCCCTGTCCCGACAGCTTTTCCAAGCCAAAAAAATAGGAAAATTGTGCCACTTAGGCCCTTTTGTACACTTTGAATGGGCACATCTATTAAGTCCTGCCCACCCCATACTGGTTTGTCTTCTCTGATAGATGGCCCCCACCCTCTATATTACGCAAGCCTCTTGCTCATGTTGTTAAGGACATACTACGAGGGTCATTCATTCAATAAGTTCTACCTTCTACCTCAAACTTTATTATTATATAATCCAGTCTTATCAAATATCACACAATATTGTAGCTTGGAATCTGAGAAATGGCTGAAGATGAAGTGACAACCAAACTTTAATTTAGTGTGACAGAAACGGATGAAAAACAGCAAAATATCGCCAGAGTGCTATTCATTTTGTTTATACATGTAGTAAGAGGTAACACACACCTATAGGTCAATTATAACCGGTCTAAATATCAGATATCTTTTTAACAGACTATAAACACGGTGACTGATGTTCTTTGGACAAAATATGCCCTCTGATCAGCCAGAACCAGGTCAGGACAACCATTAAGTGTACCCCTCCTCTAGAAAAACCCTGCAAATGCTATATTTGACTTTCATAAGAACTAAGTGATCTTCAATATACAGGACTATTAAAACGGAGGGATTAAAAGTCTCTTAAAGCGATAATTTTCTATCATTGTCTGCCTAATTGACCTTCTGAAGGTTGCGCATAATGAAAACTCATAAAGTGACTATTATGTTAAAGATTTAAGATACGAGGCATCACTGTGGCTTGACTTGCAACAACGAAAATTGACTGATTAGCAGGTACTTCTGTATGTCAAAAGCATAGCAATACATTTGAGTTGATATTACACTATTTGAAAGTCTACAAGAGTTAATATTGCTTACAATAATATTATATATATATATATACTGTAATATAATCAGATATCATTCATTCATTGATTTCCATTTCCATTTCCATTTTCAGTATTTGAATCATGTTCTTATATCTATCTAACCATACAATACGGAAACCCCACCGAAAAACATGTGTATATTTTAAGGTAATTTAACATGTCCATTGTCCAAAACCTCTCTCTGGCTTTGACCGCATCATAACAAAAATGAAATAGATTTCATTTATCATTTAGTACAAATGATTCGGAGCTATACTCATGACAAATGTCATGAGGCTGACTTTCATATTAGTGATGTTATGAGGTAGGAGGTAGAACTTATTGAATGACCCTCGTAGTATTAATTCAAAGTGGTTTTACTTCAGTCAGTGAACCACCAGATGGTTGTTGAAAATATATATTATTGTTTGAGCATTTTCACTCAAAAGCTCACCATTGTGGAACAATTGATTATTCTTTTGTGATATCATTAGCTAGAATGATAGTAAATGGCACTTAGTAGAGTTTAGAATGTTTTAGAATTCATGTTTCAATAAGGACCAGTTTTGAATGTTATAGAATTATGTGTTTCAATAAGAAACAGTTTTGAATGTTATGGAATTATGTTTCAATGAGGTCTCCACCAGCATTTCAAGGGAAAGGCCAAATTTGAATTAACTTTAAACGGTAGACTTAAAAGTATAGTCAGTGATCTTGAATTTCTTTTCATAAAATGTTCTTTTAAACTAAAAATATACATTTAAGAAATTGCCAATGATCTATTGTATTTTGTTGCAAAATTTGTTATCAGGGAAAAACACTGAAATTTGACCAAATTCTAAGAAGGATGAAGGAATTGTTCAGAGCACTTGTTCAGAGCAAGTGCTCTATTTGAAACTGTCTAATTCTGCCGGTATAACAATCTAATATCTATTGTCTTCGTTATCTGTGTATTCAACCTTAACCTTGGACAACAAAGGAGGATCAGGAAGCAGAACGCTATCGACCTCGTTAACCAAATCCTGATTTCTATTCAACTTCACAATAGGCTATGCCAGAAAAACTCTGCACCCCTCCCCCTATACAGGGTGTATAAAAAAGGACACTTTTTCATGACGGTGTAATACTTGTTATAATCATTGGACCATGACCAATTTAGTCTCAATGTAAAGCCCAATTAATTGTTACAATATCCTGAAAATATGAGATCAATCTGATGAAAAATAAGCAAACTAGCATAATTTGCGTAAACCATGTCATTTACTGGTTTGTACAATGGGATTTACATGTATAAGACCAGTAAATAACATAGTTTACGTTTCAATACGATACAATAATTATAAACATAGAAAATGATCTATAGTATTACTCAATAGCAAAGATTAGTTTGCTAAGAGTAAAATCAAGATATACAGGGTGTCCCAAAAGTCTATGCACGTTTTTGAAGAGTCATATCTAATAAAATGTAAATCATATGGTATAAATTTAACCATATTTTGATAGACGAGATTTGGGAAATTATTTTGATACCAAACACAACCCTATTGGTGAACCCACGACATTATAAAACTGGTTGAAAGTTTTTGATCATGTGAGACACACCCATACCAGTACCACACATTGTTGCTAAAAACAGGTGCGCATAAATTAACGGTATGAGAGCAACGTTGCGCATTAGTCACAGTTCACTGCTTACCCTGCAACATTAATGTTATTACCAAACTCGGTCACTCACAACATAAATAGGCGTAGTAGACATTGCACAGCAAGTCTTCATTCAAGATGGTTTACAGCATAGATAAGCGAATACAAATTGTATGGTTATACGCTAAAACAAATTCGGTTCAACTTACTCAACAAAAGTTTAGAAAACATTTCTAAGTGAAACGCGCACCAGGAAGAATATCCATTCTGAAGTTGGTGGATACATTTTTGAACACAGGAACTGTGCATGATTTGTCTCGATGTGGTAGAAAAAAGACTGGTAGATCAACAAGTCACAATGATGTCATAAGACATGCAGTAGCCAAAAGTCCAAAGAGATCTATTCACTGACTTTCCGCAGAAAACAAGATTAAAAGATCAACTGTTCACAGAATTTCGCTTTAGCACACATCTCCTCTGTATAAATGGAAAACATTTAAACTAGATTTCACTATAGAAACGAAAATTGTGTGTGATAGAGTTTGCTATTATGATAAGATCACAGTAATGTAAAATTTTAAATATTACAATTGACGGATCACTTTCCGTGTAACCAACTCTACCCGTCTTTTTGTTAATCTCAATAGGTATGGATTTATGAACTTTATTCCTCCGAAGAAAAAAATAACGTTTTTGCAGTAATACATATTTTACTTCTAGGGTGGCATTACAAACAGATGTTACTCCAATGTTTGGTATCAACATTATTTCCCACATCTCCTCTTTCTAAATATGTATTCATATTTTCAATACGACTTATATTTTGTGAAATACAAAGCTTCAAAATCGTGCATAGACTTTTGGGACACCCTGTACCAACAGGGTGTGAGGAAACAGGTAATAACAAAGGAGAATAAATGCGATAAAACAGATAAATAACAAAAAAACACAATTGCAATTCCAGATTGTTTTCAAAGGATAATCTGGAATTTCGTCTCAGAATTAGTCAGCCAGCCCATGGAGGAAATCAAGGTCTTAAATTCATTAACTTTCCCAAAATTCCAAACAAACTTTCTTTATCACTTTTCCTCTATACCCAATTCCCTCCCATTCCTATCACTTGGATTTCTAGATGTATTTTGAAATAATATTTTACTCCTGTATAGGGGGTGGGTGTGTGGAATTCATCTGGAATAGCCCAATATATTGGACATTCCTGTGTACCTTGTATGTGCAATATATTTGTCACTATTACAGCCGACTGGAGAGTCCTGCATACATTTTGCTTATACATCTGAAATAAATTCCTGAGGTCTTACGAGAAGCTCTGAAGCATTGTTAATTGGAAGCGCAGTTAGTTATTAGTTCGTTATATAAAATGTGCATATGCATATACAGTATGCCTTTTCATTGGACCGCAATAAGTGAATATAAACTCAATATGATACGATTCCTCTATCATATAACGTGTAACCTTGGTTCCACAACACTATTCGTTCACCTTCTCAAAAGTCCTAAAACATGCACCCTTGGATAGGTGATGTGTTGGCTTTGTGGTACCGTACCGCTGATACCGTACAGCTTCCTTGGTCTCTTTATTCCAAGATTAAACTCATTTCATTGTACCAATGTCTTTTGTACTGCATTATAGGGGATGGTGTGCTCTCCCGAGAAGAGTTTGCTTCTATCCAGATCAACATTGCATCTAACAGAAGCAGAAGATCCCCATCTGACGAAGATTCCAGCGATGACTCTGATTCCAAGGACTCCGATGACTCTGATTCCAAGGACTCTGATGACTCCGATTCTGGGGACTCTGATGACTCTGATTCCGGGGACTCGGATGACTCTGATTCTGGGGACTCGGATGACTCTGATTCCGGGAACTCTGATGACTCTGATTCCAAGGACTCAGATGACGATGATTCCCAGGACTCAGACTAAGAAAATGAAGACCCCTCAGAAGAATGATTCAAAGTATCAGACGAATAGGCCTTGTCCATCCACTTGATGGATGTACAAAGCTTAGGGTGTCATCAATTTCAAGTACTACGGCTATAAAACTCGTAAATTATGGGACTATATAACATGTTGTCATTATCTGTAGAAGAAATGCAAGTGTTTTAAATATTGTACATATTGGTAAAGGAAAGACTTATTCGATATTCTGTATTCTACGATTATTCCAGTGTTTAGCTGGAAATTAATTCGCTATAGTTTGATCAGCTCCAAAGCAGCAAATGAATACAGAATGGTGTAGGCACACATGAATGCAACAAGCACATTGTGCATCATAATCATGTACCGTATTATCCCTATTAAGCGCCCAGGACCTTATAAGCGCCCACCCCTGTTTTTCTCAATGACTACCAACAAACAATCCCTTATAAGTGCCCACCTGTTCAAATGGTCAGCATCCTCAAATGACCACTTGTACATTTAGTACATGAAATGGTCAGCCTCCTCAAATGACCATCAAATGGTCAGCATCTTCAAATGACATCAAATGGTCAGCATCTTCAAATGGCCACTTGTACATTTTATTTTTAGTACGATAATGAGTTTTAAAAGGTAACATAATAAGCGCCCACCCATAATGACTTTGCTAACTGCCCTGGGCGCTTAATAGGGATAATACGGTATGGCTAAAATTGCACACAGTCGCTTGGATTACATTGGCGCATGGAGAGATTACAAAATGCATACTACTCGCCAATTTGGAACTGATTGAATTATAGGTACAAAATTAATGGAGACTTTTATTTAAGCATGCTATTACAATGATAATAAACAGAAGAGGCTCCATGGAATGGAATAGAACACTGGATTTCAACATGTATCAGATATTATACTTCTTGTTATTTTGTTTTCTTGCATGAATTGTGTAAATAAACTCCTCAAAAAGTTACGAACATTTACGGTTTCAATTGTCAAATGTTCGGATATTTAGTGATATATTCACACTACATACCAATGGAAAGCTGATGTGTTCGTCTTTCCAATGATATCACACGGAAGCTATGACTTAATTGTTTCCGTGCTCAGCTACTTGCTTCGGAATGTGGGAAGGTTTTCATTTAAATGTGGCAAAATCTCTACTACTTTGCCTTCAAAGGAATAACTCTGTTGTCTATTCAATGAAGTATTACCTTGAAAACTAGTGTAGAGTGATACTCTATTGGCTTTAGCACAAAAAATTGTAATAATTTTGCCACATTGAGATTGAGACTTCCCTACACTCTCAAGCAAGAGGCTGAGCGCTGAAACAGGTGATTGCTACAAAATGTGGTATCATTGTAAAGATGAACACATCACTTTACATTGATGTACAACACACTATGAACATAGAACGACATTATAAACATTTAGGAGATTGGAAAAGAAAATGCAAACTTTTTTAAAGGGGGTTATATTCTGAATGACGTGGAAACAAATTGTACTACTTGATACTGTTTTTTGCTCTGCTCTCAATTATATTTTATTCAGATTCACCATGTATAAATATAGCTCAATTGTTTTAACCAAGTAAATCAGCTTTATGATGTGTGTCAGTGTCTATGTTCAAAGCCAACACTAAACCACACCCATATTTTAGGTGACATTATTAGTCAGTATTCGGAGATTATGTAACATACAGGATTTTAATCTCAAAATGATGTCCGGCAGTTTTATGACATTCCAAGATTTGTTGCATATAGATATTACATCATGTCATTTTAAACAAACTCAAGTTGTTATTAACATGTATATATGAGATTAGTCAATTGCTCCATGCACAATTTTAATTTCCATTTGAAAAATAAAATTATTGGAAAATAGTGAACTTTAGTTCCCTGTCATGCATCAAGTCCATGACGGAATAAATTGCATCATACAATTACAATGAGCTTCTATTTTCTACCGTGTAATTGATCCATCCCTGGGAACTAACGTTCACTTTATTCAATTACTGAAAGTAAATTAAACTGAAAATGTTGTGGTTGTCAAAAAGCTCACTCCATGCATGTGACTTAGTTTCTTGGGTGTAAATCTTTGTTTCCGGTGAAATGATAGTTGTAACGGTAAACATGAGCAATAAACAAAAACATTATTGTGAAATACACAGAATACTTTCCTGTTCTTGTTTTATTTTATTTAGCATAATGGTTTAGTTATAAATATACACTTTATGTTACATATGAAGACTATGACAATACATTATTAGCAATAGAAAATATTCAGTACAGAATGCTAGGGATGATATCGAGAAACTCTACATCAATCATGTCATATTCTTCATGATATTATGGCCGACCACATCACATCTGACATAACAAACGAATTGTGGGCAAAGTATTTCTTATGCAGATTGATCTATAGTTTATACACCATTATTAATGTGATCAACAAATTAGCATACACATTTCACCAAACTAATATATTTTAGGCAAATATCTGTATAGGATGTGGCCCATGACAGCGCAGCAAATGGACGCACGTCACATGAGGTTCAACTTGTGTAAAGTACGCGAGTTCAACCTCACCTCCAAAACGGTGCAACGGTCATCCGTGGTGCGCACTACCTAAGCTTGACCTCACCGCTCTGATTGGTTAGCGGTATTTTGTGAGTTTTCAAAAATGCGCGCACAGCTGATCGAAGCAGCGTCCGCATATGTCGGACTGTGGCCATAGGTCCATCAGAACAGTATGTGATGCAGCCTAAGTTATGTGTTTGTGTAAGAGACATTTCATTAATATTTAGGCCTAAAGTGAAGCCAAGTCAATTTATACAGAAGTCAATAGTCATCATCATGGTCCCAGACAGAACTGCATGACTACCCTTAACACTTTCATACAGCAGGCGGCTGCAGACGATATTCCAAAATGTCACAAAATGTTCACAAATGTCAAACGTATTGAATTTCATTACCATATTTGGAATCAACATGAGAAATGCATTAGCATGAGTACAAACATGCTTAGTATTGGTTCAGAAATTCTTGAGATAGACTTTAAAAGTTGAGAAAGGTTTCTGAAAAATCTGTTTTAAAAATGGTAAAACCAATCGCATGGAAAGTGATAGCTATCGACCCACACCACATTTGCCATCTCACTTACAAGCAACTCACTGTGCATGCTTGAAAGCTACAAAATGTTGCTAATTAGTCATTGGTAATTATTTAGAACCATGAGGTGGAGTTTTAGTGATGCGTACCATGCATGAACAGTTTTGGAGAACGATCGACCTTGTCTACATTCATACAAGGTGAACTTCATGTGACAGGCGACAGGGGATACATTGCTTCCCATATTGGGATCAAAATGTGTTGGTGTCTCTGTAAGGCATGAAAAACAAATCTATGCGCAGTAGTTAACACTTTCCACAGGGCTATTGGTTTTACCATATACAAACAGATTTTTTCAGAAACCTTTCCAAATTTTCAAGGTCTATCTAAAGGATTACTGAATCAATACTATGCATGTTTGTACTTCTTTTAATGCATTTCTCATGGTGATTTTGAATATGGTAATGACATTCAATTATTTTGACATTTTTGAAACATTTTGTGAAGTTTTGGAATGTCGTCTGCAGACACCTGCCGCATGGAAAGTGTGAATATATCACTAAAGCTGAATTTGATTTATGATAAAAATAACACATATTGCTCACAGCTACTTGTCTGATCGAACGACTGGTCGTGCACAAGTTGGATTGAAGTCAACTGCAGTGATCTGGGCCTTGTGACATGTCCCCATTTTTGGCAAGTCATACATGGTGCCGCTTTCTTAATTGCATTCATTTGAACAACAATGACATAAAACATCGGGAACAACCTGGATCGTTTAAAGACATAGGTATGTAATCAGCATTAGGAAGAGAGTGTTTTCTTCACATAAATGTGATGTTTTTTCAGGTTATCAACTCTTATATTTTCTGGACCAAGGCACAAAGGTTTGTCCCTGCAACAAATGACTAAAAAGCTTTGAAAATTTACATTGGGGAAAGTCAGAAACAGAAGAGATGATAGGGAGTACTGTATACCCTCCATTACTATAAGTGGTTATTTTCACGATTTTATAGTTATAATT
The DNA here is from genome assembly GCA_035610835.1 of Ophiura sarsii. NCBI lineage: Eukaryota > Metazoa > Echinodermata > Ophiuroidea > Amphilepidida > Ophiuridae > Ophiura > Ophiura sarsii. The sequence continues at coordinate 91,440,923 of CM069441.1, read as the reverse complement.
TCACGGAATGTATCGCAAAGTGATAGTTTCGCGTGAATATATGTTCATATTTGTATGTCCACTCGCAAAATTCACGATAATAAAACCCTTGCAAAAATTACCACATATATAGTCCATGTTTTCCACTGGGACTGTTAAAGAATGACACATTTAACACACAGTGAAAAATCAAACAGGGTATTATATAGTAACACCAGAGACAAAATGCAATTTCAATTAAATTAACAAACACCAATAGCACTTTCGTTTTATATAACCATAAAATTGCGTAGTGATTTAAAGGTTATGGGCAAAGTCACCGAGAGACCCTTTTTAAATGATGGTCTAAATAAAAACGAAAATTATAAATATTTCAACATACTTGACAATAATGTTATTTCATTATATAATATAGTTCTATGATAAAAATTTGAAATTAATTCAAAATTTAAAAATTTGATGAGTTAAAAAAAAAAAAATACTCCATGAATTTGTTCAAATTCAAACAAGGTAGTACATAGGTAAATCCCTACCCATAACAATTTACACATTCTACAAATACATAAAAAGTGGTTAGTACCAAGCAAATATTATTAGGCAAACAAAATATTGTGTTGCCTTTTCATGAACATTTGTGATAGGATCAGTTGGTTGATTTCCCCACCTTCAATTCAAACTCAACCATTTTAGAACTACAATGAGAGGTCAATTATGTTTAAACTGTAAGAGGGGGCAAGGGGGAAACACAGTGTTGGCTGTATTTTTTACCCACGGGTGAATCCCGTTTTGCAGTAATTAACAACACACACTTGAAATCTGCACGACAGGGTTATGTTTAGGGTGAAATATAAGTGGTTTCAGCACACACAAAATAAAAATATGATCAAACTTCTGTTATAAAAAAAGATCCAAGAACTTGCCAAAATTGTGTCGGTCGAGGAAAGGGCATCACAGCCATTTTTTTTGCTGATATGTCTTCATCCAAATGGGTACATACTGTAAATGGTTGGGATACTGTAAAACAACTTAATTTCGCTGGCAATTTAATTTCGCTAGGAGATCCAATGCGCCAAATTAAATTGCCGCCAATTATATTATTTATAATGGGTATATATAGAAAGATGATACAAATTAGTGAAATTATAATTCCGCAAAAAGTTGATTAAATGTTCAACAACTCCCCCATACCTTAGTACAGTAACAAAGCGTTGTTGATTTGAGATAAACCCACTGTTCATATGCAAATTACTAGGATAGCGAACCTTATTTGGAAACCGCAAAATTGTAAACAAACAAAAATGTTCGCACAAATTTGTTCATTTTTTCGGCGTATAAATGCATTTCGCCATGAAATCCTTAAAGTTAGCAAATAGCTTTATATACCAAAATGTAGCTATACCCCTGAGGAAAATATTCTTGGCGAGGGCCATATGTAAAGGTTCACTTCTAAAGCCACAATTTTAGCCGAACCGTCGCTACCTCAGCGCAAGAGAATCGCAATTTTTGCATCATCGCGGCGAAACGTGTTCGCTTTGATCTCCAGGACCGTACCACTATTGAAACGGAGGGGTGTGTTTTGATTTTATACAAATATTCTATAAACATGTATCAAAATGTGTTGTGTAAATTAAACGCATTCTTGATTTAATTTTTCTCCGAATGTTAAAGGTGGTGTGTGAATAAAATGCTATTTACAAAATATTTTTAATTTCACAATTACTTGCGAAATAATTTGTCTTCTCTCATGTTTACCTTTTGTAACCCAGCCCATTCTGAAGTTCGATCGCCCATTTACGGGGAACGGACGATGTCCAAATAAGGGCCTAATTATAATAAACGTAAACTTTTTTTTCTCGATTTTTAAAGAGCAGCTATTTTTTTAATGTCAAATTAAGCCTATTAAAACAAGTTTTGTACTTGTTTTCATTAATTATCCAAAACGATATTCACATTTGAATGATGTAAATATGTTTGGTCGTTGTTGAACGGGGTTCAACAAGGTCTTCGTCGTTGTTTATCTTGAATCGACAACGGTAAGACGGGTTTATTTTGCTCGGGCAGCTTAAAATAAACCCGTCTTACCGTTGTCGATTCAAGATAAACAACTTCGAAACCTTATTGAACCCCTAATTAATTCGCTAAATTAAGTTGCCACAAAATTAAGTTGTTTTACAGTATTCAAGTACCAACAGGAGACAGGAAACATTTCAAAGAGTACCGATGAGACAAAAACGTGACCCAATCATATCCAAAAATTATAAACAAAGATGGGACAACCCATTTCCAAGGTGGCTGAATGATGTATTGATATTATCACTTGTTCTCTACCCTGATGGCATAATGGAGGGCATATACCATGGACATTTTTGCATTGAAATAAACTTTTGCACTTTTTGCGATTCAAGCAGCTACCATGATGAAAATCAAAATGTAAAAACGTATTTCTTTGGCAAATAAATTTCAAACACAAATTAAAAAACTACACAATTGGCAAAGTTCAACAACAACAAAATCGCACACAATAATAACCAGTTTTACAGTTCAATTTTAACTTGTTCCTGTGGAGCAGGCACTATTGTACACAACAGACAACATTTACATCAATATAGCTGCAGCTGGTGTGTATATCTCTTCATCCATATGTTGCACATTTTGTTCGTTTATACCTCTTCATCCATATGTTGCACATTTTGGTTTGTTTTAATGATACTGAGAGTATAGGCCTACTGTAAAACCAGAAATCCAGTGTTTAGTGCAACAAGGGTCCATCTGCAATAGCTGCCAGATGTTATCACTTGTGGTAATCTATGGCAGACCCATTGCTATAAATTAAAAGTAACACATGACAGCTATAGCAGATTGGATATTTTTGCACATACATTTCAGTTATGCGAAAAGGCGATATCTACAATAGCTGCCAAATGTTATTTATTAAGGGTGCTTAAAGATATGCCCTTGTGAAAACACAATCTAACATCTGGCAGCCATTGCAGATAAGACTTTGTTGCACTAAACCCTCGAAATGTTTGTGTGCATCTAAATTTGGCTAATTTCACAAAGAGCACTTACTCACGAATATTTCCGATCTACCTTGTAGCAGTGCATTGCAAAGTTTACATTCGTGAAATGTTCATGTTGTGAATTAGGCCAGTAATGCTGATACATGAATTTTTTAACTCGTAAAGATTTCTGGTTTTACAGTCATTCAAGTATTTAAAGTAGCAGCATATTAAAGTGCAGGATTAGAATTGCGACGAAAATCCAAAAATCCATTCTCGCAAATAAGCGAGAATCCAAGTAGATTCTTGCAAACTTTTTAAGCTTATACACGGATGAAATGTAGATTCTCGGAAAATATGTGGTGAGAATCTAAATGGATTCTCGCAGATTTATACAAAATTCTAACCCTGAAGTGACTTTTGATGAATTTTGGATTTCGCCGTTATTCTACTATCAAACAAAAATGTAACCCATGCTGCTGATGTGCCATCAAAACGAGATACATCAGATCCCTGGGCATGTGTTAAAACATTGCTTGAAAATGTCAATAGGAGAAGCTATAACGCCATGTGCCCTGAGGATAAAATCAGACACAAAAATGCCAAACACCATCAGATTGCACCATGATCAAGGCCCAAGTCCCTCAGTGAAAAAGTGTTCTATACTTATACAGTAGAAAAATCCCTTTACAGTTTATTGTACCATGTGTACTGTAAACCACTTAATTTTGTGAAGGATTTAATTTCGCGAATTTTGTGAGGGATGTGGATTCATGAAATTAAATATCTGCAAAACTGACTATTTTGCATTGAAAGTAACATTAAAATTTCCAGATTCGCGAAATTAAATGCCCGCTAAAATAGCAGTAATTTTCAATTCACTAAATAAAGTATCCACGAAAATATATATAGTGTTTTACATTAATTGATGCACGTCTTGACCAATGCTTCATTTTGTGGAGCTACATGATATTACATATCCAGTCCAGCATGTCTGCAACCATAGTCTACCACTTCATCACCATACAGCATTAATAGCTGTGCACCTTGTTTTCACTTGATGGAGAGGGCATTATTCCATCTAACTTGAAAAAATGATGTTTTTGTGACTCTATCACTTAATAAACCAACCCACAAATAACATACATGTACATTGTGCCAGAGGTGTCATAAAGCCATCTGGCTTGTTTTATGACTGCATGAGCACATTGTTATAAGGCCAGAAGCAAAACTTATCCATGTACTTCAAAACTGGACTGAGTAGACTCGAAGATAAAAATTGATTGGTCTATACACTGATTGTCCTGAATATATTGAAACCACTATGTGCAGTACTAAGTATTGTACCCGGTATCTGCGGATGCCAGTGTATTTCTTTAATATCTGTCTGGCCCTGATGGATAAATAACAGCTGCGGTGGTATGGATTTCATTTGGTCGTCATCTTCCTCATCCTCTCCTCCCTCGTCCTTCTCCACGGCGAGATCCCAGAGGGTGATTTGGTCGTCTGACCCGGACGCAGCGAAGACGGTGCTTTCTGTAGGGTGCCATTCTATGGAGGTGATGGGAGCTGTGTGATGCTTGAATTTGGCAACTGGAAGGCCCTTTTTCTGTGGTAAATATATATGAAGAAAAAAATTAACTTGCTTAAGTCTAGAACAGACAATGGTCACTGCTTGTAATTACTATTACACAAACGCAAATGCACACCAGCATAAAGATATGTGTATACCATGTGTTTGTCCTTGTCATTGGTGGATAACGATTTCAACATATCTATTACAACCTATTCGTGGCCCTTATGACACTACTTGATCATTTAGGTTATTTGCAATTCAACTTTTTCATCAAAAACCCCTGATATAATGTACCAATGTGTTTTCTTCATGAAGCTCCATCTTATTTGTGCAATGATATCTCTTTTCACTCATCTACTGTCACCGGTACTCGTATTCTTAGATCTGCTATGGACGCTACCAAACTTCACATTCCCAGAACATCCAAAACAGTTGGTGATCATGCCTTTTCTGTCGTCGGTCCACGCACCTGGAACACACTGCCCGTATCCATCCGTGAGGCACCAACCATTCACAGTTTCAAAAAATTATTGAAATCCCACCTATATCAGTAATTTAGCTTGTATTTTGTTTTTGTTTCTCTTGCCTGTTTGTGGCTTCTCATTCTTGTAATGGCGCCTAGATATTCATGATTAGGCGCCCTATAAATCCTCTTATGTATGTATGTATACAAATGGTCACTTAATTCCAAAGATATGAGCTATTGAAGGGTTTTCAAAATAATGGAAAACAATAGAATTTCCATCCTTTGTTTGATTTATCTCAAGTCAATATTCCCAACTAATTTTGCTTGATCACATCACATACTCCATGTCCAGTATCGAAAGAATACAGAAGGACGTGGGCGCACATGAAGGCCACTAGCATATACCATGTGTGTGACGCGTGCGTGCTACCAATGCCGTGTGGCCATAATCGCGGGCCTTAGCTTGGATTACTTTCACTGGCGTAGAGATAAAAACAAATATTTCACGCCAATTTGGAACTGATTAAACTAGCTTGTGTACTCCATTGAAATAGCTTTACTAACAGAAGATTGCTGTCCACAGCACTGAATGCTGTTCCTTAAGACTAGATTATGCACTGAAATCCCCGTCATACTAAAGATGACTTGGAGTAAAATAGTTGCTGTCTGGGACGAAAAATTCCAAATAGGCAAGCATACCCTGCATAAACCCAGAAGTAATTTCCCATGCGCAACAACTATTTATTCTAAGCGTGCACTACAATTTGGCCACAGGCACGTGGACAAAATTTGGTGGAATTTTGTCCAACATATTGTGACAATCACTATTATAGATGACTATTCACTTTACCTGAAATTGCCTTAGATCCCAGATATTGATGACGCCATCGTCTCCTCCTGATGCTATGAATGGATCGTTAGGATTCCAATGGATCACGTTTATGTCGCTTTCGTGGGCTTGCTCTTGTGTTATCATACAGGCTTTGCCAGGCTTGGCTCTGATGTCCCAGATGCGTAACGACTTGTCAACTGAACATGATGCAAACACCTGGGATTAAAAAAAGGTATTAAGTGTTGCCACATAAATAACACAGTATCAATTTGTGACAATATTGTTGTGATTTCAGTATGTCGAGGGCTCAGAAACGCAAGGCCTTTATCTCCATTTTGACCTCTTTGAGAAAAAGACTATTGAAGATTTTTAAACACATTGGGGAGATGGAGATGAGGCCTTGAGATACTGGCTATAAGTTTGAAAGGGGTTGTGTTATGGAGATAAGGCTATGTGTTACTTGAAAGAGAATTTCTTTCTGAAAATTTTGATACCAAAATCTCATTTTTGAAAAAATGGAGAGGAGATGAGGCCTTGTGTTTCTGAGCCCTCGATGTTTGACAAATAAGAGTATGACTCTTTGATCCTATCAGAATCGTTATCCAAGGCTAGTGACCACATTTTACTTTCATTGTGGATAAGCCGTTTGACATACTTATAATATCAGTTTGATGTGTATTTTTAGTTGTATTCAAAAAGAAAGATATATACATTAGATTAAGAATTCAACAGGGAAGATGATTTTTAAGCTTGAAAATTCTCATATATGGATTTATGTAATTTTAAGTGCATGTATTAAATCTGTACCATTGGAGACAAAAAGTGACTGCTTTAAACAAACATGCAATCTTTCAATATACTTTTTAATAGATTTCTCGAAGTATCACAATACACTTTCTTCTTGTTTAAACACTTATTGAATATTATCAATTACATGATACACTAAAAGGTAGATGTTCTGATTGCTGACCCGATTTTCAACTGATGTTTTCTATTTTACATGAAAGGTCATCCTTAAAATTGTTGCATTCCAAAATTTGAGTTGCATAACTCTCATGGTTCTTATTTTTGAAGCACACGGTAACAAGAAATGTGCCCATTGAGCAGTACAATAACTGGCGGTTTGTTAACCACCTTTGGCAGTAATTCACCACATTTTAGCCCATAATTTCTAAATGAAACATTTCTGGCCCCTAAGATTTTACATACATAATGAGAAAAATATCAGGATTCTTCTGATATCAAAATATATTGATGTGAAGAAAAAAATCAGAGCCCCAAAAAAGTGATCGGACATTTAACTTTCGGCACACTCGCTTGTAACTTACATTTTTCTCATTGGGAGACCACTGTAAATCTTCTATTGATTCTGAATGTGAAGCATAAGGCCGTTGGTCCACATGCCACGTACCGCCCTCCATAAGCTTCCATAAATGAATATTCTTTTTACAATCACCAGTCACTAAATTACCTGTAAATACAATCAAACAGTCTCGAAGTATTAGTAGGATAGTCAAATGTTTTGGGAGGAAAATACATACTATATGTATATACAGAACATAAGGTAATGGCAGCTTAGGCGTAAAAATGATCGTTTGTTTTCTGTAACCAGACCAACCATAAACAACATGTTGACTTTCCTGAAGAAAAAATATATGCTGACCGGTCCATTATTTTCTTCATCCAGTTTGCAATTTCTGGGGTTTTTTCGTTGAGAAATTGGGTTTTTTTGAAATTTTTTGTATTTTGTTCATTTTGTTTTCATGTGTCTGAAACTGTTTATCATTCAGTAGAATATCATTTGTTAATTTGCTACTTGAAACTGACGGAAGGTAAGAGTAAACCAATCATAATTCCCTGATGTACAAGTATATGTGTGCAATCAATCTACACGAATGCCATTATTTTGGGATTGTGCGAAGATCAGGAAAGACACTGAGGGTGACACCACATTTTGGTATTCAGATACACACAATGGATCTTGAGTAAAGTCCCCCTTTTGATGTGCTACATCATATTTCTCACAGTTTCAACAGCCTGGTGGACTTGGATGAGGACACGATACGCACACAACCACTTTAAACATGCAAAGAAGAAACTGCAACATTATTTCTCACAAATTCAACAGCAGACATTCTCGGGCTTTTCACGCTCAAACCAGCTCACCATGAAAATAATAACAAGCGAATATATTTCTACAGTTCTATATGACGAAACTACAAATCGCAAATTTAAAAACTTTCAAAATTTGAAAATCTGCAGAGCGCATAAAATTAATCAGACTAATTACCTGGTACAGTAGGAGACCAATCCATAGCAAAGCCCTCAATCTGATGTCCTTGAAATGTAAACAATGGCTTGTGGGTTTTACTCTGCTTCATAAATCTCTCCATGGCAACGGGACTCTCTAATGCCTCCTGGGCAAAACTCAGGTCCCAAAGCTGTACAGCACCGGTGTCGGCCCATGTAGCTGCTATTTGCTTTTGTCCTATTGTTGTGGCCTGTATAAAGATGCAACAATATATTTTTATAATAGTAATACGTACCATACAGGTTTCATGAACAGCTTAAAAAAGGGCTTCCCTTTGTGTGTTTGGCTGTTAAATTATCAGTGCATTATGTTTAACAGTCGCACATACTTTTTTGACCTCATCTTGACTTTCAATTTTAAATCTAAGTTCTTAAGATATGGATTTGATATTAATTCATAAGTATCAATAATAATGAATTGTTCCATTGCGGTGGTAGAGAAATAAAAACAAAAAACATATCTTGCAAAGATGAACAATGGATTTCAGAACGTTTGGTCAATGCTATACCATCTGAGCTATCAAGGATGATTGAAATCGGCCCACTAGCCACATTTCACCTGCGTCTCTAGCCACAGGCATGATGGAAAAATAATTATAACCTCCACCTCAAAAACCAAGTAACTTTGATCAATGCAAAATTGCATCTACCAATTTATTTGTAATGAGGAGCACCTTTCCTATGGATGGGTGCAATTTCCAACAAGGTGGTGTTCTGTATGTCACACAGTACTATAGTACCTGTATACAAATAGTCACTAACTGCAACCAACTTGGCAACCAGTGAGCACACAAGGAAATAGTTCTATTGCATTTACTGTGTGACCCATAACACTATCCGAGCCCCTGATTCACCAATTTCTATCAAGAAAATGCACACCTTATGGCTGGTAAAAATGGGGAACTCAGGATTCAGAAACCTGGTTCCAGGGAAAATTTGACTTTGGATTGGAGGATGTTTGGCTTTGGAGGGACATTTTAGGTATTGCAGGATGTTTGGCTTTGGAGGGACATTTTAGGTATTGCAGGATGTTTGGCTTTGGAGGGACATTTTAGGTATTGCAGGATGTTTGGCTTTGGAGGGACATTTTAGGTATTGCAGGATGTTTGGCTTTGGAGGGACATTTTAGGTATTGCAGGATGTTTGGCTTTGGAGGGACATTTTAGGTATTGCAGGATGTTTGGCTTTGGAGGGACATTTTAGGTATAAAAATGAAGAAATACATAAGAATTTAAAGGGCAATGGTCTCCTTGAAGGGATAATTGTAAAGTTAGGTTCCCAGGAAATTTGCATTTTTTTTTCTGGCCCTGAATCATGCAATAGGTATGGAAGACACCAAAGAATTGAACTAAAAGTACATAGATATGGAATTATTCTTACTCTTATTCTATTGATAGAACCCAGATGGCTGATCATGGCCGTTTCCAACACTGGTTTATTATCATCGCTCTCCTCATCGCTGTCGCTATCTGATTCTGAATCCTCATCCTCTTTGGGTTGCTTGGGTTGTGTGGAGCATAGATTACTCATCTTCATAACTATCACACTGTTCAGATGGGCCTTCTCGGCTTGTGTACCTGGAATTATATGGGTGATGGAAAGGGAATCAATAAATCGGAATACTAATTGCGAGCCTCGCTCAAATTTGGATTTATCCTTCATGTAATTCTGAACAGAATTAGCCTAGCCCAAAATCTGTGTTAAACTGTGTTAAAGAATTAAAGGATTAGACAGCTTTATTCAGTAATAGAGGCTTAACACCAGTCTAACGCATGAATGAAATACATTTAGTCAACTCACCAAAGTATTATATGTATATTGTATGTTTGTTTTGTGTAGAAATAACCAAAACTGAATTTTTACATACTACATTTTGAAGCATATAATTTAAACTGCTCAAAAAAAGTTCAGACATTTTTTTCAATCACAACATTTTTCAAATATCTCGGGATATTTCCATACTGTGTTGCATATCAATGAAAAGCTGATGTGTTCATCTTTACAATGATACCCAATTTGTATATGAAGAGCACATTTGTTACATACTTATCAATTGTTCCAACTTTTCAACCCAGTAAAAAAACTAAAAATGTGATATTTTCAAATTCAGTTCAGACTCATTTTGTTTGAACGCATCACAAATAAAAATTTACCACCTTGGCAGGGATGATTAATAACCCTAACGCTACTACGTCTCACAGTCACCTCACAGCCAGCACCACGTGGCTTGCGCGCGCACAAGTTCTATCTCCTGTAGCACTAAACTACGGGTATATATGGTCTCCGATTTTTTAGCCTGTGAAGCCCTCCCCCTGTGGCTGAGTGTTAGTATATCTCGCCTGTCACGCGGCCGACCCGGGTTCAACTCCCGGCGCCGGCGGACATAATTTTTCCCATTTTTTATTTAACCCCCTCCCCCTGTTCTTCGTTCCATCCCCACTGCCACGTTCTAGGGTTAGGGTTAATACGACACCACACAGTGCATTTTTATAACCCTAACGCTACTACGTCTCACAGTCACCTCACAGCCAGCACCACGTGGCTTGCGCGCGCACAAGTTCTATCTCCTGTAGCACTAAACTACGGGTATATATGGTCTCCGATTTTTTAGCCTGTGAAGCCCTCCCCCCGTGGCTGAGTGTTAGTATATCTCGCCTGTCACGCGGCCGACCCGGGTTCAACTCCCGGCGCCGGCGGACATAATTGTTCCCATTTTTTATTTAACCCCCTCCCCCTGTTCTTCGTTCCATCCCCACTGCCACGTTCTAGGGTTAGGGTTAAGGGGGATGTGCACCTTCGCATAGCCTCCGTAAAACTGCCGTAACTTCTTCATTATTCATTCAATCTTACTATAATTCTGGAAACGGTGTATGTTTGTGTATGTATGTATGTGTTTGTTATCCTTATTTCTCCGTAAGTTGTGATGAAAGTGGCGCCTAATTTGCATGAAAGATAGAGGAAATAACGGGAAGGGTGTTAAAGTTTATTTCACTGAAATTGGTTAACAATTGGCTCCAAAAACAGCAAAAAACCTCTCAGATTTGGCTCATAAATGCCACAGAATTGAACAACATTGAGCGTTGCGCGTACTACCGCGTAATCATACCGTGGTAACGCGTCGCGTGCATGTTTGCGCAAGGGCTCACTGCCGCCGCGGCACACGCACTCCTACACATGGCGTGAAGCCTGTACAGTGTGTTGGTAGGGTATTTGGTGTCATGTTGGGGAGGGAGGGGGAGGGGAGGGAGGGGGAGAGCGGGTGGTGTAAACCCACGGGAAATGATTTCTTTACTTCAAGTTGGCATGCCAAACAATCGATGGGACCGAGGGTTAATGAAGAAGCCACGGGAAATGGTTTAGGGAGGATTGTGATTATAATCAACCTGGTTTGGGTGTGTGTATGAAGGAAGGGGGGGGGGGTAAAACCATGGGAAATGTTTTAGGATAGGGTTAAGAGTTAATGAAGTAGCCGCGGGAAATGATTAGGAGTGTTATGATTATAAATCCACCTGGTTGGTGTAGTTGCAGTGTGTGTGGTGGGGGGGGGAGGGGGGGGCGGTTGAAGGGGGTTTGTTTATGTGGGTTTAAAAGTACGGAAGGTTAACTTGATGCGGTTTGAGAGGTAGGGGTTAATAAAGTAGCCACGGTTATAAACCCGTCTTACGGTTGGATATGGTTATAAATCAACCTAATTGGGGGTGGTTTTGTTGTTGTTTATAATGCCTTTATGAGGGATATGGTTATAAATCAACCTGGTTTGGGGTGGGGGTTGTAGGGGGTTTATGTGGTTTCAGTAGGTAATGTAGCATAACCATCTAGCGGGGACCCGAGCGTAGCGAGGGTACGCCGCTAGTCTTAATAAAAGTATACATTTTTTTGCAGGAAAGGGTTCAATGAATCCAACTATGATCATGAAATTGACCATTTTGGAGAAAATTATAAAAAACATGTTTTTTGACCCATTTTAGGTTCTGCAAAGATAACTCAAAATATATTTTGCCAAATTGTGTCATACTAGTTTTATTATATTCCTCATGCAATTCCCTAGGAATCATTTTTTTTTTAAATTTTTACTTTATTATTTTTTGAATTATAGACCAAAAAGTGCTAAAATACGTGATTTTTAACCTCCAAAATTGTAAAAATCACGTTTTTTGGTAAAAAATCGTATTTTTTGGCACTTTTTGATTTAACAAAATATATTTTGAGTTATCTTTGCAGAACCTAAAATGGGTCAAAAAACATGTTTTTTATAATTTTCTCCCAAAATGGTCAATTTCATGATCATGTGTGGATTCATTGAACCCTTTTCTGCAAAAAAATGTATACTTTTATATAGATTTAATAAATAATGAAGAAGTTACGGCAGTTTTAGGGAGGCTGTACCTGAAGGTGCACAGCCCCCTAAGGCCCAAAAAAAAAAAAGTTGACTTGCCCTTTCAGGGTCAAAGTCATGGTCGGACGGTCGGATTTTTTTTTTTTTTTTTTTTTTTTTGAAAATTTTTGAAAATTTACTGCACAAAAAGACGTTTTAAAGATTTTTTTTTTAAATTTTTTAAATTTGATTTTTTTTAAAATTTTAAACAAGCAGATACTACTTAAAAACACGTTTTGATCTTTCTTTATTGTTATGTGCTTCTTTCAATTTTTTTTAATTTTTTTTTTTTTGAAAAAAATAAATAAATAAATAAATTAGCGACCCTAGATTTCCGAAAATTAGGGTCGGTCGGAAAGGGCAAGTCAACTTTTTTTTTTTTTTTTGCCTAATGGGCTGAGGCCAAACAATTTGCTTCCAGTAGTGCGCGCGCATTTCACCGAGACACTTGATTCTTGCGCATTTAATTTGTTTAATAGAAGAAAAAAACGGAAACAATTATTGTAAGGGCGCCATCTTTTGCCGAAATTGTTTCCAACATGTTTCAAGATGGTGATTACTGATTGGCCACATACGGCAAACATGATAGTGAAAATCCCATTTTAGCGATCATAAGAGTAACAAAAATGCACAGATTTGACTAAATAAAACCATTTCAAGTGAATCTCCACTATGAATTTGAGCAAAAAAAGAAGAAAATATTTAAAAAAAGCATTTTGCATTTGACTTTTCAGGCTTGCTACTGGAAACAAACCGGTTTTTGTTGTTGGCCTAACCGCATAGTACCATCTCAACTTACCAGCCACGATGAAAGCAGTGTGCGGATACTGTGTTCTCTGCTCTCCCAGTTTGTCTGCAAGGATATCAAAACTTAAACAAGGCGCTCCTGCAGAAGAGAATATTGTTATAAAAAATTTAAATTAAATTAATCTTATGTATTTTATTAGTCAAATGGCCTAAACCTGAATAAATATGTATACTCGGAAGCATTTGCTTTAGAACTGCAATGCATTATATTATATTATCCACTCATTTATGATGCGATTTTTTTTTGTGGAAAAAAGATGACCAAAAATATGTAGAAAACTCCATGTTTACCTCTTTTAAATCAAGCGATTTAGTATGAACTGGGCGGGGATGTATTCACTGATGTCTAAATAACCCCACACAAGCAACTGGTCATCATCATGAAAGTAAATCCTTTTTTACCTAAAAGTAAAATCCGCCAAAATCGTACGTGGATGTGCCTCCCGGAAAATGTGACTTTCCCTATACCTATTTTTTGGGCTAATTTCCCAACCATCAATATACCAATTTTGTACGAAAAGCTCCCAATTTTGCACAAATTGGGCGCTTTTTCCAAAAATGCCTCAAAATACACCCAATTTATGCCAATTGGGCGCTTTGGTCTGTGATGAAAACCACCCCATCGATATACCAATTTTTGCGAAAAGGCACCCCAAAAAGGAGGGTATACCATATCAATGGGAGTAAAATGGTTTAAAATGTGCATGACTTGCCCAGTTTTCAGTATATGAGGCAAACTACATTTGGTTATAACTTTTTTATTATTCAGCCTGCAGACAAGGTTGAACCATCCTTTTTTATTGTAAACTACTTTGTTTCCATGTAATGTAATCCATTTTTTAAGACTAAAAAACTAATAAAGAGATAATTTTATTTTCAAAATTTTATGAACATATCATAAGGGGGCGCACCACCAAATAAACGCTTCGACATGAAATTTGAGTGTTGACAGTCATGTTCACGGTGCTATTGTGGCGCTTTCTGCAAAACTTGAGATATAGTGTTTGATATCAAATTCATGCATTTGTCTTCAATTTTTTGAATATTTTACCCAAATTTGGAAAACCCTGTTGAATATTTATGCGTGGGACACTCCGTAAATTATACGCGGCGCATTTTCAGACATGTTTACAGTCATTTTCATGGTCATATTTTGAAATATTCTGCAGTAGTTGAGAGACACACTGTTTGCTCTCAAAATAAGGAAAATTATCTACACTCTCTAAATCACCGGTCAAAACATGGTCCTATCCCTTGACTTTTCCCGCTACAGCGACAAATAGCGCCGCAACCCTATTTTCAATAATACACATCACTCATATTTGGGTATCGGCTGTCGTGAACATCCGCGTGCCTATTTTATTTTAGCTTAACGTTTTAAAAATAGTATGATTTGTTGGATAATCTTAACTTATATCTCAATCATATTGCTGAATATCGTGCAATTTCAAGCCTACTGTATCTTCTTATTAAAATCGTGACTTCAATGTTAGAACTTCGTTAACCGAATTGCGTTATTTTATTACATAAATGGTAAAATGCGGAGTGATTTGGTGGTGCGCCCCTAGTACAGGAAACCCATACGTTGGGTTTTTTTCTTCTTTTTCCCCCTACCAACGTATGGGGAAATTGTATTGCGAGAAACTGTCAATTTCATTTGCTGTATGAAGTGAATGGAGTGCATCTCAAAATGAGTTGCGCGGTGAATTTAGTCTCATTCCCATCGCCAACATCTTATACGCACATCACTTTTTTACGAACTTACGAATGTATTGAAACGAGTCTATTATAATAAAACATGGCGCCGATTTCGATAAACATCGCGAGTGCCGTTAAAGTGAATTGGCCCCGGAATTGGCTTAGAATTTCACCTCAAATTTCAAGGGAATATTGCATTTGTACAAAATATTAAACGAATGGCAAGATAGATGAGAAAGAGTAGATAAGAACAAGCACAAAGAAGTGTGTTTTTGAGCTCTGGTAAGCGATACAGAAATTAACACGAAAATCATATTTAGAAGGAGTCACACTTATTAGGATGGGGACAGATAGTGAAACATGCAAAATACCCTATGATGAATAATACCAACTGATGACAAATATCACTAAGTTAGGCATGTTCATAAAATTTTGAAAATAAAATTATCTCTTTGAAAATGGAATACATGGAAACAAAGTACTTTACAATAAAAAATGATGGTTCAACCTTGTCTGCAGGCTGAATAATAAAAAAGTTATAACCAAAAAGTAGTTTAAGTCATGCACATTTTAAAACCATTTTAGGTAAATTAACTTATTAAGGGTTTACTTTCATGATGTCTAGTTGCTTGTGTGGGGTTATTTATACATCAGTGAATACATCCCAGCAGTTTCGTACTTTTCCGCTGAATTTAAAAGAGGTAAACATGAGTTTTCTACATATTTTGGTCAAATATGTCGCCCTCTATAGTCAATGATATGAACATCACTAACTAAGTATGATTTGTTGTACTAGTGCGCCCCCACAACTAGCTCTGTTTCATAGCTCTCATACGTCGTGATACGACTCAGTATGAGAGCTATGAAATGAAAGCATATGTTCGTACGCCGGCGATTTTCGTTTCTAGTTTGCCTATTTCTAGAACATTTTAATACACTTACCTGGGTTATACATGTGCCATATGTACTGTTATTGCATCCTAGATACATTTTCAGCTCCATAAATGCTACTCAAAATGAAATATTAATGATATAAAATTGGCCCTAATCACAGCGAAATGAAGAAGTCGTCAGCAAAGATGGAAATCAATTCGCGGTAGTTTACGATTGGTTCCGAATATTTTCAAATAGTCTCGTTTCACGTTTTACTCCTCATGGGTGTACGCGTGTGTGCAAACATAGTAAATCACTAGGCGGACAACCAATACTACGATTTACGAATGCGATCAACTGTTAACAACAGCCTGGTTCCAAATTGTTGGCACCAGGCTGCTTTTAGTGAGATTCCGAAGAACGCACGTGACCTGTTTTCCGAAGATTTCTGATCTCAATTTTAAATGGTCTATTACCAAACTATACAATGTTCTAACATATTTGACATTTAAAACCATCCAATACGACAAATTATGTACAATTAGGGTCCTGGGTATGCAGTTTTCATTACGTAAATACTAGAAAGGGAATTAATGCGCTGTGCAAACGGAAGAATGCTATTTGATATAAACTCTCCGTATCGACCCTAGGTATATCCCCAAGTCTTCAATATTACTGTACAAAAGCTGTACAAATATAGCCTGCAAGATAGCGACGTAGAGGGCGACGGAGAGTTAGTCTAATCGACCCTGAATTGACCCCTATTTCTTAGGCTGATTCCCGGTACCCAGAATCCCTTTTGGATGAGTTGTGTGGAGCCCATTGATGCAGGGACCAAGCAAACTCGACGGCAATCATTTAGTCGTTAAAAAAACCTCTAAAATCTCCAGAATTCGTGAGCGTAGAATTACATCGATGGTATCAAAATAATCCGTAAGTATAGTTCTATAAGTAAGGATAACTTAAATTTAACTACCAGTAAATTTATTTTTTGTTATGAAACAAATACGACGACGTAGGAAGTCAATGCTTGTTTTTGTAGCTACCCCACAACATGCCTATCCTTGCCTAGTCTCGATAGATACCAAATCTATGATTTGGGTATCGGCTCAATGCTATTATGTTGAAAGGAACCGTTCTAGACAGAAAATTTAGGAACCTGAAAATCCTCCGTTTTTATGTCCCACTCACCTGTTTGGAGAATCAAAGTTGTCCTTGAATGTTCACTATTTAGTCATGGCATTGCTATGAAATTAAGAGCTAGCAAAAGTGTTCTGAAAAGTCGCATTGGCATTTTTTATATAGGCACTAGCAAGAAAAACAGGGTATAAAACACAAAATCACATTTTTGTCGGCCATTTTGAAAGAAACAACTACACGAGGTCAATTACTCAATTAGGTTTTTATTTTTCTGTGCAAGGCTACCGGATTGAATTTCATCCAAATAATAGATACATATTGGTCAATACACGCGATTTCTACCACAAGATCGATCGTGACAGAACCCCCGCGTTGTGTGGTGGCATATAAACCCAATTTTCAGTGGTATGCACTTACCGTCCAGGCTACATTTGACGTCTTAGAAAATGTCACTTGGGCTTAGCAAATACGTCAGAGTTACAAATATAATTAAAACATGAAAATCGGTGGATTACATCGTCGTCAAATTGTATTTGAAGAAAATGGTGTGGTCGGAAAAACGAATGAAAAACACATGATTCGGCGACATTGTTTTGAGAACGTCACGAGGTCAGCCGGGTCAGAATGAATATGCAAAACAAGAGCCTCCCATATATGGGCATATGGGCGTGGATTACGCAAGATGTGACTCGTAAATCGAGGGCGACGCTATGATACGAGAGTCCTTATATAAGTTATAAGGCATGATGGGACGCGCGATGTCACCCGCAAATCGAGGCTGTTTGCACACGTGTACGATATTTTGCATTCGCTTGAATATGCCGTATGGTTCATGAATTTGTCGCCATTAAATAATTTAATAAATCACTTTTATAAAGTTCTTGTATGTATTTATATGAATTCTATTTCATCTCTTGCATTGTTTTATATGTTTTTGTTGTATTTCTTCAACCTTGATGAGGTCTAATGAGATAAATTTAAAAAAAAACACCTATAAATACTTACATGGAGTCTACGGTATATACTGCTTTGACTATCTGCTTTCCGACAAATCAGTGCGTGGAATTCCGGGACTTTGACAGTACTTTGACAGTTGTTGAAGAGACACAGGTGGTACACACAAAGGAAGTCGATATCGTAATCCGTTTAGACGACATGTATTCACGAATTTTCATTTTCACACCTCAGATAATGCGCTGTTTTTCTGCTTTCGTTATTCGGTTTTAAAAATAAGGTAGGTAGTAATGTACTGTAGGAAAACGTATTACTGATAATCTTATTTGCAAACGTCTTACCTTTGCGGTGTTCAAGAAATATTTCCATGAAAAATTACCCGCTGCTGTGACACATTTGTATCGGCTTTGAAACCAGGGGCTATGTCACGTACCTATTGCAAGCAATAGGTACGTGAAGTTATGTATAATTGGTCAAGAGCCAGGTGAACACTAAAATTTTAAGTTAAATATGTCCGTTTTGTCCGTAAAAACAGAATTTAGACATTAATTATTTATGTACATTAGTCACTTTTAGAGGGTCACAGTTCAAGTCACAGTTCTGGTTCCACTTTACAGAGTTGCTTGAACATGTACCCATATCATGGATATGGGTACTGCATGGACTAATCCTTGCCATTCATGAATTTGTGAACGATATGTAGGTCGGATATGCAACTTCAACTAAACACCCTGTGCCAAATGAACTTACTGAAGAAATATTGAAATTGTCCTGAAAGTATAGAAAAATGTACGTTCTTTAAATTATACATACATGGATTATGGGATGCCGAATTCGACAGTTCTACAACCAATTCACCTGTTTGCGCTTGATGATACATTCGATAAGCCGATTCATCTTGTACCAGTTGCTCATCTTCCTCCATTCCCTCACCAGGTAGGTAGACACGATTCTGTGTTTCCCCATCGTCAGCATCAATGCTTTGATCTTCGTCATCTGGGTCAATAACTTCCATAGTTTCTTCGATTTCAGACGACGAATCTTTTTCTTGTGATGAAGCCATGCTGCCAAATTCTCCGGTGAGAAAACGAATTGCGTAATCAAAAGTGTTTCTATGCAGTTATAATTTTTTTCATTTTTTAATTCTCTAAAAAATATATTGAATGTCAAAATGTGTAATTTTTCAAACTTAACCTGACGAAAATGTAAAATTCAATATATTTTCTTGCTTTATTTTATCATAAACTACAATAACATATCTAAATTTATTTCAAATTTTCTCAGGATCAAATCAAATTTAAATGCCACACACGTGGAGTGGAAAGTTGAACCTTTTTCACAAATATTCATACATTTAAAAAAATAATCAAACAATTATTTATGCCAAATTTTAGCCTTTAAAAATAACAATATTTATCAACAATATTATTTTAGTAGAATTTTAATTGAATTTCTTCTCATTCAGCATGTTTTAGTGTAGTTATTCCGTATCGACCGACGAGGGCGTTCTCGACGTAAACAAACGTTCGCGCAGACGCACTGAATATTGCGAGCTATCGAGAATGACACAGACGAAAGCAAGGTATATTTCTTTATTTTACCATTTTCTTGAAGTTATTTAAGTATCCGCAATATGCCAAAACTGTACGGTCAATATTTGCCTCAAAGTTAAGCTATAAAGTGGATTATATACGATGAGAAATGCGACAAAACCAACCGTGTTTTGTGTGCGCAGCTCAGCTGTTTCCGACAATGACAAATCAATAATACATACATAACGTCAAAATGATGATTGTTCAATCTGAGACTAATATTGCCCATCCCACATTCATAACATTTGAACGACTATTACATTCATAAACTAGCTCTGAAAAAGCCTCGCATATCCAATAATAGTAGCACTTTCTTACTGCATACATATTAAAAGGCTTATGTGGTCATTATCATTGATTTAATGAAGAAAACCGCGACTTTTTGCTGCACATATGATATTGAATTTCTCTTTTTAAGTCTTTGTTTTTAATCCTTTTAACTAGTTAGTTAGAGACCTAGACTACATTATAATAATAACATCAGGCCCTCTCATACATACATACATACTGTTATACTGTACACAGCGCCCTACCTCGGGCATTAAAGGTATATTATGTGATCTTTAAATTCCAGGGAACGCCCTCAACATCAAAAAAAAAATTGAAAGCAGATTTGTTTGCAGATTTACATTTCTGATCATAAATCGTAAAGCAATTGGTACGTGAAGTTAGGTATACATAAATCGTACATACATTTAAGTTGCAGGGCGATACGATTCTTAATTACTTCAAAATCATGGTTTTAGAGTGAAAATAAACTGTCTGATTTCCGACAACTTGTTTTACTCTAGTCTAAATTCACTCTAAAACCATGATTTTGAGGTAATTAGGAATCGTATCGCTCTGTAACTTGGAATGTATATGATTTAATGATCAGAAATTTAAATCTGCAAGAAAATTTACTTTCTAAAAAAATTCATGAATAGAGGGCGCTCCCTGGAAAGATCACATAATATGCCTTTAACGGTACAGTGTCCCTGAGACCTAGGGACATGAGTTTTTATTTAATACATTTGCTTTTTCTTAAATTGAGTCTAATATGTGACGCGATCAAGAGGAATGAGTCGGATGTCCACCCAGGTCGAAAATGAGTTTTTAATACAGTTTTAAAGAAGACACCTAGAGCTTTCGGAAACTGAAAACCCCATGTCGATACGACGTTTTGTTCCAAAGTTATGTCAAATTGTATACATGAATTTCCATCAAAACTTTGTAAGCCGCCATTTTGAATTGGCCATATCTCAATTTGGGATTCCCTGACATCCGACTCATTCCTCTTGATCGCGTCACATATTGTTGCCTTTTATAAAGATTCTGCTACAATGTTAGAATCAAAACATCAGGCCCTCTCATATTTAATAATACATTTACTTTTTCTTAAATTTAGACTAATTTTGTTAAAGGTATGTGATCTTTCCAGGGAACGCCCTCAACATCGAAAAAAAAATTGAAAGAAGATTTTCTTGCAGATTTACATTTCTGATCATAAATCGTACATACATTTCAAGTTACAGGGCGATACGATTCTTAATTACTTCAAAATCATGGTTTTAGAGTGAAAAAAACCTGTCGGGATAACACCGACAGTTTATATTTTCACTCTAAATTCACTCTAAAACCATGATTTTGAGGTAAAGGAATCGTATCGCTCTGTAACTTGGGAAGTATGTACGATTTATGATCAGAAATGTAAATCTGCTAAAAAAAATCATGAATAGAGAGCGCTCTCTGGAAAAGATCACATAATATGCCTTTAACATCAAAGTGTTGCCTTTTTATAAAGATTCTGCTACAATGTTAGGATCGAAACATCGGGCCCTCTCATATTTAATACATTTACTTTTTCTTAAATTTTGTTAACAACTGGCGGGTAAAATTGTTTAAACTCACAGCACAGTGTAAGTGAGCTACACTGGGTGGAATTTCTGTCGGGCAGGTAATTTTTTGTGAGTTACCTGCTGGTCTGGCTGGTCGAAAAAAATCTGAAATTCCAGCCCAGGATGCAAAGACATTTTCAGACAATGACATGACACAGGGCATTAAAGACGTAAGTTAAAATTGACATTCCTAGTCAGGTTTGTAACTTTGTTTGTTGGAAATGTGCCTTCCTTGACTTATCAATTTTTTCAACAACATGTACAAATTGTTTGAAAATGAATGACAAGGTGCCATTGGAAAACACAATAACCTGTATTCATAAAAATAAGTATACTAATTAGTGAAAGCTTTTAAGTAAAAGCAATTACTAGATAAGTAAAAGGTCTAGAGTAGGTAATTGCTAAAAAACGTATTCATAAGCTTTTACTTATGAGAACACCTGTTACTTGTCACAAATTAGCAATTGCTTGGAATATAACAATATAACAATAATGCAATAGTTCAATTTAAAGTATGTGACGTATCTGGAAACAGTGGCCTGAGATATGTCTATGATCTGCTGGCCTACAGAAGTTTGATAGTCCGGATCAGCTAAATAAGCCAAGTCGTTTCCATTTGCGCCAATGGTGTCAAACATCAACGACGAATCTAATTTTTCCTGTATACATTTTTCGGCAAGCCAATCCATATGTTCCCTTAAACCTAAATAATGTTCTGTAGTAGGATTGACTTTAGTATGGTCAAACCTGACCTTATACACCTTAGGTTGTCCTCTCATAACGTGTCAGCAAAAGTGATATGATTGTGTTGGCAAAAGGACAAGCTTCAAATGGAGGTGCTTGTAAAAACACAAGTAAATGCTCGTTCTCATGAGATTTTATGAATAACCTTTCATGAATTTACTAATCTGTCTAGCAATTACTTATATGAGTTATAAGAATTAGTAATTACTTTTGCTTAAAATCTTTAGATTTTGCTTATAAGTAATTGCTTATTTGTATGTATAAAGATTCAAGTAAGTGGTTAGTAAAAGGTTAGTAAAAGCAATTGCTTATTTTTATGAATACGGGCTATTGACTCGACTTGTTGGTTTTTTGGGGTGTTTTTTTTAACAGAATGTTAGTCAATTTTGTGACCTTATGGCAAGACTATAATAAGTACATGTACATGTGATGAGATCAAGCAAGTCAGACGTCGAAAATATCTCATTTTTAGTTTTCTACTTGATTGTATTGGCCATGCAATGCAACATTTTGCAAAAAACACCATTCTACCCTTTTATTTGGTTATTTATACAGGGTGAGTAAAAACAAAGGTGTACTCAACTTTGGGATTTTATATCTTAAAATCTGTGCAAAATATTCACAGAATTATTATTGAGGCAGATAAATTATCTCATTAGCTTTCTAAAGAATTTTAGTTGAAATTGGGTGTGGTAAACATATTTGATGCTCATTTGCGTAAGTGACCATTTTATAAACCGAACAAGATTTGCGATATTTTCTCTTTATAAGATACTAGATTTCGCGGTTTGTGGGTTGGTCGGTTCTCGGGTTGGGGGTTCATGGGGTGTGTACTATTACTCTTAAAATCCAGTTATCAAAGTCTTGAGAACCGTGCGTGCAATATCCGTAAGCTATTTTTCTGCCTATTGACATTACTTATTCCTCCATAGGCATGCCTAAACGTAATGTATTTCAACCACGCATTTGCGCACACCGATATCCATGTAACATTCCCATTTATATAACAGACATCCCATGATTGGCCTAAGGGCCTATCGGAATTGCTATAGTGTTAAACTACAACATTACACACTTGCACGCTCACGGTCTGGGTTTGATTCCCGGCGCATAAAGACTGACACCCCCCCCCCCCCTCTATTTCACCCCTTTTCATCCTGATTATATACATAGGCTAGTTTAACTCATACAAAAACACGCCCGGGAGTAGTTAATTGGAGTCCTCTCTCTATCCTGGCTGTATGATTGACTTTTTGTTCTCGTCAGTCCTCGTGCGCCATTTTGTAGGTCTACTGAACGGTTTGCACTGCCGGAGACACGGTCCGTTTACCCGCCCCATAAGACCCAGTTTGCGCCACGAACGCGTACGCACCTTACGGCTGCGCCATTACGCGTGTGCCATGTTTTGGTTATACGCGTGCGCGCAGCAACAGTGCAAGAGTTTGTTTACATATAGAAAAGTTCGTAAAATATTTTATTTGTCGGTCGTATTATCCTGTATAAATGCTTATTGCGATGCGATCTTTACGGATAACATACAGCCACATATACAGGAATGTAGCTATGTCCATAATGAAAATATTTTGGGTGAAGACCATATGTCATCTCTCACTCTGTAAGCCACAATTTGAGTCCAAATAGTAGCTACCGGGGTTAAAGAAAATCAAAATTTCGGTAGTGGGCCGTGCGTGACACTTTCGTGACTGTGTGCGTGGCACTGGTTGCTACGTGGGGCGAAGATCCCTGCGCATAGCGATTGCACGAAAAGATGGGCAGGAATATACAATCGGAGTCATTGGACAGACAGAAACGCCACAAATAGTATTTAGATATTGAATTCCACTATTGAAAACGGTCTACACTCTAGTCCGAGCTGAGTCTAACTATCACAAAAGCCAAAATTGTTATTGTTGTTGCTAAATTCGTGTAATAATGACATTGTTTAGTCATTGTTTCGCATTTAAAGGTATATTATGTGATCTTTCAAGAGAACGCCCTCAACATCAAAAAAAAAATGAAAGCAGATTTTCTTGCATATTTACATTTCTGATCATAAATCGTACACATATAAAGTTATAGGGCGATACAATTCTTAATTACTTTAAAATCATGGTTTTAGAGTGAAAATAAACTGTCGGGTTAACACGACAGTTTATAGGCCCTATTTTCACTCTAAATTCACTCTAAAACCATGATTTTGAGGTAATTAGGAATCGTATCGCTCTGTAACTTGGAATGTATGTACGATTTATGATCAGAAAGGTAAATCTGCAAGAAAATCTACTTTCTAAAAAAAATCATGAATAGAGGGCGCTCTCTGGAAAAGATCACATAATATGCCTTTAATGTTTGAACAAATAATCTAGAATGTTTTTTGTTTATTAGTTAGATATTGTGTACCATACATGAATCCACTAATTATTCATTAATATCAAGCATTATTCAGTAAAATATTCAATATTGTGTTCGGTTTCAAAATGCAGTTAACTTTACCAAAATAGTCATAGTAAACAGTATCATGAAATGTCATGATTCTTTTTGCTGATGATAGTGAATAAATGCATCTATTGCCGCACACATTGGTTGCCTTCATATTCTGATAACAGATATTTTTAATAATTATTTTTCTTTGAGTACACTTTTTTTGACTCGCCCTGTATATCTCAAAATCAATATTTGTGACTTCCGACTCATTTTGCATGATCGCATCACATAAAAGGGGATTTGTCAAGACAAATTTATTCAATCTTAAAATTAAATTTTCTGTTAAGTTGGATGTTAGATTGGGCTTGGATTACTAACAATAACATGCTAGCTTGACAATGAGCAATGGCGGATAACGCAGTTACTTTCCGTTAGGTATTTTCTGGTTTCCGTTTTATTTGTTATAACTCAGAAGTGACTTAATTGTGTTATGTGTAGTAACTTATGTGCTCAATATAAGCATGGTTTTATTATTATTACATTCAAAAACTACCATGACTGCAGAATATCACATGTTATTTTGAATATTATTTGCAAATTATCAATACAATTCCAAAACAATTATTGCCTGTACATTTTCATGGCATTTTCATCTTATCTTAAATTTTACAGTCGAAAACGAGGTCATCAAGATCTTGAAGAAGAGGGCGATGTCTTCTTTCCCTCATCCAAGCGGAGAGATTTCAATTTCAGTGGGTAAGTATATTTAGTAATTTCTTATTTGTCTATTATAATTATCTTGATCAGCTTATTGGCTATTCTGAAAAGTATTCACCAGCATGGCCTGAAAAAATGTTTTTTTTCCTGGCAAGTGATTCCAAATTTCCCTACAAAATGGAATGCATTTCTTAATGAAAGAGTAACATTTCCCTCCAAATTCTCAAATTTCCCTGCAAGGAGCTTTCCGTATTGCCTACTTTTTCAGCCTGTGTTCACCAGGAAAAATATTGAACATGTTTCTATTCCATCACCAATGGTGATTCACCATCAATAATCATCACCACCATACAGGGTGGTCCAAAAAAAACTATACCCAACTTTGGAGGCCATTTTCTCCTAGATGATAAAATATTTTAGTAATTTGGTTTGCATATTATTAAAGCATATATCGTTGAGCATTATTGGTGAAAATAGGGAAGATATTACATTAATATTTTTTGAGATATTGCTATTTTTAGCGAGTATGTGTAAAAATGGCTTTTCCACGGGAGCTGTCAATGCATCAACATGATATGCACTTTTATGACAATATGATATGACACAATAATGTAATGACCCAAGACCCATTATAAGCAGTTAAGGATTAAGTTTAATAAGGTGTCTTGGGTCATTACATTATTGTGTCATATCATATTGTCATAAAAGTGCATATCATGTTGATGCATTGACAGCTCCCGTGGAAAAGCCATTTTTACACATACTCGCTAAAAATAGCAATATCTCAAAAAATATTAATGTAATATCTTCCCTATTTTCACCAATAATGCTCAACGATATATGCTTTAATATAAAATATTTTATCATCTAGGAGAAAATGGCCTCCAAAGTTGGGTATAGTTTTTTTTGGACCACCCTGTATAACCACTAAATCATGTTTCTACTCAGCACCAAAAGGCCAGCACCACCAAGTATAGGTCAATGTGTATGTGTTGTTTCGAGAGAAATTAGACAAATCAATGCACACGCGCTGATGTTGATGTGTGAATAGTGGCACGATCCCGCAGGGGAAGTGCTATTTGTGAGCATATCAACATTTGCGCAAGTGCATTGATTTTTATGATTGTTCGAGCAACAAAACATACACATGTATTGACCTAATTCATACACGATGCTATATACAAATCAAAATTCACAGTTTGAGCATAATTTTGGTCTAATGTAAAAACGAACGAAAACATGTATGTTTATATGTATGTAATGTTAACAATTTTGCTAACACCCGCAGTGAAAATCTGCGGACACACGATTCCTGAACAACGAATCAACACAAAGCGTGCGTTACGTGCATTGAAAGGCGCACGCGTGGAGTGCATTTAGACACTTTCAACGCACTTCGCATATTTTAGTTTCTTGCTTTCTGATTGGTTTGGCACTATTTAGAGTGAATGAATTTGTTTCGTTGTCCCGGCAGCCCGGGTTTGCCAATCTTTACTGCGGGTATTAGCAAACTTGCTCACATGTTTTTATTTGTTATTTAAGGAGATTAAAAGTATGGTATGCACAGAATTGCTCATTTTGTTTTGTATAGTGCCGAGTATGAATTAGGTCAATACATGCATATGTTATGTTTCTCGAAAAATTAGACAAACCAATGCACTTGAGTGCGGGGTCGTGCCATTATTTAGACATCAACATCAGCACCTGTGCATTGATTTGACTAATTTTTGTCAAAACAAAACATACACATTTATTGACCTACTGTATATAATCATTGCATGTTTGAGCTTATGCCAATAATGCCATTCTTCATGTGTCCTGCTCGCGAAATTTATTAACCGTAAACAACTTTTGGCCACTGTACATGTGTATACCAATCAGTCTCGTCATTGTATTATACTATACGCTTTATTCCGTCAAGGTATCAAATGTTGTTTATGGTAAATAATATCGCGTCCTGCTCATGTCATCAAAACAGAAAAACATCAAAGCAGAAACACATCAAAACAGTAGAAAATGCTTAAATCTGTGTATTCTAATTTTGTCATGAAATTCACTATCAACCATAATCTGTATTTTTGTTGTAATAATCATCTTGTTTTTATTAGCCCCACCTTACAGACAAATGGCCATGGAAGTACTGGACATGATGAAGTAGATGCAATGCAAATGCAAAGACAGCATTTATTACAGGTAGGACAATTTCCTTTGATTAAATTTAACCCTGATAAGGATTACACATTGGCGGAAAACTAACAAAGAAGGTCTGACCAGATTTTTTAGCTGACAAAATATTTAAAAATAATGTTTGTAACAAAATGATATAGTAAGGACCTTATCATTTTCATCATGCATCTATCTTTCAAATTCAAGTTTTCTGGTCCATGCATTTATGAGAGTTTGCATTTGGAGCCCATTGTTTTAACTACATATCAGATAAGGGTTTCATTGGAAAAAAATACCATATAAAAAGTTATTATTAAATACCAAAAATAAGAAATCAATAAGCTGCCCTTTGATCATATTTTCAGAAGTATAACTTTGACATTCTAAAATGTTATGGGTGGATAGGACTCTACAATTTCCCTTTTTCTTCTATCTGACCATCTAGGCTGGCGGTTCAGATTCCCATTTATCTGCTTCACCCAAGATGTTAGCAGAAGGAGGGGGTGGCCCCATAGTAACACCCTCAACACATCCTAGTCAACTACAGTTCATACCTCCACATCATCAGCAACAGCTTCAACACCATCCATGCTCCCCGACACCACCCCACAACGCACACGGAGGACATCTACCTGCAACACATCTCAGTAGTGGCCAAATCAACTTCCATGCTTCGACTAGCAGCGGCAGTTGCGATGGTCTCGGTATGCCAAATATACCAGTCAGTCCAGCCCATCAATCAGCGCACGATTTTAGCCATTTCAATAGTTTTACAAATTCCAAGTATGAGGACATCAATAGAATATTACGGGACGCGCATTTCAATAGAATAACTAGAATTAATGGTGTGGAATTATCACCAAGTGAACTACATCTATGATATGGTAATAAATTATAGTTAGTCGGTGTATTTAATTTTTTTTTTACTGTGTTTTGAAATGTTTATTTATAGCCAAAGAGGTGATAGGACATGAACAAACCAAACAATGTTATTGTGGTAAATGGTGAATGTATTGCGCATTATGAAAATACTAAGTAGACTAACACCAAGACATATTCTTAACCATAACCTTCTAGCATAACTAACTAGAGACTTCAGTATAGACTAGTAGAAAAGTGGTCTTGCAAATTAGGATTGCACCAGATATGCTTCTTAGTTATGAAGTTATTTAACTGTCACTGATATATGGTGTGTACATTTTACATATCAATTGGGAAAATGGACTACTACATTTCTAGGATAGTAATAACATGTATATTTGAGTGCAACCTATTTAAATGGGCCATTAGAGTGAACTTATTTTGTTCAGAACTCAACAGAGCCATGAAGGATTAAAAAACAGTTGGGTGTTAGTGTTGCTACATGTTCAATCATGCTTTACCTTTACAATTAGACTACTAGTTTCTTTTAGGCATGTGCACTGCTCCCTGAGGGGGGAGGGGGCACTCAACCCAGGGTATCCAAAAGAGATCTTCGGAACTGAATTGAGAGAACTTTATGAGGAAAAACAGGGTCTTAAGAACTGATTTTCTCGAAAAAGTAGGTCTTAAGAACTGGGTGGTTTTTTTTCTTAAGAATGCAAATTTTTCAAAAGATTGGAGCTTTGGATTGAAAATGTGGTGATGTTTTGGATTTTCAATAAAATGGGGGTCTTAAGAGCTGGTGCAGGCTCAAATGGGGGAGGGGTGTCTTAAGAGCTAGCTGAAGATGGTGACAAAAGGGTGTCTTCAGTGCGGCACATACCTATACCGCTTTCCAATGTCAGTGCCCCATAGTAGGCTAACTCTCCAAAGACAAAATAACTCCTTAAGGGCAGTGTCAACCCGGCACTTGTTTCAAAAATTGAATTTCATATTTCTCTATTATTTTATACTTTTATATGTATTCTATCATTACCATCATAAGTTACTAATCGGAAGCGATTATTTCCCGTTCTTTTGGGTGATTTAAAATTGTTGTTTTGGTAAGTTTGAGCCAGGAAAAGGCGCATGGTTATTTGGCGGGAATTCAAGCGGAGTTCCGCGCTTTTCAAATGCTGCGACAGCTGTTCGATCATTGCGTCGCGCGCTGAAACTTCCCGCGCGTAATACTAGACGCGCCGCTTAATATCCGCGACGTAGACGCGAAAAACAAAAGAGCGCAAAACAATGTCTAAAAATGTAAACAAAGGCCAATCTTACGATCATTTAAATTTCAGTTTTCTTCCAATTTCTTCACATTGTGACAATATAAATTGAATCTGATAGTTTATTATGATTGTTCATAATAGTATACTCGCTTTTTAGGTCACACGCCCCTGTATTCCGTGAACATTTAGCTTTAAATGGTGGAAAATGTCAATATTTTTACTAAATCGCTGTTTTCTAGAAGTTCAATTTTGAAGGAATTTTACGATTTTTCAGACAGCATAACTAAAAAGATATCAAACTATCAGGTAAGATTTTACTACCATTGTGTAGAGGACTTTCAGCGCTAGGAGGCAATTTTTTATTTTTTCGATTATGGAATTTAAACTCGAGATATGCATCCAAAACGTGCCAAAAATGTGATTTTTGAGATGAAAATCTCATTGTTGGCACTTTTTGGTCAATATTTTCAAAACTAAAAATGTTTAAGCAAAAAAAAAAAAGTGCCTCCTAGATAATTGACTTTAGATGATTTTGGTGAAATATTGAAATTTTTAATCAAAAACTAATTTTGTTAGGTTGTCTGAAAATCTTTGGCGCCAAAAAAGTGATTTTTGGGCAAAAATGTAGAAATCACCTTTTTTTTGGAAATTTAATACCAAATATAGATTCTCCGACTCATTTCATTTGATAAATTGTATACTTTTATGTACATTACATTATTAGTTTAAAAGTGACAGTGCTTGATAAATTTCATATATTTAGGGTTGACACTTCCCTTAAATCATTTCGGCTATTGCTACTGTTTATCTATGAAAGGTTTTTGAAGTGCATATTACCCATACCACACCCTTTTTTTTTAAAGAAATTGTGGCTAGAATGTAATATTTGTTTCAGTTGGGTTTTTTTCCTTCCTCACATGTTTGTACACATGCAAATTGAAATTTGCTTTGATGTAAAAAGCAATGGCATTGCTGTAATACTCTATTTCCCTTCCTCCGAACAGTGATGTAACTATACAGGCGCAACATTTACGCACGCATATATGTCTTCCTCCTTTCTATGTTTGAGTGTATAGGCCAGCGCTTTAAGTAGGCGTGCAGATTTAAGTACTTTGTTTTTTGTGGTGGTTTTTTTCTTCTTTTTTTTCTTTTTTCTTCACACAACTCCAGTATATGTTACAATTTGTTGTATTGGTAGAGAACGAAATTTGAATTATATTTTGCATTTCTGTCTCAGATTTATTAGTTCATTAAGATATATAGATAGTCTATTGAATGTTAGCATAGAATCCTGTATAAATTTAATTATTATAATAATCTTATAAAAATATATGAAAACAAATACTATTTCATTTGGTTAAAAAAATATTAGCATTGTTTTAATGGTTAGTGAGTGAATCATCCCTCATTAGATTTTAACCCCTTGAGAACTACCTGCCGATTGGTTAAAAAGATGGATACATCATTTGTTGCACCAATCAGAGACATTGTTTGAATTTAACTGTATCCCTGATAAAGGTCGGAGTGAAATCATTTTTAAGCAGTGTATTAATTGGTTATTCGAATGAGTAAATCTTGTAATCAACCAATAATAATAATAATAATAATACACAGCATTTATCACTGTTGCACAATCATAAACACTGTTAGATAGACAGGTAGTGCTCACAGGGTTAATAATACAAATTGTATCAGCTTATTTCCCTGGCTTATTTATTTTCTTTTTTTCCCTTTTTTTCTAGCTGAATTTGTATCAATTCTTGGTATTTTGTTGGGGCTGCTTTGCTAATCGTTGCAGTATGGTGCAGGAAAACTTCTCAACTTAAATGTTGCATCTCCGATTGTCGAACTTGTCCCCTTCACTCTCCACCCCAAACCAAATATTTTACAAGAAGTAATCCACAAAGGAGAACATCTGTAAATTTGCAAAGTCGAAACTCAATGTTTTTTTTCTTCTAAAAATCTCATTTTACTAGCACTGAACAAACTGTATTCAGGGAACGTGGTTCCAGTTTTATCAAGGATGGCACAATTAAGTGTTTTACCTAGAAATACACTTTTGGCTGCATACAAACTATTAAACCCATCCTAGTTTCCATACTTGTAAAATAAAGTAAAGAACCCCCCCCCCCCCCCCCCCCCAACCCCAATTTTTTTTTCTTCATCTAAGGTCAACTCATACTATGGTTTGTTAAATGTTTTATACCACAATTCTTTGATTGTTTTATAAGGGTAAAACTAATTCCTGACTTCCAGGTAAACTTTAAAAAATGGGAAAGAAGTTTAGTACTAAAATGAAAGTCACATGTATAAAATGGGTTCGAGCCACAGCTGTGAAAGGGATAGTGTCGTATGACTTTGACATGGAAATGAAAAAATAAAACAAAGTTGTTTTGATGTACATTGTATCGTCTATCCATGATTCCTCATGCACAACTACAAATTGTCTTTGAGCTATATCATATTATTTATTGAACAAACATGCATTAAGCATCTTATTGCATAGCTGTATCTTAACAGTTCATGCTGCATGAAATGCTTGATTCTTGATTACGCACTTTTCCCATGACAACAATACCTATGAGCGTGATTGGCTGATGCCCAGTAATATATTTGTGAACAGGTGGCTGTGTCATGCATAATTCCATGCAACAGCATGGCTCCAAATCCTCCTATAAACTCTTTGAGTTGCATATCAGTTTATTGTACATTATACACATGTTTGTTCAATAATAAATCCGAATGGTGTTAACACTTTCCACGTGGCTATTAGTTTTACCATTTTAAAAAACTAGATTTTTTAGAAAACTTTACCAAAGTCTATCTCAAAGATTACTGAACCAACCAATACTAGGCATATTTGTACTTATTTTAATGCCTTTCTCCAAATATGGTAATGAAATTCAATAATTTTGACATTTTTGAAAACATTTGTGACATTTTAGAATGTCGTCTGCAGATGCCTGCCGCGTGGAAAGTGTTAAGTTATGAAGAAATAATATGCCTCGAGGTGTGCTCAGGTGTTATACACCTATCATTAAAATGTTGTGTAGATCCTGGGGGGGGGGTACTCACATATGTCATATATATCAAGTTTATGGGGCTTATTTTGCCAAAAAAATACCTAAATATGGGGTATGATTTTGTTGCTGGAGAACTGAAACAACCATAACTATGGGTCCTATTTTGCGGAAATCATGAAAAAACCATTGTACATTGTACACTTGTTTGCTCAATAATTAATACAATGTTATCAAGTTATGAAGAAATGTTGTGCCCGGAGGTGTGCTCAGGTGTCATTCATCAATTTTGAAAATGTGTTAACTCCCATGTAAAGTATATATGGATGTGCTGCATAGATTAATCATTTTTTGGCAAGAAATCCCTAAATATGGGGTAAAATTTTGTACTGGAAAATACCTAAACATTGGTCCTGTTTCCTGAAAATCAAAAACAAACCGTCAAATCTGCCATTTTTGAGGTAGAAAACTCCCTAAATATGGGTCCTAAAATTGTGAAAATCATGAGGAAAAACCCCCAGTCAAATCAGCTATGTTCTTTTCCGGTAAAATATATCATGGGTCATGGTTTAAACCTCCAGCAGCACACACCCATAAAAAATGAGTACCTCCCCTGTATAGATGTGTGTTTCTTGAGGGATTCGCACAAGAGTAGACATTTAACACAATAAGATGCTGAAGACACCGACATTATAAAATTGTATTTATTTGGTTTTGTTCGTTTTTCTTCAAATGTTACTAGAACAACAATAAGACTACTCAAAATCAATTCATACTTCAAATACAAATGCTTTGTCTGCCCAAACCTAATTAAATACAACACATAACATAACAAATTATTTATATACGATAATGAATGTTATATTGATTATATATAATTAAGATAGTGTAGTATAAAAGTATGTGGTGTTAAATTGGGGCTGGGGAGGAGGGGTAGGAAACCCTCAATCTAGATTCCTACTACTGTTGGCTAAGTAATCAGTTGCTAATAATAATATCAATCCATTTTGAAAAATGAATGTGTTATTGCCCTTGTTACTCTCATTTGAATTGTTGAGGATTTTGTGTGTTGCACACCAGTTCTTGGAGTACTGTAAAACCAGAAATATTCGCACACATTTAAATTTCGTGACGTGCACTTACTCGCAAAAATGTCATGACGTGAATATTTTCAATCTACCTTGTAAGTTACACAATCTAACTCCAAAGTTTACATTTGGGAAATTATCGTGCCGTGAATTAGGCCAGTATTGCTGATTCGTGAAATTTTAAACTTCCGAACATTTCTGGTTTTACAGTATTTGCTGTATTTGGCCCTTTAATAATAGCTATAGAACCTCAATTTAATTACTGATGCGGGACATTTGAATAAAGTGATCATTGCATGGTTCACATTGTCTTATATTGTACTATATTTCATTTAACATACTAGTAAGATGAAACATGACCTTTTAAGATATATAATTATTTTGAAATGTGAAAGGTCATCATAATCCTGTTTATGTTACCCTGAACAGACTTTTAATTCTATAGTTTATTCGCCATAACATAGAGCATAATCTTTGTTAATGTCCATTAATTTTGCATCATATTCTTTTGAAGTGATGTTCCATCTTTCGTTGAACAGACTATAGCTAATCACAAATGATATGAACCACAGATAATACGGGAAGCAGTAGTTTTACTGCTGGTACACCACGGTATGCTGACTGCCATCAACTTGGTGCATGCATGTATTTGGTGGTCCATCCACGACGAACCCAGCGTAAAGTCACCAGGATATTATATATATGGGTCAAATAAACTGACAGAAATCAATAAAAAAAATACAAGATTTTTCAGACCAAATGTACATTTGAGTACTGAAAAATCAAAATAATGGTACTTAAAAATCCTTTATATTGATTTGTGCTTGGTTTATTGACCTAAATCTCCAAATATGTATTGGCAACTTTACACTGGGTTCGTCATGGATGGTCACATATCGAGGGCTTAGAAACAAAAAGGCCTTATCTCCATTTTGACCATTTTGACCATTTTGAGAAATAGACTATTAAACACTTTGGGCAGATAGAGATGAGATCTGGCCTTATGATATTGGCTATAACTTTGAAAGGGGTTGTGTTATGGAGATAAGGCTGTGTAACTGGAAGGAGAATTTCTTTCTGAACATTTTGATACCATAATCTCATTTTTGAAAAAATGGAGATGAGGCCTTCTGGTTCCGAGCCCTCGAATGATGAATCTGTTATATAGACTAAAAGTAACTTGTGGCACCCATTCCAGATACAGCATGTTTTTACTGCAGTAACATGATGGCATATAAGCCTTGCAACTAAAACTTCATAATGTAAAATGGCATTATAAGTATTTGATATGAAAAATGTAGAGGGCTTGTGTCTTCCTGGTAACAGGCACTTATACTTGCAGGTGGATATCATGAATATATGGACTTTCAGAATGGATCCATAGGAGACGGGGGAATTTCTGTTCTACAGGCCTGCCGACCGACCCAATTTTTTTTAAGAATAAGTGAAAACACTTTCTGTGCAAATGAATATCGACCAAAAAAAAATCTTTGGCTCATCAAAAAAAAGCAACATTTTTACAGATTTTAAATATTTTTTATGGCCATTTTGAAGGGGCAAAGCATGCCCGACCGACCCAACCTGAGAGGCCCGTTTGCCTGCAGAAGAGGCTTTAGGGTTTTTTGTCGCCTATTCAAGTATTTCTCTTGACTCACGGATACCTTAAACAAACAAGTATTCAACAATAAATGTCCTATTTTTCCCTACTGTAAACAAATATTTCCCACAGGAAGTTTCACAATTATTACTTAAGCAATGCAGTAAGGATAATATCTGCCTTTAAATAGAGGTGTTCCCAGGAGCATTATTGAAAAGATAGATTTCTACCATTAAGTATGGATCTGACAAGAACATTGGTATTGTAAAGGCCTCTCACAAACGATGTTGAGTTTCCTGTTGCCGCCCGCGTCCAAAAACGGGCCTCGTCACTTACTTTAATTATTAATTATTTACACTTTCTGCCACAAAAAAACGATGTTTCTTCATCGAAATTCACCTTTTTTTTACCCGTGTTGTTACTACAAATCACGAAATTCTTCGAAAAGCACTTACAATACATTTATGATGGTCAACATACAATATTGACCTTTAGAGCCAGTCGATTCATCTAAATACTGAAGCGTCTATTACAGTTCTATATCACAATAATTAAAATATCAAATAATTAATCATTAATCATTAAAAGTCACCTCGTCCCTTTTTTAAAACCTGCAACAGGAAACTCAACATCGATTGTGAGAGGCCTTAAAAGCTGATACAAATCGTCGCTGTTCTGACATACCGGCACATCTCTTTACTTATTTCTGTTGTGATGTGCGGTATGTCAGAACAGCGACGAAATGATACACATGTTTGACAACAATAGATTTAATAATTGATAACCTTAAAAATAACTGTACTTTTTTAATGTTTTCTTATTGCTACTTGTTGTGGTCAAAAACTATTAAAGGCTTCTTGTATTTGACCAAAAACGGAGGTTCTTCTAAAATGGACTTGCATATACATACATGTAGAATAACATTTAGAATTGACAATCATTTCACATAGTTATAGAACTCTTTTTTCTCTTCTATTTTTTAACATTGACTTTATTATTAGTATAAGTATTCTGACCTCATTCATAGTCAGTCAATTGTATTTTGTTAAAAAGGTTATCTTAACACAGCAGGTTAGCTTATCCATAAGGCTGATGAAAGTTGATTCCATGTTTCCCGTAACCCGCCCGCGTTTGGTTTTTTCGACCACGTTATGAATGCCAAAATAGCTCAAATTCATTCATTATTTGATATTTTCCATTTTTTCCGCCGTTTTTGAGATATTGTTGAAGTTTTTCGGTGTTTTCCTTAATTTCCTTCATCGAACATCGCATTTTGTTTACATTCTGAATCAATTGGAACCTAAAAATAGAAATCGACTTCGATGATCACCTAAGCATTGGTGAAATGGTCGTTATTTTGTAAATAATGAACTGCTGCAAAATATTGAATAATGAATAATGAAAAAGTTACCTCATTATGGTTTGAACCAAATGTTACGGGAAACATGGAATCAACTTTCATTAGCCTAACATAATATTAATAATAACATTTTTTTATATAGGCAAACTTTGAAAGATAAAAATGAGATATTAAAACCCAACCTAGTGAACCATTTCAAAAAGTCAGATATCACTTACAAGTTCAAAATAAATATTGGTGTCTTAAATGGTGCTAGTGAGCAATCCTTAAAACCACTAGGAAATAGTTTGTTTCCTGTAGCCCTATCTACAGCATAAACAAACACTTGTCAACTATGTTTTAAAGCACGAGTATAGTATGATAACAGTGCTTTTCTACAGTGCCTGTATTCAGAGCATTGATACTCACGGTGTTGGGTGGGTAGCATGAGCATTGACAGACCTTTGAAACTTCCTGGGTATATAATTAAAGGATTACTTATGATATTTTATAATTCAGTTATGGAAATTTGATCTAGTTCTCGAGTTTCTGAAGCGAATATATCCATTTGATTATCACAGGGGGGAGGCCCTTAAGTATAACAAGCTCATGCATGCAAAACCAAAACTGTTTTTTGTTCATGTCAGCTCCTAAACAAGTTATGGGCTCTGGACAAATAAACTGAGATATGTAGCAATGATTTGGGCCCTTTTAACCCCTAAACATTTTGGGGCTCTTTTAACCCCTAAACATTACTTATGTTAAACATTACTTATGTTAAGTCTCCATGGATGTGCACGCTTTCTTCTGCGTTCAAAGGCATATTATGTGATCTTTTCCAGGGGGCGCCCTCTATTCATGATTGTCCTGCTACCAGGACAATTCATTTTCACTCTATTTTCACTCTAAAACCATGATTTTGAAGTAATTAGGAATCGTATCAATCTGTAACTCAGAATACATTTATAATTTATGATCAGAAATGTAATTCTGCAAGAAAATCTACTTTCTAAAAAAAATCATGAATAGAGGGTGCCCCCTGGAAAAGATCACATGGTATGCCGCTAAGTGCCCTCCCTCTGGGTTATCACTGCAATTTTAAAATGCTTGAAGATTGCGTTAAATGTCAATCCAACATGCTATTACCATTTGCAAATCTGATTGACCAGTCCCTCAAAGCAATATTTACCAAAGTGTTATTTAAATGAAAATTGTATTCTTTTGACTGCATGGAAGACATGGTTCTTAACAAGTATATTAAGGGAAGTGTCAACCCTATTATTTTGATGATCAACTTTTGCTTCTAAGTTTGAGAATATTTAATAAAAGTACATAAAAGTATACATTTATAGAAAGAAAATTTGATAAGGAATCCGATGGTGATATCAATGTGATACCAAATAAACTAAATTTTGAGAAATGAACCAAAAAGCAATTTTTTTACCCCAAATTTTTCAGACAGCATAACTATAAAATAAAAAATGGTAATTTGTTCTAATAAACATTTTTGTAAACAAGACAATTTTGTCTAGGAGGCAATTTTTTCTTTTTCCAAAATAAGGCTTAGTTTTGGAAATATTGCTAAAAACATCGGAAAAGTGTAAAAGTCGTGTTTTTTTGCATACATTTCGCTAGAAATGGATGCATATCTCGAGTTTAAAATCCATAATCGAAAAAATAAAAAAATTGCCTCCTAGTGCTGAAAGTCCTCTACACAATGTTAGTAAAAGCTTACCTGATAGTTTGATATATTTTTAGTTATGTTGTCTGAAAATTCGTAAAATTCCTTCAAATTTGAACTTCTAGAAAACATCGATTTAGTAAAAATATTGACCTTTTTCACCATTTAAAGCTAAATATTCTCGGAATACACGGGCGTGTGACCTAAAAGGCGAGTATACTATTATGAACAATTGAAATAAACTATCAGATTCAATTTATATTGTCACAATGTGAAGAAATTGGAAGAAAACTGAAATTTAAATGATCGTAAGATTGGCCTTTGTTTACATTTTTAGGCATTGTTTTGCGCTCTTTTGTTTTCGCGTCTTCGTCGCGGATATTAAGCGGCGCGTCTAGTATTACGCACGGGAAGATTCAGCGCGCGACGCAATGATCGAACAGCTGTCGCAGCATTTGAAAAGCGCGGAACTCCGCTTAATATCCCGCCAAATAACATGCGCCTTTTCCTGACTCAAACTTACCAAAACAACAATTTTAAATCACCCAAAAGAACGGGAAATAATCGCTTCCGATTAGTAACTTATGATGGTAATGATAGAATACATATAAAAGTATAAAATAATAGAGAAATATGAAATTCAATTTTTGAAACAAGTGCCGGGTTGACACTGCCCTTAAAGGTGTTCTATGTCAATTTCTTTGAAAAATATTGCCATGCTTTAATGTTCAAAGAAGTCCCCGAAAGGTTACATTCTTGTTGTTATCTTGAAGCTCTTGTTATTTGGGCTGAAATGGGAACATACCATCAAAGAACAATAACAACAAAATTGTGAACAATCACCTATCAAATTTGAATTCTGTATAAAAATGAGCCATCCAGACATTTCCAAACTGTTAATTTTTGTGTCAATACTTTTTAGTAATGGACCAAAATATCACATTATTAGAACACACAAAGGCAAACAGTCATCTTTTTTATTATTTTTTTAATAACTTGTAGCATTATATCTGCAATTTATTGTACGGTAAATCTTTGAATGTTATTTTCGAGATCAAAACGAAGTTGTGATAGAAGAAAAAAATATTGCATGACTTCAAGATGACAATAGAATTGTTACAGTTGAGTGATTGTATACCAATTTAGCGAAATCTGATTTGATATCTCAAAACAGACAAACTCGGGTACAAGGTTACAACCTAGGAGACTTGATGAAACAGTAAATAAACACCTACACTTTTTAAAACCATATATGTCGACATATTATTATACATGTTATACATAGATGCTACATGCAACATTGTATTACAATATCTTATTTCATCTCTATTGTCAATAGATTATAATATACTATATAATTTATTGTTGTGTGTTTATTTTTATTTTCATTTATGAATGTTACATATTGTAAACTACATTATATACATAAATAACCTAATAAATCATCTGTTTTTGAACTGAATAGATGTCTCTCTATTTGATTTTTAGAGGTGTGTACTATAGTAGTTTGTTTGTTCAGTTCCAAATTGGCGAGAAATGTTCTGTGTTTATCTCTCCGCGCCTAAAAGTAATCCATGCATACATGCATGGTTTGGACACAAGTTATGTCGTACGCACGCATCACGCATATGATACACAGTGCGCTTGTTGCCTTCAGGGTGCGCCTGCGTCCTTCTGTATTCATTCGCTGCTGTAAGGAGGCTTCACCAATTTGGAACTGATCAAACTATAAACATACATAATAGTTGTCTCTGGTTACAAGTTACATCTCATTGGCTGAAAACCCCTAGCTTTTAAGACGAATGCATAAACAACTATTTAAATATAGTATGATGAATAAATATTTATTTTCAGAAATGGCAAAATTCTACAAATTGACAAAAGGTGTGTGTCATGGTTTACCAGATGAGTGAAAAGAAAGCACATACTCGAAACCCAACATCCAATTGGATATACCAGTTAAAATCCATTCACCCCCTATGGAAGACATGACCTGAAATCTTCAACACCGGGTGTGTGGATTTCAAATGGGTTTTATCTGCATCGATGACTCCATTTCAAATTCACACTCCCTGTGTGGAAGATTAAGGTCATGTTTCCCATAGGGGGTGTATGGATTTCAAATGGAATAGCTAGCTTGATTAAACTTTCATCAGCTTACATACCGCTATACATATTGTTGTTTTGTGCCTGTGTTCTAAAGGGAATAATACAACAGTAAAAACAAATGAAAAGTTGTATCTTTTCACTCCTTTATAGATAGATTTTTGCACACTCATCAGTAAGTTCACATTGAGCAGAGTATTTTGGGATATGTTTTCTTTTAGTTGCTATAATTTCATCACAATATTCAGCAATTGTGATACAATTGGTTTAATAACATTTTATTTTTGCTATACTTTAAGTCGAGTTTGTCAGTCCTAATAGCTGTGATGCAAAAACAAATTGAGTATTCATCCCTGTTGCCAGATGTAAGACCTCACTTTTTTATGAATTTTATAAGACCCAAATGAAATGCTGCCATCTTGTGCTCGCCATTCTGCAAGTCTCATATATTTTCATTGCACTCTATTCCTACCCACATACAATATTACTATTAGGTAACAACATTATAGCTCGTTTATACATGACATTTATACAAATTTTACATTATAGAAACATTCAACCTGAAATTAATGTTCATTCGACTGAAATTATACCATTACGTTTTCACTAATTCACGCCAATCTGAATATTATTGCCAATTGTTATAACCTTCTACATTATGTATCTCATACATACATATCTCATACATAAAATGTCATGAACATCGAATCGAAACTCAGAGTAACTTTCTCGGAAGGTCTAAACTTTGAATTTTTTTATCTCATACATACATATACAATGTACATACATACAATAATTATTTGTGACAAGTATTTGTGATGCACCATTCCCCGGAGGTGAATTTATTAACCATAAACAACATTTGGCAAAACACTGTATACATACCAATCATATACGCTTTATTCCGTCAAGGTATCAAATGTTGTTTACGGTAAATAAATATCGCTCCCTGGAATCGATGCGTTTACAAAGCTACAAAATAGCGTAAGAACAATAAATTACACTGGAACCTCGTTAACACAAACTATGTGAACACAAAATTCCTGTTAACACAAAGTGTTATTGACGTCCCAAGCTTATATTTTACCATCATAATATGACTGGATACTTGACACAAATTCCTGTTAACACAAGCTAAAATGCATGGCCCAGGCAACTTTGTGTTAAGAGGTTTAAAATAATAGTACAAGAAGCAAACAATTAGTTTTGAAACAAAAATGTCTTAAAGGTATATTATGTGATCTTTCCAGGGAACGCCTCAACATCGAAAAAAAAATAGAAAGCAGATTTTCTTGCAGATTTACATTTCTGATCATAAATCATGCATACATTCCAAGTTACAGGGCGATACGATTCTTAATTACTTCAAAATCATGGTTTTAGAGTGAAAATAAACTGTCGGAATCCCGACAGTTTATATTTTCCACTCCAAATTCACTCTAAAACCATGATTTTGAGGTAATTAGGAATCGTATCGCTCTGTAACTTGGAATGTATGTATGATTTATGATCGGAAATGTAAATCTGCAAGAAAATCTACTTTCTAAAAAAATCATGAATAGAGGGCGCTCTCTGGAAAAGATCACATAATATGCCTTTAAGTGCCTTCTTGAATTGAGGGCAACAACAGAAACAGACTGTCTAATATATAATTATATAGGAAGATCATTCCAATATCTAGATGCACAAACAGTATAAGTCCTGTCACCAGACTCTTAGTGATCTCTATAACCATAACCGTCAGCAGACTCTTTGATCTCTATAAAACCATAACCATGTACAGTATTACAGAAATCTTGCCCTAAAAACACCAACATAATATGGACGTGGACATAATTGTGATATTTTTCATGTCATCTCCTTATATCATTATCAAAGGCATATATTGAGGTAGAGGAGAGAACAATGTTATTTACCCTCGTCCTAGTTTTCTGGTGCCTTTTACATATGCATACATTGGTTACTGTCACTGGTGTTCCTGTAATATCGGTCGCTGATTATTCATGAAATGTGCATCACAAGATTGCAAAATACAGGGTGTCTTACAAGATTGCAAAATACAGGGTGTCTTACAAGATTGCAAAATACAGGGTGTCTTACAAGATTGCAAAATACAGGGTGTCTTACAAGATTGCAAAATACAGGGTGTCTCAGAATGATTTATACCGGGAAAAGTTACATTTTTTAATTGGCTATAAATACTATTGTTGGGGGTCAGGATATTTGTAATTGTTACATCTTATATATTTTTAGCTTTCTTAAGGATTTTGGATTTTTTTAATTGGATGTTTCTAAATAGAAATTACAGAATATCTCGTAAAATGGTAGATTCAAAGTTTGATCGAAACAATCTCTTTTGAAAATCTTTAAAATCACTATAACCATGTTCAGCAAAATGTCGTGATTTGATATGTCCTGTTTCGATTCCGACGAAGGTGATTGCTGTCTGTCAACTGTTTGTAATGTTTTTTAACACTTTCCATGCGGCTATTAGTTTTACCATTATACAAAACAGATTTTCAGAAACCCTTCCCAAATCTCAAGGATTACTGAACCAATACTAAGCATGTTTGTACTTATTTCGATGTATTTCTCATGGTGTGATTCCAAATTTAGTAATGATATTCAATCATTTTGACATTTTTGAAACATTTTGTGAAATTTTGGAATGTCATCTACAGGACGCCTGCCGCGTGGAAAGTGATAAGTAGTTGTATGATGTAAAGGAATTGTTCAAAATGACTGACTAATACGACAATCCTTTCTTTGGCTGTTGTTATAACAGCGCTGGGAAGTTAATCATTTGAAATGCGCTGAATTTTGAAAACAGCGTTTTCATCGATTTTTAATAATGTCATGCCTGCCATACATAAACAAAAGCGATATCTTAATGAAATTAACAGAATAAGTATAGGGGACACGTCAACCATTGTATGTATTACAGCAATTAAATAAAGATACACTGTTGTTTCATTGGATCATTCTGGGACACCCTGTAGCATGTGTAGTTTGGAAGCATAAGTGTTTATCCTTGGTGTAAGACAGCATGGAATTAACCTAGCACAACATATTTTATGCGCCACCATTTGAGAAGGCATGGATTAAAGGGATTATACAGCTTTATTTTGTAATGGGTCTTGACACTAGACTAACTTGAATGTCTTACACCTAGGATATGCCAGCATAAGCCCTGAAAGGGCAAAACGGTTTCGAGAAAGACCTCCTAACAAATGTTACAATTATGGAAATGTCATTACAAACCACGGCATTTATATTATAATTTCCGATGGATATTTTGTTAAACATTTGATTTGTTAAACATCCATCAAAGCATTATATTTGTCAGTCATTAACGATACGCGAATGTCATGGGATCGAGCATTGACCCTCTAGTGTCCATGTTTCGAGCCTATACTGGCCACCACTCTAACAACCTAATGATTATAGTGTTCTACCTTGTTAACTCGCAAATGTCAGGATAAGGAGCAGATTTGAAAATCATAGGCTTATTGCGACACGCCCACCTTCATGTTCCTCTGTACAGACTGTAACAACAACAAAACATTTTACAAACCGTATTAAAGGGACAAAATCAAAATAGTGTATTATTAGCCAATCATCTCAACTACTACAAACAAACAATCTTTTTAATGTTCAAAACCGGTGAAACACAGGCCCAACTCATTTTATTACCTCTTTGTTCAGATGGACATAACTTTTTATATAAAAGCAATTATAAATCCAATAAACCCCAACTAAATTGTTTCACATTTACATAATGTGTTTTGGTAACCAATAATATTATTTATTTCGCACTAGAAAAGTAATGTTACTGAAGTGTATAATTTATTCTTTTCTTGGAGATATGTAATTGTACAACGTTTTATTGTTACAGTCTCTATACTATCTTACTTAAAATTAGAATAGTCCTTCTGGAATAGAAGTCGTAGCTCTGAGTTTCATGCTTTCGCAATCGTCAGACGACAAGATATTGCACTTTGGCTGCAAAGTGCAAGTCAACACAACATATCTTGCCTAGATCTATGCAATATATGGTGTCAAGCAAGCAGACCAGACTATACTTTATATAGAAGAAACATATTGATTGCCGCAATCAAGTGGAAGCAACAATTTGTTGGAAAGGTTAATTCTTATTATGTTCCCAGTCCCTTAACACTTTTGAACCGGTGATTTGACATTTCGCCGGTAATAAATCATCTAAGAATGTGTCTATTTCCCACTATGTGGTCCAATTAAAAGACGGCAAAGGACATAATTATGCCCCAAGGGCATAAACTAACCTTCATAACCCTGAAAATGGACCCCATAGTCAGCGGCTGACAACATCTTAGATGATTTATTACCGGCGAAATGTCAAAATCACCGGTCCAAAAGTGTTAAGGGATGGGAACGTTATTTTCTTAAGATTCGATAAGTTTC
Organism: Ophiura sarsii; assembly: GCA_035610835.1. Taxonomy (NCBI): domain Eukaryota; kingdom Metazoa; phylum Echinodermata; class Ophiuroidea; order Amphilepidida; family Ophiuridae; genus Ophiura; species Ophiura sarsii. Next base: position 91,395,994 of record CM069441.1, on the reverse strand, counting down.
ATTCAAGCTTCAGCAGAGCAAATCACCTCATGCTCATGAACCGCGGGACAACTTTTTCGTTTAAGTTTGTATCGTGTTATGTTTTCTCGGTTGTTTCTTTTGAAAGTAAGACTATCATTGTAATGTGAGCTCTGCTCCTATGATAAACTTTCTTCACTCGGACACGATAACATGACATTCGCGTGAGAACAACGTAGAACACAAATGACTTAAGTCGTAAACATTTACATAATATTATTACCCACCCCGCCCTTTCTTTCATAGTCACAATTCTATTTCATTTTCCTCTTCATGACACTCACGTAGTGGCGTCATCTGTAGCGTCGAATCTTGCGTCGTGCTATCTGGAGAACTGGAATGACCCGTAGGTGATCTAACCATGAAGTCTCGACGCCGTTCTCTCTCGCTCTTCAGCGCCATTTTCTCCAACTTGATGTAGAGATATAGGCAACCGATACCCGTTGCATCGGTTATGAGAAATCCCATTACTCCGAATACGAATGAGTAACCATAACTGTATGTAAGGATACGATATAGAAAAGGAATTAATTAAAAATGATATTGAGGTTTCTTTGTGTACAAATTCAAAGGGAGTGAAAGATGTTACTCACTGTTTAAAGGGATTGTTGTTTCTACTAAAAAAAACCCAGCAAAACTTGATTAAAACAATGTTTTAAATATATTGGAATACCACCCTTAACCATGTAAAATGCAGCATTTTTGAATCATGTTTTGTGTACAAAGAGGGCTGCTTTTTCTTAATCCTTATAGGTGTAAGTTCATACATGTAATACAATTGTAAAAATATACAAATCCCAGTTTTTATCATATACTTTTGTAATTGAGGGCGCTGCCTCCACCACATCTTTTAATGCCCCTTTAATGACATTTCGCTACACCGCTGGTAGCTTCATCAAACTGGCAACTCTGATTCCTGCTTACTGATGTGGTTTTTTATAGCACTGTTACCCGTCGCAGCGAAGGAAGCTATCTGGATCAAGAGTTGAGACACTCAACAAGGACGAGGGGGCCTACAAACTGCATAACATCTTCGATCAGCTCATCCTGTCCACGCCCTCTACGACGGGTAACAGTAGGTATAAAAACCCAGTGAACAGGAATAAGAGTTGCCAGTCTGATAAAGCTACCTGCTTGGTAGTGAAACGTCTTTCACTTCCGTTGGATTTGTACACAAAGAAACCTCAATATTATAACTACAAACAATCCAGATGAATCAAAGTATATGTTATTCAAAATGAAATCGATGATCCACTCGTCGAACACCATCTAACATAAATAACATTCATTTTCATGACAAGTTTTATATATGATTTAGAAAAAAAGAAATTCTCCTATTTTGTAGCAGCTTCGTCGACACGAAATTATGGAATTAGTAATAAATGAAAAAATTATGCAAGTCAGTGTCATAAGGATGTTGATGATGTTTTTAAAAATGGCACGACCGAGCAGAAATGATGTTACTCCAACAGAGTTGTATTTACTTTTACTTCTCAGCAACTGGTTGACCCAGTTGGCCTGTTGATGCTTTCCAAGAAAGAGATGAACATCTTCGATCGATAAATGCAAGTAGATTATCTTTAGTTTATCCATGCATAGCCATGTGCAAGACTAAAAGAAGAATTGCACCTGGCCTATTTTACATTCAATTGAATTGGTGCGTGAATTTCAAATCATTGCATGAACCGTGTTACCAAATTAGCGTACATAATCATGAAACAGGTGTGTCTTCTTTCTGTTATAATTTCTGACAGTGGCGTAACCAGAGGGGGGGGGGGGCCAGATGGCTTTCCCCTCGATGCCCCCCCCCCCCCCCCCCCACCCCCAATGAAATGACAAACTCTATGTTCACGATGACAATAGAATATGTTCCCTACAATGATGGTTGCTATAAACAGGATACAATACTATTGCCAATCTAATTATTTCGGCAAACGTATTATTAAACTCAAACGAATTTGTGATTATATCGCGGCATTTTGGAACTCTGCACCATAATATTCAAACTCAACTCGAGGCATCACATTGTTGACACCCCTCTTATAATGAACTTGATTTTATGCAACAAGTGTCGCCTTGAAAGCGATGCCTCATGCATCACAAAGTATCCCATGGGCAAATTTGTCACTTTACTCCCATCCTATGTACGTCTTTAAATATTTCATACATCTATACATAAATGTCACCGGAATCTAGGTAGTTACTCTACCCTGTATAATATATTCCCAAAATATTATATTATAAAGGGTGATGGAATATGAGTATGTACTATTCTTGATGTTAATCACCTAGACACCGAATTTGAAGTAGATCGAATCTTATTGGATTTCATCCCACAGGCCTCCATAGATAACTTCGACTGCATTAATTTCCACTTTGTATGCATTTATGTATCGGTGCTAAATTTGTACGGCATAATTATGTACATCCTCGGTATGCATTCAGAATATCATAATAATATCATTGGATTATTGAAATGTTGGCATCTCTAATTCGTAACAACATTATTCACTATATCTAATTGTAAGTAAAACATGTATACATGCCTGTATAAAACAAGGTTCACTATCTCCAATTCTGTAACTCTAAAATAGGGTACAATATTTTTCATTCTAGATGTGACGCGATCAAGCGGAATGAGTTGGATGTCTGAAATATCGATTTTGAGTTGTATAGGTTAAAAGAAGTAACAAATTCGTATGTTTTACTTTGTTTTCTCAGTTGGTGAATTGCGTGTAACTAAATACTAGATGTTAAATTTTAGTGGGATTTTGACCATCCTGTAGCATTTTCCATCTGATTTTAATTGATGGACACATATCAAAATTGAAAAGTACCGACATGTGACTTATTTCGCTTGATCACGTCACAAATAAGTTTCGTTCTATCCCCGGGTTCTATCTAAATCTATTGAACGTTCTCTATTTAAATGGGTCGGAATGAGAGAGCGTCAGAAGTATATAATGCTGCACTACCTTAATGTATAGTTTACACCACATTTACAAGAGAAGCATTTGTGTATTTTACCAAGCGGTAAATATTAAATCAGCAAATTTGTTTTTGCCGTTTTTGAATCATTTTAAAATACCAATTTTCAGGATACTTTCAAAAGCTGACAATTTAAGAATATAGTAAAGGAAATATGATATTGCATCTGCCTGAGACGATATTATGTTGAGTGGAAACTATCGTGAGTGGCACTTTGATGCTTACGATTAGTGTTTTCGCAAATGTTTTACTGCAACACTTTTATAAGTGCATAAGCCTACTACATTATTTGTCAGCATATATATTTATTTCATGACTTGTAACATTACTAGGTACAATCACAAAACTGGATATACAGGGTGTATCAGAAAGAACTGTACCGAGGCAATATGATTTATTTACGGTATGAATTCGATTGATATTGTTCAAACTGTTTTCACAAATATCTTGCGCAAACGCCCAGCTTTCATAAGAATTTTAAATTTCGAAAATCGGACATTTCTGATGGAAAATACAGACTTTCTGGTAAAGATGGTAGATTTCAATTTTGGTCGAAATGATGAATTTAAAAATCTGTGAAATTACTAACCCTACCTGAGATCCATCCGTCCATAGGACAGGGCTTATTTTTGGTCGCCATATCTCAACTTTTCACATCACTTGTATAACTTTTTATTATTTGCATACTTTTATGGGTGAAATTTGGAGATACATTTTGATTTTTAATCCGCAAATAAACCAAGATTTGTTCTGCTTGAGTGGTTTTAACTTTCCTTTCTTTGGCGGGAGTTTTGAATATTGCTTATGTGGTGTGGGCTACATTGTTTGAAATGTTGGGTAAGTGGTAGAGAGGATTGATTGAAATTGAAAATACGATTTTCATCGATTTTCGATTATGTCTTGCCACACGAGAACAAAAAGAGATATCTCAATGAAATTAACATATAATATAGGAAACATGTTTACCATTATATTGCAGGTGTTTAAATTTAAAACAATAATCATTTTGTATTTTTTATGTATTTTAGAAACACGGTACAGTTCTTTCTGATACACCCTGTATTCGTGATAATTTCAAACCATACGGCAAAGGTGATTAATAAGCAAGAAAAGCGAGAAACATGTGTTACACTTACAATATACCTTATTCTTGCACTTTCCATTTATTAAACAACTGTGTGTGGTATAACCATCGGGAGGGTATAAACTTACCATGTTATTTCAACTCAATTGAAACTCAACACACACCTAAACTGCACTAATTACAGGGTTTTTCTAAAGGTGTGGACACCCATATTTAGTGTTATAAAAATAGTTAGCAAATCATTATAGATGTATTACAACTTGGTTTGTAAAGCTGAGACTTGGGAAATTTATTCAGTATTAAACAAAATAGTGTTATTTTAATCTTGTATAGTGATGTCGACGCAATCATGTACGATATATACAAAAGTATTGATTTCAGCTGAGGCAGGGGCTCAAGTCTTCATTAAAGTATTGCCCATGAAAATAAAGAAAATGTCCTAATAGATTATAATATGAGTAAAAAAGAAACATTTGAAAATACGAAACAAAGTGTCAAACGTATCACTTCAGCAATAATTTAATGACATAAATGCTTCAGTGAATGGTCCAATTGGAACATGATTCAAACTGTGTTACAGTCTTTGGACATCAATGTTTACAAATGATTGTTTTGGTGTAACGAGAACGATTTGAAATGTTGTATTCATGAATCAAATAAATGATGTTGTATAGAAATATTTATACCCCAATAGCTGCGCCACACGTAATATATTTGACTTATTGTTAGGGTGTATAGTTCAGCAACAACAAAATCAATATTGTTAAAGCGTCACATCTCTATGACGAAATAATTTTGCATAATCATGTTTGGTATCAAACCCATTTCCCAAATCTCAGCTTTGTAATCACGAGTAAATGTTTAAGTATTTCTATATATATGATTAACTAAGTTTATAACACTTAACATAGGTTTCCATACTTTTGGGACATCATGTATATGCATATAACGTCTACGTGTATTTCGAATTGTTTTAATCATTGGCTTATGTGCATATTGCCGGATTTCATTGTATGCACTATTTCGCCATAAGTGCCATTTACGACGGTATTTTACTCAACCAGCGATAATCACTTAAAGTTTAAGATAGTGAACGTTATTTGAAATTTAAAATAGTGAACTTGTTTATAAATCATAACAAACCGTATCTAAGATACTTACTAAAGGTTTTGCTGACGTAAAGCAAATGTTGTTATGTTTAATATCTGTAAAATATGGGTTCTCAGTCATTCTGATGATTATTCCATAACTATTTCCATTCTATCAATATCATGCTTTTTAAATGTTGTATAGCAAAGATAACAACATATTAACACATGTACCTGTGTCTAAAATCGCCTTCTTCTCCAGATTTCTTCTCCGTGATCCCATCACTCACTGCTATGATGTACCGAATTAAACCAGATAACGACAATAAACCTAAGATAGTGAAAATACAAGGGAAGAAGAGTATCATTTGTCATAATCATGATAATTGGATACATATAATGTTGATGAAAGCAAGGTGTATGTATTGTTCATTCAAATGTATATTCAACTTTTTTTTACAGATCAGTGACCGCACTACTGTGCATTAGACTTATTGTAGTCTGTAGTAGACACGGGGCAGTCTCTACTTTATTTTCATTGGCAAGGGGCAGTCCTTTGGAGGTTCTATTAGAACCATAGTTATAGTAGGCCAGTGGCAACCTACGTGTTCAGTGGAAGCGGCAATCCATCTGAACGGCTCTTTTCAGAGCCACCAATTCTTTCACAAGTAGGAAAGGGCACCTACTCTCAAATCATCGGGCAAGTGGCAGCCCAAATGATGATAACAAGAGAAGTGGCAATCTCTATGTTTTGTTTAATATTATAATAATTTGGTCCTGAAGAAGTCAGAGCTAATCCTGACGAAAGCTTGACAGATTAAAACTTGTCCGACGGCGAACCCGTTAAACGTTTAACTTATATTATGAATACCCGTCGTAAAAGCCTATCTCACAATTTTCTCATCTCCCTTTCATCGTCCAAGCAGGCATCATATACAATTTGCTTTTCTAAACCTGGCTCTAAATTGGATTTCTATCGCAAATTTGAGCTTAGTCCCATGGATCCGAAGCGGGATGACTATTAACTAACCAACCAACAAACAAATACAAAATCCTTGGTTAACTAATATGTTCACATGTGAAGTTCCTATTTTCAGTAGAAAACAAAATACATTTTGATAACTTGGTAAACAAGCATTAGATCCCAAATTGATTCAGTGATGTCTACCTTCAATGATCTATTTTATAAAGTATTTGTCATCCGTCTCAGAGCCATGGATATTATTTTGGAAAGACATTAAAGCTGGCTCCTAATAAATAACAGTGATCCCAGGTCGTTGATTGCTGCTCCAATGAAAATATCCAATGACGCGTCAAATTTCCAATTACATATTGTTTTTAATAGCCCATCTAGAACGTGATTAGAGAATGTCGTTAACAGCCAGCTCCGGAATGAGAGCCTGTTTCACTTGATGGCGCTACAAATTTACTGGTGTGCGTCACCGCGGTAACGTGTCCCCGTCAATGTGTGCAATCATTGCATATTCACTTTTCAAATCATAAATATTTGCGTACAAATTAACATCTTAACAAGTTGAGTGCAGCCTAGCTACCAGAATTCCTCGCGCGGCAGCTAGCCCGATGATGTTATCTCACCTTTGAAGCCAACATCTCGCAATGCAGGTCAAAATTGCACCTTTTTACCGCAATGAGACTACCATTTTCTAGGCGTGTTTACACCATTTTAATAAAATTTTAGGTTAAGTGTGATAATGTTTACATTAAATATAAGCTTTGTTGTATTATATAGTGATGAATATTTTAACATTATCTCAAAGATAGGAGACTTATTTTATGGTTGAAAATCGGCAAAATAGGATTATATTTAATCTGTGACGGGAGGTCGCTGCTTTGGGAAACGCAGTCCCGTTCCCAAGCCCGCCCTCTATTGTAATACCAAACTTATTCGTCACCCAGCAGAAAGACGGACTCCTGTCATTTGATGCATCGCATGTTGACGGCAGTGCGTACCTAAATCATGTAAATAGCATGCCCTCAAGCTGAACGCGCTCCCGTTCCGGAGCAGACTGGTTAGAGCATGTAATGGCTATTTAAAATTGTTTATATCAAAATGTCAAGAGAACACTTATGTGGGCAGGCTGCAATGAACTTTTATTATCATAATTATAACACTAATAATTGACACTGTAAGCTCGAAATGGTGTGTGAATGTGTGGAAGCGTTGTCTTTCAAATTCAACACAAAATTAATAATCGGGGCAAAACAATTAACTTGAAAATTAGGTTGGTGATTATAGACCTACCAGGTTTTAGGTCGAAGCTGGTACATTTGCCACGATATGCAATGACAGGGTAACGTAAATCTCATTCAACTATCAAATTCAGCAGCTGAAATATTTAGCGTACATTGGGCTGGCCAATTTATATACCATATGCAAACCATTGTCATTAGTGTTACCGTAAGGTATTAACAGTTGTGAGATCCTACCTATATTAATTTATTTCGCATTTTGGGACTTTAATATTGGTTCGGGATCCCAAGCTCCGCTCCGTCGTGTCCAAGTTCATAGGGATTATCATGTTATGTCATATATCAGGTGTTTTCTACGGATTATTCGAGTTACGAGCAATATATAGCATACACCTTTAAATTCCAGCTTACGGCGTCCGATTCTAGACTATTGTTAACATAAGCGAGCGTTTTCTTAATGACGCGTGCCACTTTAATGCAGTATGGTAACTCGTTCTTATTGATACGAATATACTTCACTTGCAAAGATAACATTGGGGCAGCTACAGGAGTCCTCAAGAGAATGAGAGGACATGTTAACAATGAGACTGCCGCATGACCGTTATGATATGGAATAAGAACATCAAGCAAAGGTTGCAAAGACCTGTTCGGGGACAATTTTTGTAGGCATTAACCCTAACCCAAGAAATGTGGTATTGGGGATGGAACAAAGAAGGGTTGAGGGTGTTTAATAAAAATAATAAAAAATCATGTCCGCCTACCCCGGGAATTGAACCCAGGCCGCCGCCGTGACCGGCGAAGTACATCACCACCAGCCACTGGGGGGTGCTTCCCTGGCTAACAGAACCTATACTGCTTTTTGAAGTCATATATTCATTAATCGAGAAGTTTGTTCCATGTAATATCCCGATATGGCATAAATAATATGTCACCAAGTTTGGCGACATTTTAAGACAATTGCATGGCAATATTGGAAAAACACCCGTAAATACCAGAAGGGATGTAGCCGTTCATCTGCGTGATGAACCCTATTTGTACATTCTCTTAGCAACCTTTGCCAATTCGCTTCCACCAAACCCCCACCCCTCCCAGGCCCCAGTCATCGGGTGTATATCAATGATCAGCCATCTAGAATTTAGATTATGGCAACAGCAAATGGTGGTAACATCCAGGGCATTACCCCAAACCAATCACCAACGCGCTGCATATCCAAATTAGCATACAGTGCTACTACTACCATGACCACTAGCCGTATCATTATTCCGTCGCCACTTACATTAAGCCATATGATAATTATTCTGTGTCCATTTGCCTTTAATTCTATTCCATTTGACACTTTAAAATGGCTTATAAACTTTGCGGGCTCGATTTGAATATACTGATGAGATGAGCTTAACATCTACACAGTACAGATAAGTTGTGTCATTATGGGTTGCAGACTTCTAATAATAGGTAGTCATCTGTAACATTGGGAGCTACTGGGCTATTCCAGTTGAAATCCATGCACCCCCTATAATGTATGGAAAACATGGCCTTAATCTTCCACACAGGGAGTGTAGATTTAAAATGAACCCCCCCCCCCCATGTTGGTAACCCATTTGAAATTCACACTCCCTGTGGGGAAGATTAAGGAAATGTCATCCATAGGGGGTGTATGATTTCAAATGGCATAGCCCGTCTTAGACCTCATCTTGAACGTGAGCTTCCTGATGAGCAAGCCGGTTTCCGGAAAGGCCGCGGCACTAGAGATCAAATGGGAAAATGTTTTAAACTCTAGAGGAAGATCTTCATGTGCTTTGTATACTACGCTAAGGCCTTTGACTGTGTGACGATATTCGGTATTATGGACAGCGTTGCAGGAAATGGGAATCCTTACCACCTCGACCATCTAATTCGCAATCTTTATGATGCTGCCTGTGTTCGCACTGAGAAAGGAAATAGTGACTGGTTTGGTCTAGGTCAGGGAGTCCGACATTCAACATTTAGGCAGAGTTTATTGTGAGACGTGCAATGGAGGATTAGCCAGGGGGCTTGTCAGTCGGTGGATACCAAATACACAATCTACGTTATGCCGATGACACCACCCTGTTTGCAACAAATATGGAAGAGATGGCGGAACTTCTGAAGAAAGTCAAGGTGGAGAGTGAGCAACATGGCCTACGTCTAAATGTCAGCAAGACCAAGATCATGTCCATAGGTACAGATGGTGTGGGAGAGCCTCTCATAATTGATGGTAATGAGGTGGAATCAGTCTCGCAATTCAACTTTCTTGGATCCTTGATCACCAAAGAGGGGGGGGTGCAGCCAAGAGATTAGACACCGTTTTGGCAATGGCTAGATCAGAAATGATCAACCTAAGCAAGATCTGGACTGACAGTGGAATTACCAGAGCAACAAAAACCAGGATTGTCCAAGCCATTGTATTTCCAATTGCCATGTATGCCTGTTAGAAGTGGACCCTAACAAATTAAAAGCTGACAAAAACAAAATAGCTGTTTTTGAGATGTGGTGTTGGACGCGTATGCTTCAAATCTTATGGACAATGAGATGGATCAATGCCAGTACTATTGAAGAAATGTGGGTGTCTAAACGACTTCATCATGCCATCAACATCCAAATGCTGAGCTACTTCGGCTATATCTCACGTCGCAAGGGTAATGGTCTAGAGAAGACGCTCATGCAAGGCATGATTGAAGGGAAGAGAAAAAAGGCATACCTCGGTCCCGGTGGATTGACCAAATAAGATCGATTACTGGACAACCTCTCCGTGATTGTTACTCCTTTGCTGAAAATCGTTATCTTTGGCGCAGTATCTGTAAGGTCACGAGCTGTCAGTCATGACAGGAACGAACCAACCAACTAAGCAACTTATAATTAGATATCTGCAACAATAATGACACAACTTATCCACGTTTCAGCCAAATCGCAAGCAAATTTGATTACATATTCAAATTCATCCCGCAAAATGTATGTAGGTAATACGTGTACTTAAGTGTCAAATATAATTGAATTAAATGTAAGTGGTGACTGATGAATATTTATCCTTACGGCTTATTGTAAGTGGCGACAGCGTAATTATATGGTAAGCACTGGATGAGAATTGGGATATAGGGGGTAATGCCCTTGATGGTACCGCTATTCGGTGTTTCTATGTAGATGACAAATACCCACTAAACGTGGGTATTTAGAGATTTGGTGGAGAACTGTTTTAAAGTTTTTACGGTCCATCACCCAGATGATACACCCTTTGCTATGCAATTGTATTTCGTAAAACTTGGTGATATATTGTGATATCAGATGTCTTGCATATATGGGGTCACATTTCGATAAATGAACATTTGAATACATTTTATTCCAAAAAGCGGCAGTAAACGTTCGAGTAAATCAAATTTGTAATTTTTTGGCGTCACATTCCTAGAGAAATGTCCCAGAAGGCAAGTCTTTGCTACCTTTGTTCGATGTTCTTCAATGTTAATATTGTCCTTCGGTGGCCTCAATGTTAACATGGTCGTAAGGCGGCCTCATGCTCTTGAGTTCTCTCCCTGTAGCTTTGCCAATGTTATCTTTGTAAGTGAAGTATATTCGTATCAATAAGAACGAGTTACCATACTAGATTATAGCAGCATGTGTCATTAAGAAAACACACGCTTATTTTGGCAACTGTCTAGAAGCGTTAAGACTACGTTTAAAGGCACATGCTACATTGTTCTTAACTCAAATAATAGCGTACAAAATATCGGATACATTATATAACTTCTATGAACTTGGGTCGGGGGGCCTGGGATCGCAATCCAAAATGAACGAACAAAAATGCGAAATAACACTGAACTTTATAGTGATAGTGACAATATTTCGCACCACCCAACTAAGGAGATAATAAAAATCGAAATGAGATAAATCCATACGTTGCCATGTACAAACACATACATCGTAACCAATTTTCTCGCCAATTGTCAGCATTTGTATGATGGGTAATGTGAAATATAATCTTACATTTAATAGTAAAAAGTGAATGCAACTTAATTCTCCTGGATGGAGCACAGGCTATTGATTTCGTCGCTCCGCCTTGTAGCAGAAAAGCCCAAGTTCTACATTCGCTTATCCTAAATTATGTATGCTACAAGAAAACCGTAAGCCGCTGCATTGATTAGTTGCGTGAAAGTAATGTTACCCAGCCATCCTAATGGTCATTGCTCATAAGATTCGTTTTCAAACCCAGTTATAACATTACAGTGTCTACATAGAAAGAAAACGCCTTTACGGCTCCATTTGACATGTTTGACGCACATCCCTTTAAAGCTTACAGAGACACTATTAATGTCATAATTAAGATCCATTGCAGTCTGCCCACATTAGTGTTCTCTTGACAATTTAATATCAACAATTTAAAATAACCATTACATGCTCTAACATGTCTCACGACATTCTATAATCACTCTAATATATAATGTTGTGGATGTGATATTAAAAACAAAACATAATTGGAAATTTGACGGATCATTTGATGGATTTTCGTCGGAGCAGTAATCTGCAATATTGAATATTGAATGGCTGTTATTTAGGGGCCAACTGAAATTTCTTTCCATGATAATAATCATAGCCTGTGAAAGAAAACAGACCCGTTAAGTGCTTGGACATGTTGGAGTACAAAAAAAGCAGACCCGTTGAGGACTTGGACATGTTGGAGTACAAAGAAAGCAGACACGTTGAGTACTTGGACATGTTGGAGTACAAAGTGACTTTTTGAGGACATTTAATTTGTGCAGTTTATAAACCATTTTCAAACTCTTGACTTGATGCATATATACCCATCAAAATATGTAAGTTCCCCCCTAGCATATACTAGAATATTTCCAGAAATATTTGATGGATTTAAATAATCTTCAGCTAGAAAGATGCACCCAATTGTTAGCAACATTTTGATACCAAATTTGTTGGCCTTGAGACAATGCAACGATAAGAATTGTGCCATTTACCAATTTTTATACAGAAAAAAAAAATCTCACTAACTATGGCTGGTTTTGTCCATAAATCTTCTTGGTGGATTTTTGTGCACAGACATGGGAATCTACCAATCAATTATGTGTGGCATCAGTTCAAGAAAATCAATAAGCAGATCATAATTATGTGTGTGGCAAGTTCGTCTGATTATGAGTGACATGGCAATTTGGTCCGATTATGAGTGACATGGCAATTTGGTCCGATTATGAGTGACATGGCAATTTGGTCTGATTATGTGTGACATGACAATCTAGTCACACATAATCAGACCATTTTGCCAGAATTGCCATGTCACTCATACTAGGACCAGATTGCCATGTCACACATAATCAGACCATTTTGCCATGTCGCACATAATCAGACCAAATTGCCATGTCACTCATAATCGGACCAAATTGCCACTTCATTCGTCATTCATAATCAGACGAACATGTCACACATAATTATGATCTGCTTATTGATTTTCTTGAAATGATGCCACACATAATTGTTTAGTAGATTCCCATGTCTGTGCACGAAAATCCACCAAGAAAATGTCTGTTAATTTATGGACAAAACCAGTCATAGCCAGTGAGATTTCGTTGCATTGTCTCAAGGCCAACAAATTTGGTATCAAAATGTGCCTAACAATTGGGTGCATCTTTCTAGCTGAAAATTATTTAAATCCATCAAATATTTTCTAGTATATGCTATAGGGGGAACTTACACATTTTGATGGGTGTATCTGATAACTGCCCATGTTTTAAGTGATGGAGAGCATCCTACGTGATGCTAGTACCAGAAATCCCCATCGGGCTATTCCAGTTGAAATCCATACCCCCCCCCCCCCCTATTGAAGACATGACCGTAATCTTTCCCGCAGGGAGTGCAAATTTCAAATGGGGTTACCTAAACATGGTTGACTCTGCTCCATTTCAAATTTACACTCCCTGTGTGGAAGATTTATAAAGTAATGGCTTTTATAGGGGTGCATGGATCTGAGCTGGAATAACCCATTGTCTTACACAGAGTTTCTCGAGAATGTACTTGCTCCAAGCACTGGTTTATTGGAATACATTCGTAGTAGTCTATCAAAAACTGTCGGAAATGCACGTTTGACACAGTAGTCATGTATTGAGGTGTTTGTCATGCGTGACATTTTGAGATTTTTTTTAACTTTGATGTTGCGGCCCTCTTGGTATGTCTACATCGGGTGTGTTCACATCACGTATCGCACAACTCATCAGCCGGCTACTTAAAGGGGCAATAGCCGCGTTTTGAAGTAGATTTCCCCCGCCATTGCAGTACCTTCTTCCCGGTCAGAAGATAAAAATGGTCAGGATTTAGTGCAACATAGTTTTCACATGTGCTTCTCTGTGGCGTGGGTAGAAGGGACTCTGCCCGCCCCCTTCAAAAAGCGTAACGCCTCTGGGTACGATGGTTGAAACAAGTATCCTCAGACATTTTTACAAACAACATTATTGCATAATGTATGGGCAAAAGCTTGAACTGTATCAAGCGCTGTAACTTTTAAACTATTAACGCTAGTAAAAAAATCACTTTTTGGCACTTTTTGGTCAACATTTTAAAATCTAAAACATTTTTATGTCAAAACTTTAAAAAAGTTAAAGTAATGTGGGCTACTTAAAGGGGCAATAGCCGCGTTTTGAAGTAGATTTCCCCCGCCATTGCAGTACCTTCTTCCCGGTCAGAAGATAAAAATGGTCAGGGTTTAGTGCAACAGAGTTTTCACATGTGCTTCTCTGTGGCGTAGGTAGAAGGGACTCTGCCCGCCCCCTTCAAAAAGCGTAACGCCTCTGGGTACGATGGTTGAAACAAGTATCCTCAGACATTTTTACAAACAACATTATTGCATAATATATGGGCAAAAGCTTGAACTGTATCAAGCGCTGTAACTTTTAAACTATTAACGCTAGTAAAAAAATCACTTTTTGGCACTTTTTGGTCAACATTTTAAAATCTAAAACATTTTTATGTTAAAACTTTAAAAAAGTCTCTAGTGTCTTTAGATAATTTTAGTGCAATTTCAGCTTTTTTTTAACAACAATTTATTTTGCTACATTTGCAGCAAATTTTGAACCAAAAAAGTGATTTGTTGGTCAACATTTAAAAAATCAGCTTTTTTAGTGAAATTTGATACCAAAAATGGATTCTCCTACTCAAATGTTATGGATTAAACATGTTAAATGAATAATGAGAAAGTTACGGCAGTTTTACGGAGGCTATTCCTGAGACTTAACAGCCCCCTTAAAGGAACTATGTAATTAAAAATGTTTTAATTGACTCTACTCTTATGTCGATGCGTATTATACTTATTGCTTAAGATAAAGAATTAACATTTGTCTAAGCTGGGCCATTGGCAAATCGTCAGTTGATGATTACAAGGTTCTAACTGACAAATCAGTGTGTTTGTAAATATTTATATTTTTGAAATTGTCATTTTGTAAGCTTTAAAATAATATACAACTTGGCTAGGTGTTATTATAGACGCAATCTTCGGTTAAATTTCTTATGTTTTATATTGTTTTCTGTGAACTTATAAGGACCATACCACAAAATGACCAAAATGTCAGTGTGAACCTTGTATATAATTCTCAGCTCATCAAAGGGTATTGTGTTCCTCCTTTAGGCGATGTTAAAGTTACCGTTGATTGTTCTGTCCCTTATCCCCACCTCGCAAAACCGCGTATATACCACATATTACAATACGATTGATAAATAAACGGTTCTTTTCATTTAGAAACACGTTAATTTAAGAAATCCGAATGTGATACTAGCATTTCATAATAACATGTTTTTTCAAAAAGTGCATTAAACCATACATGTACCCGTTATTTTCTCTTCAAACAACCGATTCATAGATATTAAATTCACCTGAGTCGATGTGAATGAATGAAAAGTAAACATTTACAGCAAAAATGAGGTATAATTCCCTACCACTACCACTTAAAAAATGATTTTAGTCCCGATTTCTTCTCCCTCTGCTTTTCAACGCCTTTGCCTCAAAAACAGGTTGTGTGTGATATTTCGTATCGTTGTAAATATTGTATTTGCTGCTCGACAGCCGGGACGACAGCACCAGGTCGCCAAGATTGCCACATTTGAACATTTATTAAAACTTTAAAAGGATAACATTTTTATTTTTTACTGACATTCATTGGTCGTATTAGGGGTCGAAATCATAAGGAACCATAAAAGTGTCAAAAATAAGATAAAACATATAAATAAACTACAGCTTTAAATTTTTATCAGAGATAACAACTGATGGACATAGCTAATTTCAAATATGAACAAAGTTGAAGCAGACTTATCTCTTCCCGAAATTTGAGTGACAGCCATGCCACTAGCACAAGTGTTGGTATAGGTAGCTATTAGGACCATACGGATTTACATAGCACTCTTATTCTAGCTTATTCAACAAACAAATAAAAACCTTCATCAACTAAATGTGAAGTTGCTATCTTCAGTAGATAGCAGAAAACAAAATACATTTTGATAAACTGGTAACCAATCGTTAGCGCCCAAATTGACTCAGTGATGACTATTTTTCAATTATATATGTTGTAAAGTATCTGCCTATTGTCCCAGAACCATGAATATTATTTTGGAATGAATTCAAGCTAGCTTCTAAATAACAGCGATACCAGATCGCTGATTGCTGCTCCAATGAAAATATCAAATGAGCCATCAAATTTCCAATTATATTTTGTTTTTAATATTCCATCTAGAAATTTTATGAACAGCTCCTTTTGAAATCCCCACTATTATTGCTTTACATCCCACAACAATTTATTAAATTATAATCCCTCTATTGTTCTTTATCCTTTGTTGTTTTCTAAGGTATATTATTGTGGATTTTGCTAAATAAAAGCGTATTTGAGATGGTCCCTTCTTGTTCGTATTAAGGCATTCAGATCTAAAAAAAGAGTGTCAAACAGAGATAAGTGTGTATTCTAACTATGTGCCAAGTGTTATCTGTTTTTATGCTTGCACTGCCGAGATATACGCAAATGTATCAATCAACCCATATTCAACATATTACATATCCAGCCAAATAATTGGCAGATTTCAGTCAGTGTCTGAAACCTATTGTGTTTATGTTAATGACGTTACATAACCAAAGGTATCTAACAATCCAAAAGTGTATTGCATCCCATACCATGATCACTTTGCCTAACCGTATGTGCTGGTAAAAGACGCTGCGTCGGTACATATCCATCCAGTCATACACATGTAGTTCTTCAATGCATTGCGGGTATGTTATTGATTAATTCTTTATTAATTAAGGTGATTACCCATTATTAAACATCTAAATTATTCAAATCAGTTTATTTACCAGAGTGTATGTACTTAGATGCAACAATTTCATTTCATAAACATGATTTAACTCAATTGCACTGAACTGTACTGTAGATGCCAAATTTGCTGCGCCGGACTCTCCTGCGCCGGACTCTCCTCCACCCCTGATGTTGGTTAATTAGCCATTAATTAACAAAAAATGACAAAATTTTAACACATGCTAATACTTTTATCTTCTTGCCCTGCATAAGAGCTTTATTTTGATACCAAATTTAGCTATGTAGGTGGTATCTTTATACAAGAAATTGAATAGACAATGTCATTTTTGATGTGCCGATGTCACAACTCCACCTTTTTGCAGGCCCAGTTCAAAACGCATGGCCATATAGTATGGTAACTCGTTCTTATTGATACGAATATACTTCACTTGCAAAGATAACATTGGGACATCTACAAGGAGAACTCAAGAGAATGAGGCCGCCCTTAGGACAATGATTACACAGAGACTGCTGCAGGACCGTGATAATATGGAATAAGAACATCAAGCAAAGTTTGCAAAGATCTGTTCGGGGACATTTTTGTAGGCATTAAGGTGCAGTATGTACATGTACATAATTATGTACATAAAGGCTATTCTAAAACAAACGCAAGTGTAAATACTATTGAATAGTGAAGAAGAAGGAACTCTGCACTTACTCTGTGCTGGAGGAATATGCCGCTAGCAAATTGCAAATTTGATTTACCAAACCCTTACTGCTTTTTGAAGTCACGTGTTTATCAATCGAGAAGTTTGCCCCATGTAATTAATATTCCGATATGGCATTAATAATATATCACCAAGTTTGGCGACATTTTAAGACAATTGCATGGCAATATTGTTGGTGAAAAACACCCCTATATACCAGAAGGGATGTAGCCTATCATCTGCGCCTCCCCCAGTCATCTGTGTATATCAATGATCCGCCATATAAATGACAACAGCAAATGGTGGTAACATCCAGGGCATTACCCCGAACCAATCACCAATGCATATCCAAATTATCATACAGTGCTACTAGCCGTATCATTATTCCGTCGCCACTTACATTAAGCCACAGGATAATTATTCTGTGTCCATTTGCATTTAATTCTATTCCATTTGACACTTTGAAATGGCTTATATACTTTGGGGGCTCGATTTGAATATACTGATGAGATGAGCTTAACATCTCGACGGTACAGATAAGTTGTGTCATTATGGGTTACAGACTTTTAATGATTGGTAGTAATCTGTAAAATTGGGCCATTCCTTTTGAAATCCATGCACACCCTATTAAAGACATGACCTTAATCTTCTACACAGGGAGTGTAGTAGATTTCAAATGGAGTCTCCAATTCAGGTACACCACATTTGAAATTCACACTTCCTGTGGCATGTGTGGGGAAGATTAATGAAATGTCCATAGGGGGTGTATTATTTCAAATGGAATAGCCCATTGTTTCAAGCCGAATCGCAAGCACATTTGATTGCATATTGAAAATTATCCTGCCAAATATACATGTAGGTCATACATGTACTTAAGTTTCAAATGGAATTGAATTATATGTAAGTGGTGACTGATGAATATTTATCCTAATGGCTTAATGTAAGTGGCGGCAGCGTAATTATATGGCTAGCACTGGATGAGAATTAGGATACCGGGGTAATGCCCTCGATGGTACCGCTATTCGATGTTTCTATGTAGATGAAGAATACCCGCTGAATGTGGGCATTTAGAGATTTGGCGGAGAACTTTAATGGTTTTTACGAGAATGTGCTACAATACGAGCTAATAGGATTCATCACGCAGATGATACAACCTTTGCTATGCAATTTTATGTCGCCAAACTTGGTGATAGTTTCATGCCATATTGTGATATCAGATGTCTTGCATATTGGGTCAAATTTCGATTAATAAACATTTAAATACATTTTATTCAAAAAGCACTAAACATTCGAGTAAACCAAATTTGTAATTTGCTGGCATCACATTCCTAGAAAAATGTCCCAGAATGCAGGTCTTTGCTACCTTTGTTCGAAGCTCTTCAATATTATTCTGGTCCTGTGGCGGCCTCAATGTTAACATGGTCGTAGGCCGGCCTCGTGCTCTTGAGTTCTCCTTTAGCAGTTCCAATGTTATCTTTGTAAGTGGAGTATATTCGTATCAATAAGAACGAGTTACCATACTAGATTATAGCAGCATGTGTTATTAAGAAAACACACGATTATTTTGGCAACTGTCTAGAAGCGTTAAGAGGATTTTTTAAAGGCACATGCTACATTGTTCTTAACTCAAATAATAGCGTACAAAATATCGGATACATTATATAACATGAACTTGGGCCGGATGGCCCGGGAACCCATCACAAATATGTGAACAAAATTGCAAAGTAACACTGCGCTTAGGAGTAATAACAACTTTTACTTTAGAATTTTACGGAGAAAAATGTCAATCAATGACAATATCTCGCATTACCCAACTACTACCGAGATAATAAAAATCGAAATGAGATGAATCCAAACGTTGCTACGTACAAACACACACGTCGTAACCAATTTTCCCTTTCAATTTTCAGTATTTGTACGATGGTTGATGTGAAATATCATCTTATTTATGCTTACATTCAATAGTAAAAAGTGAATGCAACTTAATTTTCCTGGATGGAGCACAGACTATTGATTTCGTCGCTCCACCTTGTAGCAGAAAAGCCCAAGTTCTCCATTCGCCTATCACATGTATGCTAACAAACCTTAAGCCGCTAAATTTGATAGTTACGTGAAAGATTTAAGTTACGAGGCCATCCTAATGGTCATTGCTCAACCTAATATGTCCTTTTGACCTCCAATATAATCATCAATCCTATTCTTATAATCATAAGATTCGTTTTCAATCTCAGTTTTACAAAAACGCCTTTACAGCTCCATTCGACATGTTTGACGCACGCACCCTTAAAGCTTAATAATAATTAAGATCCGTTGCAGTCGGCCCACATTAGTGTTCTCTTGACATTTTGATATAAACAATTAAAAAAAGCAATTACATGCTCTAACGACATTCTATAATCACATAATCAAACTTGAGCTAAGTCCCATGGGTCCGAAGCTGGATGACTATTATGGCCATTTAACAAACTAATCAACTAACCAACAAACAAATGAAAACTCCTTGGTCAACTAATCTGTTCACATGTGAAGTTCCTATCTTCAGTAGATAGGAGAAATCAAAAAACATTTTGATACATTAGTCAACAAGCGTTATATCCCAAATTAATTCAGTGATGTCTATCTTCAATAATCTATTTTATAAAGTATCTGCCTTTAGTCTCAGAACCATGAATATTATTTTAAAAAGACATTCAAGCTGGCTCCTAAATAACAACGATCTCAGATCGTTGATTGCTGCTCCGATGAAAATATCAAATGACGCGTCAAATTTCCAATTACATTTTGTTTGTAATATCCCATCTAGAATATTATATATAAGAGGGATCATAGAATGTCGTTTGAGCATGTAACGGCTTTTTCAAATTGTGTATATCAAAATGTCAAGAAAACAATAATGTAGGCAGAACTGCAATGAATTTTTATTATGACACTAATAATTGCCTCAAAATGGCGTGTGAATATGTGGACGCATTGTCTCTCAAATTCAACGTGAAATTAATAATCGGGACAAAACAATGACCCTTATAATAAGGTTGGTGATTATACCGGGTGTCCAAGGTTTTAGTTCGAAGCTGGTACATTGAGCATGTGCCACACATACGATGTATGTCGCCAAACTTGGTGATATTTTTACGCCATATTGTGATATCAGATGTCTTGCATAAATTGGGTCAGATTTCGATTAATAAACATTTAAATGTATTCTATTCAAAAAGCACTAAACATTCGATTAAACCAAATTTGTAATTTGCTGGCGTCACATTCCTAAAAAAATGTCCCAGAATGCAAGTCTTTGCTACCTTTGTTCGATGTTCTCTTCAATGTTACTATGGTCCTTGGACGGCCTCAATGTTAACATAGTCGTAGGGTAGCCTCATGCTCTTGAGTTCTCCTTTAGCAGTGCCAATTTATCTTTGTAAGTGAAGTATATTCGTATCAATACGAACGAGTTTATACAAAACTAAATTATAGCAGCATATGTGTCATTAAGAAAACACACGTTTATTTTGGCAACTGTCTAGAAGCGTTAAGACTACGTTTAAAGGCACATGCTACATTGTTCTTAACTCAAATAATAGCGTACAAAATATCGGATACATTATATAACTTCTATGAACTTGGGAGATAATAAAAATCGAGATGAGATCAATCCAAACGTTGCCATGTGCAAACACATTACATCGTAACCAATTTTCAGCATGGGTACGATGGGTGATGTGAATATCATAATAGCATTTAACAGCAAAAAGTGAATGCAACTTAATTCTCCTGGATGGAGCACAGGCTATTGATTTCGTCGGTCCGCCTTGTAGCAGAAAAGCCCAAGTTCTCCATTCGCCTATGCTATATGTATGCTAAAAGAATATTGTAAGCCGCTGAATTTGATAATTGCATGAAAGATTTATATTACCCGGCCATCCTAATGGTCATTAATAAAAGAGGTGCTACATTGCATCTCATATATAGGTGAGAATAAAAAACTACAAAGTAGTCAAGTATTGTTTTAAAGATGCACAATATTTATTATAAAATATCCGACGTTTCGGTCGAGAGACCTTGATCACCTAAATATCAAATGACGCGTCAAATTTCCAATTATATTTTGTTTATAACCCTAACCCCACTAGACCATACAAAATCATCCAAAATAAAACTATCTCCACGCGCGTGCTGCTGCATTGGCTCGATTACGTCACCTACCGCAGGCATATGTGGCCACGAAGTTTGTGGCCGCATGTGCGCTGGGGAGTTAGCTCAGTTGATAGGGGCACAGACTTGGGTGCGAATGGTCCCGGGATCGACTCCCGGGGGTGCTCGGTGATTTTTCGGGTTAAAAAAATGGTACTTTTTCCCCCTCCCCCCGATACACTCAAAAACATAGCCGTGGGAGTTAGGGTTAATATCCCATCTAGAACGTGTGTCGTTATTTCATGGGTCCGTGATCAAGGTCTCTCGACCGAAACGTCGGATATTTTATAATAAATATTGCGCATCTTTAAAACAACACTTGACTACTTTGTATATAGTTTTTTATTCTTACCTAATGGTCATTGCTCAACATAACATATGTCCTTTTGACACCTAGTATGATCCGAATCATGTGATCATAAGATTCGTTTTCAACCCCAGCTATAAAATGACAGTGTCCACATTGAAAGAAAACGCCTTTACAGCTTCATTTGTCATGTTTGACGCACACCCCTTTAAAGCTTACAGAGACACTATTAATGTCATAATTAAGATCCATTGCAGTCTGCCCACATTAGTGTTTTCTTGACATTTTGATATAAACAATTTAAAAAAGCCATTACATGCTCTAACGACATTCTATAATCACTCTAATATATAATGTTCTAGATGTGATATTAAAAACAAAACATAATTGGAAATTTGACGGGATCATTTGATAGATTTTCGTCGGAGCAGACTGTAATCAGCAATATTGAATGACTGTTATTTAGGGGCCAGCTGAAATGTCTTTCCATGATGATAATAATAATAGTCTGAGAAGGAAAGCAGACCGGTTGAGTGTTTGGACATGTTGGAGCCTACAAACAAAGAAAGCAGACATGTTGAGTGCTTGGAAATGTTGGAGTACAAAGAATACAAAGTGACTTTTTGAGGACATTTAATATGTGCAATTTATAAACCATTTTCAAACTCTTGACTTGGTGCACAACACTGATAACTGCCCATGTTTTAAGTGATGGAGAAAGTCCTACGCGATGCCAGTACCAGAAATCCCCATCGGGCTATTCCAGTTAAAATGCATACACCCCTATGGAAGAAAGTACTGCAATGACGGGGAAAATCTACTTCCAACCGCGGCTATTACTCCCTTTAAGCAGTCTAACCCTCTCGGCTGATGAGATGTGCGATACGTGTGTACACACACGATATAGAGTTGTATAGACATACCAAGAGAACCGCAACATCAAAGTTCAACGTTTTCTCAAAATGTCACGCATGACAAACACCTCAATACGGTGTCAAACGTGAATTTCCGAAAATTTGTGATAGAATATTACGAATGTATTCCAATAAACCAGTGCTTGGAGCAAGTACATTCTCGAGAAACTCTGTGTATAAGGCAATGGGTTATTCCAGTTCAGATCCATACACCCCCTATAGAAGACATTACCTTAATCTTCCCAACAGAGAGAGTAAATTTCAAACGTGGCTACCTATACAATGTAGACGCAAATAAATAAAGATGAGTTTATACGATGTATCAAAGATTTTATTGATACATCGTATAAACTAATCTTTACTTATAATTATTTGCTTCTACATTTTACTCAGCGATGTATCGTAGTACCCATCTTACGTCTACCTACCTATACATGGGTGACTCTGCTCCATTTCAAATTTACACTCCCTGTGTGGAAGATTAAGGTAATATCTTCTATAGGGATAGGGGGTGTATGGATCTGAACTGTAATAACCCATTGTCTTACACAGACTTTCTCGAGAATGTACTTGCTCCAAGCACTGTTTTATTGGAATACATTCGTAGCAGTCTATCACAAACTGTCGGAAATGCACGTTTGACACAGTATTGAGGTGTTTGTCATGCGTGACATTTTGGGAATTCTTTTAACTTTGATGTTGCGGCCCTCTTGGTATGTCTACATCGTGTGTGTACACACGTATCACACAACTCATCAGCCGACTACTTAAAGGGGCAATAGCCGCGTTTTGAAGTAGATTTCCCCCGTCATTGCAGTGCTTTCTTCCCGGTCAGAAGATAAAAATGGTCAGGGTTTAGTGCACCAAAGTTTTCACATGTACTTTTCTGTGGCGTCCCCCTTCAAAAGGCGTAAATTATGTTTTGTTTTTATATCACATCTAGAACATTATTATGTTATAGTGATTATAGAAAGTCGTTAGAGCATGTAATGGCTTTTTAAAATTGTTTTTATCAAAATGTCAAGAGAACACTAATTTGGGCAGACTGCAATGGATCTTAATTATGACACTCTAAGCCTTGAGCAGGGTTGACTCAAAATGGTGTGTTTCAAATTTAACGAAATTAATAAGTGGGGCAAAAAAATGAACCTTATATAAGGCTGGGGATTATACCAGGTGTCCAAGGTCTTAGGTCTAAGTTCGTACATTTAGCATTTGCCACAATATGATGGCTGGGTAACGTAAATCCCATTCAACTATATACTTCTGCAGCTGAAATCGTCAGCGTACATGGGGCTGGCCAATTTACCATGCAACCATTGTCATTAGTGTCACCGTAAGGTATTAGCAGTTGTGAAATACCTGTATTTATTTATTTCGCATTTATTTTTATATTGGTTCGGGATCCCAAGCTCTACCCTGTCCAAGTTCATAGGGCTAATGTCATTATCAGGCGTTTTGTACGGATTATTCGAGTTACGAGCAATACAGCATTTACCTTTAAATTCCAGCTTACCGTTTCCTTCTAGACTATTGCTCAAATAAGCGAGTGTTTTCTTAAGGACGCGTGCTACTTTAACTTGTAGTATAGTAACTCGTTCTTATTGATACGAATATACTTCACTTGCAAAGCTTACATTGGGACAGCTATAAGGAGTACTCAAGATAATGAGGCCGCCCTTAGGACAATGATTACACAGAGGCTGCTGCAGGACCGTGATAATATTGAATAAGAACATCAAGCAAAGGTTACAAAGACCTTTTGGGGACATTTTTGATGCGAACTGTGAAAACCCGCCACTTGGTGGGATCGTTCATATTGGAGATATTTATATCATAAGAAAGCTAAAAATGTGCTGATTACAGAACTGTTTCGATCATTTTTCTACGATCAATACAAAATAAGTTATGAGTGAATGATGATTGTGATGGTCATAGAAAGCTACAAAACAAGAAATCATGAAAACAGGTCAAAAATATACATAGTTCAATATAATAACATTGTTAATTAGAAAAGTGACTTAAGTAGTTTTTTGATGATGTTATTTCATGAAAGATGATAACACATTGTATTGAACATTAATTTTCGAGAAAAAAAATCTAAAACAAAAAAGATTTTTTAAATTTTGTTAAAAAGAAATTACTCATTATCCCTAGTTCCCATCTGGCGACATCCGACGGGTTTTCACAAATCCATCACATTTTTGTAGGCATTAAGGTGCAGTATTGTACATGTACGTCTATTTAAAAAATACGCAATTGTAATTACTATTGAATAGTGAAAAAGAAGGAGTCCTGCCCTTACCCTGTGCAGGAGGAATATGCCGCCAGCAAATTGCAAATATGATTAACCAAACATATAGATGAGGTGACCGGTGTTTACATCCAATGTTTATCGACAAACGCAACGGTCGAAGGGACTGGACTGTCGATACACGCTTTAGGGAACACCATATGACCACAACACTGTCCGCTATGCCGTATTGCCCTTTATAATGCTTTGGCGCGAGTTTTAAAAGCACGATTTCTAAACAAAACAGGATGCGTGCGCAAACTGCCGGGCAAAGAACAATGGCAACTAGCCACGTTTTGCCCGGTGTGACGTCACCTGTCACCCTATCTATACTGCTTTTTGAAGTCATATATTCATTAATCAAACGTTTGCCCCATGTAATATCCCGATATGGCATGAATAATCAATATATCACCGAGTTTGGCGACATTTTAAGATAATTGCAGTCCTAAACCCCAGTCATCAGGTGCATATCAATGATCCGTCATCTAAATGGCAACAGCAACTTAAAGGAGGTGTCCCGCAAACATAAAAGTGTCCATAATATGTTACAAAAATAACTATCGAGCCCAACTTTTGTAATGATATAGAACAAAACACCACACTTATGACAAAAACAAATAAAAACCGCAATCTCTCAACATGCACTTTTTAAAATTCGCGGCGATCGAAAGTCCCAGTGTCGATGATGTTATAGTTATACAATGCACATGCGCCAATTTTAGCACCGGTACCCATGACGTCATCGACACCGGGACTTTCGATCGCCGCGAATTTTAAAAATTGCATGTTGAGTGATGGCAGTTTTTATTTATTTTTTGTGACTAGTATGGTGTTTTGTTATATATAATTACGTAATTTCGGCTCGATAATTATTTGTCTAACAAATAATGTTCAATGTTGTGCTTGCGGGACCCTTCCTTTAATGGTGGTAACATCTATTCTAGAGCATTACCCCTAACCAATGCATATCCAAATTATCATACTGCGCTACTAGCCGTATCATTATTCCGTCGCCACTATAAGCCATAAGGATAATTATTCTGTGTCAATTTGAATTTAATTCTATTCCATTTGACACAGAATAATGGCCTATAATCATGATAATGTATACTTTGCGGGCTCGATTTGAATATAATGATGAGATGAGCGTACATTTGGACGGTACAGATAGGTTGTGTTATTATGGCTTGCAGACTTCTAATAATAGATAGTCGTCTGTAACATTGGGAGCTACTGGGCTATTCCAGTTGAAATCCATGCACCCCCATGTATGGAAGACATGACCTTAATCTTTCACACAGGGAGTGTAGATTTCAAACGCATATTTTCTGAGTTGCAGTGAACCAATCGATTGGGCTTTCAGAGCTCTTTGTCGAGAGTTACCAGTTTGATTTCTAATCACTCAGTTCATTAACCTTGTTAATGTCTGTTGGGGTATTGTTCACATTTGCTCTTTATATACACATAAATATATAAAGGGTTCAACAAAAGAAAGTATACCACTTTGTTTATGTCAGTTTGAGTAACTTTCAATTTGTTTTTGTCCAAACAGGCTAGATAGGCATTTAGATGAATCTTTTAGACATAATTTGATACCAAATTTGCCCCCTAACAACAAAGATAAACCATGAGCTACCTTTGTTCGATGTTCTTATTCAATGTTTTTCATGGCCGTGGGGCGGCCTCAATGTTACCACGGTCGTATAGGGCGGCCTCATGCCCTTGAGTTCTACCAATGTTATCTTTGTAATTGTAAGTGGAGTATATTCGTATCAACAATCAATAAGAACAAGTTAACATACTAGATTATAGCAGCATGTGTCATTAAGGAAACACACGCTTATTTTGGCAACTGTCTAAAAGCCTTAAGAGGATTCTTAAAGGCACATGCTACATTGTTCTTAACTCGAATAATAGCGTACAGAATATCTGATCAACTATATAACTTCTATGTACTTGGACCGGGTGGCCCGGGAACCCAACCCAAAATGGGTGAACAAAAATGAGAAATAACACTGCGCTTTATAGCGACAGTGACAATATTTCGCACCACCCAACTAAGGAGATAATACAAATCGAAATGAGCCCAGAATGCAGGTCTTTGCTACCTTTGTTCGATGTTCTTATTCAATGTTAACATGATCCTGTGGCGGCCTCAATGTTAACATGATCGTAGGGCGGCCAGATGCTCTTAAGTTCTCCTTTAGCTTTGCCAATGTTATCATGGTCCTGGGGCGGCCTCAATGTTAACATGGTCGTAGGGCGGCCTCCTGCTCTTGAGTTCTCCTTTAGCTTTGCCAATGTTATCTTTGTAAGTGGAGTATATTCGTATCAATAAGAACGAGTTACCATACTAGATTATCACACAGAAAACACAATGTAAAAAATTATGTAAATATAGAACTCCATAATTATTATGTAAGAGTTTACATAAAACATGTAATATATACCCAAGCTTGTGTAAATTCCTATGCAAAAGCTTAACACAACTGTTTACATAGTATTATGGAGTTCTATTTTTACACAGATTGTGTATTTTTTACATAATTTGTGTAATTTTTTTACATAGTGTTTTCTGTGTGCATGTGTCATTAAGAAAACACACGCTAGAAGCGGTAAGTGGATTTTTTAAAGGCACATGCCTCATTGTTCTTAACTCGAACAATAGCGTACACTAATATCTGATACACTAATATAACTTCTATGATCTGGGGCCGAGTGGCCCCGGAAACCCAACCCATCATGGGTGAACAAAAATGCGAAATAACACTGCGCTTTATAGCGACAGTGACAATATTTCGCACCACCCAACTAAGGAGATAATAAAAATCGAAATGAGATCTATCCAAACGTTGCCATGTACAAACACATACATCGTAACCAATTTCAGCATTTGTACGATGGGTGATGTGAATTATCATATTATACATTTAATAGTAAAAAGTGAATAAATGCAACTTAATTGTCCTGGATAGAGCACAGACTATGGATTTCCTCGCTCCGCTTTGAAGCAGAAAAGCCCAAGTTCTCCATTCGACTATCCCATGTTAGCACTCAGTGCTAAAAGAAACCTCAAGCTGCTGAATTTTATAGTTGCGTGAAAAATTTACATTACCCGGCCATCCTAATGGTCATTGCTCAAACCTAATATATGTCCTTTTGACACCCAATATAATCATCAATCAGATTCGTGTGATCATAAGATTCGTTTTCAACCCCAGCTATAAAATTACAGTGTCCACGTAGAAAGAACACGCCTTTACAGCTCCATTTGACATGTTTGACGCACACCCCTTTAAAGCTTACAGAGACAATATTAATGTCATAATTAAGATCCATTGCAGTCTGCCCACATTAGTGTTCTCTTGACATTTTGATATGAACAATTTAAAAAAGCCATTACATGCTCTAACGACATTCTATAATCACTCTAATATATAATGTTCTAGATGTGATATTAAAAACAAAACATAATTGGAAACTTGACGGATCATTTGATAGATTTTCGTCGGAGCAGTAATCGGTAATATTGAATATTGAATGGCTGTTATTTAGGGGCCAGCTGAAATGTCTTTCCATGATGATACTCATAGCCTTAGAAAGAAAGCAGACGCTATGAGTGCTTGGACATGTTGGAGTACAAAGAAAGCAGACCCGTTGAGTACTTGGACATGTTGGAGTACAAAGAAAACAGACCCGTTGAGTACTTGGACATGTTGGAGTACAAAGAAAGCAGACCCGTTGAGTACTTGGACATGTTGGAGTACAAAGAAAGCAGACCCGTTGAGTACTTGGACATGTTGGTGTACAAAGTGACTTTTAAGGAAATTTAATTAGTGTAGTTTAAAAAAAACAATTTTCAAACTCTTGACTTGTTGTGTAAATCTGATAACTGCCCATGCTTTAAGTGATGGAGAAACTCCTACGCGATGCTACAGTGCAACAGAGCATAAATTACCAAAAGTGTATGTTATTGAAATTACGTTCTAATTCAAAAGGTAGCATATGTAAGATAAGGAAACAATATTATAGGATAGAATACAGCTTGGTGATTTAATGTCATAGGAAAAAAATGATTTGACCTTATTTGCATATAATAAGCATATTATAAAGAAATACAATAAAAATTTGCTTTTTGTAATTTCCAGCAAAACACTATACATGCTATTAACACAAAATTCACAGGATATGAAGTTCCCATCATTGTCAACAATTCTGTCTGAGAAAAAGTTCACATTTATCTTAACTTTTTTTTAAAACCAAAATATGTCTGAATTAAGCTTAATTAATGACCAAACTTATTTAAGTAGTACTGTGTATCCAAACCAGACTTGCAAGGTATCAAATTAAAGGTACAGATGTGCTTAAAACAATGGTCTGAGCAGATACTTCAATATCCCTTTAGTATTTAAAATATTATCCGCCAAACATTTGGTATATTTAAAAAAATTAAAAATGGTGTATTTGTATTTTGCTCATGAATTTAACATGCAATAAATCACAGAGAAAGATGTTTATGGTTAGCCACACAAATCTGTCGAGCCATTTGTTAACATAATTGCTGTGTAATTAATGTACGCGCGTAATAATTAGGCGTTAAATGGAATAACTTTGTGTATGCCCAATTAAGTTATGTAAGGTTTCAAATTAATCCTTAAATTATGCTTAATACAATGGTCAAGTCACATTTCTCAATTTCATTTGTCTTTTTCTGTAATATTAATCAAAACTTTAGATTTTTAATTTTGCTAACATTTTCTTACAATAACAATGTATTTCATACAACTGTACAACTGTGCACAGACTTGGCAAAAGTCTTGTTCAGCCATGCACGCAAACAATAGAAGCAATCTTCAAGGACATGCTCACGCTAAGGGACCAAAGTTTTGAAATCCGCGCGACAAGAAACTTGAAATGCCATTCACCAGTGTGCAGTCAAGGGTTTTAAGCATAATGGTGTATGTTACTTTAGGTTACCGTGTGCTGACATGCAAGCCTATACATTATAAAGGCCTGTACTAAGTCTAAATAGTCAAGGAGGCCATAAAAGCAAGTAGCCGGTAACTGGTTGGATTAGGGTGTATGGATAATCAAGTATTGGCCTATCCGAAATCTGGTTTAATTAGAATTGGAATTGGAATTATAAGGACACAAAAGAGTACTTTTATTAAACTTTTTTGATTATAATGATACACATACTTAGGATTATATTTTCATGGTTGTACAACACTCGAAGGCACTGTATTTATAATTTAATATTTGGTAATTTATGCTCTGTTGCAATGTAGTAACAGAAATCCCCATCGGGCTATTCCAGTTGAAATCCACACACCCCCTATTGAAGACATGACATTAATCTTCCCCGTAGGGAGTGCAAATTTGAAATGGGGTTACCTATACATGGGTGACTCTGTTCCATTTAAATGTAGGGGGTGTATGGATCTGAACTGGAAAAACCCATTGTCTTACACAGAGTTTCTCGAGAATGTACTTGCTCCAAGCACTGGTTTATTGGAATCCATAATGTAGTAGTAGTAGGCCTATATCACAAACTGTCGGAAAGGCACGTTTTACACAGTATTCATGTATTGAGGTGTTTGTCATGCGTGACATTTTGGGATTCTTTTAACCTTGATGTTGCTGCCCTCTTGGTATGTCTATACCGTGTGTGTACACACGTATCGCACAACTCATCAGCCGACTACTTATAAAGGGGCAATAACCGCGTTTCGAAGTGGATTTCCCCCGCCATTGCAGTGATTTCTTCCCGGTCAGAAGATAAAAATGGTCAGGGTTTAGTGCAACAGAGTGTTTACATGTGCTTGTCTGTGGCGTGGGTAGAAGGGAATCTGCCTGCCCCCTTCAAAAAGCGTAACGCCTCTGGGTACGATGGTTGAAACAAGTATCCTCAGACATTTTACAAACAACATTATTGCATAATAAAGTGGTCCAAAAAGTACACATTCTTAATTTTGTATGCCAAACCGCGTTTGTTGTATATGTGGGGTAATACACCTTTACACTGCTGCAAATGAAGTGAAAGTTTCAGCTAGATTTTATTAGTTTAGAAAACTGTTTTCGGGTCAAGAGGGCTGTTAACCCCAAAAGCATGAAATGTATCAAGTGCTGTAACTTTTGAACTATTAATGTATATATAGTAACAAATCACTTTTTTGGGACTTTTTGGTTCAAATCTTAAAAACTAATAACATTTATGTCAAAACTAAAACAACGTCTCTAGTATCTTTAGATAATTTTAGTGCAATTTCAGACCCACTTTAAAATGATTTTAGTCCCGATTTCTTCTCACTCTGCTTGTCAACGCCTTTGCCTCAGTATAACAGGATGTGTGTGATATTTCGTATCGATATAAATATTTTATTTGCTGCTCGACAGCCGGGACGACAGCGACAGGTCGCAAGACTGCCACATTTCCACATTTAAATTTAAAAATGGATAACATGTTTTCATTTTTTTACTGACATTCACTTGTCGTATTGGGGGCTGAAGCCATACGGAACCACACAACTGGCAAAAATAAGATAACACATAAAAAAAACTACAGCTTTGTATAACGACTAATGGACATAGCTAAGACCTATATTATTATTTGGAAATAGCTTTAAATTCCAAACATGAACAAAGTTAAAACAGACTTGTCTCTTCCCGAAATTTGAGTGGCAGCCATGCCGCTGGCACAAGTGTTAGTATAATAGGTAGCTATCAGCACAATACGGGTGTATATTGCACTCTTATTATAGCTTATTCATGCACTTTTAGTAGTTACGAACCAGTCAGAAAACTGGAAACTAAAATACGAAAATCTAGACAAATATATATACTTGCGCAAATGTTGATATGCTCACAATAGAACCCCACGGGATTGTGCCATTATTCACACATCAACATCAGCGCGCATGCAATGATTTCTACCACTTAACAACACATACATGTATAAGTCTTCCGTACAAGTTACTTTATACGTAAATAGTCTCACGTAAATAGGCTCAGATTGCGTATGTGGTCTAGTGGATAGCATGCAGGGTTCATGATACAAAGGTGGTGAATTCTAGCCCCGCTATAGGCTGGCTATAGCCAACATGTTTGTATCCTAGGGCAAGGTACTTAGTCTCAATTGCCTCGTCGACCCAAGCGAGATTAGGAAGCTGTTGGGGATATTACAATCTAAGTGCTGATACGTACATTGTGTGCGCCGTGTCGGTAGCCTGGTAAATGAAGCGAAGTGATTGTGACGATTTCCTAATGGCAGCAAAAACCAGTGGTTCGGAAGTCACGTAGAAATGGTGGCCCGTGCATCGGAAGAGCAATGCCCGTGCATCGGAAGAGCAATACCCGATCAAGTTAAAACGGTTACAGACTCTTTCGTAAAGAGTAGGGGATCATCCCGGTCTGTATCTGTTCACACATCTAACGGACCCCAATGGAAATAAGCTATTATAAGCTTATTGGGTTATCCAGGGTCGTAGGACCCAAATTATATCAAATCAAATCAAATCAAATCAAATTACGTACAAGTCACTTATACGTATGAACCATACGTACTGGTTTTGCATTGCTGCCAAATTAACTGTTTTTGAAACATTTCCCATTGCGAAAACATTTCACATTGCGTGGGTTTTAAAAATATATTACCTGCAATTATACTGACTGCACCACAGAAGAATATATAACATCTTTTGGATGGGTAGAATAGTCCAACAGTACTCAGTGCAGCGGCAACACCCATTAAGAGAAAACTCACTAAAGGCAACGGTAATACCCTCGATACATGAACTGTTGAGAAGGAAAACAAACACAAATACGTAGTTAGTCTATCAGATCATATCGGTTTCAGTTTTCTTTTTCCAAAACCACGTTGGCCTCCCCTGGAGCAATTAGACCAATCTAAAATGAGTCTTTCGTTCTAAAAGTACACTAAAAATTAGTTTCCCATGAATACATATTGCTTGTCAAATTTTTACTACTACGGAGTGTTAAGGATACTGAAGAAACCTCTGATAGCTATGAATCTACAAAGGTGATGTTAACTGGACTCAAACGAACAAAGCACGCAGACCTTAATTTAAATATCCCGTGATGAGATTCGAACTCGCACTTAAGTCACATGATTCTGAAGGTGCACTAACTATGGCAATAATCCGTGAACTACAGTTTTGCAAATTATAAAAGATAATTATTATATCTATTGATCACATCAAACCCATCGATACGATCATGCAGTGCTCATTATATTTGGTCCCCGCGTCCATCTTTATGGCCGGTCGCCTTCTTTACAAAATGGCGGACCATGAAGGATCACAGTCTACAATGTTTGAACACTTTATCATTCATACCCTGGTTTGTTTGTTTTCCCACAAATTTCTAGTATGTAGTCTTATTTTTATAGCAACATACGATCGAAGCAGTTTTGTTAATTTGAATAGAAAACATCTCGTCGCGGGAATGCAAGTCGGCCAAATTGAGTTGTTAGTTATTTATGAAAATATAGGCAAACCCACACATTTAAACCATTCATTCAACCAGTCTTAAAATTTGACACAAAAATGCTTCTCCTGCAAAAATGACCAAATATGACTTACGACGTTCTTGCATCACCACGACGATCTAGTTACAACATTGCCCTATTTACCTATAACTGCTGATGTGACATCTTTAGGAGGATCGTCCCCACTGGATAATTCACGCAGACTCTTGCATTTCACTGGATCACCTGCACAAATAGGCACACGTAAATAGAAGCAGTATGATTATGGTGTAATTGCCGATTGTAGTGCTTACTGGCAACATCAAAATGTAAATTAATTGTTACTAGAATGTGATCTAAAGGTAGATGTTCTGATTGCTGGCCCGGTTTTCGACTTGGTGTTTTCTACTTTACATGAACGATCATCCTTAAAATTATCACATTCCAAAGTTTTAGTTGCATAACTCCAATGGTTCTAATTTTAGAAGCACAAGGTCACAAGAATTTTGCCCATTAAGTAGTACACCAATTGGCTGGTGGTTAACCACCTTTGGCAGTAATTTACCACCCTATGATTTTACAGACATATGAGAAAAATATGGGGATGCTAATGCTTCTGATATCAAAATATCATGATGTGAAGAAAAAAATCATAGCAAAAAAAAGGTGATCGGAACACTTTTAATGATTAAATCGTTTTAATTAAAAAATTGACATTTTTAAATGGGGCATGGAGTCGCAGATCTTCGTGAGCATGTTGAGTACGCCTGTATGTAATTATTCAATGCTGGATATATATGTTTAAAACCAAACAGATCGTATCTGTTTAGACTAATTCGAGAATAGAAATATTGTGCCGAATCTTCGGCTGATTGCTTAGGTGTAACATACAATGCACTTCATGATTCGATGGTATCATACTTATTTTATTTAGGATCAGAATACGCCACATAAAAACAAGGCTCACATAAACATTACAAATATTGAACTCCTTACTTCTTCTTTCTGGTATTTTCGTCCAGGTTACATTGGCTTTCCCTGTCCCTTCTTTCTTTTTGCCTTTCCAACCATCCTTTTCAATCCATTCCCAAGTTACTGAAAACATACAAACATAATAATCACGTTATGAAATATCTTATTTCCTTTCTAATCGACGGGAGCTCTAATAGGGAATACAGCTCACACCGACTTTGCATTGTGTTATTAACATTGGCAGTCATGATACTGCTATGTAATCTCTAGGGGGCGAGGGGGGCGACCAATATTTTAAATCTGTCGGTTCAGATTGGCACTGTCGGTTAATTTGACAAGGGGAATCATGGAATTCTGTAATTATGACGGTCAAATTAGTACAAAGATAGCAATTTTTCCCGTGCATGTTTGTCTCCAGACAGATGTAATAATGCTTAAATATACATGCCATTTGATCTGAAAAGGTAGTGGAAACACTCACATGTCCAACGAAAAATTACCCTGAAGTGAAATATTGCTTTCGAGATAAATTCCTTAAGAGATTAAATTTATATAGGTCATTCACAATTGTAGATGGATTCAGATTGAAACAAGATCGAAGTTTTACATAATTTAATCTACAGTGCTTTTAAGTAACAGTAACTTACCAGGTAATAAATACGTCATACCTCTAAAAATATAGCTAAAAAGGCAGGAAAATCAGTTCCAACCGTATCAGTAAGGGGCACCAAGGATGGATCCAGATGGATTCAACAGCACTACACCAACCATGTAAAATATTGAAATGACTAAAAAGGTGTGCAATGACAACAATGCTGGTCAGAGACAGTTGTGTTTTTTAACTTGTCCCATACCTAGTTAAAGGAATTGTTTTATCATTCCGAAACGTCGATCCCCATGTTGTTGTGTTGTTTCTTTTGCCTTTTAAATGTCCCATCCTTGGATGTTGTCATTGCACACCTTTTTAGTCATTTCTATCTAAAAATGTAGTTCCAACTTAAAAAATATCAAACTACAAAATCCCCTTTAATTTGAGATATTGTTTGCGACGATCGTTTTTCATTTAAGAACGCTAAACCAAAAGACAATATATAGATCAAGTGAATTGTTTTCTAGTCGCACTTTTTGAGGCTTGAACAGGCAAGATAGTGTGGCGACAGATGCATGTATGTACGTGTATGGGCTGCATGGATCAAAATGAAGCATTCCCGATCCTCGTCTAACTATAATGACTGACATCACTATCAGTTAATCAATAATTTGCTACAACAAGGCTGCTTAATTAGAAAACTTCCTTTTTTTGGTTTTTGACACATATCTTTATTGATATTCAGTTATCTTATCTCAAATTAAAGAGAAGAGATTCATTTCAACGATCTTATTTAATGTTTACGTATGAACTACAGTTATGGATTCATAAGTATATTTATTACCAGATAAGTAACCTTTTGACCACTGTATCATTTATAGACAAATGCAGACTCTGTGCTTATTTTTTGATTTTTTTGTGTGTCCACCTCTGGGCAGAACATGAAATCATTACCAAAAGATGGCATATAAATCCCTCAACACTAATTCACCATATCCCACGTTCGCGGGTTGCACGTTAGTGAGTAATTCCATCCCAAATTTGGACTAAAACCCTGTATAAATGAATGGGGAATTTCTTAAGTCTACCAAAAGAGGGCGCTATTTTATAATTTGACTGTTATACTAGTAGTTTGAGCATACTAAATGAGGAAGTCTACATGGATAAATGATTAGTTTGAGTAAACATACAATGTATTATTGATGAAATCTCTATTTCCTTATTATTTTATGATATTTCTAATGAGATATAAATATTAAAGGTCTAATTAGGCTTTATAAATTAATATTCTAAATAATCAACAGCACATTCCATGAATATGATTGCAGAACATTTCATTCAAAATTACCATTACGCAATGGGAACTGACAGAATTATCAACTTCATGGTAAAAAGGAATCAAAGTACACAATAGTAATAATTATATACTTACAATATACTTTAAAGATATAGAGTAATCTGAGGGACTAGCAAAACAAAAGAGAATCAAAATTGCATAGGCTTACTGTATTATAGGCCTTCACTGAAAATGGAAACAACTTGTTATACTATTACATATAAAATTACATTATTATGTTGCATGTCTGTAATTAATTTCTTGATCATGTTATTAGATTGGACGTCACTTCATTTCAGATCACTGTATAGGCCTACATCTCAGGCCCTGTATAAACGGTATGGCATTGCACGTGCGTGTAATAATGCTCATGGTACTTAAAAGACGTGAGAAGAAATCAGGCCCCAACCCGTTTAAGAACAATTTGTTCTTGTGTTGTGTACAGTTATAAGCCACACACACTATTCATTTGGCTTTTAACGTCACTTCTAAACACATTTAAAATTTAAAATTGTATTTTAGGTCTGAAATTATTATATTTCATCAAAAGTATTATAAAACAATATTGAACAAATCATTTTATTGGAATCAGTGCACACACACTTATGGTTTATCTATTTAAAATAATGAAACTGGTATGCTAAAACCAACAGTCAATTATGAAAATAGCGCCCTCTTTTGGTAGACTTAGGAAATTCCCCATTCAATTATTTATATACAGGGCTTTAATTTGTCTTTAGGGATGTATTTGCCATCTTTTGGTAATAATTTCATGTTCTGCCCAGAGGTGGCCAACAAGAGTGAAAGATGCAGACCAACGTCCCATAGTCTATAATTGTCAACTACGTGTATATCTTTGTTTTTGTTTTTAATGGACAAAGATATAGATATTTTAACTCTAAACTAATATTGTAACTCTTTTTTTTTTTTTTGGTCCTAAACGGGGCCCAATCCTTAAACTTACCCTCCATGGCGTCGTAATCTAGTTGAGGGATGTAGAGGACTGAACTGGTGAGAAACATGAGAACGGCACAGGGGAAAGCCCGGTTCTCGTGGATCACTTTTTCAAATGTCACTCACCATTTGCTTCAGATTTTTCAACCACCACTCCTTTAATGATGTTTATATAAGTCAAGTTACAACTTTATCAAATTTGTAGGATGACTCAAATCATGCTTTATATCGCCTCATCAAAACTGGATCTCGTGTCTATCACCATGATCACTCCAATGAACCGTTCGTGTTGACCATGTAAAGAAATAACACGTTTGGTTTATAACTGTCCATTCTCTCGGGAATTCTATAATATTTCATGTTGTGTTTTCCATATGGTTAACAAATTCACATTTTGGGTGTTTTTTTTCACATTCGTTTACTTAAATATAAGTAGCATTCAGTACTATCCGTACTTGATGCAATTATTAAACTGCCGCCTTTCCCAATTTTGCACACAGAAATGAATAAATAAACCCTTATATTTTCTTTAAAATACAAACGGCATCGTGCTAAACAAGATTGTTCTTTTATTTGACTTGCCTCCTCCATCACCAGATAATGGTAATCAACGAGAGGTGGGAAGTAGCAACTCATCAAAAAGTTAAATCTCGCGAGACTTGGTGTCATGAGCGACGATGCGGCACGAACTAACTGCTCACGCGTTTGGGAAATTCGTCTAATGCTCTTCTTCGTTCTGAAACATGTTATTAAAAGAAATGTTGCTAGCATTTTTCATTAGTATGATTTTCTCTTGATTCGTTTCAAATTGTAAGTTGAGACTAAGCCCAGGGAATCACAAATTATTGACATGCATTCGTATTCAAGAGACGTTGCCGCTTCGACGGATCCTGACTTATCTAGAGTAGGTTAATCTAGAAATCTTCCTTCCGACCGAATTTTCCTAAGCTTTTAGCCATTTCCCAAATCTACTGCTGAATGAGCAGTACATTTTACATGTCACTTTAGGTATTTACGTTGACGATTGAACGTCAATATTACGCAAACCGCACACGCCAAGTCATTTTCAAAATATCGACAACCTGTGACGAATATTCGTCTCGGATACTAACAAATAATCGCCACAGGTGACTAGAGTTCGCTTGCCCTGACAATAAATCGCTGGAGCGAACTTTTATTATTAACTCTTGAACGGCTTCAATCTGCCAGTGGATGGCAGCGATTTGTGATCCGTATTTGCACAGACTTATTTAAAGAGCGCTATCATGAAAAAACACCTTGCACCACTATATTATTGAATTGAGGCAAGCAGTTGGTTAAAATCTTCACCCGTACGTGTAGCAATTTGATAAAGGTTTATACTGTATCCTGTCATTTCTCTGTCCATTACTTGAACGACAAAAGAGGGACAATCATCTGTTCCATAAGCTAATGAGTGGGGAACCGGGCTGCACAACCACAAACAACAATTTTCGCCAAAAACGATTGTATTCGTTTTCAACATATCTTTCATTGATCACGCGTATTTTGATTTGAGAAGAGTTAAACAGTTTCGTTTCCAGAATGTGTAATCTATTATTGTAGCCCGAAGTCACACGCTGAAACTAGCTCTGTTCAAAATTAGTCGCATGTTTTCAGGGATACTATGTTAAATGTATCCAAAATATAAAAGATTACTTTCTCAAAAGCTGATAACCTGTTCAAACTGTCGCGTCGTATAATATAGTCTACAAACTGTCGTGTAGCGACGAAAGCTATATTATTGATTACGTGATACAAACAGCGTTTTTTAACAACTGAGGGTTAATTACGTGACCCACTTTTAATTAATTACTAAAAAGCTTAATGTATTTATAATATTCACATAGTTGAGCGTGTGAAGCAAGGTTATGGTTCCTACTATGTCTTTAAACCACTGTTGCCCCGTTAAACCAGGGTCGTCGGTATTTTTCCAAGCCGTGGCCGGTTTCTCGAGGGGGGGGGGGGGGGGGGGGGTCATGCTTAGTATTTTCATATAATCGAAATCGAAGTGATATTCCTTGAGAGTATTAAATGCACTAGATCATGACTAGATTACTGGGTTCGTATAAAATTCCAGTTTTCACTTACGGATCTGTGACGTTTTAAAACCTTGCGGATATTCTTTTTAGAAACAGAGAAATGTCTGCAGGATAAAGACGTCGTTACGCCAACCGTTGGTGGCGTCACCGGGAATAGCGATGACTGAGTTGAAAGGTCCCTTAGTGTCTCAAATTAGAAGTGTGTTCGTTATTTTATTTCCTAGTCCTTTGCGTAACATTTAAATGGGTTCTTTGATCATCATAGTGTTTTGGTTTTGTCTTTAACGTTTGTAAATATTCCAAATCCCAGTCTACGAGTTGTTTGGGGTAGCAACATGATACTGCTTGCCGAAATATGTTTCTAAACTAGTTAGATCTAAGAGTAATTTCTAATAGGATCAATCTGATAATAGTGTAATTTTCTTTTTATTGATACGTTCTATCGTCAATCCTACGTACATAATATAATATATGTGATCTGATAACATATGAAATGAAATTTCATGGCAATATATTTTCCCCGATAATTTGTGTCAATGATACCGTGGTTTTCAAATGATTTTAATCAAATTCCAAACAAAACCGTAAGCATGGCACAATTGACGTTTGCTAGTTTATCATGACATTAAAACGATCACTTCAACGTGCGATTAACGTATTTCCTGACATTTAAACTAATGCAGCTGATACCTAATGAATCTGTCTTGTAAAGAACATCATCTATCCTCTTTCATCAATGTTTTCAGTAATATCTCCGCGACACATTGGAAATAAATACGATACTCTTTACGGTAAGCTTGGTATAAGCTCTTAATATTTATGGGTTGTCAAAGTAGGCAGAAGAACATGAAAATGCGAACGTTGGTGAGAATATTCTTGACAAATAAAATTAAAGTATTTTCCGTAGAAGAACTTCCATTAAACTATTTTGTAGGATATTGTAAGCGATATTAGGCTCAGGTGCTAAATCCAGCTGTGCCATTATGTAGCTATCGATCGCTTATTCGCTGCCGCCAATTCATCATTGATTAATGGATAATGTAATCTATTGACAAACAAAAGAGGGAGTGTAATCCAACTGAGTGTGCTCAGAGCAATTAGTGCTCCGATAAATATTACAATCTCTTACTTTTACTGCAATGTAATGAGCTGTGAACTTCTAAATTTTCTGACAAATATTGTGAGTGGAACGTGTAACAATTGCTCTCGAAGCCTACATCAACGAGCGTTGACGTGTAGTAGGGACGTTAGAAGATATTCGAAAGGTTCTTCAGAAAAAAATGCATTGTGTATTCTCACGGTCGCAATGATGTCACAGAATGGAATACTGGCACCTGATTGGTCAATTACGGGCAATTACGGCTGCTCCAAGTTACTCCCTGGAGTGAAAGATTGCTTTACGGTGATGGGTGAAGTAAACACTTTATTGCAAACTTGCTCGTTATAAAAAGCTTCTTTGTTCAAAATATTACCAATAATAATGTTCTACAGCTGTGTCTCGAATAAAATTAAATGTATCGGGTCAAAAACAATTTATAAAAGACATATTTCCCAGCACCCCAGACACACTCCATGCTGAGTTTCACTCCAGTTATCGGGAGTGAGTACGCCAAATTCAACAACCGCGACCGTGAGAATACTTCAAGACCCCAACATTATACATTATATATTACAATAAGGCCTACTAAGAACCCCATCCTAAAGGAATACCAGCCTAGAGTTATCCTTCCGTTCCTTGCGAGACATGTGATCAATTCTATTGTATTTATCAACAGAGTTTTCAATCATCGAACAATGTGACAATTCAGTCTAAGGGCGTGTTCACATTAGAGCAAGTTTTCCCACCTCCCGGATGAAACCCGGGTATATCCGGATAAAAAACCTAGTATGAACAAGAATTTGTGGTACAAATATTATCCGCATCGATCGTAGTATGAACATGTTTATCAATCCGGATACAATCCGGATAAACTGGTGTACCGGATAGAATTTATAATGTGAACACGCCCTAAAATACAGAGAGGAAGATAAGGAAAATAGAAACTCAGACAACCGAAAAAGCTGACACAGTGCTCATACGTATTATGTACTACCTTAGGGATGGCATCCAGATTCGTACGGATTGAAAACCGTAGATCGGAGAGGGTAAACGCACTGGCTGTCCGTTCACGGGAGTTGTTCAATGCGTTCGCTAAGCATGGCTAAACACACCAGGGGTTGGTCATTATTTAACCTCGCTCCGTTTATCTACACAAAACTGTCCGTTTATATCCCAATGCGTTTACCATCTCCGATCTACGGTTTTCAATCCGTATGAATCTGGATGCCATCCTATATTATTTATTTGAACTTCAGTCATTTAATAGTATGTGTATAAAACACTGAATTGGTTTAA
Organism: Ophiura sarsii; assembly: GCA_035610835.1. Classification (NCBI taxonomy): domain Eukaryota; kingdom Metazoa; phylum Echinodermata; class Ophiuroidea; order Amphilepidida; family Ophiuridae; genus Ophiura; species Ophiura sarsii. Next base: position 91,354,124 of record CM069441.1, on the reverse strand, counting down.
TATTCATATTTCATGGACCAAAGGGAGTTGTTGTATAACCAATTGAAATAAAAGGCGTTGATGGTGAGATGCACTGTAGTGGCTTGGTTGTGAAGGGGTTAATGATTGTTTGTATAATATGTATGAATTACCCATCAAGATAGCTGGATAGCTGGTCAGACGAGCATGACAAGACTCTTGTAAAGAATTCGCCAGCAGTCAAAATGGCCTTTGTGTATAGGAGGAATGATCGATCTTATTTGTCCGTTTGTATGTCTATTGGCATTTGTTTACTCTTCTCTTTCATTCTCTGAAGTTTAAACGGCGTATGAAATGAAATTCAAACCATGTGAGGATAATATACCGTATCCACACACAGCCGGCCTATAACTATGAGCGTGTTTCTGCTGGGGAAGAAACCGCTAATAAACGCTAAGTTTGCCCAGCAGAAACAGGCAGAACCCGGCAATAATCGGCAATAATCGGCAATAATCTGTTTGCAGTGTCCCAGCAGAAACACGCTCTATGTAAATTATAAGAGCTATCTTCAGGAGACAGCAAAGAAGGCATAGAGGCGGGCATTTCTTGTACACGCTACGTAGAAACATTGAATCTTATTAATAATACAACAGGAAAAATGGTGTACATGTAACTTGTAACATCCATATAGGTCAAATATTTCACCTTTCTCGGGGCACATGGAGCATGCATGCTGTACGTATTATTCGCCTTGCATGTCTAAAATCAAAAAGTTACCAAGTCGGCGTGCGGATGATAACGAAGGATAATTATCCACCGTCGATAAACAACGCATATTCACCGATAAATAATGTCCAGAGTATTGCCAACTCATTTTTGTGCACATGATGTGAGCTGATATGGCATATCACTTGAAATGTATTATCGTATGCTCAATTTGTATAAGTTGAAGAGCGCTTTGAAGAATAATCAATATTATTGTCATCCTTTGAATTGTGCAACTCGATAATACACTCTCTAACGTATAAACAATACATTCAACACGGATTGAATTTCTTTTTTGATCAACAATGTGATACTGGATCCATAGTTTCCTTCATTAGCTCAATGAACTCTATTCTAAATTGTACACACATTTCCGAGTTAATTGACAGGGTGGAATGCAAAAGATCGTTTGTCAACGAAATTGTTACATTATTAATTGCAATATTGATCACGATTTTCTTTCTAATGTAGTATAAAATTAGCCCGGGAAATTTGCTAATGACATATTAGGTGGGCTCGCGTTTACGGAGGCTTCGTTTCTACATGTATAACATAATCAGCTGAGAAACGGTGCGTACGGTACGCATGAATCAAACACCTGAAGGGAGTGTAAGAGGTTCACTGATGGTTCCTTATTTTTAGTACACACGTAACACAGACCAGGCTATGCAAATCTTGTTAGTTTTCAAAATCATTCACGTCGACCTTGTGTTTTTAAGCCATCAACAGACCTAAATGGTGTTTTTCCGTCCCGAACATGCGGGGTAAATGAAGTATCTGAACGTCTACCCTTCTGGCGACAAATAGTATAAATATTGCAGAGGTTGAAACTTCCTCTATACTCGAGCGCTAAAGTAGCATCAATTGTACTGAGAGTTAAAAATCGTACGTGTATTTCAACTCACAAATACTGCAGTATTGTAAACTTTAACATGTTTAATGCAATATTACACCATGTTTAATCATGGTTAGGCCTATTGTAAAACAGTTACATGTCCTACGCAAAATTGCCGTAAAAAGAAAATTGCATTTATTCAAAATAAAGTTCTTTTAGCGAGTGAATATAGTTCATATTATATATAATTCATTCTTGTATTTTATTTGACAAATAAGTCTATAATATATTACATTGGCATTTATTATTGACTTCTTTTCATATTTTGAGATTATTCTGTGCTCAGATATACGGTCGAAATGGTCGGTGCGTGTCGCTGCATTAACCAACAGCTTGAATGCTGCAAAGATCATTCGTATCATTCTCAATTGAACATTGGATTTAAACAGATAATGACATTGAACAGTGTAGAGGAGAGCGGGGAGTCGCCATAGAGCATTAAGGGGGGGGGGGGGGGGGGGGGGGGTGGACTCTCAGGTACAGCCTCCGTAAAACTGCCGTAACTTCTTCATTATTCATTTAATCTACATAAAAGTATAAATTTTCTTGCAGAAAAAGGTTCAATGAATCCAACCATGATCATGAAATCGACCATTTTGGAAAAAATTATAAAAAACACGTTTTTTGACCCATTTTAGGTTCTGCAAAGATAACTCAATATATATTTTGTCAAATTTTGTCACACTAGTCTCATTATAATCCTAATAGAATTCCCTAGGAATGGGTTTTTTTATATGTGAAAATGTGATTTTCATGATTTTGGAGGTAAAAAACACGTTTTTGGCACTTTTTGGTCTATAATTAAAAAATAATAATTAAGATATTAAAAAAAACACCATTCCTAGGGAATTTAATAGGATTAAAATAAAACTAGTACATGTATGACAAAATTTACAAAAAAATATTTTGAGTTATCTTTGCAGAACCTAAAATGGGTCAAAAACGTGTTTTCATAATCTTCTCCAAAATGGTCAATTTCATGATTATGGTTGGATTCATTGAACCCTTTTGTGAAAGAAAATGTATACTTTTATATCGATTAAATGAATAATAAAGGAGGTTCCACACCCCCTTAAAAAGAGTATTACAGGGCCCTTTGTAGTCACGTCACACAGTGACAAGTGTGAATTCCATTTTCTGTCAAAACTCGCAATATTCCCATTTTTCTAGGGAAATCAACAGAGTCAAATGGAATGGGGGCGGTCAAAGAGAAAGAGGCATGTTTTGTAACCATTTTCTGGAATGAAAAGTGGTAGGGTTTTTCACTTAGACAAGGATATAACTTCATCACTATTTTCGATTAGAACGGAAAGAGGTTGACAAAGATATTTAAATAATATATTTCATCATACCGAAATACCAGGAAATAGTGTATTTTCCATAACATAAACGACAACGAACAAAACAAAAACAAAAACCGTCTAAAAATAGTATAGGCAAACCATAACATTGATTTGTGTGGGTGTGTGTGGGTGTGTGGGTGTATGGGGGGGGGGAGGAAGTTCGTCAACCATGTAAAATACTCTATGAGAACATTTAACGACTAAAGAACAATCGAGAGAACAATCTAGGTATGACATGTTGTACTAGTCTTACAACGTTAGACCAGGAATTCCTATAGGGGAGAGCGGAGCGTGTACACCCTCGGGACAGGTTCGCCCACCACGTGATTCTCATCATTGCGGCCACTGGTTGATTTTGGACGAAAACACAAAATATTCCACTGTTTGTTGCGATCTTCCCATGGTAACATGGAAGATCTCCGGTTTATAACTGATTAAATCGGGACTTGCCCCGGCCTATGGACGAACCTACCCTGGGGTTATGGGGAAGGTTTATCATTTTGAGACACCTGACTTTATCCTGTACTCATCCCTTTACAGCAAGGCCTAGGGTACTGAAATTATGTGGCCAAGATATCAATCTTTCATTTAATGTCAATAAGTCTATTCCATCTTTAAAATTGACGCCTCTAGGCCATTTCAAATGAAAATGGGGCGAACACTCCCCGCTCTCCCCTACACTATTTTCCAATTGAACAATGATATAGTGAAGGCAGTTTATATAAGATTTAAAATTTGATACAGAATTTAGCAATTATTTCGTCACGTAATAATGTTCTGGAGCTATAAACACCTAAGATCTGAAATAATTCCTCCAAACGGGGCCTCAAAATATTGAATTAGCCTATGTGACTTTACGGGATCAACAACGGCTTACGGGATAGATGTACAGGAAATGAAGTGAAGGCACACTTTGTACAGCTTAAACCTCGTGGATTTTTATTTTCAAATTGCCAACATTTGCTTAAGATGTGAATTAAAATTCCTTTATAATGGCGTATACATAAATACAAGTCAAGTTATAACTTAATCACATTAGCAGGAAGAATTTTAATCATGTGTATACCCTCATCAAAATTGACTCTCGTTTCATTTACTCCAATGAACCATATGAACCATACGTTTGAGCCACTTAAAAGAAAAACCACGTGTATATAATTCTCCATCCAATCGGTAAAGTTTTAATTCGTAATGTTTTCTATTGCATATGGTTAACAAATTGACATTCTCTCTCAATGTTTTCATATCCATTTACTTAAATAGAAGCAGTATTCCGTACTTCCATTTATTAAACTGTCGTCTTTCTATCACAATTACGCCCACAAAAGAAATAATTTAAAAATTACAAAATCGTTTCGAAAATGTCTGACTTTTTTTAAATGTTTGATTTTGTTTTTAAACTACACACATTGTTGAAATTCACCAACATTTTCACGCAAATGTTGAACCGCCCCTCCCCCTAAAAAATAGGACACCCCACCAAACCGCCCGAACGATTGGCCCTACCTGAGAGGTCCATTTGCCCGTATAGAACAGGGTTTTTCGTCGCCTAAACAAGATTCCTTATTTATCAGGCTTGACTCATCCATCACCAGATATGGTAATCAACGAGAGGTGTGAAATGGCAACTCATCACGAAGCCAAATCTCGCGAGACTTGGTGTCATGAGCGACGATGCGGCACGAACTAACAACAGTTCACGCGTTTGCGAAATTCGACTAATGCTCTTCTTCGTTTTGAAACATGTTATTAAAAGGAATGTTGCTAGCATTTTTCATGTGACTGTGTTCGTTGTTAATAGGATGGATGCTAGAACGAACGACATGAAAAAATACTTAGACAGGATGATATTCAGTTCTTCAAACGGATTTTATGCCTGAATATATATCGCATATTTGATGCATTATTTTGTATCTTTCTCTCTTGTTCCCAAGGTAAGGCGCTATAAGTACAATAACCTTGATGAGCACTATATCGATGGTTTAGTGCAACAAAGTCCTATCTGCAGTGGCTGCCATATGTTAGATTATGATATCACAAGGAGATATCTTAAAATCATCCATAATATATAACATGTAGCAGCTATTGTATATATTTCCTTTTCATATAATCATGATAACTGAGATGTTAAGTGAAGCTGCCCCGCGTTTCTTTTAGTTTATATCAATGGGTCTGCTATAATAGACTACCACACATGATAACATCTGGCAGCTATTGCGGATGGAGCTTTGTTGCGCTGAACCCTCGATATGTATATCGCGGCTGAATTATTCACTGATTAATTTGACTATAACTTAGTATGATTTTCTCTTGATTTTCTCATGTATTCATGTTCAAGAGATATTGCCACTTCGACGGATCCTGACTATCTAGAGTAGGTTAATCTTGAAAGCTTCCTTCCGACCGAATTTCACCTAAGCTTTTAGCCCTTTCCCAAACCTACTGCTGAATGAGCAGTACATTTTACATGTCACTTTAGGTATTTACGTTGTCGATTGAACGTCAATATTACGCAAACCGCACACGCCAAGTCATTTTAAAATATCGACAACCTGTGACGAATATTCGTAACAAACAATCGTGACCGGTGACTAGAGTTCGCTTGGCCTGACTATAAATCGCTGGAGCAAACTTTTATTATTAACTCTTGAACGACTTCAATCTGTCAGTGGATGGCAGCGATTTGTGATCCGTATTTGCACAGACTTATTTAAAGAGCGCTATTATGAAAAAACACCTTGCACCACTATATTGAATTGAGGCAAGCAGTTGGTTAAAATATTCGCCCGTTCGTGTGGCAATATAATAAAGGTTTATACTGTATGCTGTCACTTCTTTGTCCACATTACTTGAACGACCAAAGAGGGACAATCGTGTGTTCCATAAGCGAATGAGGGGTGAACCGGTCTGCACAGCCACAAACAACAATTTTCGTCCAAAATGATTGTACTCGTTTTCAACATATCTTTCATTGATCATGCGTATTTTGAAAGCCGGGTGTACAGTTTTGAAAATAAAAATAAGTCGCAGGTTTTCAGAGAGACTATGTAAAATGTATCCGAAATATAAAAGATTACTTTTTCAAAAAGCTGTGAATCTGTTCAAACCGTCGCGTCGTATTAAGTCTACAAACATGAAAAGGCTGTCGTATGGCGACGAAAGCTATATAATTGATTACGTGTAAACTAAACTCTGGTGGCTTGGCTGTGAAAGTTGAAACAAGCATGAGTGTTAGACATAAGGTGAGGTGGCCACATAATTATTCGAAATGCATCATCAAATTAAAAATGACACACACCCCAAGTAGAAGAGCTTACAATCAGATCCAGTATACGACTGTGTCAGGCAAACCCTTAAGTTATTTGTAAAATATACTCTGATGGCTTGGTTGTGAAGGTTGTGATTAGCATATGAGTTTTAAAAATAAGATATGGCCACATAATTATTCGAAATGCATCCTCGAATTAAAAATGACCGCCTCCCTCCCCTCACATCACACACATACACACACCAAGTAAAAGAAGTTACAATCAGATCCAGTACACGACTGTGTCTAGCATGCAAACCTTGAAATTGTACGTATAATAAGCCCTGGTGGCTTGGTTGTGAAGGGGTTAATGATTGTTTGTATAATATGTATGAATTACCCATCAAAACATAGATAGCTGGATAGTTGGTCAGACGAGCATGACAAGTGTCTTGTACAGAATTTGCCAGCGGTCAAAATGGCCTTTGTATAATGTTAGTGCATACGAGGAATGATCGATCCTATTTGTTCGTTTGTATGTCTATTGCCATTTTGTTTCATACTCTTCTCTTTCATTTTCTGAAATTTAAATGGCCTATGATATGAAATTCAAAATATGTGAAAATATTATATCGTATCCCCACACAGGCACCAAAAAAAAAGTATGGATAAGAGCTATCTTCAGTAGACAGCAAAGAAGGCATAGAGGCTGGCATTTCTTGTACACGTTACGTAGAAACATTGAATCTTATTCATAATACACCAGGAAAATGGTATGTAACTAGTACCATCAAAATATAGGCTAATTATTTCACATCGCATGTCTAAAATCAAGAAGTTACAAAGACGGCGTGCGTCTTATTTGTGCCAATGATTTAACCTCATCGACTCGAGAAAGCAAACACGATTTTAGTGTAAAGCTGATGTCCAATGTTCGTAAATTTGTTGTTGGTATTGGGGTGTGGGGTGATTGATTAGTGGCGGCACCAGCATCAACATTTGAGGGGAGAACGAGAGGCAAGAATTCAAATTGGGTGGGAAAATGTTGGCTTTTATTGTAAAGATTGCCTGAAATTAGCTAAATTTGTACGGTGTGCATTATATTATATCATGCATAACATTGGGGCTGATTATATAGGCCATCCCCCATGGTCAAATATGGGGGAAGGGGGATAATACACTTTCTAACGTATAAACAATACATTCAACGCGGATTGAATGTCTTTTTTGATCAACAATTTGATACTGCATCCAATTAGCTCAATTTACTCTATATTCTTAATTTTACACACACTAAAGCTCCGAGTTAATTGACAGGGTGGAAATTGAGAAAAAGATCGTTTGTCTATAACATTGTTATATAATTGCAATATTGATCACTGTTTTCTTTCTAGTATAAAATTAGCCCGGGAAATTTGCTAATAAAATATTATATTAGCTCATGATTTCCACCGAGTCTTCGTTTCTACATGAACAACATAATCATCTAAGAGACAACGAGTACAACAGTACGCGTGAGTGAGGTCCGACGATGGTTCTTATTTTTAGTACTCGTTCACACTCACAGACCAGACTGATGCCATACTTGTTAGTTTTTAAAACATCCACGTCGACCTTGTGTTTTTTTAGCCATCAAAAGACCCAACAATGATGTTTTTCCGCCCCGTACATGTGGGGTTAATAAAGTATCTGAACGTCTACCCTTCTGACGACAAATAGTATAAATATTGCAGAGGTTGAAACTTCCTCTATACTCGAGCGCTAAAGTAGCATCAATTGTACTGAGAGTTAAAAATCGTACGTGTATTCTGAAACTCACAAATACTGCAGTATTGTAAACTTTAATGCAATATTATACACCATGTTATTGTAAAACAGTTACATGTTTAACGCAAAATTGCCCTAAAAAAAAAGTTCTTTTGGCGAGCGAGTTCATATTATATTATATCATTCATTCTTGCATTTTAATTGAAAATAAGTCCATCATATATTACATCGGCATTATTGACTTCTTTTCATAATTTGAGATTATTCTACGCTCAGAAACGGTTGAAAAGGTTGGTGCGTGTTGCTGCATTAACCATTGTTAACAGCGGGAATGGTGCAAGGATCATCCGTCATGTCCGTATCAATCACAATCGAACATTGGATTCAAACAGATAATGGCATTGAACAGTGTATAATATTTTCCAATTGAACAATGCTATAGTGAAGGCAGTTAAGTTAAGATTACATTTGATACAATAATTAGCAATTATTTCGCCAGGTAAATGTCCTGTAGCTATAAACACCTAAGATCTGAAATAATTCTAAGCAATTATTCCTTCAAACGGGGCCTCAAGATATTGACTTAGCCTGTATGCCAATTAATGGATCAGCAACGGCTTACGGGATAGATGAAAGGAAATGAAGTGAAGGCACATTTCTGTATAGCCTGAACCTCGTGGATCATTATTTTCAAATTGCCAACATTTGCTTAAAGATGTGAATTGATATTCCTTTATAATGGTGTATACACAAACAAAAGTCAAGTTACAACTTACTCACATCTGCAGGATGACTTTAAATCATGCTTTATACCCTCATCAAAATAGGCTCTCGTTTCAATTACTCCAATGAACCGTTTGTTTGGGAAAACACGTGTATATAATTTTCCATTCAATCGGTAATTTTTTTATTCTTAATGTTTTCTATTAACAAATTAACATTCTCTTTTAATCCATTTACTTAAATAGAAGCAGCATCCGGTACTTGCATTTATTAAACTGTCGTCTTTCTATCACAATTACGCACACAAAATAGATAATTAAAACAAATGACAAAATCGTTTCAAAACATTTTGATTTTGAATTTTTTTCTTAAATGTTTGAATTTTTTTTTTAAACTTCGAAAATTGTTGAAATTCACCAAAATGTTCACGAAAATGTTGACCCCCTCTCCCCTCCTCCCCTAAAAGGTAATGAAACCCCAACAAACCGCCCGAACGATTGGCTCTACCTGAGAGGTCCATTTGCCCGTATAGAACAGGGTTTTTTGTCGCCTTAACAAGATTTCTTATTTATTTGGCTTAACTCATCCATCACCAGATATCGCTAGACTTTGTGTCATGAGCGAAGATGCGGCACGAACTAACAACAGTTCACGCGTTTGCGAAATTCGTCTACTTCGTTATGAAACATGTTATTAAAAGAAATGTTGCTAGCATTTTAATGTGACTGTGTTCGTTGTTAAAAGGTCGGATGCTAGAACGAACGACATGAAAAAGTTACTTAGACAGGATGAAATTCAGGTCTTCAAACGACTTTTATGCCTTTGACGATATATCGCATATTTGATGCATTAGTTTGTATCTTTCTCTCTTGTTCCCAAGATAAGGCGCTAAAAGTACAATAACCTTGATGAGCACTATATGTATGGTTTAGTGCAACAAAGTCCTATCTGCAGTGGCTGCAATTTGTTAGATTATGATATCACAAGGAGATATCTTAAAACCATCCATAATATATAACATGTGGCAGCTATTGTATTATTGTATACATTTCCTTTTCACATCTGCTATACCTGCCCCGCGTTTCTTTTAGTTTATATCAATGGGTCTGCTATAGACTACCATACATGATAACATCTGGCAGCTATTGCGGATGGAGCTTCGCTGCGCTGAACCCTCGATATGTATATCGCGGATGAATTATTCACTGATTAATTTGGCTATAACTTAGTATGATTTTCTCTTGATTCGTTTCAAATTGTAAGTTGTGACTAAGCCCAGGGAATCATAAATTATTGACATGTATTCGTGTTCAAGAGACATTGCCGCTTCGACGGATCCTGACTTATCTAGAGTAGGTTAATCTTGAAAGCTTCCTTCCGACCGAATTTCTCCTAAGCTTTTAGCCCTTTCCCAAAAGTACCGCTGAATGAACAGTACATTTTACATGTCAGTTGAGGTATTTACGTTGACGATTGAACGTCAATATTACGCAAACCGCAGACGCCAAGTCATTTTCAAAATATCGACAACCTGTGACGAATCTTCGTCTCGGATGGTAACAAACAATCGCGACCGGTGACTAGAGTTCGCTTGGCCTGACTATAAATCGCTGGAGCAAACTTTTATTATTAACTCTTGAACGACTTTAATCTGTCAGTGGATGGCAGCGATTTGTGATCCGTATTCTCAGTGACTTATTTAAAGAGCGCTATCATGAAAAAACACCTTGCACCACTATATTGAATTGAGGCAAGCAGTTGGTTAACATCTTCACCCGTACGTGTGGCAATTTGATAAAGGTTTATACTGTATGCTGTCACTTCTTTGTCCACATTACTTGAACGACCAAAGAGGGACAATCGTCTGGTCCATAAGCTAATGAGTGGTGAACCGGGCTGCAAACCCACAAACAACAATTTTCTTCCAAAATGATTGTACTCGTTTTCAACATATCTTTCATTGATCACGCGTATTTTGAAAGCCAGGTGTACAGTTTTTATTATAATTTTTAGATTTGATTTGAGAAGAGTTTTACAGTTTTGTTTCCAGAATGTGTTATCCATTATTGTAGCACGAAGTCAAACGCTGAAACAAGAACTAGCTCCGTTCAAAATAAGTCGCAGGTTTTAAGGGATACTATGTAAAATGTATCCAAAATATAAAAGATTACTTTCTCTAAAGCTGTTAAACTGTTAAACCTGTTCCAACCGTCGCATCGTAGGTAGTCTACAAACATGAGAAAGCTGTCGTTTTGCGACGAAAGCTATAATTGATTACGTGATACAAACAGCATTTTAACAACTGAGGGTTAATTACGTGACCCACTTTTAATTAATTGCTAAATAAAGCCTAATGTATATATTTAAAATATTCGCACAGTGTAGCGTGTGAAACAGAGTTATGGTTCCTACTACGTCTTTAACATGTTTAAACCACCGTTGCCCCATACACTTTCAATGCGGCAGGCGTCTGCAGACTACATTCCAAAATGTCATAAAATGTTTTAAAAATGTCAAAATCACCATATTTGGAATCACCATGAGAAATGCATTGAAATAAGTACAAACATGCATAGTATTGGTTCAGTAATCCTTGAGATTTATATGGTAAAGCTAGCCGCGTCGAAAGTGTTAAACCTAGGTCGCCGGTATTTTTCCAAGCCGTGACTGGTTCTAGGGGAAGGGGTCATACTTAATATTTTCATATTATCGAAATCGATGCGATATTCCTTGAGAGTTGGGCGCTGAGCATACTCCACTGCGCTCGAACTCTTTGCGCTCTCTCACACATGCATAGTAGCTCCACTACAACAAAATTACGCAGCCTGATTGTTAAATGGTGGTCAACGCTTGCGCTCAGCGTTGGAGCGTTGTGGAGTCTGTTGAGCCCTTTGTGTACTAGATCCTGACTAGATGACTAGGTTCAGTATACAATTCCAGTTTTCACTTACGGATCGGTGACGTTTTAAAACCTTGCGAATTTTTTTAATAAACAGGAATGTCTGCTGGATAATAACGTCGTTACGTCGACCGTTGGTGGCGTCACCGGGAACAGCGATGACTGGGTCCCTTAGTGTCTCAATTTAAAAGTGTGTTCGTCATTTTCTTTCCTAGTCCTTTACATATTGCACCATAATATATTTGATCTGATAACATATATCTATACTGTATTGAAATATGGCAATAAATTTTACCCGATAATTTGTGTCAATGATACCATGGTTTTTAAATAACTTTATGCAAATTCCAATTGACGTGTGCTAGTTTATTATGATATTAAACGATCACTTCAACGTGCGATTAACCGATTTATCTCTGCTGCTGATCAAGACTAAGTAAACACAAATTTTCTGAAACTATAAATGTGGTTGAAAAGTTAAGTTGAACTTGGGTTAACTTGACAGGGGGGAAATTGCAAAAGATCGTTTGTCAACGAAATTGTTATATAATTGCATAATTGATCACGGTTTTCTTTTTAGTATAAAATCATCCCTGGAAATTTGCTAATGGAATATTCATGTTAGATGGGCTCACGTTCGCACCACTTATGCTTCGTTTCTACATGTACAACATAATCAGCTGAGAGACAGCGAGTACAACAGTACTCGTGAGTGAGGTTCGCCGATGGTTCCTTATTTTTTGTACACGTTCACAGACAAGGCTGATGCCATTCTTATTAGTTTTTAAAACATCCACGTAGACCTTGTGGTTTTTTTAGCCATCAACAGACCCAACAATGATGTTTTCCGCCCCGTACATGTGGGGTTAATACATAACTGAACGTCTACCCTTCTGGGGACAAATAGTATAAATATTGCAGAGGTTGAAACTTCCTACTCGAGCGCTAAAGTAACATCAGTTGTATAGAGAGTTAAAAATCGTACGTGTATTCAACTCTCAAATACTGCAGTATTGTAAACTTTAATGTAATGTATACACCATGTTATATCAAAACAGTTACATGTCCAACGCAAAAGTGCCCTAAAAAGAAAATTGCATTTATTTTAAGATAAAGTCCTTTAGGCGAGCGAGGTCATATTATATCAATAATTCTTGTATTTTAATTGAAAAATAAGTCCATAATATAATAACATTGGCATTATTGACTTCTTTTCATATTTTGAGATTATTCTGTGCTCAGTTATACGGTTGAAACGGTCGGTGCGTGTCGCTGCGTTAACAGCGTGAATGCTGCAAGGATCATCCGTATCAATCACAATCGAACATTGGATTCAAACAGATAATGGCATTGAACAGTGTATAATATTTTCCAATTGAACAATGATGTAGTGAAGGCAGTTAATTTAAGATTACATTTGATACAATAATTAGCAATTATTTCGTCAGGTAAATGTTCTGCAGCTATAAGCACCTAAGATCTGAAATAATTCTAAGCAATTATTCCTCCAAACGGGGGCCTCAGAATATTGATATTGACTTAGCCTGTATGACTTTACGGGATCAGCAGCGGCTTACGGGATAGATGGAAGGAAATAAAATGAAGGCACATTTCTGTATAGCCTGAACCTCGTGGATCATTATTTTCAAATTGCAAACATTTGCTTAAAGATGTGAATTGAAATTCCTTTATATACATAAATACAAGTCAAGTTACAACTTAATCGCGTTTGCAGGATGACTTTAAATCATGCTTCTACCCTCATCAAAATTGGCTCTCGTTTCAATTACTCCAATAAACCATTCGTTTAGGCCAGAGGTTGCTTCTATGTAATCCCAGAATGCAGTAGAAAAGCACTGCGCAGTGAGATAATTGAACACCTGATTTCCATTGTAATGTACAGAAATACCATGGTCCATTAGAGGAACTAATACTAGACTTTTCATTGGATTCTATTTCTCGATACATGATACTAAACAAGTTGAAAAGTCTCAATGATTAGTTCCTCTAATGGACCATGATGTTTCTGTACATTTAACCCTAACACTCTTGAGTACTACGAATTACTACGATGCGGTGTGCTTGTGTCACCCGGCTCGGCAGTTTTTCGATGAAATAATGGCCCCAGGGTACATAGATGGCGAAGTATACTGAGCCATGTATGGTTTCCCCCGTGGCCTAGCGGTAGATCGTCTGCCTCTGAACCCAGAGGTCATGGGTTCGAGCCCCAGGGGCGTAGGGGCCCTTTTCCCCTCGCTATTTGACCGGGGTTTAGGGTTAAGATGCAAATCATGTGTTGAACTGTCTCCATCATCACAGTGCACAGTGCTTTTCTATTTCTACTGCATGATGGGATAACGTTGAAGCAATCTCTGTGTTTGGGCCATGTAAAAAAAAGAAACAAATGTGTATATAATTTTCCATCTAATCAATAATATTTTAATTCTGAATGTTTTCTAATGCATATGGTTAACAAATTGACATTATCTTTTAATGTTTTCATATTCATTTACTTAAATAGAAGCAGCATTCCGTACTTGCATTCATTAAACTGTTGTCTTTCTATCACAATTACGCACACAAAATAAATAATTACAACAAATTACAAAATCGGTTCGAATTTCTTTTTAAACTTCAAAGATGTCACCAACATGTTCAAGAAAATGTTGACCCCTCTCCCCCGCCCCCTAAAATATAAAGAAACCCACCAAACCGTTCGAACGATCGACCCTACCTGAGAGATCCATTTGCCCATATAGAACAGAGGTTTCTCGTCGCCTAAACAAGATTTCTTATTTATCTGGCTTCACTCATCCATCACCAGATATGGTAATCAACGAGAGGTGGGAAATAGCAACTCATCACGAAGCCAAATCTCGCGAGACTTGGTGTCATGAGCGAGGATGCGGCACGAACTAACAATAGTTCACACTTTTCCGAAATTCGTCTAATTTTTTTCTTTGTTTTAAAACATGTGAAAAGAGATAATGCTCAATTTTGTCATGTGAGTGTGTACTGTGTTCGTTGAATACTAGAGTGAACGACGAGAAAAATTATACTTAAACATGATAAAATTCTGTTATCCATTATTTTGAATCTTTCTCTCTTGTTTCGTTAGCATGACACTGCAGCTACAGTACAACAACCTTGGTGATGTGCACTGCTCGTGCACTGCTATCGTCTTTATTGGACACAGTTAAATTATTCATCGATCAATTTGGCCTTTAATTTAGTACGATTTTCTCTTGATGGAAGGGGAATCACAAGTTATTTGCATGTACTCATGTTCAGCATGTTCAGGGGACATTGCCGCTGGGGGTGTGAACCCTCAGGTATAGCCTCCGTTGGTGAAACTGAGCTGCCGTAACTTCTTCATTATTCATTTGATTTATATTAAAGTATACATTTTCTTGAAAAAAAGGGTTCAATGAATCCAACCATGAACATGAAATTGACCATTTTTTTAGGTAAAAAAAAATCACATTTTTTGGCTCTTTTTGTTCAATAATTCAAAGAATAAATAAAATATTAAAAACATAAAATAAATATTCTAGAACTAGAATTATAAAACTAGAACGACAAAAGTTGACAAAATATATTTTTAGTTATCTTTACAAAACCTAAAATGGTCACAAAACGTGTTTTCTATAATTTTCTCCAAAATTGTCAATTTCATACTCGCAAGGGCGGAAATCCCAGGGGGATGGGGGGGGGGGGAATATCCCCCTACTTTTTGACCGGGGGTGGTTAATGTAATCATCCCTCCCCCCTCATTTTTCATATAGTGTATGTGATGGCCAAGGCAAAATGAAACAGTAGCTGCTGTGAAATAATATTGGTCAAAAGTACACAACAAATCGCACCAAATGGGTTCGAAAATTAATAAAACACCTCCAATTCTGAGGGGGGCACATCAGACTACCCCCTGCGAGCTTTAAAACCATCTATACTTAAATCAAGAATATAGCCGTATATGCTCAACTTATTTCGTGCATTGATAAAAAACAAAATATTTATTGGAAATGAAGAGGTGGCTTTTCGATAAAATGTTGGTCAAAAATATACACCAGATCGCACCAAATGAGTTCGAAAATTTAAAAAAGTCTACTTCAAAGGAGGGCACATCCCCCCTCAGACACCCCCTTACGCACCTCTTAGATGGTACAAGCTATTTTTACTTTCATCATCATCCCCCCCCCCCCCCCCCCCCCCCCCCCCCCCCCACCTAACAACAAAAATGTCCGCCACTGCATGTTCGTGGTTGGATTCATTGAACCCTTTTTTCAAGAAATGTATACTTTTATAAAGATTAAATGAATAATGAAGAAGTTACGGCAGTTTTACGTAGGCTATGCTGAGGGTTCATCGACCGCCCCCCCCCCCCCCCCCCCCTTAACGGATCCTATGACAGACGTATCGATCTAATGGCAGAAATCATTTAGAAACAGCCAGTTCGCCAAGTAAAAAACAAAACACCGCTAATGTATTTCCTTTGTATTAGGTTAGCTTTCACTTATTATACGATCAATACCGATTAATTTGACGCAAATCACAAAATGCTTCCTAAAATATGTACTTTAAAATCGACAAATCGCGTATCCCTAAGGACCAAAAGTGACCAATTACAGAAAAAGCGAACCAATTAAATTGAAACATCAAAGAGACACTAATCATGTTGATACACAAAAGATTGTTTCCAAACGTGTGTAGGGAAATTTCAAATGACATCAGTTGGGACTTGACATTTCAACATCACTTGCAGGAGATTTAACTTTTATATTCTCTGAAAATGGCAATCTCTAGACGTTCGTAACCGAAATGCCCAGTTCTTTACCAATTAGGTTCAAATCATTTTATGACTATATTGCCTAAAAACTATAATATTGGGATATGCAGTATGATTTTGTAGTGATAAGCACGAGTTGAAGACGAATGGATTATGCCTAAATTATTAGAATCCTTGTGCTCAGATGAATAAGTTGGTTTTCTTTTCAGCTTATTAATTGAATTGATCAATTTATATTTCTGATCTCTGAATTGAGACCATCTTCTTACAACTTTACTACTTATGTCGATCTCGATCGGTCTTCGTGATGGCTCGACATATTACTCTGTCCCTCATGCATGCTTTTATTTCCTCATCATTCAGTCCTGTGTCTTTCGAGTGTTTGGGTCTCCATAGCAGAAGGTCAGATACTATCTCATTTTCTCTTCTCATGCGATGCCCGGCAAATCTCATCCTTCGATCTGTGAAGTTTTCTGATACCTTTTGTAAGTTTCCATACAGGTCTTTGTTCGGTACCTTGTCTTTCCAACTAATGTTGAGTGCAGTTCTCAGCATTCTAGTGTAGCATCCATCTAGAGATTTTTTCAGTCTGTTGGTGATGGTCCATGTCTCAGCTCTATACAGTAGAACACTATAAGCAGTAGCTTGGAAAAATCTGATTTTTTCTAAAGAGGCTTGATTTCCACACTTTGTTCAGAGCATTGCAGGCCTTCCACGCAAGTGCTTTACGTACTTTTATGTCATGCTGGCTACTACCTACCCAAGCTCCCAGGTACTTGAAGTCCTCTACGTTGTCTAGGTTACTTCCATCAGAGGTTTTCAGCTGTACCGCTTGTGTTTGGTGAAATGTAATGCGTTTGGTTTTCTTGGCATTCATGAGGAGCCCAGTTTTGAGTACTGCTTCCTCAACATATTTCAGCAACTTCTTTGCCTGCTCCTTAGTGTCAGAAAGTAACGCTATGTCATCTGCAAAGTCAAGATCCGTGACTTACTTTGGCCCTATTCCTCGACTTTGTCTAGGCTTGATGGTGAATCTTAGTTCCTCTTCTCTCCCACTGATAGCTATTCTTAAGCAATAATCAAGGATGATTATCAATAGGTAGCGGGCAAGGGTATCTCCTTGGAGTACTCCTGCTAGGATGTCAAAAAGTTCCGTGTCGCCATCAGGTGATATAACTTTAGCTCTTGTGTGTAAGGATATTCAAATGACATCAGTTGGGACTTGACATTTTAACATCCCTTGCAGTGTACATTTTAGTAAGGGTAAACTTTTCTTATCTATGAAAATGGCAATCGCTAGACGTTCGAGCGTTCTTACATATATACTTTTTTCTAGGAAAAATACCCAATTCTTAACCAATTATTTTCAAATCACTTTATGACTATATTGCCTAAAAACAAAAGTATTGGGATATATAGTATGATTTGTAGTGATAAGCACGAGTTTAAGAAGAATGGTATTGGCCTACATTATTTGAATCCTTATGCTCCTTGTATTGCAGCCATCTGCAGCCATTGGATTTGTGGATAAAGTTTCTTAAGTGGTAGCAACAGATTCAGAATCAGCAGGTAAACATAGATTGAAACTTTGCAACAATACAATTGTTATAAATTATCTTTGATCTTAACTTGAGCTTGATGGGTATGATACAGTGGCGTAGCCCAGGGGGCGACAAGGGGGGGCAGTCCCCCCCCCCCCCCCCCCCGACAGAATTGTTAGTGCCCCCGCCTCCCTTTGTGCCCCCGCCCCACTTTCCGAATGTAGTGTTTATATGCGTTATAACTATTTAAAAATTACCATTTTTCGCCTGGTTTTTATAAATAAATGAAAATGTGATAGAGATAACTGTTTAAAACACGGGGGATTGGCCATTATTTGTCGAATGTGCTGTTTTTGGACTGTACGATTTTTTTTGATCTCACACATACAGAACTTTGTTTTAGCTACAAGTACGAAAGAGTACTCCTCGCTACGCTCGTCGTTACTCTTACTCACAGTAGGAAAACAGTATGCACTTATAACATACAAATATAGGTTTATAGGTCTATTATTTTAACTTTCTCGGGGCACACAAAGCGCATACTTTGTTTTATGATCTGAACCAAGAAGACAATTCAAAGACAGTGAATACATATGCATACGTCATATTGGTACCAATGAATTAACATCATTAACTCGAGTAATCAAAGAGTGATTTAGTGTATTAGCATACCAATATTAATAGGATATTGTTTCAAATCACCTGTTAATCATAACACCGTAAATCAATTTCTGCCTAATTAACATTAGCTGAGGAAAGTTTTGAAATTTTATCAATTGTCAACGTTTGAATTGAATACATCGACAAAAAAACCTACTCATATTACATTAAAAGTGGCTCAAATAACACAAATATAACACAGATGCATTATATTCCTCTAGCAGATCAAACAAACTGTACATATTCTGCAAAATGATATTCCTGGAGATATTCGATTCCTCCGAATGACGTCTTGAAATTGGATAGAAATGGAGTAAAACCACTTCAAATTCTCCCGTTGGAATGTCAAGATAAACGACATGATGGAAAAGATTAGTTTAGACCAAAGTTGTTACACGTTTGCATAATTAATTATACATTTTCTTTCTCGTATGAAATATGCCCAGGAAATTCGATAATTGAATAATCAGATGGCCTGATGTTTACAGAAACTTCGTTTCTGCAACCATGGACTGTATCTTTCTACAGTCCATGCTGCAACCCATTTCTATAAAGTAAGGGAGTTTAAGTGAGGTTCGCCGAGGGTTCCTTATTTAATATACGCGCAGTCTAGGTTTTCGCGTTAGTTTTTAAAACATCCACGCCGACCTTGTGTTTTTGTTAGCCATCAACAAAACCCGTTGAAGTTATTTCGCCCCGAAAGTATGGGGTTAATGAATGAAGTATCTGAACGTCTATACTTTTCTACGGATTCGTAGTATAAATAATGGAGAGGCTGAAACTTCCCCTACTCGAGTACTAAATTGAACAGAGAGTTAAAATATAGTACAGTATGTGTAATGTAATGTATATGCCATTTGATCTCAAAAAGCTAATGGAAGTGACATGTTCAACAAAAAGTCCCTAAAAAGAAAATGGTATTTAAGAGTATAAGTGCTTTTATTTTGGCGAATTAATATAATTCATATACATGATTCATTCGTGTATTCTAAACAACAACATTGAATTCATATCATTTTAAAAAATCAGCATCGAATGGCTAAGACTTCAAGTATCTCACACATCCTTTCCATTTATGTACAAAAATAAATATTTGGACGAGAAAATGTACAAATATCAACTGGAATTGAAATTATTCCAAAATGTAATTTCATTGGCATTGGTTATTTCACTTTTTCATACTTTTAGAATATTCTGTGCTCAGACACACATGCCTAGTATTGGTTCAGTAATAAGACTTGGGAAATTGTGATAGATTTCTGAAAACCATATTTATCGTACCACGTATAGGTTGATGTAATATTGTGTGCTATATTTTTCTCTTATTTCCTTTGTCTTTGTCAGAATGGTTATTATTTAGTATGATTCTCTATTTTTGAATTTCATTTCGATTTGTAAATTGTAACATGTGTAAGGCCTAGGGGGTATCCAAGTATGTATTCACGTTCAGATGACTTTGCCCGCTTCGAATGAGCCTGACTTATCTAGAGCTGAGATAAATATACTTGTCTCAGGTCTATACTAGGTTATCTAGAAAGTATCCTTTTGACCGAATTTCTTAACACTTTCCACACGGCAGTCGTCTACAGACTAGACGACAGTTCCAAAATTTCACAAAATGTTCACAAATGTCAAAATTATTGAATATCATATCCATATTTGGAATCACGATGAGAAATGCATTAAAAAGAGTACACATGCCTAGTTTTGGTTCAGTAATTCTTAAGACAGATTTGGGAATTTGGGATAGATTTCTGAAAAATCTGTTATGTATATTATGGTAAAACTAGCCGCGTATAAAGTGTTAAGCTCAGCCCTTTTGAGAACCTAGTGCTGAAAGGGAAGTACAAACTACATGTCACCTTAGTAATTCCGTTGACGGGCTGTATATCAATATTGCGATAACTGCAGGCCAATTCCAACATCGACAAGGACCTGCCAACGATTGCGACCTATCCACAACTATGAATCGCTGCAGTTAACTTTTTTATTAACTCGCGAGCGACTTTTCATCCGTCAGTACTGTAGCTGACATCGATTTGTGTTTGAGTCTCATACTCTGTATGTAGGTATTTATCAATAGGTTAAAAACATGATATAATGAAAATCTTTCAAGATGTCTATCGTAATACGTTTCCACACAACATTTGCTATAGACTATAATTATACACTATCCAGGATGAATTTGCGTCGATGAATTAGCGATACGCAGCACTATGGTTCGTCGGAATTATGCTCTCGAGCCTAACATTATTTACAGTATCCTATACATTATACAACATAACATAGTTAGGATTATATACGTCATTCATTATTCTTGTTCATTGATTGGTTAAAAGTGGGTCACATGATCAAAAATAAACACGCTATTTTGCCAAAAGTACTATTTACGGCTCCCCAAAGTACTATTTTCGGCTCCCCAAAAGACTATTTACGGCGCACCAGTGCGTTGGTAGTTTGGTAGACGCGAGAGAGCGCACGATTTGCATCCCCGGGCGCAGCGTGACGATCGTTCGATGCACTGCCTTTGAATTGAACTTTTAAAACTTTTTAACTGATGAAGATTGGAACTTACTGGGTGATTTTTGAATTTGAACTTTATGGAACTAGAAATATATGAATGACGTATATAAAACAAATAATATACTGCCTTTATACGAGTCTCTGGATTAAAACTATGGTCCCTCGGTGACTGCAATAGTGCTATTTTGCTTCGGGGCGCAGTAACCAGAGTCTCTCATGGCAGTATATATTTGTATACTATATGGCTATGTTCTACGTTAACAAAACGATCATAATCGGTAATAGTTATCACCAACGTTCTCAATATCATTTAGATGTTCTAAATCTATTTCCTACTTTCCCATAGAGTAATATATTTTGTATACGTAAGGGATGACTAAAAAGAACGATAACAGAGGATAGATAATATTCTTATCAAACAAGACAGGTTCATTACGCATCATGTATCAGGCTAGATGTCAATAAATAGGTTAATCGCACGTTAAAGTGATCGTTTAACGGCGACATAACTAGCACATGTCAATTGCGCCGTGCTGACTCTTTCCCGAATTGTCTATATTTTATTTCAGCAGAAGTGTGGTATATATTTGTGATATTTGCGCAAAGTATCGAGCAAAACATATCCCATGAAATACACTTCAAATTTTCAATACGATGTTGTCAGATCAAATTTATATTATGAGATTACGGATGCAATATGTACGTTGTCGATCGATGAAGGAATAATATAAACCAATGTATGGAGCATAGTAATTATCAGATTGATATTATAAAAAGATAACATTCTTATAATTACTGACTTTGGAAACACATTTCGGAAAAGACTGTGATACAACAACTTATGTTGCTATTCATGGGACAATTATGAACGCCCTTAAAAAAATGTGAAAACACTGTCTAAAGAACAATAAATAACAAGTCGTATCGACGTTATTCTTAAATGGCGCATTTACGTCGAAGAGGGTTTAAGTGAATGCTGAAAACGAGGCTAGTGATTTAGCCAAGACGAGAGTGCTGTCGTTTTTCAATGGGGTGAACTTTGAACTACTTAGTAATCATTAAAAAAATATCTTCATACTTCTGAGCTGTTCAATATTTGACCTTACTACATTCGTGAAATTAACTTGAACATATAAACTATTTATTCCCACGAGATGAAATGTTTGCTGGTAACCGACACTATCTTGGAAAATCAGTTCATTATATTGCAGTCAAAGGACAAGATTGTATCGGAGCACTAATTGCTCTGAGCATGCTCGGTTGGGTTGCATTCCCTCTTTTGACGAAAAATGCGCCAATTAACATAATTAAGAATAACGTTTATATAGCTTTTTGAGTTTATAAACACTTGACAACAAGGACTCAAGAAGGTTATATGTTATATGATCTATAATCTCGTCAAGAAAATGTGTAGATAAATGGGAAAGCAAGTTAGAACATACATACATACACACCCCAAGTAAAAGTTAAAAGCTGGCCACATAATTATTCGAAATGCATCCTCGAATTAAAAATGACCCCCCCCCCCCCCCCCCCTTACACACACACCCTCAACATACGCACAAAGTCAAAGATCTTACAATCAGATCCAGTACGTGCTGGCATGCAAACCTTGAAATTGTACTCGGGTGGCTTGGTTGTGAAGGGGTTAATGATTGTGTGTATAATATGTATGAATTACCCATCAAGATATAGATAGCTGGATAGCTGGTCAGACGAGCATGACAAGTGCCTTGTAGTGGCATAAATGAGATTGGATCAAGACTATTCTTCTCTCATGTCTGAAGGCTGACAGCAAAATTGTTAACTTTATTTGTTGGGAGTGGCTTTTTTTAATAATAATTCAACCAGCATGCTTATATAGGCTTTGTAAGCCTGGCCCGAGCAATTTGCTTGAGTCTGGTCCCTTCAAGACCCAAGCGTGTGTCTGTACGGACCGACCGTGTAAACAAACAAACAAACAAACAGAATTCGCCAGCGGCCAAAATGGCCTTTGTAAAATAAACATAGGAGGAATTATCGATCCTATTTGTTCGTTTGTGTGTCTATTGCCATTTGTTTTACTGTTCTCTTTCATTTTCTGAAATTTAAATGGCCTATGATATGAAATTCAAAATATGTGAAAATATGATATCGTATTCACACACAGGCACCAAATGAGTATGGAGATGAGCTATCTTCAGTAGACAGCAAAGAAGGCATAGAGGCGGGCATTTCTTGTACACGCTACGTAGAAACATTGAATCTTATTCATAATTAATACAACAGTAAAATGGTATGTAACTAGTACCATCAAAATATAAGCTAATTATTTCACATCGCATGTCGAAAATCAAGAAGTTACAAAGACGGCGTGCGTCTTACTTGTGCCGATGATTTAACCTCATCGACTGACTCGAGAAAGCAAACGCGGTTTTAGTGTATAGCTGTCCAATATTCATCAGTGGCGTAAATTTGTTGTTGGCATAGGTGTGGGATGTGGGGTGATTGATTAGTGGCGGCACCAGCATCAACATTTGAGGGGAGAACGGGAGGCAAGAATACAAATTTGGTGGGAAAATGGGGACGAAAAAAATGGGGGAAACATGCGCGCAGAGCGCGCGAAAATGTTGGCTTTTATTGTAAAGATTGCCTAAAATTAGCTTAATTTGTTCTGAATTAGACATTTCTGTTATGGTGAGCATTCTACCATGCATGATATTGGGGGAGGGGGGTGATTACATAGGCCATCCCCATGGTCAAATATTGGTGGGGGGATAATACACTTTCTAACGTATAAACAATACATTCAACGCGGATTGAATGTCTGTTTTGATCAACAAGGATCCAAAAGGTTCCTTCAGTAGCTCAATGAATATGTTACACACATAAAAGTTCCGAGAATAATTGAGAAGGTGGAAGATCGTTTGTCAACGAAATTGTTTCATAATAATTGCAATATTGATCACGGTTTTCTTTCTAGTATAAAATTAGCCCGGGAAATTAGCTATTGAAATGTTATATGAGCTTACGATTACCACCGAGGCTTCGTTTCTACATGAACAACATAATCATCTGAGAGATAACGAGTACAACAGTACTCGTGAGTGAGGTTCGTCGATGGTCCCTTATTTTTAGTACTCGTTCACAGACCAGGCTGATGCCATTCGTGTTAGTTTTGATTAAACATCCACGTCAACCTTGTGTTTTTTTAGCCATCAACAGATACAACAATGGTGTATTTCCGCCCCGTACATGTGGGGTTAATAAAGTATCTGAACGTCTACCCTTCTGGCGACAAATAGTATAAATATTGCAGAGGTTGAAACTTCCTCTGTACTCGAGCGCTAAAGTAGCATCAATTGTACAGAGAGTTAAAAGTCGTATGTGTATTTTAACTTACAAATACTACAGTATTGTAAACTTTAATGCAACGTATACACCATGTTATTGTAAAACAGTTACATGTCCAACGCAAAATTGCCCTAAAAAGAAAAATCCTTGTGGCGAGCGAGGTCATATTATATTATATCATTCATTCTTGCATTTGAATTGAAAATAAGTCCATAATATATTACATCGGCATTATTGACTTCTTTTCATATTTAGAGATTATTCTACGCTCAGAAACGGTTGAAAAGGTTGGTGCGTGTTTCTGCATTAACCATTGTTAACAGCATGAATGTTGCAAGGATCATCCGTCATGTCCGTATCAATCACAATCGAACATTGGATTCAAACAGATAATGGCATTGAACAGTGTATAATATATGATACATTAAGTAGCAATTATTTCGCCACGTAAATGTCCTGTGTGAAGGCCCATTTCTGTATAGCCTGAACCTCGTGGATCATTATTTTCAAATTGCCAACGTTTGCTTAAAGATGTGAATTGAAATTCCTTTATAATGGTGCATACATAAATACAAGTCAAGTTACAACTTTACTCACATCTGCAGGATGACTTTAAATCATGCTTTATACCCTCATCAAAATTGGCTCTCGTTTCAATTACTCCAATGAACCATTTGTTTGGGCCATGTATAGAAAAGAAAAACACGTGTATATAATTTTCCATTCAATCGGTAATTTTTCATTCTTAATGTTTTCTATTGGATATGGATAACAAATTGACATTCTCTTTTAAATTCAGTTAAATGGGACAAAGTTCCAGATTTAATCTGATATTAAAATCATCTCCATTGCTCTTGTTTAGGCCCCTTTTTCTCTCCTCATTGGGTCATTTTACTCTAGATATGAATTGTGAATTTATATCTAGTCTAGAGAGGGCAGCATGCATGGCCTGTTCTATCTGGACTACTTGATGGTTGCTAATTTATTCATGAGGTCATAAGTTCATCTTGTTTGATTGAATGTCACACACATGTGTGAACATCCTTTTCTTGTGTGGATTTACTATAAAATACAACAGGTTTGAATTTGTCCAACCTAAATCTGATCTTTCTTGTAAATTTTATTCCCACCCACCCACCTACCACTAGTTGCAAGTAGGGTGATATGTCATTATTAATAACTGCATTAAAATAAAGTCTTGTAACATTTCTCATTCATGCCACGAAGGGAAATGCGCGCTGCCGGAACATTTTCGCACCTTGCAGTTCACTATGTTGATTATGATAAATTTCATAAATAGCCCGCAGGCTCAATTGCTTGTCACATATATCGCCTCGCCTATATAATACATGGCCGATGGTGCGCTGGCAATACATATTTCGCGATTGACAGCAGGTTGACAAATCAAAGATTCATTGCCAGCCACCAGGCAAATTGGTTGGCACACCGCCTTTCCATTGTTTTACGAGGGGAATGGTGCTGACTGTAGATACATATTTCGCGATTACAGTAGGTGTTCGTATCATTATGCTGATAGTGATACATAACATGTTGTTATGAAGGTTTACGCTACAAACGATAGCAGCTTAATTATAGTTCAATTATGAGGCCTCTTTTTTGGGACAGAGGTCGTCTAAAGGGGAGGGGGAGGTGCGTTGAGGCCATACTTATTTCGATGTAAATTGCGCACCTCACCACACTGGGCATTCCTGTTGTTTATTATTGCCATACCTTGGGTGAATAAATCCACGTTAATTGCATTTCTGTCTTGCTCGGTATTGTTTTGTAATTGTGTATAAATTGAATGTGTATTATATCCATTTACTTAAATAGAGGCTGCATTCCGTACTTGAATTTATTAAACTGTCATTTCGAAATATTTTGATTTTTTTCTTCTTAAATGTTTGAATTTCTTTTTAAACGTAAAAACTGTTGAAATTCACCAACATTTTGACGAAAATGTTGACCCTTTACTCCCCCCCCCCCCCCCCCCCACACCCGCCTCTAAAATATAAAGAAACCCCACCAAACCGCTCGAACGATCGACCCTACCTGAGAGTTTCATTTGCCCGTGTAGAACAGGGTTTTTGGTCGCCTAATCAAGATTTCTTATTTATCTGGCTTGGCTTGTTCATCACCAGATATCAACGAGGGGTGGGAAATAGCAACTCATCACGAAGCCAAATCTCGCGAGACTTGGTGTTATGAGCGAGGATGCGGTACGAACTGACAATAGTTCACACTTTTGCGAAATTCGTATACTTTTTTCTTCGTTATAAAACATGTGAAAAGAGATAATGCTCAATGTTATCATGTGAGTGCGTACTGTGTTCGTTGTTTATTTTATAGGATGAATGCTAGAATGAACGACGTGAAAAATTATACTTCTTATAGACATGATAAAATTCTGATCTTAAATAATATAAGCAATTATACCTCCAAACGGGGGCCTCAAAATATTGACTTAGCCTGTATGACTTTACGGGATCAGCAGCGGCTTACGGGATAGATGGAAGGAAATGAAGTGAAGGCACATTTCTGTATAGCCTGAACCTCGTGGATCATTATTTTCAAATTGCCAACATTTGCTTAAAGATGTGAATTGAAATTCCTTTATAATGGTGCATACATAAATACAAGTCAAGCTATAACTTAATCACGTTTGCAGGATGACTTTAAATCATGCTTTATACCCTCATCAAAATTGGCTTTCGTTTCAATTACTCCAATGAACCATTTGTTTGGGCCAGAGGTTGCTTCAATGTTATAGTCCCAGCATGCAGTAGAAAAGCACTGTGCACTGAGATAATTGAACACTAGCCCTCCTCGTAGTGCCACTATCCAGGGAAATATACTAAGATAGAATATAGACAATACATGATACTAAACAAGTTGAAAAGTTTTAATGATTAGTTCCTCTAATGGACCATAATATGTTTGTACATTTCAAGGCAAATCAGGCGTTGAACTGTCTCCATCATCACAGTGCACAGTGCTTTTCTACTGCATGCTGGGATTACATTGAAGCAACCTCTGCGTTTGGGCCATGTAAAGAAAAGATAAACATGTGTATATTTAGGGGTTCAATAAGGTTTCGGAGTTGTTTATCTTGAATCGACAACGGTAAGACGGGTTTATTTTGCTCGGGCAGCTTTAGCTGCCCGAGCAAAATAAACCCGTCTTACCGTTGTCGATTCAAGATAAACAACGACGAAGACCTTGTTGAACCCCGTTCAACAACGACCAAACATATTTACATCATTCAAATGTGAATATCGTTTTGGATAATTAATGAAAACAAGTACAAAACTTGTTTTAATAGGCTTAATTTGACATAAAAAAAATAGCTGCTCTTTAAAAATCGAGAAAAAAATGTTTACGTTTATTATAATTAGGCCCTTATTTGGACATCGTCCGTTCCCCGTAAATGGGCGATCGAACTTCAGAATGGGCTGGGTTACACAAGGTAAACATGAGAGAAGACAAATTATTTCGCAAGCAACTGTTCGCCGCAACTGTTGAATCTGTGTTACTTTATGGCTGTGAGGCATGGACCACCACCCCTAAGCTAGCAAAGCAACTTGACGGCTGTTATACTCGTATGCTGAGGGCTGTCCTCAACATTCACTGGAAGCAACATACAACTAACATAGAGCTGTATGGAGACCTCCCCAAAATCACCCAAAAGATCAGGGAGAGAAGGACAAGATTCTCAGGCCACTGCTCTAGGAGTCAAGAATGTGTGTCAAAGCTGGTTCACTGGATACCAAAACATGGGAGAAGAAAACCTGGAAGACCTGCCCTAACTTACATCGATGTGCTAAAACAGGACACTGGTTTGGATGTCGGAGACTTAAAGACAGCAATGCAGGACAGGAAAGTGTGGAGAGCCATTGTAGATCGAGAACACAACTCGAATTAAGCAAGCAAGTAAGCAAGCAAGCAAGCAATTGTAAAATTAAAAATATCTTGTAAATAGCATTTTATTCACACACCACCTTTAACATTCGGAGAAAAATTAAATCAAGAATGCGTTTAATTTACACAACACATTTTGATACATGTTTATAGAATATTTGTATAAAATCAAAACACACCCCACCGTTTCAATAGTGATACGGTCCTGGAGATCAAAGCGAACACATTTCGCCGCGATGATGCAAAAATTGCGATTCTCTTGCGCTCAGGTAGCGACGGTTCGGCTAAAATTGTGGCTTTAGAAGTGAACCTTTACATATGGCCCTCGCCAAGAATATTTTCCTCAGGGGTATAGCTACATTTCGGTATATAAAGCTATTTGCTAACTTTAAGGATTTCATGGCGAAATGCATTTATACGCCGAAAAAATGAACACATTTGTGCGAACATTTTTGTTTGTTTACAATTTTGCGGTTTCCAAATAAGGTTCGCTATCCTAGTAATTTGCATATGAACAGTGGGTTTACCTCAAATCAACAACGCTTTGTTACTGTACTTAAGGTATGGGGGAGTTGTTGAACATTTAATAGATCATGTTTTAATTCTGAATGTTTTCTAATGCATATGGTTAACAAATTGATATTATCGTTTAATGTTTATAATTCATTTACTTAAATAGAAGCAGCATTCCGTACTTGCATTCATTAAACTGTCGTCTTTCTATCACAATTACGCGCACAAAATAAATAATTACAACAAATTACAAAATCGGTTCGAATTTCTTTTTAAACTTCAAAAATGTCACCAACTTTTTCAAGGAAATGTTGACCCCTCTCCCCCGCCCCCTAAAATATAAAGAAGCCCACCAAACCGCTCGAACGATCGACCCTACCTGGGAGATCCATTTGCCCATATGAACAGAGGTTTTTCTTATTTATCTGGCGAGAGGTGGTAAATAGCAACTCATCACGAAGCCAAATCTCGCGAGACTTGGTGTCATGAGCGACAATGCGGCACGAACTAACAACAGTTCACACTTTTGCGAAATTCGTCTAATTTTTTTCTTCATTATAAAACATGTGAAAAGAGATAATGCTCAATTTTGTCATGTGAGTACTCGTTGAATGCTAGAATGAACGACGAGAAAAATTATACTTAGACATGATAAAATTCTGTTATCTTCAACCAGCTTAAAGGGGCATGAAGATATATGTTGGAGGATGCGCCCTCAATTATGATAAAAACTGGGATGTGTATATTTTTATAATTGTATTACATGTATGAACTTACACCTGTAAGGATTAAGAAAAATCAGCCCTCTTTGTACAACAAAACGTCGATTCCAAAATGCTGATCGAGCCGCGATCAGCATTTTACCGTATACAGTGTCATCCTGCAGTATGCGTGATAAATAACGCGAACTATATTTACATAGAGGGCGTTTTAAGAAAAGTTTCAATAAATAGCAATGTTGTTTTAATCAAGTTTTGCTGTGTTTTGGTGAGTAGAAACACAATGATGGTAATTTTTAATGTTCATCTTGAATTCGGAAGTAAATTAATTTAAAAAAAGAAATCTTCAACACTACTTCGTGTCCCTTTAAAACAGTTTTGAATCTTTCTCTCTTGTTCCTTTAGTAAGACACTGCAGCTACAGTACAACCACCTTGGTGATGAGCACTGCTATCGTCTTAATTGGACACAGTTAAATTATTCATCGATCAATTTGGCCTTTAAGTTAGTACGATTTTCTCTTGATGGAAGGGGAATCACAAGTTATTTGCATGTTCAGCATGTTCAGGGAACATTGCCGCTTTAACGGATCCTATGGCAGACGTATCTATCTAATGGCAGAGTATATTAACTTAGAAACAGTCAGATCGCCAAGTAAAAAAAACACCAATGCATTTCCTCTGTATTAGTTTCTGATTAGTTAAGCTTCCACTTATTATACGAATAATACCGATTAATTTGACGCAAATCACAAAATGTTGCCTAAGATATGTACTTTAAAATCGACAAATCGTATATCCCTAAGGACATGTGACCAATTACAGAAAAAGGAAACCAGTTAAATTGAAACACCAAAGAGACACTCATCATGTTGATACACAAAAGGTTGTTGCCAAACAGGTGTAGGGAAATTCAAATGACATCAGTTGGGACTTGACATTTCAACATCACTTGCAGTGTGTATTTTAATAAGTTTGAACTTTTCTATTCTCTGAAAATGGCAATCTCTAGACGTTTGAAACACTGAGCGTTCTTATGGGGCCTTCACATGTATCCGTGAGCTGGGTGACCCCTTACTGTCTAATAGAAAAACAACAGAGTCCAACACGGTGAACAATCAACAAAATATGCCAAACGGCCGCATTTTTTTTGTCAACGGGTCCATACCGGGTCTATACCGGGTCCTCAACGGCCTGGTTCCTGGTTCATACCACCTCCTCACCGGGTCCTCACCGGCCGGAACGCCTGGGTACCGGCCGAACCGCCTTGATGACGTCATCAAACCGCCCTTAATAAGTTGAGCGCTCAAGCTCGCCGCTTCACTCGCATTCCGGACTTCTTGTCACGTATCCGTGTGAGCTGGGCGGCCCGTTACCATGTGAACAATTGGTGCGGATGGCGGCACACGGTGAGGACAAACGGTGGGCCGTTTGCCGTCCTTTGAACATGTTGAACACGTTCACAATAAACCATTGCGAGCATTTTACGTGGAAACATAAAATATTATTCATTATGCACGAGGACAAAAATATGCACTTGTAACATACAAATATAGGTCTATAATAGGTCTATTATTTTGACTTTCTCGGGCACACACAGCGTATACTTTATTATTATAAGTTCTGAATCAAGAAGACAGTTCAAAGACAGCAAATACATACAGTTAGCATCATAAACTCGAGAAAGCAAAGAGTGCTTTAATATCAATAGGAGATTGTTTTAAACCATCACCTGTTAATCATAATGCCGTAAATCAATTTCTGCCTAATTAACATAGCTGAAGAACGTTTTGAAGAAGACTTATCAATTGCCAGCGTTTGAATTGAATCGATAATACACGTGCATATAACATAAAGAGTGGCTTACATTTCCTTTGATCTAACAATTTTATAACACAGATTCATTATACGTATTTCTCTAGCAGATCAAACAAGTTGTACATATTCTGTAAAATCATATTCATGGAGATATTCGATTCCTCCGAATGACGTCTTGAAATTGGATAGAAATGGAGTAAAACCACTTCAAATTCTCCCGTTGGAATGTCAAGATAAACGACATGATGGAAGCTTTAAAAGATTAGTTTACAACAAAGCTGTTACACATTAGCATAATTAATTATACATTTTCTTTCTCGTATGAAATATGCTCAGGAAATTCGATAATGGAATAATCAGATGGTCTGGTGTTTACAAAAGCTTCGTTTCTGCATCCATGACTATCTTTTCTACAGTCCGTGCTGCAACGCATTTCTATGGGGGTGGGGGAGATGAGTGAGGTTCGCCGAGGGTTCCTTATTTAATACACGCGCAGTCTAGGTTTTCGTGTTAGTTTATAAAACATCCACGCCGACCTTGTGTTTTTGTTACCCATCATCAAATCCGCTGATGTTGTTTCGCCCCCGAATGTATGGGGTTAATGAAGTATCTGAACGTCTATACTTTTCTACGGATGTGTAGTATAAATAATGGAGAAGTTGAAACTTCCCCTATACTCGCGCACTAAATTAAGCATTGTACAGAGAGTTAAAAATAGTACAGTACACGTGTATTAAGTCACAAATACCGTAGTATATATGTTAACTTAAATGTAATGTATATGCCATTTGATCTCAAAAAGCTAATGGAAACAGTGACATGTTCAACATACAATTCCCTAAAAAGAAACTGGTATTTAAGCGTAAGTCCTTGAAATGAATTTATATATATAGTTCATATACATGATTGATTTGTGTATTTTTAAACAACAACATTGAATTCATATAATTAAAAGATATGACAACATCAAATTGCTAAGACTTTAAGTTAAACACATCGTATAAAAGAGGAGAAATGTACAAATATCAACTGGAATTGACATTATGTAATTTAAGAGTTTAACGAGTTCGCCGAAGGACAAGTTTAAAACTTTCAAGCTTTCGTCAGGATAAGCTCTGACTTCTTCAGGACCAAATTAATATCATATTAAGCAAAACATAGAGATTGCCATTTCCATGACTTCTCTATTGTAATCATCATTTGGACTGTCCCTTACCCGATGATTTGAGAGTAGGTGCCCTTTCCTACTTGTGAAAGATTTGTGGCTCTGAAAAGAGCCGTTCAGATGGATTGCCGCTTGCCGCTTTTCAACAGAGATGGTGGCTCTGAAAAGAGCTCTTACACGTAGGTTGCTACTGGCCTACTATAACTTTGGCTCTAATAGAACATATTCCAAACGACTGCCCATTGACAAATGGAAATAAAGTAGAGACTGTCCCTTGTCTACTACAGATTAGGGATCACGTCAAAACTCGACCGCCCGTTGACCGCCGGTTACGGCCGGTTCCGCCCGGTTCTCACAAAACGGGTCGTCTGTTATAATATACACACATAATGAGGTCAAATAGTTACACTCTGGTGAACACGACCGGTTGATACTGCCTCGTCACACGCGTGAGCAATAAAGTCTTGAAGTAATGTGTTCAGGGATACTATTAATTTTGGGATAGGAAAGTCGTATACTAACACACGTAGCGAAAACGGTTCCGTTTGCATAAATTACATAAATTATGGTAATCATCGGAATGTGTCGGTGACCGGCGTTTAACTC
This sequence comes from Ophiura sarsii, assembly GCA_035610835.1. Taxonomy (NCBI): domain Eukaryota; kingdom Metazoa; phylum Echinodermata; class Ophiuroidea; order Amphilepidida; family Ophiuridae; genus Ophiura; species Ophiura sarsii. The sequence goes on along the minus strand of CM069441.1, from coordinate 91,320,946 downwards.
GTTTAACAATGTTTAACCAGGTTTAACGTAATATTTGGTCAGCATAGGTTTGAGGGCGTTGTGGATTTACACAGACGACGGTGGCCACGCGAAACCTAAATGTTGAATACGTAATGAATAAGGTGAATAACACGTAATCGCGAATGTTAATCTTATCATTTTGTCAAATTCATCATAATTAGAAGAATTGTCATCGTTAACCGGGCGATGACTGTTAAAAAATAATTCAAAATAGTGCACTCCCGTTGACCTATTGGGTCGTCTGAGAGACGCGTGGCCAGCGTCGTGTCGTCTGCTACAATCACGCCTGATCAGTATAGCGCCACCAGTTCTATGCTGACCAAATTTTAATTTAAAAGTGGACCCGATCGGCGAGCTCACTGGCACACCCCTGATGTGTTCCTAAAGTCTCAGTTGACAACCAGTACAATACAGCTATCGATTTTCGCTGGGGTTGGCTTTTTCAATCTGTTTATAGCTCAATTAACTTGTTAAAATAAATACCGAAAGTATATGAATGAGGTTTTTTTATAGAACGATTATAGAGAGAGCTATTATGACCGCAAAGTAACAGATTGATAGTGTAAATGGGTCTGGTTACAGCATTAAGTCAACCGGCGGTTGTTCAGTGTTGCATGCGTGAATATTCATATACCAGTAAAACATTTGACCTGAAAGAACCGGGCGGAACCGACCGTAACCGGCGGTCAACGGGCGGTCGAGTTTTGATGTATTCCCTTACAAACAGTCTAATGCACATGGAATTGACATTATTCTATAATATTATTTCATCGGCATTGATTATTCATTGAAAAAGGATTGTGCTTATGTTGTTTATAACCAGGAGTGAATGACGTGAAAAATTATCCGGACAAGATTATATTTATGTTACCATCAACAATATTCATCGTACCACGTAGTTGATGTAATAATGTGTGTTATACTTTTCTCTTATTTCCATTGTCAGAATGGTTATTATTTAGTATGATTCTCTCGTTTTGAATTTCGTTTCGATTTGTAAATTGTAACATGTGTAAGGGAGTATCACGTTCAGGTGACTTTGCCCGCTTCGAATGAGCCTGACTTATCTAGAGCTGAGATAAATATACTTGTCTCAGGTCTATACTAGGTTATCTAGAAAGTATCCTTTTGACCGAATTTCTTAACACTTTCCATACGGCAGTTGTCTGCAGACTAGACGACAGTTCCAAAATTTCGCAAAATGTTCACAAATGTCAAAATTATTGAATATCATATCCATATTTGGAATCACGATGAGAAATGCATTAAAAGGAGTACACATGCCTAGTTTTGGTTCAGTAATTCTTAAGCATGTTAAGACAGACCAGGGCCGTAAGACACTTTTTTCAAAGGGGGGGGGGGGGCGTTTTCAAAAAAAAATCACCGGAAGATTTTTGTGAGTCAAATATGCGCGCGTAGCGCGCGAAAATATTCGAATTTGCACTTATTTTTTGCACGATCGAGGTACATTTTGGCTCTAAACAAGCTTGTAGCAAAGAATATTGCATTTTGGGAAGACAAATGCGCGCGTAGCTCGCGAGATTTTTTCATCTGTGCACAAATTTTCCGGGGAAGATTTTCAAAGGCGATCGCCCCCCCCCCCCCCCCCCCCTTCTTACGGGCCTGCAGACTTTGGAATTTGGGATAGATTTCTGAAAAATCTGTTATGTATATTATGGTAAAACTAGCCGCGTATAAAGTGTTAAGCTCAGCCCTTTTGAGAACCTAGTGCTGAACATGCTGAAAGGGAAGTACAAACTACATGTCACCTTAGTAATTCCGTGGACGAACTGTATATCAATATTGCGATAACTGCAGGCTAATTCCAACATTGACAAGGTCCTGCCAACGATTGCGATCTATCCACAACTATATATAAATCGCTGCAGTTAACTTTTTTATTAACTCGCGAGCGACTTTTCATCCATCAGAACTGTTACTGACATCGATTTGTATTTGAGTCTCATACTCTGTAGGTATTTATCATCTTTAAAAACATGATATGAAAATCTTTGAAGATGTCTATCGTAATCAATACGTTTCCACACGACATTTGCTATAGACTATGGTATAGATTACACTATCCACTGATCAATGATGAATTTGCGTCGAAGAATTAGCGATACGCTGCACTATGGTTCGGCGGAATTCATCTCTCGAGCCTAACATTGTTTACAGTATCCTACAACATAACCTAGTTCTATATGGCTATGTTTTACGTTAATAAGACGCTCGGCCGAGTGCACCAATGACGGGTAACTTAATAGGGAGGTAAGCTACCTCCCTAATAGTTATGCTCTAACTGTAGCATAACTTACTAACGATGTAATTCTTAGAGCATAATTGGCGAGTAACACCAGAATAGCTACTAGCGAGGTAAATATCCACATTAATCAGCATCGTCCCCTTACAAAATCAAGTGTCGCATATGCCAAGTGTTAACCTATAGTTTACTGTAAAATTCTGACGTGGATGGTCCTCCGTAATATTAAAAACGTGTCGTCACTCGCTAGGTCATAGGTGAGTGTAAATCAAGAACACGTGGAGTCGGACTGCGATCCGGAAAAAAATGATGCCATTTTATGGCCAAAAATTTCGAAGTTTGTTTATCACTTTTTCAAAAATAAGGACTATCATGACATTACAAACATATTTTGGGCGAGGGGCACATACAAACATTGCACCAAAAAGCAAAATTTGATGCAAAATAAATTTCAAAAAAAAGGTTTATTAACGGATAATTAAATTAACATAATTCCTGGTTTGATTGAATAATATTTAGATAATGATGACTGCAGAGCGGCATTTTAAATGTATAGCTATTCCTGGACCAACGTGTTAGACTAGTACAACATGACTTGTTTTTCAGTCTGTAAATGTTCCCATACGGTATTTTACATTGTTGACGAACCCCCCCCCCCCCCCCCCCCCCCCCCCCCCCCCCCCCCCCCCCCCCCCCCCCCACCCCACACGCACAAACAAACAAATCAACGTAACGGGTTCCTTGTACTATTTTTAGACGGTGGTTTTTTGTTTTTGTTTTTTCGGTTTTATTATGGAAAATACACCAATTCCCTGGTATTTTGGTTCCAGAAATTGGTTACAAAATGTGCCTCTTCCTCTTAGACCGCCCCCATTGAATTTTAATGGAATTTCTATAACGCTCTTTATCGTCTATAATTATCGTAATAATAATATTTTGTATTATGTTGAAACCACTGTGAAAAGAATATTATTAGAGATTCTAATATACTAAGGGACCGTTCATTATTGATGCTGGAGGAAGGGGTGGGGTGGGTGGGTAAAATATTGGGGTTCATGTAACTTTCATTATGTTGAAATAGGGGGGATATGTAACTTTTTATTCTTAAACAGGGTGGGGGGTGTGTAACTTTTTTAGATTTTAATTTTAACTACAAATATGGTGGTGATTGGGTTTATTTTAGAGGCTTTTTGAAGTACCATGTCATTACTTGTCTGTGCATGACCTCTGCTCGGACAATATCTATATAATCATCTACGGTCAAGAAATTTAGAGCCATGGATGGATAAAAACATTTCTTGTATGCTTTTCATCTCGTCTCAGCTTTGCACCAATGCTCACGAAAGTAGAATGTTTCACTTGCTGTTTCTGCTCAGGATGTTCTACATTTTTGGTTAATAACCTTAAACCCCGAGGCACCTTTACAAAAGATTTTTTTTTCGCGGCCAAAGAGCGAGGGGGAAAGGGCCCAGGGGCTCGAACCCCGGACCTCTTGGTTCAGAGGCAGGCGATCTACCGGTAGGGCCACGGGGGTCAACCATACTTGGCTCAGTATACTTCGCCAAGTATATACCCTGGGGCCATTATTTCATCGAAAAACTGCCGAACCGGGTGACACAAGCACACCGCATCGTAGTAATTCGTAGTACTCAAGAGTGTTAGGGTTTAAGGCTCACAAAACCACCATCCAAAATGTCTAAACATGACAAATTTTCCGGATTTAAATTTTAATTTTGATTTAAATTTAAATTTAAATTTAAATTTAAATTTAAATTTAAATTTTAATTTTAATTTTAATTTTAATTTTAATTTTAATTTTAATTTTAATTTTAATTTTAATTTTAATTTTAATTTTTATTTTTATTTTTATTTTTATTTTTATTTTTATTTTTATTTTTATTTTTATTTTTATTTTTATTTTTATTTTTATTTTTTTATTTTTTTTATTTTTTTTATTTTTTTAATTTTGTTTATTTATTATTATTATTATTATTATTATTATTTTATTTTTGGGGGGGCATGTGATTTTAGTTTCAGTAGGTAATTTTGACATACGAGTTTTGAATTTGCCAACCACCCCCCAACCCCCCCCCCCCCCCCCCCCCCTCCACCATAAATAATGAACGGTCCCTAATATTTCAAAAAAATAACGAAGTTTGAGTGTATTTTACAAACCTAAATTTAAAAAAACCACCTATTTATCTATTTATATGAAACAAACAAATTAATGAAATAATACTTTTCTAATACGGGTGGGAATTTACCAGAACGAACCAGGATACTTAAAGGAAGCTTGTTGTCATATTAAAACAAAAGATAAAGTGTGTTGCAATCCCAGGCTATACATAAACATCCTCTGCGGGAGGAAGTTATACAGGTTGAATTACTTCTCTCATTGCCATACAGGGTGTCCCAACAAAATAGGACTCTCTTTCATGGTAGTTTAAATCCTTAGTAAGGGAGCACATCAAAACTCGACCGCCCGGCAACCGCCGGTTCGGCTGGGTTCCGTGCGGTTGCAGCCGGTTTCTATTGTTTTAAACAATGACATGCGGTCCAACCTGGCGGAACCGGCGGTTGCCGCGCGGTCGAGTTTTGATGTGCTCCCTAAATCACTGAGAAACTATGACCAATTAGGCAAGGCAACCCATTTGGAAGTATGTACAATGGACAGGTCATTCACACAGTACCAGTAAACAGGAACATTCTAATTTGCACAGAATATGCATGCATCTGATTTGTGTGTCCTTTTAGCCCGTACTGGTTTGAGCCAGAATTAAATGGAATACTAAACTAATCTCTGCTTTTGATTGATAGATGATTTACAACGTTTATGAACAATGCAACGTATTACCATGTTATTTACATGTAGATCCCATTAGAAAAATCAATAAATGACTTGGTTTACGCAAATTAACCGTCATGAAATAGAGTCCATTTTTTTGTTGGACACCCTGTATAGCAGCATCGAATATCACAGATCCTGGAACTCCGTATGGACAAGTTGAGACTAATAACAATATAGTCTCTGGGACAAGTAGGGGGAAATGAATGAGTCTTAAAATCTCCACAATAAATAATTATAGGCCTACATACAATTACTATTTTTAGATATCACTTCAGAACAGTAGGCCTAGTGTATTTTGTATAAGTATACAAGCGTTTGACATACAGAGATTATTATTACAAAGAACTGCTCAACTGAAAGTGAAGATCAAATAATAATATTTATTCTGCAAGATAATAGAAAATAGTCAGAACTTGATTGACTAATAGCACTTATGGCCAACTACATCAAATACCAGACAGCCGTACATCAGGCTTTGATCCTCACAATTACCTCAGTAATATTTACAAGCGCATTCGTGCTACCACCAGCACCAAAATCAGCAGCACCTTTTCCATCCAAGATCGCTACTGCCCATAATGTCAGAAGTAACAGACTGACCAGACAAGCAGCTGCAGCAGCTGATGGCATACCAGCCCTGTCTTCTACAGCGACCACAACTATGACAACCGTGGATGAAGAGGACGACGCGTGCATGGTGTTGCCCGCTGAGGTGGCCGGTTCAAACACAGGATCAGAACCAAGCACATACAGCAAGTACACTAATAATGTCTGTTCAGCGGAAGACCCGATTCTGAATACGGTTACGCCATCCATGATTAACCGAAACAGTCTCTGCCCTTGGACTTATGTGTCAAACATCGATGAGGACAGATATCCGAGAGAAATGCAATACGTCCAATGCCACTGCCCAGACTGTATAAAGGCAGACAGCAGCGATTTCGATAGAACCAGCGGAAACAGTTGCCAACCGGTCAAACAAAACATAAAGGTTTACCGAAAATGTCCTGGCTCTTGTGAATCCGGAAACTGCACATACAAGCCTAACTATGAATCTGTCCCAGTAGCGTGTGTGTGTCAACGGGTTCACATCCATTAGGTGTATCTCGTATGACCTTTGACTCTTTGCGACGCGGACAACAGCACCATCACCAAACTTTTATCTGGCCTTCCACAACAACTTTCTACCAGACAACCACCATTAAGAGCATCAGCACCAGCAAGCCAAGAAACAGAATTGCAGATCTCGAACGTTCAAACACTTCTTCGCCAAGCTTAAGACTGGAGTGCCTCAAAAAACTTCATAATGGCCGCCATCTCTGAAAAGGACGGTCAAATGCTGTACACGTAGCATCCTCATTGGTGTCGTCGTTTGGGGCTTGTGCAACGACTCTCTTACAGCAGAGGGGTAGGCTTTAGCCTCGTGCAATTTGCGAACGAACTTTTCATATCAACAACTGTTCCCCGGGAACTGTTCCCGCTACAAACCCTATCGTGGACGGGGCAACTTCGATTAGATTCATTGAAGATTTGGATTCAAAAGAGGCATGTATTCAACAAAACATTCATTGCAGCTCAGCAAAAGTGATGATCATGATATTTTGGCATGAAATGTACTATATCTATATGGAAAATGATATTAATTTCAAAAGGGAGAAAAACACGTGTAACATTCTCTTTATAATTCTCGTTTTGGTCAATAATGAAGGGATTAATACATTTTCGTATTTTTCTTATTCTTAAAACCATGTTTCAAAGAATCATAGAATAATCATAATTTTACGACCTTTATTTTTGTACTATATTTGCAATCATGTTTTATTCTTTTATAATACTTTCCTGTATTACATTCCTGTACACAATTTGTGTCCTTTATTAGCGCGCATAGAATATCATATCGTCGGTGGTATTACATAGTGGTATATAGTGTGTACGTCACTATCGTGTTAAAACAAGGTTTTTATTAGTTTTTTTACAACAAATCAATTTGTTATATAAATTCACTTTTAGATTTTTTTTTGGCTTTGAAACTCTGTAAAAATGATTAAGAAAATGATTTTTCAAAATAGTAGGTTGTTATACATCACAAAAACGAACAAAGTATACCATACGTCACTATGTAATACCATGCGTCACTCTATATGTAATACCATCGAAGATATGACCTTTTATCATTGCATTATTGAACACTACCATTACAATCATGATAATGATAAGTATCGCACTGTTCACATTATACGTTTTGTTTACATATAAATTCAATTATAGGCTTAAAAACTGTATTCTGAGATGTCGAAGAAAAATGTTGAACACTATTTATTGCAATAATTTTCATAAAGCACAATTCTTTATAATAGAAAATAGCCCAAAATGAATGATAGATAAATACCGTATTGTAAGCCTATACAGTCATCAAAAAGTAACTATACAGGTAATAAATGTGCTTCTAATTCTATAAATATATATCCTACCTAAAATATTAAATTATAAAGTTGTTGAAAAATCATCTTTAATATGAGATATTGCACGCTAGGATCGGATGATTAATAAGGAAGTGGCACTTCAATATGTAACGTCGGGTCCGATTTTCATTTTCACATTTTTATTTTCTACACGCGGACCCATCTAACAGGTACCTTATCGATTATCGGTAGTGCTATTGGTGGATGCATACGCAGGTTGGACAGTCGGCCGTATTGTTCCGATTTATCAATACGCCACACACACGCTACCTGTCATACCCGCCCCCGTGTTGAAATGTAAAATGTGAAAATGAAATTGTGACTTTACCTTACATTTTAGATTGTCACTTCAATATTCAACCGATCCTAGCGTGCAATATCTCATATTAAAGAAGATAAATTTCTCAACAACTTTATGATTTAATATTTTTAGGTAGGATATATATTTTTAGAGTTAAAAGTCAATTTATTACCTGTATAGTTACTTTTTTTGATGACTGTAGTACCATTTTAGGCCATAGTATAAGCTTAGACTCACACCTTTTGGAGGGTATCATAGACTATTGAACCCCGTATTGAACCTGGTAGTATTTGCTCTGTAACGCCGTACTCATAATTCCGTATTCATTATTTATAAAAGCAATCATAAACTATTTGAAACAAAATGTATTTCAGCATTTTGTTTTTGTATGTATCAGTAAAATACATTAAAAACATATATTATATATTTACATTGACATATTTATATACTAACATATTTATTAACATATATACTAACATATTCATTATATTTATATTTGCCAACTATTGATATATTTATATGGTTAAATATTAGCGTTAGCGCATATTGCGCCTTCCTCATTACACCAAATTGATCAAATATGACTGTTCGTCATATAACAATACTATGTAACACATATTGTGTCCTATAGATTCAACATAGAAATATATGTCATATTGATATCAATGTTAACGTATAATATGAATGTACATTTTTTAAATGTAACACATATTGTGTCATCCTATATTTCCCCTGTAAATTCCGTTATTTCATTCTATATTTAGGGGAAAAAAGCCATACAGGCAAATATTGTCTGCACACTCTGGTACCATAATGTTCAAATGTTTCCAGTCCCGCAAACCAACGTTGATCGGAGTTGTGACTTACGCTGCCAAAGATGTGGGTCCAACATTGGTGGGTAGGAGGGGAAATATGTGGGTCTAACACTGGCGGGAGGGCGGGGGCGGTTGAAGAGGAGGTATCCACTATCCTTTAAATGCAAGCTTTCAATTCACAACGTAGGATGACCGAGTGTGCCAACTATTTTTGCACGGACTGATGCATATTTATAGATATTAACTGCAGTTAAATCTTGCAATATTAGTATTACTATAGAACTACAATTACAAATAAGCGTATATTTCGTACTTAAGCGTGCGAACATTTACATTTTATAATGTGTAACATGTTATCGTTATATGAGCTGGTCTCATTTGTACAGGTATATCTTATATATATTTATTTATTTATTTATTTATTTATTATTCATCTTACTGTTGATGTTGTATATGTATACGGTATGCATTTTAAAAATGCACAATTTATTGATGTACTTGTATTTATAATATTAATTATCGATGCTTGTTTGTAAGCCAAGGAAGAATGCGAATAAAATGCACATAATATGAAGGAAAAAAATCATGTTTATAGATATAATTATTTATAATCGCAAAAGATAATAAGAAAACTCAAGGTTAGAAAACTTGATTAGGTCATGTGTATAGAGAGAAAGTGACTGACAAACTTTTAAACGCAGACGATGAAGCATTTCAACTCAGCCATTCCTATGATCACCTGTTCCCGATGATCTCACAGCAAACACATAACGTTATCATAACATCCAGGCTGTAGTTTGGTTAGTTCATAGGAAACGTTTGTGTAATATCGTGACAACGTTTTAAGATAACGTAAATTTTGCACTTTCAAACAACGTTCGATCATAACTTTGCATTGACTTTTTCGGCACCTTTATAACGTTGCAGGAACGTTATTAACTATAACGTTGTGACAAACATGTTCCAGGCATCGGGGCCCAACTATAAAATTCCGTTTGGATAAGGAAGCAATGCAAAACTAGTACGCATGGCTCATACGTATAACCATATGTACGAGCCATATCACCATATGTACGAGCAATCTTAAATAATGCAAATACAACTCATTATTATTACGGAAATATTTTCATTGGTTTAGTTCAATTTTCATTGGTGCTTGTACGTATGGTGTCGTAAAATATTACTTTGGCGACTATCGTATAAGTCTTACGTACAAGTCACTTATACGCATGAGCCATACGTACTAGTTTGGCAGTGAGGCGTAACGTTATGATAACGTTTCGAAACTAAGTTGCTACCTTTTAATACTGTTACTACAACGTTAAATTGTTGAGAATACAACCAAAGAATGATTTAAGAACAGAATGTGTAAAGTCACAAATCCAAAGTGATAACTGAATTTTATAGGAATCTAACTTAGGCTGTATAATTTTATCACACCAATTTCGATTAATGAAAATCCTCTCCGGCCACAGAGTGGGGGAACGTAGGCCGACTGGCGACCATGGGTTAACAGTTCAACTGTAGTGAAAGTCTTGTAAACCAGTACCCTGCTCCACTTGTTTCCTGATGTACACAATGTGAATTATATTAAGCCTTATTTAGCACGTAATTTGACTAAAAGTGGGACACGTAATTAACCTTCTGTTCGCCGAACTACGACTCACCACGATTTGACGCGACATTTGTATTATATTCACAGCTTTTTTTAAAGAAGGTAATCATTCATATTTCGGAAACACTACACACTGTACATGTATTCCAAGAAGCACGCCACCATCTTTTGACGAAGCTTTACTTCAACGGGTATTGTTTTCGGACATAATGCTATTCTGAGATAATCAACTTTCAAATATTCGGGACTCCACTCATTACAATACACTGTAGCATCCAACTTATAACTATAGTTTTAATCAAATTAAGAGTGTTTATGAGTTATCTCTTTATGGATCTGAAAATCTAGGTTATATGAATTATTTTAGTACTAAAATCTCATTTTGCCCAAAAGTTGAGTTACGGGCTTCTGGCTCTCAACCCTCGATGTATAACCGGGGATTCCCATTCCCATTCCCAACTAATAATGTATTGAAGAAAAACTATTTTCATTACGCTACAAGGCCCGCTTAGCAGCGCTATAAATTGTTGCCCTCAAAACCGGCAACAAATTTAAATATTCGCCTTCCATCAAAGCTGGTTGCTATAAATGACATAATTCTCGTGTGCAACCAACCGGCTGTATTGCAATGCCCATTGAGTAGTTTAAACGCTTGAGCATGGATGTAGTTTGCAAAAAGTACTGCTCGAATTTAAATATACAACCAGGTAATCCTCTCGTAGTAATTGATAACAATAGGTTTACTAGACCGAATTAATAGCGCTCTTAAGCGGGCAATTTATGTCATGTTTAAAAGATCAATTTAATCACTGGATGATTTAGCTCATGTCACAAAGCGATTCTGAACATTCAAAAAAATTGTTGTATGTAGCGACTTGCAAGGGAGACAAAATGGAAGACACAATATGACAGGCTACATCAAAAACGGTATGTGACTTGATAAAACTAGTTGACGGTAAGTAGAATTGATAATCCTTTTAAAAATCAATTTTCACGCCGTTCAATATAATAACTGTCCTCATCATATAAGCAAATTGAATGTACACACTGACATTACACATGGCGCGATATCCTCCTACACATGTTTTATAACGAAGAACAAATTTTGACGAATTTCGACAAACGTGAATGAAAACTTTGATTACAAAAATGGATGATCAAAGGGCTTCCTTTTAATATTAAAAGCATTTTATCCCCTTTTATGGTAACTCTTCGTTGGACTTGTTATTGTGTCCATTAGCTTTTTGGGGAAATGTGTACTTTAGGTCCCAGATACTGGTATGCCATTGTCAGTCAATACGGGAGCATAACATTTGCCAGTATTGCTCGATACTGGTACGATTTTACTGTTCCAGTATCACCAAATTGTGTTCAAGTATCGAGCGATACTGGAACCGATAGTAATTTGACCCAGTATTGAACGATACTGGTACATAATTGTATTCCAGTATTCCGTTGAATCGCCCGATACTGGTACGTGACAGTATCGGCCGATACTGGAACACTGACTTTGTAACAGTATCGAACGATACTGGGTGTTCCAGTATCGGACGATACTACATGTAGTACAGTCCAGAAACTGGGACATAAAATACACTTTTCCCGCTTTTTGAAATTAAATGTCAAATATAAAGGCGTCTAAGGTTTATATTGCTATTTTAGAAACAAATACATAACTACGAGGGTCATTCAATAAGTTCTACCTCCCGTGACGGCGCTAGCGTTGAATTGAATTATTGTTTTGGTTCCTATGTGGTAGCGTAAAATAATCTTACTTAGTTTTGCTTAAATTTACCTTTGGCTTTGCGTTGCGTAGTTAAATTATGCCTGTTTCTCAAAGAATTTTACACGCAGAAACCCCAGGTTTATCTGTTGGCCAACTAGGGAATATATATTTGTTCCCTGGTTGTTTTATTTATCAACTTTTAATATTAACAGAAGATTGTGTTGATTGAATCTGTGCAGATTTCCACAATACCGTTCCAAAACCGGCACGCAGAAAAAGAGAGCGAATTCTCCTCCTCAATCGCCCGCATGTAGTTTCAGCCTTCTGATTGGCTAAGAGTTGTGACGTACTCTTGAAACTACTTGTGGCGCCATTGTGAACCATTAGGGGTGAGCAATTATATATTATTATACTGACTTACTCACACTCCTCACTCATAACGTCGCTAATATGAATGTCAGTCTCGTGACATTTGTCACGATTATGGGTCTGAATCATAGCTATTATATCTGTTTCACTTTTGTTATGATGCGGTCAAAGCTAGAGAAAGAATTTGGACAACGGAAACGGAAAATTACCTTAAATACAATAAATACATGTTTTTCGGGGGTTTACGTATTGTATGATTAGCTATAAGATCACAATTTAAATGCTGAAAATGCAAAACAAATTAAGGATATCTGAATATATTACAGTATTATCATTATAAATGAGATTGTAAGCAATATTAACTCTTGTAGGCTTGCAAATGGTATAATGTTATCTCGGATGTATTGCTATGCCATTGGCATACTGGAATACTGATAATCCGTCAAATTGTCATTGTTACAAGTCAAGCCACAGTGATAAGTGATGCCGTGTATATTAAATCTTTAACATGATAGTCACTTTATGGATTTTCCCTACATGCATGTGCAACCTTCATAATAGTCAATCAGGCAGTCGATGGTAGAAAATTATCTCTTAGAGAGACTTGAAAGCCCTCAATTTAGTCCTGTATATTAAAGATCTCTTAGTTCTTATGAAATCAAATATGACTTTTACAGGGTTCTCAAGGGAAGGGATAAACTTAATGGTTGTCCTGATCTAGTTCTGGCTAATCAGAGGATGTATTGTTTCCTAAGAAATCAGCCTTCTTTATTGTATAGTCTGTTAAAGAGATATTTAGAACGGTTATAATTGACCAATAGGTATGTTTTGTCTCCTAGAATTGGCCAAATGAATAGCACTTTAGGCGATATTTTGCTGTTTTGAATCCGTGTCCGTCGCACTAAATGGATGTCTAGTTTTCACTGCATCTCTAGAAAAGTACAAACATTACTCAGTTCAAATTGCAGTGAATTTGTAGCTAAGGTTCCAAGCTACAATTGTGTAACATTTCATAAGACTGGCTTACATAATAACAAAGTTAAGAGGTAAGAGATAGAACTTATTGAATGACCCTCATATTGACTCTCTGCACGGTTGGGGATTATTTTATTATTTGAGTGTAGCTGAAGTTTCAACCTCTGCATTATTAAATCTACAGGGTGTCCCAAAAAAATGTTAACACTCCGGGCACTTAAGATATCTTAAAAGGACAGGAACACACGGGTCTAATCTTGATGTATTATGAAAGCTGAGTAAATAAGCTTTCATTTGCATTTTATTGCGTTCCAATTGGTTATTTAGAACGGGAGATATGCTTCAGCAAACATGAGGAAGCAAAATCGGCTTGGTCCAATCCTCTCAGTATGAAAGTAAAGCTTTTAAAATGCACGAAGCAAGAAGCAACAGGATTAAGTCACACACACACATCAGTTAATTTCTTCTTTGTTCTTTTCAACGCATTCTTTCGATTCTTTTCAAACTTAAATTGATTTATGGTTAATTTCAGTGCAATACTAGTTTTATTTCAGTGCAATATTAGTTAATTTATTTAATTGGATGGACCATTTCACCAAAGAACATGAAATGTTTCAATTTCAATGACTGCTTTACTGACAGCGACCCATTGCACATGGAAAAAGAGTATAGAACTTGAACTCATGACAAAATACCTATATAATTTATGTGGAATATATTTATTTATGTCTTAAGCTTGAAAAGAATCGAAAGAATGCGTTGAAAAGAACAAAGAAGAGATTAACTGATGTGTGTGTGTGACTTAATCATGTTGCTTCTTGCTTCGTGCATTTTAAAAGCTTTACTTTCATACTGAGAGGATTGGACCAAGCCGATTTTGCTTCCTCGTGTTTGCTGAAGCATATCTCCCGTTCTAAATAACCAATTGGAACGCAATAAAATGCAAATGAAAGCTTATATACTCAGCTTTCATTATACATCAAGATAAGACCCGTGTGTTCCTGTCCTTTTAAGATATCTTATGTGCCCGGAGTGTTAACATTTTTTTGGGACACCCTGTATGTAGCCGTAGAGAGGTATATACGTTTAGATACGGGGCATTGATGCATCATCATTGGGATTTCTGGTGACTGCTGAAAATACAGGGTCGACGCGGATGTTTGAAAAATAAAAGAGATGGTCATAACCCTAACCGTATTCACACCTACTAACTAAGGAACCCTCGACGAACCTCACTCACTCACTTTATAAACGACGATATTGCACTCAACGAAGCCTCTGTAAACATCAGCCCATCTGATTATTCCATATCAAATTTCTCGAACTAATTTCATACTAGAAAGAAAATCATGATCAATTATGCAAATGTTCAACAGCTTCGTTTTGCGAAATGATCTTTTGCAATTTCCTTCGTGTATAATTCGATCCTTTACCATGGTATACTTGATGTAAATTACAGAGTTTAAAATGCCTTCATTTGCCGTAGGAATATATTGGATGCGGTATCAAATTACTTGATCAAAGAAAGTTTAAACTATGTTAAGTGTATTGTTGAAAACAACATAACAGGTGTATCGAATACGGTAGTTAATTCCAATTGACAACAAATGATATCTTCTTTTATATACGTTCTTCCCATTATGCAAATTTAGAAGAAAAGCTGTTTTACCACGATAAAAGAACCATATTTCCACCATTTTGGCTTTCGCGAATTTTGGAAATTACCCAGGGCCATAACTTTGGACCCAAACATGCTACAGATGTAGAGCAGAGGTCAAAAGATGTATTTTGTAACTCTCTTTTATGTTCTGCACATATCTCAATTTTGACAAAAAGTGACTTAGGTGTCTTTTGGATTTAAGCTCTTCGAAATATGAATGATAAAAAAATAACTGTCTCCACACACAAAAAAAACCCTTAACCTGATAACCGTCGCGTCACAAAGCTACCTCACTTCGACGAAGGCTTAATAAATTGATTACATGACACTAACCATGCTAACAGCGTTTTAACAACAGAAGGTTAATTACGTGACCCACTTTTAGTTAAATTATGTGCTAAACACATCTTAATATATTCATTGTTATCACAGGGGAGCAAGTGGAGCAGGGTTATGGTTCTCAAGGCTTACACCGCTGTTATACCCTGTTTAACCAATTTCCGGAGCTGCAACGTGGAAAATGTTACATCATCCATGGGAGGCGTCATTAGGACCAGCTAAGCACATAACCTAACTTGAAAGGCACCTTGTCTGCGTTTTCAAATTTGTCAGTCATTTCTCTCCTCCTATGCCTATGATCTAATTGGCTTCTTTGTTTCAACTTACGTTTGGGATTGACTATTGCGCTTATATGTAATAAGTCTTCCCAGTCTATGAATTTGTTTTGGGTAAAATGAATTGATTTTTGTTTCACCTGGTTTATGTCTCCAAAGAATATGATTCAAAGATGTATTGATTTTAATAATATCAATCTGTAAACCTGTGATAGTCTAAAATTGGTGTATTATGTTCCTTCTTCAATCTAACCTTCCTATTCCATAATACTCTCATAATATATTTGATCTGACAAGTTTGTATTGAAAACTGAATTAATATTGCGTCAAAATCTGTGTCACTAATACTGTAGTATACCACAGTTTAATCGATATTTGCTTGTTATATCGGAGTTAAATGATCACTTCAACGTAGGATTAACCCATTTAATGGCATCGAAACTAATAATCTCATACGTAATGAATTCGTATTGTCTTATTAAAATATAATCTTTCCGATGTCATCCATCTTTTCAATTATCTTTCTTCGGTAAGCCCTTGAGGGTTATGAAAAGTCTAAGTAGGTAATCTAACATCTGAATGAGAACATCGCTGACAATATCCTGATAAACGTTATCCATTTTGTTACCAATAGTTTTAAAGGAGAACAGTCCTATTTAGGAAACTAAGCATTATATGGTAGGAAAATAATAATTCAATGTATAGTGACCATTTTTGTTGATATTGAACACAGAGCTATAATATATTCACTTAAACTAATTTATACTGCACACCTCCAACCTGTGATTATTTGAAATTTGCCCTCAGTGGTTTGTGTCGAAAGTGGTGATGGGATAGCCATACCCGATATTATGATGTAATCGTAACTAAAACCGCTTCATCAGCAGCAGGGCGCTGCACTTTATCAAGCAGGAATTCAATGCAAAAATCGAAAATATCAGAACATGAAACAGAGATGTAAAATTGCGTAACTGTTACGTCACGCAGCTTCGATCAAAATGGCGACGTCCATGCAGGTGATTTGTTTTCATTATAACATTTTAAAGCCGATTTGGTCTTAACGCGGCGTTTTTAAAAACTTTAACCTACGGATGTGATATAATATATAGTACATGTCTGAGCGTTAAAGTTCCATGCACGGGTTTCCTTAAAAGGGGTTTCATGGTAGGACACATATAAAACTTCTTCGTTGGATGGTATAGGATACAGTTTACGATATTAGACTCGGGAGCTTAATTCCTCCGAACCCGATAAGCGGCTTACCGCCAATTACCCGACGAAGTATCATCTTGATTATGGATAGTGTCTATCGTTCAAGAAATGGATAGTGTCTATCGTCCAAGAAATGGATAGTGTCTATCGTCGAGGAAATGGATAGTGTCTATCGTCCAAGAAATGGATAGTGTCTATCGTCCAAGAAATGAATAGTGTCTATCGTCCAATATATGGATAGTGTCTATCGTCCAAGAAATGTCATTCTACGATATGCTTCTTCCAAAGACTTATCTTATGACTAACTATACAATTGACACGACTTACGACCCTAGATCCGTCTTACCGTATCCTACGGAGCAATGACTTCAGAAGTTTAACGGAAAGTTATTCACCCTGAATCAGAGAAAGAAATCATCGTTTATTTCATGACCAACAATACTGTACGATAGTAAGCTGAGGCAATCCTCATTATCCTCAATCATTCTTGTCACGCCATACGCTCGTTTGTCGCTCAAGTATGTATTTTTAATTAAAAAATCGAGGTTTATCAAGACGTTATCTAGACACTGGTTCAAATTTGAACAGTATATAAGATTGAATTATTTTAGCACAATGTCACCTTTTCACTACCTATCTCGAATGGAGTATAATAAATCGGTGCCAGCTATTTGAACGATACTCACGAATTTAATAACATAATTGTGTGGGTCACTGCGACCTATTAAATGAAGTCACCGGTTCGCGATTGTTGGCAGGTACCTGCCGTAGATTTAGAATGATTGGCTAGTATGTATGTACTGCTCTTTAAGAAACAATGGATTTCGAAACGGATATTGTTTCGGGATATGGAAACATGTATAACTTGGGATACCCATGATAGTCACAACTAATATATTGAGAGAGAAAAATCGAGGATATGAAATACATACCGAAGTCCATATCATACCAAATGTTAAACCAATTTAATCGCTGGATGATGTCGTAACATTCAAAAGGTTTTGTATGTAGCGCATTGCAGGGAAGTCACGAATAATAGGATATATTACATATGACTTGATATAACTGGTTGACGGTAAACATGATAAATAGAACTGACTCATCATTTCATGTAATTAAATCTAATCCTGATTACAACAAATTGAATGTACTCAATCACATTAACAAATTGCGCATCATCTCTTGCACATGTTTTACAACGAGGAAATGTTGACGAATTTCGAAAAGCGTGTATGAACAGGCCTACTTCCATTACAAAAATAGATGATATATATAAATAAATTAGTAAAAGCCAAAAGGACGTCATTCTAATCTTAAAAGCATTTTTCTCTTCGTTGGACATGCTGTTGTGCCCACTAGCTTTATGAGATCAAATGGCGTATGTAAATGCGTCTAGGTTTATATCGCTGCAGTATTTGTGACAAATAGGCCTACATACATTCTTTTTTAACTCACTGCACGGCTGATGCTTGTTTTATTACATGTATTTGAGTGTAGTTGTAGTTTCAACCTCAGTTTTATAAAACTATGTAGCCGAAGAGAGGTATAGACGTCTTAGACAATCAGATACGAGGCATTGATGCGTCATCATTGGGATTTCTGATGACTGCTGAAACACACAGGGTCGACGTGGGTGCTTCACAAAACAAAAGAGATGGGCATAAACCTTAACGTATTCACACCTACTAACTAAGGAACCCTCTGCAAACCTTACTCACTCACTTTATAAACGATGATATTGCAGTCATCTAAGCCTCTGAAACATTAACGCATCTGATTATTCCATTATCAAATTTCTCGAACTAATTTCATACTAGAAAGAAAATTGTGATCAATTATGCAAATGTTCAACAGCTTCTCTGCGAATTTTTTGTTGTTGCAATTACCATCGTGTTGATTACCTCGACACTTTACCATGGTATACTTGATGTAAATTACAAAGTTTAAAATGCCTTAATTTTCTGTAGCGATATATTGGATCCGGTATCAATTAATTTGATCAAAGGAAGTTTTTAAATGTCCTTTGATCAAATAATTAAAGGATGCGTTAAGTTTATTGATGAAAACAACCTAACAGGTGCCTTGAATACTGTATTCCATTGACAACGAATGATTCCTTGTGATACCTTCTTCCCATTATCATGATTATGCAAATTAAGAAGTAAAGCTGTTTCAATACCATTTTGTTTTCACGGCGACATTTTGTACCTTCTGTGGCATAAGAGTGGTATGTACCCGGATTCCCGGATGAGCACCAAAAATGGATGGCAACATTGTGATAAGGTGGCTTGAAGTGAATGTATCGACAGCGGGTGATTATTTCGTTTGATGTGCGTACATATGCGGTCAACGATGGTCAACGATGGTAACGGTGCAGTCACACCTAGTCGATTTGGCTCGCCGATGCTATGCCGTAGCACAAATTTGGCGATCATTTCGGGGATCGGTACTAGTACGGTAGCGCAACGGTATCACATCGCTAGAACGTAGTACATCTTTAGTACATCGGCAGGACTACGGTCAGGTATTCTGGCCGATTTGCGCTTGCCCGAGCTATACAGGAGCACAATTGGTGATTGTCGGGGATCGGTTCTAGCCTACGGTAGCGCAACGGTATCACATCGGTAAGAACGGTAGTGCATCGTCAGGACCGTCGTCAGGACATCGTCATAACATCGGCGAAAAAAATAGCAACGGCAGGCGACGGTAGAAATTTTTGAACATGCCCAAAAATGTCTGCCGTTGCGCTGCCGACGCGAGCATCGTGACTACAACGGCAGTACAACGGCAGTACTCCGGTATGGCTTCGTTAAGTGTCGGTAGAGCACCGGCAGCGCTTCGTAAAGGGTGTGCCACTCAACTTGCCGATCTGAAGTTACGTTTGTTAAAGTGACGTCACTAGTGAATGTCCCAATGTTGGTGGCGCTGTTTGTGTCGGTTGCTTTAGGTATTAGATCGAAATGAAGTTTACACGGAATTGTAAGACAAATTCCCCAAATGGTGCGGTTTTGAAAATTATGATAAAACGTACGTGCTGTACTGGTTTTTAAAAGCATAAAATATATGATACTTCACGTTTCATTATTTATTTTAGGTATTTGAATTCATTCTCTCACTTTACACCATACCGTCATTGTTAGTGTCCTACGGTACGGACTTGCTGCAAGTCCATGTTCTGACGATGTTCTACCGTTCTCAGCGATGTGAAACCGTAGTACTACCGTATTGCTACTACATCGTTTTTGCTACGGCCAATTGTTATTTTCCAAGTGCTTTCATTGTTATTTTTCAAGCACTTTCTGGACGGAGCTCCACCGATTTGCTCGCCGCTGTAAAATGTTTGCTACGGTTTGGCTACGGCGAGCCACATCGGCTAGGTGTGACTGCACCAACGAGTGATCAAATTTTAAACAACCTCCCATGAATATTTGGACGCTTATACGGTAAAGTCTTTCATGCTCTTTCGAGTTAATGATATCTCATTGGCACACATAAGACGCATGCTATGTATTTGTTATGCACCGTGTGTGCCCCAACGGTACGTTAAAATAATTGGTCTGGTTTTGGGAAAGTAGGTTAAACAAAACCTCTGTCAAAATAAGTTGTCTGTAAATGTAGTGTCTTCGAAATATTAATAGTAACTTTCTTCTCCACACAAAAAAGAAGCTGTTAACCTGATAACCGCCGCGTCACAAAGCTAACTTACTTCGACGAAGGCATTATAATTGATTACGTGACATTAACAGCGTTTTAACAACAGATGGGTTAATTACGTGACCCACTTTTAGTCATGCGTTAAACACGGCTTAATATATTCATTCTTCACACATGGGAGCAAGTGGAGCAGGGTTATGGTTCTCAAAGCTTACACCGCTGTTACCCTGTTTAAACAGGGAGGCCTCTAATCAAAGCTGTAGCCGATTTCAGGGCCGTAAGACACTTTTTTCAAGGGGGGGGCGTTTCCCCCAAAAAATCACGGGAAGATTTTTGTGAGTCAAATATGCGCGCGTACAGCCCGAAAATTTTCGAATTTGCACCTATTTTTTGCACGATCGAGGTACATTTTGGCTCTAAACAAGCTTGTAGCAAAGAATATTGCATTTTGGGAGGACAAATGCGCGCGTAGCGCGCGAAATTTTTTCATCTGTGTACAAATTTTCCGGGGAAGATTTTCAAAGGGGGGCGATCGCCACCATCGCCCCCCCTTCCTACGAGCCTGGATTTCTCCAGCAGAGATCCGATGAAATATTGTTCAGAGTAAATCGAAACTTTGTGATATTCCTTTATAAGTTAAGCTCCGTGTAAGTTGGGAAGTTCCATGATATACATACATAGACATACATAGAAGCATTACATTTATATAGCGCTGCTACATCAAGATCACAACGGCAAAAAAAACTCGATTCATTTCCGGATCTGCAACGTGGGAAATGACGTCGTTACATCATCCATGGGAGGCGTCATTAGGACCAGCTAAGCACATAACCTAACTTGAAAGGCACCTGCTTTTTCAAATTTGTCAGTCATTTCTCTCCTCCTATGCGAATAATCTAACTGGCTTACGTTTTAGGAATGTCTAATTGCGCTTGTATGTGTAAACCCGCCCAGTCTATGAATTTGTTTTGGGTAACAGTGTTGTTTGGTTCAGAATCTTTTCTGGTAGGCCTATATATGTTTCAAAACAAAATGATTAAAAGATGTATTGATTTTAATAGCATCAATCTGGAAACTTGTGATAGTCTAAAATTGATTTATTATGTTCCTTCTTCAATCTAACCTTCCTATTTCACAATACTCTCATAACATTTTTTGATCTGACAAACTTGTAGTGAAAACTTATTTTTGGAAATAAGTTTACGCAATCATTTGTGTCAACGAAACCATACCATAGTATCAAATACATTTAAGATTTTAAGGGGGCTGTCATCCCCAAAGGCATGACATTTATCAAGCGCTGTAACTTTTGAACTATTAATGTGATGTAGCCTATACAAAAGTATACAATTTTGGAAGGAAATGAGTCCGCGAATCCATTTTTTGTATCAAATTTCACTAAAAATGCTGGTTTGTAAAAATTTGACCAACATTTTTTGCGGTAAAAATCACTTTGTGGCACTTAGGTCAAAATGTTAAAAAGTAAACCCTAGACAAGTGTCTTAAGATGATTTTGGTGCAATTTCAGCATTTTTACCAAAAACTGATTTGGCTACTTTTGCAGCAAATTTTGAGCCAAAAATTGATTGAATGAATGAATAATGAAGAGGTTACGGCAGTTTTACGGAGGTTATTCCTCAGGGACTTAACAGCCTCCTTAAATAAGGTAAGCACGACACAATCGACATTTGCTACATATCGGTGTTAAACGATCACTTCAATGTAAGATTAACCCATTTAATAATATATCTCATACGCAATGAATTCGTATTGTTTTATGAGAATATTATCTCTCCTCTGTCATCCATCTTTTCAGTTATCCCCGACATATCAACACCCTCGGTAATCTCTTGAGCTTTATGGTAAGTCTAAGTAGGCAATAAAACATCTAAATGAGAACATCGGTGACAATATTCCTGATGAATGTTATCCATTTTGTTACCAAAGTGGTTTCATGGTAGGACACCGATAAAACTACTTCGTAGGATACAGTTTACGATATCAGACTCATTAGGCATGTCAGGGTCTTAATCAGGGATACTATTAATTTTGGGATAGGAAAGTCGTATACTAACGTACGTAGCGAAAACGGACCTTTTGAATATTTGAATAAATTATGATAATCGTCTGGAATGCGTCGGTGACCGGCGTGTTAGTCAGCATAGAATTGATGGCGCTGTGCACGCGGTAGATTTACACACAGCTTGCTGTAAAAAAAATACTGACACTGGAGTTGGATAACCAACTCCAGCGGTTTTTGGATGAAATAATTTAGTTCCAACGTGTGATGAATTTTATGGGGTCATATAATCAAAATCCCGTGCAAAATCCATTGTTACATCGAAAGTAATGGAATTCAAAATTAACGACCGTTCGTGTCTACCATCGTCTGCTACAATCCCTGCTACAATCACGCCTTATCAGTATAGCGCCATCAATTCTATGCTGACTAAGTTCAATTTAAAAGTGGACCCGATCGGCAAGCTCAGTGGCACACCCCCCTGTCTTAATCCCGCCGAACCACTATGCGGCTTATACCGCTAATTCCCCGACAAAAGTATCGATCTTGATTTATGGATAATGTAATCATTTTGTTATCGTCCAAAAACAATGTCATTTGTGAAACCCTTTACGATAGGCTTCAACACAGACTGATCTTTTCGACCAACTATATCATTGAAACAACTTACGACCTTATAAAGACCCGATCCAACCGTGTTACTGCGGATTGTTACAATTTAGATTTTTTTAGACGAAAGAATTGTTTAGCATATTAACAGCATTTCAATACAGTACCAAGTATAGCTTCAAGCCACTCTCTGTATAGCTTAAAGAAAAGATACAGCGTATTATAGTTCAGGGAAAAGACACGGTGTATTCTATACTATACACACATGTATTGTACCATCTTATTACTATCCAGAATTTAAGCACGAGTCTTAGAAATAAAAGAGGGCAATATAATGATTCGAAATCCATCCTCAAATTAATAATGACACACATAAAGTAGCTAGGCTTATCCGCTTATCCTACAGTGCATCAACCACAGCATATGACTGCGTTTGGAAAACCTTTAAGTTATTTGTAAAATAAACCCCAGCGGCTTTGTTGTGAAGGGGTTTATAATTGTGTCTGTAATGTATGTATGAATTACCAATCAAGACCTAGCTGACCAGACGTGCGTGACAAGTGGCTTGTACAGAATTCGCCAGCGGTCAAAATAACCATCGTATATTTAAGCGTGTATAGGAATTATCAATTTTGTTTGTTCGTTTGTTTAACAGTTGGAAATTTTGATCTCTTACTTTTTTTCTTTTTCTTTTTAAAATTCAATTTGCATAGCTTATAGGTATGAAATGGTGTGAAAATATGCACCGTAGTATTTACATGATACAGCCACCAAATAACTATAAGAGCTATATATCTTCAGTAGACAGCAAACAGTTGTTATTCCTTAACTATTTCAAGTATTTCAGGGACACACTACGCAGAAACATTCAATATTTTTCAAAATGAACTAGCAAGAATTCATGTTTAGTTGTAACATCCATATATAGGCCAATTATATTAACTTTATCGGGGCCCATTATCTAAATCAAGAAGGCACAATTAATTGAAAGACAGAACAAATGCGTTTGTCTTATATGGGCCAATGAGGTGACATCATCATGATCATTGACCCGAGAGACTCGTCTATTGGTTTTACCATTATACAAAACAGATATTTCAGAAACCTTTCCCAACTTTCAAGGTCCATCCAAAGGATTACTGAATCAATACTAGGCATGTTTGTACTTTTTTCAACGCATTTCACATGGTGATTCTAAATATGGTAATGAAATCCAACACTTTTGACATTTTTGAAACATTTTGTGAAATATTGGAATGTCGTCTGCAGACGCCTGCCGCGTGGAAAGTAATAAGGCGTACCATTATTCATGGGAGGGTGATTAAATATCTTATCACTTGTCTGCCGTTGTTTACCTTCGATTCAAAAGGAACAGATACCCGGCGCACTCTTGTTTTGAATGATAGTCTCCGTGGTCTATTTTGGTGAACAAGAATCAACTTACTTCGGCACACGAATGGTTGATTTAATTCAGAAACCTTTCCCAACTTTCAAGGTCTATCCAAAGGATTACTGAATCAATACTAGGCATGTTTGTACTTTTTTCAATGCATTTCACATGGTGATTCTAAATATGGTAATGAAATTCAACAATTTTGACATTTTTGAAACATTTTGTGAAATTTTGGAATGTCGTCTGCATGCAGACGCCTGCCGCGTGGAAAGTGATAAGGCGTACCATTATTCATGGGAGGGTGATTAAATATCTTATCACTTGTCTGCCGTTGTTTACCTTCGATTCAAAAGGAACAGGTACCCGGCGCACTCTTGTTTTGAATGATAGTCTCCGTGGTCTATTTTGGTGAACAAGAATCAAATAACTCCAGCACACGAACGGTTGATTTAATTTTGACATTTAAAAACTTATCCATGCACTGTGAAACCACTTACCCTGTATTCTACACGCCTCTAAAAGCCCGGAATATTCACTGACTGTTAATTTTAACGTAGCATTTGGAAAATCCTGGTTAGACACCTCTGTTGTAAACACCCATTTATTCGTAAAAGTGGCGACCCCGGTGCATAACATAGAGATGTAGGCGCCAGATACGGCCCAAACTGTCAGTAACAGGAGACTGGTGTTTTTCATGGTCGCTGGTGATGAACCCTTAGTATTGGCCACAGGTTGTAATTTACCCACATCGGCCGTTTGTGAAATAATTGGGAAGGTATTTTGGCACATAACGTGTATCACACTAAATCACCGTGTAAAGTCCTCCTGGCTGTATGTAGTATATCACCAGTATTCCCTTGTTTATCCGGCCATGGCTGGAAGGCAAGTATTCCTTAAGGTTCAAGTGATAAGATGATAGGCTGAAGATGAGGATAAAGATGAGCTTGTAGAAGAATGCAGTTGCCCTGAATATTTGAAATATGGGCCCTATATTATATGACTTATATCATCCGTCCATAGTCCTAAGCTTCCACGTGTTCCCCTTGCTCTAGGATGTCAGTAACAGCATTCCACGGAACCTCTTCTACATCAGCATACGCTGAGCACTCAGTCATGCAAATGTGACTTAAGACGTTTTGATGAACTTTAATAAACCGCGACAAGTAGAATAACTAAGCTCAAGTAAGGCGGAATGAATCGGACATTGCACTGGGTATATAGCAGACGACGACAATATATGCAGGAAAAACCGAGCCGATATATGCTCCATCAACACAGCATTAGAGAAATCCAAACCAAACTGGCTTACTGTCGATAAGTGATGAGATGATATATGAAAAGATGATATACAATATATCAAGCGTTGAAAATCAAATCTTCGGTAGTTATCTTACGAAGCGGGAACTCACATCCAAACATAGCTCGTGTTTGATACGTCCGTGATGCGGCATGACAAATATAAATAAAATGTATCAAGCGTGCAAAAATCAAGCCTTCAGTATAGTTTTTTGTTACTACTGCAACTCACTAGCATCAGCATCACCACGTGTTCCAGTTGGTGACATTGTTCCGACTGATGTATATCGAATTATGTCAAGTTAGCTCCAGAGCTAATTCATCAGCGACAGAATGGAGAGACTCACATGGGACCATGCAGATGAAGATACGTGTAAAGCAGGCGTGGTCACTGATCCTTTTCGGTTCGGGTCGGAATTAGTCTTGATTAGGATTGCCTTTCTTGCGGCCCGTCCGCCATGTGTGCAGCTGCCTAACCTTTTTTTTTGTTGCTCAAAGTAAATACCAATACTAAGAAAGACACTGTGGTTCGTCATTAAAATGCACATAAACTATAAATACACATTGCCTATACACTAGAGCTGGTGCATACGTTGAAAGCTAACAATACAGTCTGATGATATACAGACACAATTTGTGCCAAGGTAAATTGGAGGATGTGTTACGATATATCAGAATCATAGTTTACTAACATTAATAAAAGATTACAAAATGCATGTGAAACATGTGAAAAAGGAATAGAAACACTACTTCAGGAAACGCCGATTTTGACTCCTTGATATTTACTCATGGACGGGTCCTTAAACATGTTAAAGCGGCTTAAACAATACTTGCCATTAAATTAAAACGAATGCCCCATTGTGTGTGTGATAGGTTTCGAATGGAAGTGATGGTCATCAAAATTGCGGTTATACAGTTTTGAAAACAGGACGAAAATATCATTCTTAATCTTAGCGACGTAATAATAAAGGTAAAGGTCTAAATTTTATTGTCATCGCAGCCAACTGACTGAATTGTAACAACATTACAAATCAAATATATTAATAAACAATGCAACGTCCAGGCAGCAGCTAAATCAGCGCCAAGTTGCGACATAAACCAACATGAACAAACATACATAAGTAGCCCTATATATAGTAACCCCCAATAGGCAATGTAGACTAAGTGCCTTGCCTAAGGACACAAACACATTGGCACCAGCGGGGCTAGAACTCACGACCTTATGATTATGAGACCGGCAACTACTCCACTGGACCACACGTGCTCGTGACATGCTTATTGGTATTACACATCGCGGAGGGCTACCAATTATATAATCTATTTTCGCTTTATTCTAATGTGTTTTAAAAAGGCTCTAATTTGCCTTTAAAAAGTCAATAGATCATAGAACACGATGGAAAGTTCTTATAACGATCTGGAGCTATAGATGTAAGTAACTTCATCGGGGCACGTATAATATCGATGGAACTTGTACAGAAGCGCACATATTCTATCCGAAATCTTCTGATATTTGAGAGAAATCGGTACTTAACCTCGTTGATACCTTTAAGCTTAACGTTATAAGTATGTCTACACATACTTATATAACTGACTTTAACCCGTGTTTTTTAATGTATCTCGCGTGTATCAGTTCACATTGCTATCTACGGTAGATAGCAGCGGTGCGTGTGTTTGGTTAGAGATACCCGAGTGCCTCCGGAAACGAACTACTTAAAGTCTTGATTTATTTATGAACACGAACGAATCGAATTGTTATCTTTTACCTACGGTTGTGATTAGAATGTTTTTTCCAAAATCCTTTAGCATAATTATTTCGACAATCAAAGTATGCGGATTCCACGAGCATAATTCGGGGTGGTGATATGAAAGGTCATGTAAATAGCATTTTCAGTAACAAAAATCGCGAAAGTTAACTGACGTTCCATATAAATGTGATGGTATATTTAAGAATTGGATATACATTTTGAATTATTTATTAATATCTCTCATTTAATACGTTTAACATGTTGACGTAATACTCACACCCTAACGTAAACAAAAGAACATAAATATTAGGGAAATATAGACCTCGTTCAGGCTTTGTTTTCGTATCGTTATACAATGCAACTCATCTTATTATGTGTACATCTTCATATTATAACATATAAAAAGGCATCGGATACCAACAACTGCAAGCTTCACTTCTTGATATAGTGTATCACGCTTTACTGCTCATTTCAAGCATTTCTGCTCGAGTCACAGATAGCCGATTCACCAAGGAATTACACCCATCAATATTTGATGATTTGCGTAGAATTTCAGTCGTGGGATAAGCCGGAATGCCGCCGCTTTTTAGCACAGCGCCGGTTATTTCATCACCACGACAGCTGATTAGAAGATGGGCGTAGAATGGACTAAAAGCGCAGAAGAGGAGAGTATAACTTGTAGACTGTATAGATACAGGGCGGTAATTTTGCATGAGGTGAAGATATGACCTCTCTGAGTAAGATTGTTCTGGAATTCAAGAGCGTTTCAATAACACCTTTATATTTACACTAGACAGTAACGAAATGGGGCGCTTTTTTAGAAATTTTAGGTTGGCTATAAATTTGCCAATTCGAGAAATAGGATGATGTTTCAACCTTTTTATCATCAAATAACAGCATCAACATGCTTATGGTTTCGTACATTTGATCAAACAAATAAGTGCAGTCACTAGCTTTAATTCGGGTCCCGCTAGACGAGCAAATGAGAACAAAATGAGTTGTAACTGAGTTCATGAGTTGTAAATAACGAATCCCACTATCGGGAGCATGAAGATGAAAGGAAGCATAAACGAAAGAGAGATATTTGCACTTACGGCAGCCTGAATAAAGCAATGACCTCAAAATATATGCAGTTTTAAAAACAAAGAAGGAGATATACGAAGGGGTATCAAAAGGTTCTTGAAATCACCCAGAAGTGAAGGAGCTATATCGATTAAATTTTGTCAGTGTAATCACTGGTCCTTAAAAACATTATGGTGCAAAAATGGTCTCATGTTTACTTTCTGTACAGGTGGCGCTAGATGCCAAGGCCATGTAAATCAATGATGTCTTCCAACGGTGCTATGTGCATGGTAAATTATAATGGTCCAATAACTGATCCTTGTGGGACGCCTTCCAGAGGAGTACGGGCTTATACATTTTGTCATCTATAGAGATAAATAAATGACAAAATTTAAAAAGAAATCTAAGCCTAATATTCTTCTGGAAAGCGTCCCACAAGCTCCGTCCAGAAAGCACTTATAATAACAATGAAATCACTTGAAAAATAACAATTGGCCGTAGCAATATCGATGTAGTAGCAGTATGGTAGTACTACGGTTTCACATCGCCGAGAACGGTAGTACATCGTCAGGACATCGTCAGAACATAGACTTGCAGCAAGTCTGTAGGACACTAACAATGACAGTATGGTGGTGTAAAGTGAGAAAATGAATTCAAATAACTAAAATAAATAATGAAACGTGAAGTATCATATATTTCATGCTTGTAAAAACCAGTACAGCACGTACGTTTTATCATAACGTTCAAAACCGCACCATTTTTGAGGAATTTCCCCGACAATTCCGTGTAAACTTCAATTCAGTCAAATACCTAAACAGCGCCACCAACGTTGGGACATTCACCAGTGACGTCACTTCAGATCGGCAAGTTGAGTGGCACACCCTTTGTTACTATGACCCCGGCGAAGAGCCGCCGATCCATTACGGAGCGCTACCGGTGGTCTACCGATACTTAACGAAGCCATACCGGAGTACTGCCGTTGTACTGCCGTTGAAGTCCGATGTTCCAACGGCAGACATTTTTGAGAATGTTCAAAAATGTCTACGTCCGCGCCTGCCGTTGCTTTGTTTTTCGCCGATGTTCTGACGATGTCCTGACTAATGTACTACCGTTCTTACCGATGTGATACCGTTGCGCTACCGTACTAGAACAGATCCCCGACAATCACAAAATTGGTGCTCCGGTATAGCTCGGGCAAGCCAAATCGGCAGAATCCCTGACCGTACTAGTCCTGCCGATGTACTAGCGATGTCACCATCAGGGAATCGAACTCTTTCTATATAGGTATTTTCAAGAAGGCTTTAAAGAATCATTTATATCCAATCTAATTTGTCATTCTGCCATTGGTTTTCAGGTTTTTGTGTTACTGCTTTCACTGTATTTGACATTGTTTGCTTTTTCTGTGTGTTTTTTTTTCACACGCGCTGCGTTCTTGATGTAGTGGCGCTATACAAATGCATTCAAATGTTATGTTATGTACTTCTAGCGATGTGATACCGTTGCGCTACCGTACTAGTACCGATCCCCGAAAATCGCCAAATTTGTGCTACGGTATAGCATCGGCGAGCCACATCGGCTAGGTGTGAGTGCACCTTAATCATGTTAATGAAATTATGTGGGTTTCTTAAAAGTATACCATGTGATATAGCCTGGGTACGTAATGACGGGAAGCATTCAAGGCCCGAATATAGGCCTGCATTATATTACTCATATGTATAGGATAATGATGAAAAACATTCAATCAGGTTAAAAATAGACCTGTGCATTATATTTTAATTCATAAATGTATTCTTACCAATTTCGTGATACATTTTCCAACACTTATATGTCGAGGGTTGAGCGCCAGAAGGCCGTTACTCAAGAAATGCTATTTTGAGATAATCGACTTTTTGGGACTCATAACAATACGCTGTAGCACCCAACTTATAACTCAGGAGCCCGTCCGAAGGACGAGGCGTCCCGCTGTAATTTCAGTGAATGCACGACCACTCTGGAGACGAGGAAACACATCGTTTTAAAAATAAACTCGCGTTTAATTTAGACACGAGTTTAATTAGACACGGTTTCGGCCCAATGCGTCTATTCTGTACACGTATCTGATAAAATACTGACTTTGATTAAGAACATTGAATTTAATAGGCTAGGATAGAGATAAAAGTTGCACAACGGTAATCTTAGTTTATAACACGTCAGTCGCGCTGTCTTTCGTGATTATTAAACAGCCCCATTTTTATTCCTTTAGTTTTATTTTAATAGTAATTAATAACTGCTCAAATTTCTCAGTTTAACAGAACTAGCGGGTCCTGCTAGATCAGTGGTTCTTAACCTGCGGTCGTGACCCCATGGGGTGGTTTGGGGTTTTCCAGGGGGTCGTGAAGGGGTCATAACTATAGCTTTTGGGGGAACCATTTTAATATTTCGCTCTAAAAAGGCTTAGAAAAACCCAAAGAAACGTTCAAATATGCAGAATTTCCCGCTCGCATCATATAACTAAGCAGTTTCAGTTTAAACTAGTGCGGTTCGCGAGTTTCGCGGTTATCGGATTTGGCAGTTGGTTTTTGGTTGTGCGGTTTTGGTAGACATGGTTTGAGGTTGGTACATTAGGATCCCAGCGGAACCAGATTCGATGACTGCCGCATTATTCGTGATGTCTGTCGTGTATTTGCTTATTTGCTATTGTAATGTATCCCAGTTTTAGTGATAGGTGTCTTTTATCATGGATAGTACGATGGTAATATTTATTCAAAATTGATGTCTTTGGTGTTTCTATACGTGTTTACTATTAAGAGTTGTTACATTGTTGTGGTGACAAATTATAACAGTGCAGCAGGCAGCGAATATGGTTTCGATTCAAAATGTGGAATAATATCCAACAAATCAAATCGGGTCACATTTTAAGGTATCCATCATCTTTTAGCCTAAATCAGCAGCGAAAAAAGAAAATCCTTGGGATTTCAATGCAAACGTCATTTGTTCCATCAAACGTATTGTGGTTTTTACCGGTTAGTTAAACCGACCTTATACGTAGCTCAAAATGTGAAATCATATCTAAAAATTCAAACTGAGGCACATTTTAGTGTATCCGTCCTTTTTTAGCCTAAATTCAAATGTAAATCAGCAGCGAAAAAAAAAACCTTGCGATTTTAATGCGCATGTCATTTGGGCTGGGATTTTCGGGAATTTTTAATATCTTGACCCGATTAGTTTTTCGGTCCGGACCGAAAGATCTCTAAACATTTGATTCTGAAAATTATCCATCATTTCATTCATCAAAAGATTTAAAAAAAATATTAAAAATAAGCTTACTTAAAAATACACCTTGTCGGCTAAATCACGATTATTTAATGCAAATTTATAGTGGAGATTCATTTGAAATGCGAACGGCGTTTGTTCCGTCAAGCGGATTGACCGGTTCGTTACACAGACTTTATACGTGGCTCAAAATGTAAAATCATTACACAAACAAAAGGCATTCAATATTTGTTTTATATCATGATATCACATTGTCCGACAGAGTCCTGATTATTTACGAGATTTAAACTCAATTGCGTAACAGGGAGGTCACAAGGTGTAATGAAATACATTCATCAAAAAAAGTAACTATACAGGTATTAAATGGACTTCTAACTTTAAAAATATATATCCTACCTAAATATATTAAATCATAAAGTTGTTGAAACATTTGTCTCCTTTAATATGAGATAATGCACGCTAGGATCGGGTGATTGTTGAGGAAGTGACACTCCAAAATGTAAGGTGAAGTCCGATTTTCATTTTCACATTTTTATTTTCTACACGCGGACCCATCTACGGGTACCTTATCGATTACCGGTAGTGCAATTGGGGGATGTATGCGTAGGTTGGACAGTCGGCCGTATTGTTCCGGAAGATCAATACGCCACACACACGCTACCTGTCATGCTCTCCCCCGTGTTCAAAAGTAAAATGTGAAAATGAAATTGTGACTTAACCTTACATTTTGGATTGTCACTTCTTCAATATTTAACCGATCCTAGCGTGCAATATCTCATATTGAAGAAGTTAAATTCCTCAACAACTTTATAATTTAATATTTTTAGGTAGGTTATATATTTTTAGAGTTAAAAGTAGTTAGTTAAAAGTCCATTTATTACCTCTATAGTTACTTTTTTTATGGCTGTAGTGTGGGTTTCTTAAAAGTATATCATGGGATATAGCCTGGGGTAGTGACGGGAAGCATTCAATTTCAGGTCCGAATATAGGCCTGCATTATATTTACCCATATATATGTATGGGATATGGGGTAATGATGAGCAACATTCAATTTCAGGTTAAAAAATAGGCCTGTGCATTATATTTTAATTCATAAATGTATTCTTACCAATTTCGTGATCAATTTTCCAACACTTATATGTCGAGGGTTGAGCGCCAGAAGGCCGTAACTCAAGAAATGCTATTTTGAGATAATCGACTTTTTGGGACTCATAACAATACGCTGTAGCACCCAACTTATAACTCTAATTTTAGTGAAATTCAGAGTGTTTATGAGTTATCTCTTTCTGGTTCTGAAAATCTAGGTAATATGGATTACATTTGTACCAAAATATCAATTTGCCCAAAAGACACTCGTTGTGTTGTTTCATTTTGCAGGTGTTATATCTACAGGCCCTACACTAACAGGAGCCCGTCCGAAGGACGAGCGTCCCGCTAGTATAAGTAATTTTAAATACCCGTATACAGTGAATGCACGACCACTCTGAAGACGAGGAAACACATCGTTTTAAAAATAAACTCGCGTTTAATTTAGACACGAATTTAATTAGACACGGTTTCGGCCCAATGCGTCTATTTTGTCCCCTTTTCTGATAAAATACTGACTTTGATTAACATGATTAAGAAAGTTGAATTTTAATAGGATAGAGATAAATGTTGCACAACAGTCATTTTAGTTAATAGCACGTCAGTCGCGCTGCGCTGTCTTTCGTGATTATTAAACATCCCCATTTTTATTTTTAACAGAATTAGAACAATATCTAATAAATGTTTTTGAACCCAAATTTACATCCTTTAGTTTTATTTAAATAGTCATTTATAACTGCTCACATTTCTCAGTTTAACAGTACTAGCGGGTCCCGCTAGATCAGCGGTTCTTAACCTGAGGGTCGTGACCCCATGTGGTTCGGGGTTTTCCAGGGGGTCATGAAGGGGTCATAAACTTTAGTTTTTCGGGGAACCATTTTAATATTTCGCTCTAAAAAGGCTTGGAAAAACCCAAAAGAAACGTTCAAATATGCAGAATTTCATGCTCGCTACGATCTTCTGGCGCATCATAATAACTAAGGGGCGATATCCAAACTCTACAGTGATTTTAAAGCATTTTTCTAGCGATTTTACAACGATATTCCAACGGTATTTCGTTCTATTGTTAAAAGCATCGGAAAAAGATCGGTGATTAAATAGAAACCTCTCTACTTATCTGGCGTTAACAATAGAACTATTGTAGTACTCTCGATGGCTGCATTAGTGAAGCAGACAGATCAAAGGCGCAAGGAAGGTTGTGTTATATTCTTTAAGAAATACTATAATATAGTATTCTCTTCTTGAAAGTCAGCCAATGTAGTTGTTGAAGCAATGGAGATGCATGATCTTGCTTAGCTGCAAATTATCTTGGCTGCCCAGTTCTGTCTTTGAAGTCTTTGAAGTGTAGTCTTTGAAGGCGATTGATATCAGTGATATTTGAACATCAGTAAGATGTTTCCATAGTCAAGTCGAGACAGAATGAGTGAGTGAATAACCTTATTGCAAGTGTCAAAGTAAAAATATCGGCATATTTGGGAGATGTTGCCGGGAAGAGAGGTGATGCTGCGTGACAGAGAAGCGACTTGGTGGACACGGACATTTGAGTATAATTATTGCTCCAATCATTTCTAATTATATTTTGCTTTTTCCAATATTTTGTACAAGAGGCTTCTTCTGAGTGACTGTTTTCACTCGATGCATTATACAGTATCTGCGAGATGTCAACGGTTTTTATAATACTGATTTTTCCATATGTTAGTTTTCTCACTTTCCAGCGGTTTAAAGTTTTCTCTAATTTTACTAACTTTGACTTCCAATTTAAATCTTCAACTTGGTTTTTTTTAAAAATATTTTCCAAACTGTATTCCTAAATGTTTCACTGGTTCATTTGACCACTTTATCATTACCCGTTGGTCCAAATTTGGCTTGTTTGGTCCCAACCATACACCTTCTGTTTAATCATTATTAAAAGCTATCCAAGCTATATCCCTAAATGTATCAATTGCATCAAATACATGAACAACTGAAGTTCCATCATCTTCTACCAGTTGTATCGTCAGCCATTTGAACACTTTTTACTTCTAAATCATTTCCCACTTTTAAAAACTGATCATCATATAATTATGAAAGCACAGTGAATAATTTATCAATAATATATATAGACAATAACATATAAATAAATTTATGAATACTTTCACTTTGTAAAAATTGAACGTAACGTGTTGTATAACTTGATTTTCTGAGCTCAGTAATTCATCATTTGCTCTTAAGTGTGTGCAGGCTAATCAATAATTACTGGATAAGCTATCATTCTATTATTGGCGACAACTTTTACAGGAAAAAACAACAACACCTTGATCTCGCGCTTTATATATATTATATATCACGCGTCATACGCAGAAATCATACTTTGAGTTACTACAATTATGGTCAAATAACCTAAAAGCAAGGTCTACATTTAAACATTGTATACTAATCGGAGTTACGTCCTTTAAAAAAGGATTTATAACGGTATATTATCGATTTATATGTATTTTAAATCAACTTAACATTACATTACCCTGGGTAAAGATCTTTCAATAATAAATAGATAAATAAATAAATCAATCAATCAATCAATCAATCAATCAATCAATCAATCAATCAATCAATCAATCAATCAATCAATCAATCAATCAATCAATCAATCAATCAATCAATCAATAGATAAATCAATAAATCAATAAATCAATAAATAAATCAATAAATAAATCAATAAATACAGACTTCTACATCGCGCCTCAAAATGATCCTTGAAGATCGATGTGGTTGTCTTCAAAACCGGGCCAAAAATCGCATGGTCAAATTCACAAATGTACCGGCGGCATGCGTTGTGTACCGACGGGGTAGTTTTAGGGGGGCAATGGCCACGCCCCCCCCCCTTCCATCCCCTGGCTACACCACTGCATCAGACACATTTTGGCAAGATCACCACTTCTTCCCATGAAAGCTTTGCCGCTTGTCACATAAGTGTACATCAGGCACATTTGGGCAAGGTCAACATACTCTTCCCATGAACCCTTTATCACTTGATTAGTGGACATCAGGCACATTTTGACAAGATCAACAACCACTTCCCATAAAACCTTTGCCGCTTGTCACTGATAAGTGGACACCAGGCACATTTTGGCAAGTTCAACCACTTCTTCCTATGAAAGCTTTGCCGACTGCCACATGATAAGTGGACATCAGGCACATCTTGGCACGATCAACATCTTCTTCCCGTGAAACCTTTGTCACATGATAAGTGTACATCAGGCACATTTTGGCAAGGTCAACAAACTCTTCCCTCCCATGCATGCCATGAAACCTTTGTCACTTGATAATTGGACAGCAGACACATCTTGGCAAGATCAACAACTTCTTCCCATGAACGCTTTGCCGCTTAGAAAAGTGAACTTCAGCATCTTGGCAAGGTCTACATTCTTTTCCAATGAAATCATAAATCATACCATTTAGCAAGTTCAAAGACAGCTCGACGTGACTGCGCTGCCTGTGCTGTGCATGTGTTTAAACCCACTTATTACAAGTTCTTATTACAGGTTGCAGTGAAAACCCTTTGCTGTTAACCTTGTCCACTTCTCCTGTTCGTCCTTCCTTTTGTCTTGCTACTCATTAACACTCTTTTCTTATAGTCATCATTTTGTTATCATTCAAGTCTTTTATCATGCTCATCTCCACTACATATAAAGACAAAGTCATCCCTCTCTATGACATTCCTTCTTCTTAAATTAAACAACACGTCTTTGCTTTTCCTCTCCTTCCCGTGCTCCCACGATTATACGATTTTTTTAGTCTCTCTCTATACAGGGTGTCTAAAAAAAACCGTGCACGTGTTTACCCAGCTTATTGACCGTGAACTTATAAAATTTGGTGTAACAATTGTATACATATTGATAGCCATAACGGTTAGCTTTTATATTCCGTTTATTTCATCTGATTTGGTTTTGTCAATCTTGAGATATGACCAATTAACTAAAGCTACCTAAAATCGATGTTGTGCCACTTTACAGTTTGCAATGAATAGAAAGGGTGACTCCGGAGAGGGGGGTTGTTACCACCGGGGTTACCACCCTCTAAAAAAATCCAATTCGAAATGCAGAGTATGCTTATTTGGGTACCATGTTATAGCTAGAGGTTCCCTCTATCCATACATACTTAAACAAGTACAAACATTCCACGCATGACGTCACAATGACGTCACCAAACATGGCCGACCTCAAAATTCCGCCGTATTCGCTGGACAGTGAAATATCATAGAAATCTTCGCCAAAAAAGTTCTAAATATCGGAATTTCACCCGGTTTTTTGCTTATAAGTGATGGAAATGGTGTTTCTAACATATGCTTATGCTAAAATATTTCAGGAACACACAATAAAAATATTTTTCAAAATGGCGATTTAAAAAAAAAGAAGTAAGG
The DNA here is from genome assembly GCA_035610835.1 of Ophiura sarsii. Classification (NCBI taxonomy): domain Eukaryota; kingdom Metazoa; phylum Echinodermata; class Ophiuroidea; order Amphilepidida; family Ophiuridae; genus Ophiura; species Ophiura sarsii. Next base: position 91,283,549 of record CM069441.1, on the reverse strand, counting down.
TGGCAACCACCCCCCACTATCGGACTTTGACGGCTTACCCTACCCCCGGGTAAGGTGGCAGCCTCAATTTTTTTTCGTCAAAATGAGCGCAGGGAATGTAAAAGCGATCACCTAGACGCCCTAGGTCACTGTTTTTTGCGTTCTAGCGCAATCGGCGATCACCCTCCCTTAAGAGGACAAGGGTTTTAATGCTTATCTTAAGCATTCTTTCCGTAAAAGTGGCACAACTTCGATTTTAGGTAGCTTTAGTTAATTGATCATATCACAGGATTGACAAAACCAAAGTAGATGAAATCAACGGCATATGAAAGCTAAGTGTTTGGTCTATCAATATGTATACAATTGTTACACCAAATTCTAGATGTTCATGGTCAATAAGTTGGGTAAACACGTGCACGGGGTTTTTTTAGACACCCTGTATACTAGCATGACTAGTATACGCAATGTTCGCGTGTGTCTCATTTCACTGCCTTTGATGAAGATCCTATGGCTCCTATATATAAGGTATGGTGGAGTGGATTAGCAGTTATTATTATTATTATTATTATTCATGGTATAGTTTATTGTCATCGCAGCCATCCGGCTGAATTGGCACAATATTACAAGTTACAAATATACATTAAAAATGCAAAACGTCTCGTTTGTAATTCAAGCCCATAAACACAATGCAATTCTTAACAGTTTTCGAGTAAACCTCTTATATTAAATTGTGCAAAAGTTCCTCCAAGCCATCAACGAACCTCGCTACATGCGCAGTTGACGCATTGTTCTTTGACCGCCCGTCGTCGTGGCCCGGCGTCGTGGTTCATTTTCAACCTATAACAGGTACAGGTTTCGAACGCCCTCGGCGGAAAAGAAGCGAGACATGTTTGCGGTACTCTGAAGAAATAAAGAAGAAGGTTGCAGTGTCAGATACGTTGCAGTAGGCAAAGAAACTCACCAAAAATGCATGGACATAGTAGGTTTCATCTGTTGCGATACCGAAATGAAGAAGCAGAGTGTAGGCAATGTAGGGTATGTGAGCGATTAAGTATGAGGTCACAATGATAGCGCTTGCACGAATAGTCGCGATCTCGTAACGGTTTGAAGAGCGAGCACTATTGGGTAGTCTCACTCTCATGGAGCGCTTATGGGTAACAATGGATAGTATCACATAGCCGATGATGAGGGCCACATACAAGAATGCGAACACACTGATATTAAGCAGCCGGTTGCCGTGCTCCGGTTGTTTCCTACATATGTTGCTCTTGGAGATGAAGGTACGGTATGCCGAGAAAGCGCTTGTTGCGAATACGTTGCAGATAATCAGCGCGACGACGGTGCTTTTACGCAGCGGAGTCACAATTGTTGCGAAAGCCACCCTCGCTCTAAATATCGCCATCTCCATCATGATGAGAACAGCGTTCCATTTGAAGACGTTGAGTAAGAACGTGGATAGTGGGCACGCTAGTGTATCATGCAGAGAACGATGCTTGAAATAATGGCGGGAAAGTGCATGATTAAATGGCATCGCAAAGACTGATGCCATCAGATCTCCAAGCGATAACCCGAATGCTAACGCGTTGAATCCTGTGTGCAGACGCGGGTATCGAATTATAGTGACGCAAAAGAGTGAATTAATCAGAAAACCAAAACACATCACGAAAAATTGAGTGCCCCAAGTAAAGTATACCATAACACGATGATATAGGAGTGGTTCATCAAAGAGTATCGAATTGGTTGCGTTCTCCATTTCTGCATCACAAATACTCAACTGTTCTGAAAATCTCGATGTCGGCTTATTTAACTTTAGACCACCTCCCACAGATTGTAGGAGTACACACTAATTGGCTCTGTGTCACATTTTTAGTCTAATGATCTTCTAATTTTATAATGAATACAATTGTCATTTTCTGTCTAATACCTAACCCCACCCAATGTGGGTCAGGCCGTTTGCTGACCCCAGTTTTCTGAACCCACTTTTCTGACCCCACCTGAACCCACTTTTTTATTTGTTGAATATGTAGTAAATAATAATAAAGAACATACTTTGAATTATGGTTTAAATCTGTATCATTTATGTAGGAGAAAAACAGTTTTTCTTAATAAATTAAAAACATGATATCTAGCCACGTGCGTATAGTCTCTAATTCGGTCGTCAGAAAACAGCCTTGACTCAACCACTAAATATTATCTCTATACCGAAGTTTAAGAAGCCACCTGTTTCTACTTGTCAATATGGTCAAGGATTCTGATCTTCACTCTCTTTGGCAACGTATCAATATCGGATACACACGGGTGGGGGCTACAGTCCACTGTGCATGTACAAAAACTTTGTATTAAAATCTCACCGGGGGTTGGTTTAGCCTTTAATAGCTGATCACACAGCCATGCACAGCCCCAGCTATCATTTGTTTTGTTTAATTAACAATTTAATTCACTTAATGAAATGTTCCATTCTTGTTAATAAAGTTATTTATTTTATTTATTTGTTTATTCATTTATAAGTATGTTTAACTATTCATTTACTGAATCATTTAGTTATTTATGTATTCATTCATTTATTTATCCATTTATAATGAGTGTGTCTTCATCCTATATAAATCACCCTCTGCAAAATCACCCACAAAGTAATGCGTTAAATTGCACGTGGTTCATATGGTATCGTTGCTCGTGTCCGATTACATGTGAGTGTGTTGCGTATGGGTGCCCCTTGCGTGATTACGTACTGTAGCATTTCCTGAGCTACACTGGCATTATTTCACACAATGCACGAACGAGGCTGGGCATAAAATGCATTAAAAATAGGGTTTTACTTGTTATTTCGCCGAAATATTCAGGTATATTAGTTGTACTTGTTGCCCCATACCATAACTCAAATAAAAAAGTGGGTTCAGGTGGGGTCAGAAAAGTGGGTTCAGAAAACTGGGGTCACCAAACGGCTTGACCCGTTCAATGTTCAAGGACTCGTAACAAAAGAAATCACACAAGAACGGCCATACATCACAACGGGATACGTCAGCTATTGCGTCTTGGCCATTAATTTGATACTAATTGTTTGAATTTTAATTCTACAGAATGGTCAGAACTGGAAATAATCCCTTGAAAATCTTTTTATTGAATAATTAAGGGATCAATTGGAATTTTAAACATTGATATACAGAACTTTATAAAATTTCTTGATGAGGCGAATTGCAGAAGGTCAATTTCCAAGCACGCCGCCCGCTCAAAAATGGGTGGGGGGAGTTTGTTTGTTTGTTTGTTTACACGGTCGGGCCATACGGACACATGCTTGGGTCCTGAAGGGACCAGGTTCAAGCAAAATGCTCGGGCCAGGCTTAATACAAATTCCATTGAAATGGAATGGGGGCGGTCCAAGAGAAAGAAGCATGCCCCCCCCCCCCCCCCCACCCCCCAAAAAAGAAGCTAAAGATATAAGCATGCTGGCTGAATGAAAAGAAAGTTAGGGACCGATCACTATTTACACCAGGGGGATTTAGGGGGGAACGCGAAATTAGTTTCCGGAAAGAGAGGGGAACGCGATATTTTTTTAGGAATGGGGGGGAACGTGAATATTATTTGTCAGAGGGAAAAAAAGGATAGAAGCAAAGAGAGAAGAAAGAGAAAAAAAGGGAGAAAATAATTTAAAAACAAGACTAGGCTCGCCTAAATAGTAGAGCTGGTCGGATATTTGGTTTACGCCTTCATGTAAATTTCAGAGGGAGTAAGTTTATTTGATGGAATAGCCTTTTTATTTCAGAGGGAGTAAGTTTATTTGATGGAATAGCCATTTCAGATGGGTAAGTTTATGTGTTGGAACAGCCTTTTATTTGATAAACTATGACAATCGAATTATATGAGTACTCATTGGGCTAAATCAGCCACAAAGGCAACACGGAACAAAACGGCGGTGAGACGGAGTGAGTGAGCCAGGGACATTCGCTAATAGGCTGTTCTTTCGACCAGCAAAAAGAAAGAAAACCGTAAAATATTAAGAAAGCAAAGAAACCAGTGTTAAATTGAAGCACATGGATAAAATGCTCAGATTTTTTTTTTCATTTTATTTCACCAACATGTAAACTTGAATACAAGTTGGACATTTCACACTTGGCTACATTTATGTACAATGATACTTCACACTTTTGAACAATACTTGTATTATATTAGTTATAGATGAAGAGGAGGTATGGTACGGGAAATTATCGTGTGCGAAGTGACATACTGGGTGAACCCCAGTATGACACTTATTTTACGATAATTTCCCGTACCTTATACCAACGCAGAACTAAATAATAAATTCTACACACTTGGTTAACGCTTTGCGTCTGGGTATGGGTGGTTACGCGGTTATCAGTAGCGGATCCAGGGGGCGCCCCCGGTACATTTTTTTAATTTAAAAAAAGAAGAGGGGAGAGAAAAAGGGGGAAAGAGTATTTACCCAAGTAAAGAGGTCTATACAACCATACATGTCAATGGTCATGTTGATAAAATACCACGTGATATTTTTCAACCGTGTCACATAATTATTTCAACCGTGTCGCATCCCGACTTCAAAATTAGCTAAACTTCGCACTAAGTTAAGGCCTATTTTCTGCTGCGGTCTTATATTTGCGGTACAGTTTGTACAGCGATATAATAATTTATATCATAACTATCTGAGATGATGTGATGAGAAGCGGAAAATACTATTGATATTATCTACATTGAAACATTATCCACCAGATACACCAGATCGCACCAAATGGGTTCGAAAATTGAAAAATACATGCGAGGGGGGGGGGGGGCACATCCACACTCACACTCTCCCCTGTCTAGCGCGGAGCTGTGCACCCCTTTCAGGGCTGGATTTACCCCGAGGTGGGGGGGGGGGGGGGTACTCACGTATGTAAGGCATACGGGGACGTGCCGCTCCAGTGGGTCGTTTTTTCATGAGACATCCTTAGCCATGGGTAGGCTTTTCAACTGAAAAATCCTTAGACATGGGTCTATTTTGGCGAAAAATTTGCATTAGGTCTTTTTTCCCGATAATTTGCGAAAATTTGGTCTAAAATGAAGCAAAACCCCTAAAAATGGGTAGACTGGATCATCCTGTCTTCCCGATTTTTCACACGGCCCCTGCGAGGGTGCTCAAATGTGAAGACTGGAAAAAATACAGTTCCACAAGTGTGCGCTGATCAACTCATGAATAATGAATGAGATCCCAAATATGGACATGATAAATTATTACATTATGAATATGCAATAGCTAGGAAGTAGATGAATCCCACGCTTGTACAGACTATACAGTGACGCTTTACATATTCAGCATCAGAAAAGTAACCCCCTGGGTTCTGATGAAGAGTCTATAACCTCTTATCGTGTGACGTCAGGATGAATTGTACAAATCAGTACAAATTAGCCGAAGCTGGTGTGTGTGGAGTTTAATTTAAATGACACAACATTTTATACGAAAATGTGAGTTTATCGGCCGTGAAAATTAGGTTTAACCAAGGTAGGTGGATACAAGAGTTGCAATATAACAAGGAAGTATACCGAATCTACCAATACCTACAAATAATACGAAAAAAGGTATAATCTTACCAAGAAATAAGCTTTTATTTTTAGGGCTTAAAAACAATTGCTAAAAAGAAAGTTCACACTCATTGGAAGGATCCTTACTCTAAATGTATTTGAGCTATGATGATATAATTTATGTAAGCTGATAGGTATTTCAATTAGCTACAATTTGATACCCCATTTGTTATTGAAGATTATAAAATGTCCGATATAAACAATGATTTACGAGAACTGATGCAGTTTCAAATGGACATATTTTTTAGATTTGCAATTGGAATCGGATTAATATCAGTATCAGCTCAGCCTCAGGGCCGGACTAGCCTATTATTATAGGCTATAATATTAATATAGGCCTAGTTCAGAATCAGTCCGTTCCAAAATAGCGAAACCTGTTCAGCAGCGAATGACTTTCAGAAGAGCGTGGCGCGGAAAACGCTGGCATGGCGCAATATGGCGTGCAGTGTCATTGTAATTTGTATTCATGAAGCTTGCGTAGGCCTATGCCCAAATCGCGCTTATACGCTTGGATTACTTTTGCGCACGGATATAAAGTAATAAACTGCATGCAAGGACACGCTCAACCTTGGTAATGATGGCGAGCGCTCGGATCATTTTGTTTTGATTTTAATAGTAGCATCTGAGACGAATATACCTGAAGGTATATTCGTCTCAGGTAGCATGGACTAATGAACGCGTAAAAACATGTTCAAGATGTTTCATCCCAAAACTGTTTCATCCTATAGTTCAATCAGTTCGGTTTTATCTATACGCGCGCAAAGGTAATCAAGCATGTAAGCGCGATTTTGACAAACGCAAGCGTCACGCATTCAAAGACAGCGCCATTGCGCGCCATATTGAACCATGCCAGCGTTTTACGTGCGATGCTCTTCTGAATTCATTAGCTACTGTAAAGGTTTTGCCAATTTGGAACTGACTGAACTATAATATTTTCTAAGAATACTGCTTCATCCCACTACAGTTTCACCCCATTGCACTTCCACCCACCCCATTACAGTTTAATCTCAATTGAAATACACTGAAGGTGTATTGAATCATAGATCATGAATGGACTGATTGGGAGAACCATCGAATTGAGTGGTGAATTTTAATGCACAAGGGACGGTATACACTACCATAGACGCTTCCATTGAAACGCGTGTTAGACACCCGGTGTTCAAATGCTTCTCCTGGGGTCCCCCTCCTTACTTGGGATATTCCTTTTTGTTGTAAAATATTCACATTTGAAGCAGCAATCAAAACACTGTTTTCACTCACCCTATACAGAGGCAGCCCTCAAATTAAGAAATGAAAAGGGCAATGCAATTTCAGGCAATTTGAAAGGGCACCAAGGCAATTATGTACCTTTCAATGGAGTAAAAACAGCCAGAAGTTGAGGGCATCGAGGCAACTAGGTGGGGCACCGACGGCAATTGCCTTCGGTGCCTTCGGTTAATTTGAGGGCTGTACAGAGGGTCAAATACCCTTCACTTTTTTTGATTTTCACTCTTCAAAATTTTTCTCAAGAGTGAAAAAAATTGCAAATTTCATTGTTTTACTGCCCAAAACACTGCACGAACACATGTTTTGGCCATCATTTTGATTTTTCACTCTCGAGAAATAAACCCAGTGAAATTGCTGTATGACCCCGGGTTTGAACTAGTCTATTTGGCGGCTTTGGCCATCACGAGACAGTGACGTAACAGCATATTCTACTAATTGCAGCACATAATGCACGCGCCTACTCGCGGCGCTGAGGTATACACACAAGCGTTGAAAGGTGGAAGATACATACGTGTGCGTAAAAGCTGCACCTGTTAAGTTACGTCACTGATTGAACTATCCAGCGGAAGCTGATTAAAGTATAGTTTGTTTGTTTGTTTGTTTACAAGGTCAGTCCGTACGGACACACGCTTGAGTCCTGAAGGGACCAGGCTCAAGCAAAATGCTCGGGCCAGGCTTAAAAAGGGTAGGTGGATATATAACGAGTTATAACTTATAATATAATATAACAAGTAAGTATATTACATGTAATACTGAATCTACCAAGAATATGAAACATTATAATTTACTGTAAAAGTAGAAATTTTTGCGATGTTTTTATTTTCGCGAATTTCGCGAATCAATCTTCATTCGCGAAAATTATTGACTTCTATTGACTTTAGTTAACAAATGTTGAAGATCGTGAAGAAAAAAAATCGCGAAATGCCTGTTATGACCATTTTCGTAAAAATATCTTATCGCGAAAATATTGACTTTTACAGTATTAAAAATATCATGAATTTCCAAAATGTGTGTGTTCCCTTTTAAAGCCTTTTTAGTCCCCTAATCATGATGCTGCAATAAATCTCTGCTTGGTATTGTAGTTTAGGTGCATGGTACACATCAAATCGTACTGGGGTAGGGTACAGCTTGACCTATTATGTAGGTCAGGTTCGTTGGTTCGATTCCATCACCAGTAATTTTGTGTGCCTGTACTGACACTGGATACCATTAGGCGATGACAAAACCTTGTGCTATGGGCAAACGGCAGGCCCGTAAGCAGGATTTTTTTAGGGGGGGGGGTGTATTTTTGAAAAGGGAGCACAGCACCAAGACGCTCTCCATAGACTTTACTGTTAGGAAAGGCTTTCTTAAATGGCTCTAGTTTCTATATTAGTGCGTTTGGTTCAATGAAATTTGGATATGTTTTGCTCACAAGGGTAATCTACAACATATCTGAATATGAAGGTAACATCACCGTGCACTTTTTTTGCTATAAGCCGCCGCATAACAACGTAGTGATATGCCTACCTAAATTCGGTCTCCGGTCTGGATATCACCCCATATGTAAATCGGTCCGTGAAATTAAAATTGACCTCAAATCACCTAGTTTAAATGTCAGAACATCAACTACACATTTCAAACACAACATATTAGTGAAAAATTATATCATAAACCGTCAAAAAATGACTCTCATTCCCGCCAAATAGGAACTATTGTCGTACTCAACTTTGATTGATCGCGTCGATAGCGTGTCGCGATACCTATTTAGGTATGTGCTCCCAAAAAGGTACATTGGTACCTCAAAAAGGTTGTGTATGGATATTTGGAAATAGTTATAATCAGCTGTTATGATTGGTTGACACAGTTGTTTGTTAACTTGTATGGGTGAAAGTGTGAACAAATGAAATCAAGGGTACTTGACGGTTTAGGTGGCCTTATTTTAACACTATACCTAGATAACCAAATGCAATATATCCAAAGATGTGACCTTGCCAGAAAATAAGTTGATCTCTGCAACGAGCGTGCTGAACTTGTACCAGTACAGTTATCTAATGTAATAACAAACTCACTTCGCGAGAACAAAGGTACATGGGTACAAAAATAGGTACATTGGTACAATAACTATACTTCTTTTTTCTTGGGGGGGGGGGGGTGTTTTTGACTAAAACATGCGTCCGCCCCCACCCAACCGCCCCCTCCCCCTAGTTACGGGCCTGGGCAAACGGACCTCTCAGGTAGGGTAGGATAGCCGGTTGTTTTAATATTTTAAAAATCATTTCAAAAATCTCCTTGAAGATAGTATAGTGAGAAGTCAGTCAGAATCAGGGTTGTAGCTAGCCACATTTTAGGGCCGGCTAAAATCTCACACATTTATCGCTAAGCTCTGGCATTCTCAGCCATTTTGTGGTATTTGATGTACATTTACTCAATTTTTGAGTCTTAGTGCTGGATAATTTGAATTAAGATTGCTGTGAGTGCCGGTTGTTTACAGGGTGTATTTTAAGGATTTTTTTGTGTTTAGCAAAACTGCTATTCAATTATTTTTTTGTATAGCAATTTACAAATTTTGCATAGCAGTTTTGTTTTACTTTTTTAAATTCCAATTTGCTGTTGATCCGTTAAATCTATACGGAATACTACGTGATTAAATGGCGTGAAATGGACCATTTACATCACTAATAATAGTAAGTTAAAATCAATCGGAACTTCGGAAGGAAATGATGCGTGTCCCGAGTCAAAAATGTTGTGTAGCAAGTTTGCTATGCATGTACAAATGTGCGTCGCAGTTGTGCTTGATTGTGGCGCAAACTGCGATGCGATACCGATTAAAATACACCCTGGTTGTTTACCCAGCTTTTTTGAAACGGGGGGGGGGGCGACCATAGTTGTATCGACGAAAGGCATGATTTACCGACAATTTTTTTTACAGACTCCAAAAAAATCGCGGACATGATTTATGCCTATAATCTTCCTTTTAGGCCAAATAAAAAAAATCATGTTCAGCGTCCCCACCCGCTTCCTTTTTAGGGGCTGCCTCCATTTTTTTTTGTTTTTGAAAAATTAAATAAAAAAATAAAAATCATATTTTTTTACTTTAGCACACCTTGTAAAGCTTATTGGTTATTGCCCTGTGAAATTAACTGGTTCTCTCCGTCTCAGAACTCAGGACAAGACATGATTTTGGTCTCATTTTCTGTTTCATCTTGCCCATAAGAAGCCAATATGTCATTTCTTGAGTCCAAGTGGCTGTCATTTTGAAAAAAAAGCAGGCTCCCTGTAACTTGGAATGTATGTATGATTTATGATCAGAAATGTAAATCTGCAAGAAAATCTACTTTCTAAAAAGATTAATGAATAATGAATAGAGGGCGCTCTCTGGAAAAGATAACATAATATGCTTTTAAGGCCTATTTATATAGATGTAATGTAGCGATCAAAAGTTCAAGCAATTTTAGCATTGCAATTTAAATGCTATGTTCTATACTACAGGTATCCAGTGTCGGTACAGGCACATACAATTATAACTGGTGATGGAATCGAACCACCTAACTTGATCTACATTATAGGTCAAGCTGTACCTTACCCCAGTACGGTTTGATGTGTACCATGCACCTAAACTACAATACCAAGCAGGGATAGCACTGGATCAAAAATGTGAGAGGTCCCATGACAATTTTCAGGACCCCGTAGGACTTCAAAAAACAAATTTAAGGGGTCCCCCAAGAAATTGAGGGGTCCTGAAGTTTGGGTATTTGAAAATTTTAATTAATTTATATTGTGAGCAAAGGATGGATATGTAATTTATAGAATTTCTTAAGGTTTTCATTTCCATACATCGTCAAATTTAAGGGGTCCCTTCAATTTTGATCGGGACCCGCAAGTCTTTTTAATTTGAAACCTGACGCGTCACTATTTAAAAGTGAGAGGTCTAGGACGCGCAGACGCGTCAGAATGCGACCCCTGATACCAAGCAGAGATTTATCACAGCATCAGATCAGGGAACAAAAAAAAAGGCTAAAGGGGAACACATAAATTTCGAAAATTCCTGATTTTTTTAAAAACCAACCGTAGCAAAAACCAACCACCAACCCTTCCTGTGAGGTCCATTTGTCATTTGGAACAGGTTTTTTTTGTCGCCTAGCCCTAATGCACAATACACATGCAAAATTACAACATGTATTGTAGTCCTATTATTATTATTGAATTTGAACTTTTTTAAAGTATCGAGTAATGATAAATCAATCCCCTTCTGTTTTACTTTGGCCATCTAGGCTACACAGACAGGCTTGCCCGATCAAATATCGTATTCAACATAGGCCTAAGGCTAATGAAAGTTGATTCCATGTTTCCTGTAACATTTGGTTCAAACCATAATGAGGTAGGCCTAACTTGTTCATTATTCATTATTCTCATTATTTTTCATTAATATTTACAAAATAACGACCATTTCAGGTGATCATCAAAGTCGATTTCTATTTTTTAAATTTAGGTTCCATTTGATTCAGAGTGTAGGCCTAGACCTAAAACAAAATGCGATGTTCGATGAAGGAAATTAAGAAACACACTGAAAAACTTCAACAATATCTCAAAAACTGCGGAAAAAATGGAAAATATCAAATAATGAATGATTTTGCTATTTTGGCATTCATAACGCGTCGAAAAATCCAAACGCGGGCGGGTACAGGAAACATGGAATCAACTTTCTTCTTCGTTGATACAGTTCAACTCTCCTGGTATGCGAACCGGTGATGTGTGTGCGCTTTGTTATGTAGGTTGCTACTTGAACTTTGAAGTGCTTTGTGACTTGGTTTTTGAAGGGTAGGCCTAGTATTATAGCTAGTTCTTTAATCAGCCTAATCATGATCAGACTAGCTGACACTGAACAGCTAGGCCTACCTGTATTTTCAAATTGCACAATTTTGAAGAGTGCGATCGGCGTTCGGATCCGGTTCCAATTTGATTTAATTAATTAATTAAGCTAAAGCCTTTAATATTATTAGTATAGTATTAGTAGCCTGTAGGCTAATTCTAATATTATGTAAGCTTAATTATTATTAATATTATAAATAAGCTTAAATTTAAACTGTTCATGATTTTGTGTGTTCGGCACAATCTGTTTTTATTTCAAACCTTCACCAGTTGGAACAGCAACAAATACGTCTTTCTTGTCCATAACCATGTTGATGGCCCTTATCCTTATCTGGAATGGGCGAAGAGTGACGCCGAACCTTCGATTACAAAATCGCTCCATATTTTGCTCTTTCTGTTTACAATCTGTCAAGTTGCTGTCAAAAATCAATCAAAACTACGCGTCAAAATGTGTCAAAAGTGCCGGCCGTCCCGCCTTTATCTTCCGATTGCATATTCAACACTTTATTTATTATTCACTCCATAAAAACGCTTTGCGCATGCGTAGTATTGGTATGAATATTCATATATGCAAACTACTCGTGGAATTCCACGAGTAGATGCACACTTTTTGGACGTACAATTTTCCCAGTCCCTGTATTTGGTCCGCCATTTTTAAAGATGGCGGCCATATAGAGGGACGCGGGGACCCAGTCTAAAAAATGGGTACCGATTTTCCAAAATCACCCTTAGAAATGGGTAGGGGTTTTGAATCTCCAGCGGCACACCTCCGACCAAACCAAATTGAGTACCCCCCCCCCCCCCGGGATTTACCATTAGACAAAGGGCCCCCAGATTTTTGGGGCCCAAATTCAGAAACAAATAAGATAAAAATAAATTACCAACACTAAACTCTGGTCAAATTAGGAAGCGCAGTAAATTTCTCGAGCTATGCGCATTTTGCCCCCAAATAATAATTTTAGAAGCTTGTTCAAAGTCAAACTGTACCTCAATATGGCCATATTAGTGTAAAATAGCACATTTTCGTGCGCTACGCGCACATTGAGTCAGTTTAGTTACCCTTCTTTTGTCATCAAATTGGCCATTTTCGGGGAATCCAACTTCCAATGACATTCTGGGAACACAACTTGTATCATATTGTTCTCGCTTTTTAGCCACTTGAGAGACCAATCCTCACGGTGAGTTGGGGCCTCCACATTTTGGCCTGGCCCATAGGGCCCCAAAAAGGTAACTCAGCCCTTACCCCTTTGGTTACACTTTTGCCATTATTCAAATATTATTTGTATTATGATTAGAGGTGGCTTTTCAATAAAATATTGGTCAACCGTTTATACCAGCATGACCAGATCGCACCAAATGGGCTGAAAATTGAAGAAAAAAAATCCAATTGTGAGGGGGCACATCCCCTTATACTTCCCTGTCCGAACCGTTTTCAACCATCTACCTACTTAAAATAAAGGAAAATATCGGTATGCTCAACTTCTTCTTGCATTGATAAAATAAAAATATTGATTGGAAAAGAAATGGTGGCTTTTCCATAAAATATTAGTCAAAAGTATACACCAGATCGCACCAAATGGGTTCAACAATTGACAAAATGGGCACATCCCCCCTCATACTTCCCCCACTTCAATACTGTCCCCGCTATTGACACCCGGTACCAGCCCGACAAGAAATTTACCTGCCCAAATGTGTTTCCAATTTTTAAATACAATGTACAGCCTGTTGAGTGTACAATGTTTATTGTTTGCCCTACATACACAAATACATGACAAAGTTTATCGTGAAAATAGTTCAACGGTTAGGGGAACCTGAATTGTTTTGTCGGGAGGAACCCGAAATTTATTAACAGAAAATAGGGCGGAATCCGAAAAAGAAATCAATAAAACAATTGGAAAAGCCTATCCCCCCCCCCCCCTGCCATAAATAATGGTCACTTCCTTAGAAAAGATGGAAGAAAAGAATGAAGTGGGTTACTCCAAACCGGCGCGAAAAACGAGCTATTAAAAACCGATAGCGAGAGTCTACACAGAATAGAATGTCCCATTCTCAAACAATAAGGAAAAAAAAATTGTTTGTTTGTCCATAGAGGGTCCGAAAAAGGTAGGGTCGGTAGGGTTTTTTTCTTTATTTTTTAAATTTTTTTAAATACGGATATTGTATTTGGGAATATAAATTCGGCATGAATACTGTGAATTTAAGTCGTCCAAACACAAAACACATCACTTTGATAGTATTGAACTCTTTTTCATGAGTTCCAATATTGTAGTACTGGTTGCAACACTGCAAACTCGGTCAAAGAGTATTTTTGTACCGAGTTTGTGTGCGCAGATACCGTGAACATGTTGTCGGTCGCCGCCATTTATTATGATTGAAAATTTGCAGAAAGTGAAACAACGTAGTGTTGAAGTTCTAGAAATATATACGTGAAAGTATTACTAAACCTATTTGTTCTCGAACTAACTACCCCAAAAATTGCAAATATGAACCGTAACTAGAGTTTTCATATTTTCTCACACTGCGTTTTTAGTATAAAAATGACATCAATTGCACGCGCGATTAAATGTTCATTTAGTCCTTTTAATAGTCCCCGCGGTTGCCAAGTTCATGCAATAAACATCATGTTACAAGGGACTGCGCATTGGGGATGGTGTTTATAAAGACCAGATTTACGATAGCGTACGAAATCAGGAATAAACGGACCATTTAAATTGCTCAAAAAGTTGTTTTAAAAAAATAATAGAAAATAAAAAAGAATACGGTCGGCACCAAGGTACACGGTCGGTCGGACGTGGACAAACAAACAAACAAAAATCTTCTTGGCCTAATGCCGATGCGGTGCACAGGGTGCGCGCGAAACTCGCGCCCAACCAACCCAATTTTTCCGAATTTTCCATACAAAAATGGGAAATATTTTGAAAACATTAGGTTGTTTTTTTAAATTTTGAAATATTTTGAAAATGTGAAAAAAAATCACCAAACATTTCGTGACTTTTTGGGGAAACCCCGCCCGACCTATCACAAAAACACCGCCCGACCGATATACCCTATAGGCCTACCCGAGAGTGAGAGGTCCGGTTGTCCGTAGAAAACGGGGTTTTGTCGTCGCCCGATGCAGCAATTTCAATCGCTACCAATTGATTCCTGTCAATCATAATACTATTTTTGGCGAGTGAATAAGACCCCACTATTAAGGGGGCTGGCATTTTCTTCGGAAGGGGGGGGGGGGGGGGGGGGTCCCAAAAATGTGGATAGACCCAGACAATTTTTTCATGACCCCCCCTATCCAAGAGCTGCATATTTTTATGACCCCCCCTACCTTTTTTTTTCTTCACGCAAGCATGCTTTGATAAATTTGTGACCCCCCCCCCCCCCCCATTTTCAATGAAATAATTTTATGACCCCCCCTGTTTTCATGTCAACAAAACTATGACCCCCCCCCCCCCCCCCAGTATATTTGGGACCCACCCCCTTCTGAAGAAAATGCCAGCCCCCTAAACCTTAACCCTAGGCCTACACATATTTTGAATTACATGGTTTATGTGCATGGGGTGGCCTACCTGGATTTAAGGGCACATGGGGTTCCTGTATCATAGGGTATCTGGAATATTAAGGGCACCTGTAATAACTGTATTTTAAGAGTAAGAGTACACATCCCATGAACCCAACCCGAGAACCGCTCAACCCGCGAACCGCGAAATCTAGTATAATATAATATGACGGCATTTTCTTATCGGACGTACTTATTGACGTCACAAACGAAACGGGCGTACGCCAAGTAATTAGTCTATGCGTACGCCGTTGATGTGCATCGCGAACACACGCGCATACAGTACGCGCTGTTCACCCAGATACGACAACACAAAACTCATATCTGAGCGCGATTTCACTGAAGACACCAGTGCGAATCTCTGTTGATAAAATTAAAAAGCTTTCAGGCTCTTTCATTTTAATTTCCGTTTGCTGTGAAGTGAAGCTGACTTTATTCCTTTTTGATAATGGGAGAATATCCAGAACGATCGGTAAGTTTAACTAACGGCAGAAATGGACCATCGCTGACTGAAATAGAGCACCGATACAGTTGGTATGTTATCCACGAGCTGTCTACTGAAGATAGCACTATGTGGTGGTATTATCCACGTGCAGTATGAAGCATACAGAAGATAGCAATGATAGTTCCTATCACATGCTGTATACTGAATATATAGCACAGTTTCTTGGTATGTTATTTACGTGCTGTGTACATACTGAGGATAGTACTAATACAGTTAGTATTATTATGTCCACGAGCTGTTTACTGAAAATAGCATTAATTCGGATGTTCATGATGTTGTCTACTGAAGATAGCACCATTACGATTAGTATCGTTTTATCTATAAGATAACATTTAAATAACACTCTGCATAATAGACCGCGTGATGTACGTCAAGTCTATTGAGATTGAAGATAGTACTGACATTGGTATTGTTATCCACGACCAAGATACTGATTTCTACCGAAGATAACATTTGAATAACGGTCTGCTTATTATGGACCATTCCATGTCTGCTGAAGATAGTGCTGAAACAATGAGTTGGTATCTTCTAAAAGAAAATTTACAAATGGGGATACCTGACGGAGTCGTTTAAATTCACCTTTCTCGTGACATTACGCAGACGTTTGATCAAATATGTCTATAGTAATAATGAGATCAGATTCTCACTATAGAGTAAACCTAACGTCACTTTCTCTGTTATCTTTCCACTTTTCCTTTCATATCCTGCGACTTGCACAGACGAAGTTTGGACGACTTCGGTATGTATTAAACTTCACGAGTCTTTTATTTTGATGACGTACATTGAGTTTTGTGAATAATCTCGCTATCAGATCAAATCACTACCAATGAAAGACGATTTCCTCATTTGATGCACGGGCAGTAAACATAGTTGTTTATTATTAAGGGGTGGGGTATGTGTGAGTGTGAGGGGGGGGGGGGCGTATTATGTCAATCAAGCTAATATAATGTACAAGTATACAAAATTGTAGTTTATTTTAATCGTAAAATTACGAATGACCACACACACCCTGGCCATGCATATGTTTACCATTTGCAGGAGTTGTGGACTGGACTTTTATCACTATGAAATTTGATAATCTGCTATTTGATTTAAAAGTACTAACTGACCTTCATAACCGGTATGTTCTTCTATTTTTACCAATTTCAGGAGTTTGTGGATTGGACTGATATCACTATGTTGCTATTTGTGTAGATCTTCAAGACGAGGTTCCTATACCTTCAACCATGGGTCTTACACAGTCAATACTGACCTGTATTGTTCAATTGAGTTGAACGAAGAAATGATGTGGATGATCCAACCTATCCATCAAACTGCATTTATAGTGATAGAGAGGTAAAGGTCAAATTCTTAAATCAAAAGATTGAAAAGTCAATCTTAATATAGAGTGAAATTTCACCATTTAAGACTGAAATCTCACTCTATTAGATTGAAAAATTTCATTATTTTTTAAGATTCTTCCCTCAGTCTCACAATCTTTAAGATTTACTTTTCAATCTTGAAGCTGTCCGCGTGGCAGGCTTCTGCAGACGACGGCTCCGTTGAATTGCATCACCATGAGAAATGCATTAAAATAACTACAAACATGCCTAGTATTGGTTCAATAATTCTTGAGATAAGACTTTGAAAGTTGGGAAAGGTTTCTGAAAAATCTGTTTTGTATGGTAAAACTAGCCGCGTGGAAAGTGTTATCTGACCTTTTCTTTACTCTCTTCTCAACTTTTCTTTGCATATTTTATCCTACAACTTGCGCAGACCCAGACGAAATTTGGACGACTTCGGTAAGTTAAAGCGATAATATTATGTGCTCTTTTTCAAACGTTAACACACAGTTTGTTCTCTCTTATAATGAAGTTTGACTCATCGGGAAAGACTTTCCTGAAGTCATAAAACTATTTTGGCTGCATTTTCCCGTTAAATATACACATGACAGCATAATAGCATTACTGGAGAATAATGGAAATCTGTAAAGGAATTTTTCAACATATTTGTTAGATTTTATAAAGCATAACGCATTCATAAAGCATTCCGTATAGGGATGTGTTCACTTGTGTAATAGTTGCGGACCAAAAACACTGTAAATGGCGTTAAAACGGTGTCAAACCATGGCATTCTATTTACAAACGAAAATCACTCAGAAAAAAAGTCCTGGTGGTACCGTATTGCAAAATCTGATTTTGAAGTAAGGATACATCAAAGATCAGTTTTAATCGTATAAGGCCAACAAAAAAAAGTTGAGTTGCCCTTTCAGGGCCAGAGTCTGGGTCGGACGGTCGGATTTTTTTGTTTATTTTTTTGTTTATTTTTTTGTTTCATTTTTAAAAATTTAAACAGGGCTACTACACAAAAACACGTTTTAAAGATTTTTTGATTTTTTGATTTTTGATTTTTTGATTTGATTTGATTTCTTTTTAAACAAGCAGATACTACTCAAAAACACGTTTTCATCTTTCTTTATTGTTATGTGCTTCTTACAAATTTTTAAATTTTTAATAGCGACCCTAGATTTCCGAAAATTCGAGTCGGTCGGAAAGGGCAAGTGAACTTTTTTTGTGCCTAATAATAGTGGTGTGTGTTATTACGGTGTTCTCTTGACGGTATTCATGTCTGACAAATGTTATGACAATCTTTTCGAAATACAGTGACAATCAAAATTGGTCATCCGCTATTTGTTAATTTTAAATGTACTTATTCTCTAACGGCTCTTCATGTCCTTTAATTTTGTACTAATTTTAGGAGTTTGTGGACTGGACTTCTATCAGCATGTTGCTATTGGTGCAGATCTTCAAGACGTGGGTCCTACACCTTCAACCATGGGTCTTACATAGTCAATACTGACCTGTATTGTTCAATTGATTTGAATGGAGAGATAGATGTAGATGATCCCAACTATCCATCAAACTGCTTTGATAACGAGGTAAGTTCAAATAATGTCATAAAAGTCACATGATTTATAAATCGTGTTTAGAAATGTATAGGCCTATCCGATCCATGTTCGTGTCTGATACTGATTTCTCCCAAAGAAGTACTTAATCTACTCATCATCACGATCACCTTAATAGCCATTTCAAACAGTAGTAAACGAATATCATCAACCACCAATGAAATCCAATGGTTTATTATAATCAATAAATGTATGTTTATCCTGACGAAATAAAAACACATGCATGGTATTTATAAGCTTGAACATTAACAAGGATTACAACATTAGGGACTCCTTTGCTTCGCTTTTAAAATACAAGCAATTCCGTAGCTATTTTTTTTTTGGGGGGGGGGGGCGGAGGGGCAAAAGTGAATACAGAATTCACTCGTAGATCCTTCACTTCAAGCAACATTGTTGTCTCAAAAATAAGTTATGTCAGTTTGAAACACTGAAAAGCAACACCAATATGGAATCATGGTGACTGACACACATTGTTAGCTTTACTAAGGCTAAAACAACTATTAACTTACTTCAGTTCTATCTTTTTTTTGCAGCAAAATCAACAAGATGAGGAAGGTGTACACTAAAGATAACCCCCAAAGGAGTGTGGTTTCAAGAATGACAATGGATGTCAATGGCGCGGCGATGGTGCATGGCATACGAGACTTTGATAGATCGTATGGCTAGCTAGAGAGGGACATTAGGTCTCTATATAAGCTAACGTATCTGGGGATGGGGATAATATTTTGTCAATAACCTTATGGGCATTTCGTTGTCATAACTATTTCGTACTATATAATATAATATCAATCATAACGAGAGTGCATGCTCAACACTTAGGGAGCCAATAAACACATTTATTATTTGATTTTATATAATGTTTACAGTAGGCCCTACTATGTAAATCAAAATCTTAAATTTGATTACAATATAAATTATAACGAAAATATCATTTTAGGCCTGTATCCGGTTCTCAGATCTTTAGATCTGCGTAATCAATGTTATGTCATAACAACCGTAAAACAATGGATATTTGATTAATTTATTAATAGTACAGTTATCAATTATGCCTTATGGACGATTAATATTAAATCTCATAATTGCATGAGACTAAAACACATACATAGTACCTGAAATTTTCCTAGCGTGTGATGTTCAGGGATAGCACTGGGTCCAAAATGTGAGAGGTCCCATGACATTTTTCAGGACCCCGTAGGACTTCAAAAAACAAATTTAAGGGGTCCCCCAAGAAATTGAGGGGTCCTGAAGTTTGGGTATTTAAAAAAATTACTTTTTTACGGGCAATTTTAATGAATTTATATTGTGAGCAAAGGATGGATATGTAATTTACAGAATTTCTTAAGGTTTCCATTTCCACACATCTTCAAATTTAAGGGGTCCCTTCAATTTTGATCGGGACCCGCAAGTCTTTCCAATTTGAAACCTGACGCGTCACTATTAGAAATTCATTACTTCATGAATAATCGTAATAGCTGCGTACCAAGTGCGTTCCAATCAAATTAATCGTTAGATGAGAACGCGCACGCCGAGCGCGGGTTACTAATAATTGCCCGAAAGTACTGCGCCAAAGTGTTCCATTGTTTTGCTCACTGACCGACCAATCAAATTAACGCCTCACGCCCTAAACTGAATATTCAATGAGTTATGAGGAAACATGATTAAAGCTTATTTCTGATTGGTTGAATGATAAAAATATTAATGAGGGGATGACCCGACTTGGACTGTTTCAATAACTAAGAAGGGGTGGACAAAATAAACAGAAAACTAATTAATTATTAGCAAGATTATATCGGTACAAATCAACGATTTGGATAAAATATGCATCTTTTTCAGTAATGAATGAGAATAATGACTGTTTAACAACTGTTTTCGTGAATTTGTTTTGAAATCCTCGGGTTTTGTTCTGGTCATTCGGAATTGTCCCTCGGGGGCTGCGCCCCTCGGGACAATTCCTCAGACCAGAACAAAAACCTCTGATTTTAAAACAAATTCACGAAAACAGTTGTTACGCAGTCATTATTCTCTAAGTGAGAGGTCTAGGACGCGCAGACGCGTCAGAATGCGACCCCTGGTGATGTTTGCCCAATAAACTGTATGGATAACCAGGCGGGGATACAGCGGTGGGTGGAGTAAGAGCCCGGGAGTAAGAGGGGCTTTGGGGACGGGCTTTTTTGTTAAATTCGCAAAGAGAGGAAGAGAATTAAAAAGAGGGAAAGGAAAAAGGGGAAGTGGAAGAGGAAATGTAATCAAATACATCACAGGAGACCTTTACTCTGAGCACCTCAGAAAGCCTAGACCTGTTAAAACCAAGGAGCTTCCAGGGGCTCACCAGGGCCCCTGGACCGTATACGCCGGGGTCGTTCCGCAGAGATGCCACGGCATTTCTAGGCTATGACCATTGAATCAGTGAAAACAGTTTTTGGAAAGCTGTCAAGAAAAGTGAAACGTTACCAACATTTACTTTAATCAGGCCCGTGGCTTCTGAGACAGACTATCTTCTTTGTTTGGCCAAGCTCAGCTTGTATAAATTAATGCGCGCGGCGATCACATGACTTGTTTTAGCATTGCGCGATGATCTAGTCGGTCTACGCCATGATCGCTATCTTTGTTGGTAATTTTTTTAACACGCTGTATGCGAAGAACGAAGTAGCTAGCTGGGGATAAACTTCAGAATCTTTCGAAAATCGGGAGAAATGGTAGGCATCATTGTAGAGCAGAACGTACGTACAAATCACCTTAGTGAATACCCATAAGCGTTTACCGCGGTGGTATTAGTCCTACCTTTAGAACTAGGCCTACTCTATCTATAATCCTAGAAAAATTGCTCCCCATCCGAGAACCGACCAACCCGAGAACCGAACCCGTGGAGTAGCCCTACCTTTAGGACTACTCTATCTATAATCCTAGAAAAATTGCTCCCCATCCGAAAACCGACCAACCCGATAGAACCGAACCCGTGGAGTACATTGACTCGGCTGGAGGATGACTGACTCAGTGTTTCTATATTCTATCTTAGTATACGGTATTTCCCTGGATAGTGGCCCTACGAGGAGGGCTAGGTGGTATAAGGTGGTGGTCGGACGGTAGTAGGAAGGGTTATAAGACAAAATTGTAGTAAGACGGTGTTTACGGACGAGTTATTTGACTAGGTGACATTTGATATTTAGACCCTTGACCCAACATTAATTATCAATGGAGTTCATGTTCGAAGATGTAACTTTTTGGATGTTTTAAAGGGAATTAGCGCATGGTGAGGAAAAGAAACCGCTGACGACGATTTTGTACCAGATCACTTACATCATACGATAGAAAATGCGTTCAATCAAATGAAGGATGGTTGATTGAGCGCGCCACCCACATTGGGTTAAGAGATTGTTGTAGAGTCGCACACAATACCGCTTGCATGTAAACATACGTAGAACAATTACAGACTGCGCCAATGTCCAACTTGTTTAGATTCAAATAGTCGCCGCGCGCAGTTCAATTTTCGTTAGAATCCGCACCATGACCGCTTCCCTTTAAATTAGTGAAGTTGTGTTTTATTTTTGTAACATTGTTATCGAAGAAGGAGAGTGAAAATTAACTGTGAAATTTAGAAATTGGTTATTTTGTTCGTTAATAGCAGTGGGTTCCATCCCCACAACGGACCCGGGCGCCTTAAATCTGTGTACAGGTTTCCTGTTTAGATTCTTCAGCCCCAAAAGAACAGGTGGTGTCAGATTTGATATACACTGCACGCTTCGCACGCGCTCTCCTATGCTGGTTCCCTGCACCTGGATCCCCGCGCGCCAACTTATCCATAGGTGCAGGTACGGGCAATTCCATTGCCGGCCGTAACCGTAAGTTCAACACATTGCACTGTCGCTCTGTATGGCATAAGGTAAATAACGATCACCACACTGTAGCTGAGATACCGCATCGAACGCTGAATGCATTGTCGCGCTGCCATAGCTACGGCGCGATGGGGAGCGCGATATGACATGCGTACATGTGCGTATGAAGTCCGGCGCTGTGGTTAGCGCAGATACACGTGTAGTTTGTGCCAATCAGCAAATTTGTTATCATTCTAAGCGTGACGCTGGCTTGATCAAATTTATTTGTGGATCTATTTTGTGTCAATCATGAATATGCATGACTTTTAAGCCAGCAAATCAGATTTGAGTAGAAATTTGAGCGTACCTGCATCTATGGATAAGTTGTGTGGAGCCCATTGATGCAGGGAACCAGCATAGCGCTCTCCAACCCACGACAACGGTAGTGTCAGATGTGGGATTTCATTTTTTAACGACGAATTGGTAGACCGTTGATGGTAGACTGTTGACGGCGACTGATTCGGCTTCGGGACGAGAAGGACTTGGTCATAGGAGAGATGCGCATCAGGCCGCAGATGGCGGGAGAGCAAACGGGAGGAGTGTTTGATAGTAGTTGGCCGCAGATGATGGGAGAGCAGACGGGAGGAGTGTTTGGTAGTGGTTGGCCGCAGATGACGGGAGAGCAGACGGGAGGAGTGTTTGGTAGTGGTTGGCCGCAGATGACGGGAGAGCAGACGGGAGGAGTGTTTGGTAGTGGTTGGCCGCAGATGACGGGAGAGCAGACGGGAGGAGTGTTTGGTAGTGGTTGGCCGCAGATGACGGGAGAGCAGACGGGAGGAGTGTTTGGTAGTGGTTAGCCGCAGATGACGGGCCGAGCAGACAAAAGGAGTGGTTGGCCGTGATTTTCCACAGATGACGTGAGAGCCGACAGGAGTGTATGTGTATTTTGTCCATGATTTCGCCAAAATCGCGCGCAGCGACACGGACGTCAAACCGTTCAATCTTCCAAACCGTTGAACTAGGCCTATCAGCATTTCAAATTATGATTGGAATCAATTTTAAGCGCACGGTATTCTAAATGTTATAAGGACAATGTTTTATCACATTAAATTGACTACGACGTTGTAGTGGGTCACAGGTCACTAATAGGTATATCAAATAAGGTGGGATCGTTTCAAAAATCCTTAAAATCGTGATACGTGTCTCTATTTTAAATAGAAGTTGTCAATAAAACATAACATTTTTGGTTTCATATTAAAGACAATTTATCCAGCTACCGAATAAAAAAAGAATTAAAGCCACATGTTTAGCAACAGTAAAGGTATCAATCTAAACGTCGAGTGAGTCAAGGGTGGGAGCGGTGGACGAGGAGCCGGTGGACGAGGAGCCCATAGGTTTGTACACAAAATAGCGGAAAACTAGAACTTTTGAAATTGATGCCATTTTAAAAGTATACATAGGAAAGATTTCAAACTTCTCATATGTGTTAATAACATGTGCCTGCTACTATGAATACTAATATTGAATTGTTATCTAGACATTCTCTACTAGAATATGATGTTCAATTCAGGGAGTGTTTTAATGTAAAAAATACACAGTTTTATTCATTTTATTGATTAAACAATGGCCAAATCGCAGTCTCTCTATTTCATTTGTGTGACTCTTCAGTCCTTTTCTACCCTGGGTAGTAAAACATTTAACTAAAAAAGCCAGAAGTGTTTCTTCACAGAGTTGTTCATAGATTTATGAAAAATTTGCTATTTAGACCTATTTTGGACCACCCTGTATTCAAAATAAAAGGAACTTTAACGATATTCATGTAGTTCATTTTGATAATCATTTTCTTTTAAATTAAATGGTCCATGCTAACTAAATTTCATAGAATATTATATACAAACATTAATTTTATGCATTATTTCATCATAATTTTAGACACCCTGTACTTTTCCTGTGTACATTTTGGGCAAATGATTCTTAGCAAATTTGGTAGCACCTTCTGCGGTTGTTCTGATTTTGGTGACTATTTTCAGCTAAACCCTAATTGTACAAACTATCAAACTATTTTGTGAGGAGCAAAAACGATCAAATTTGTTATGTTCCACCCTGTAAAAATTGTACACACCCTGTATAATTTGATTCTTTTTTGCAAAAATAAAAAACCTTGAATCTTAAGCTTTCCAACAATATATAGTTTGTGGGTCATTAAGTATGTAAAACTTAAGTTTTGTCCCGTTTAATCAGAATTGGTGCATTTCTCAACATTATTAGAAGTGAAACTTTTTTGGGACCAGTTTGTGACTTCTGACCAGTGGGTGTGTGTGTTTTGTCTAGTTTTCGCAAATAAAGGTTCGCTTCTCTTATTTATAGGCCTAACTCCATCCTATTTCCAAGATTTCATTCTTAACTTTGATTTAGAGAATAAAGGTATTGTTTTTAGACCGTACCTGTGTTATATTGTCTGAAATAAATGCGGACGAGAGTATTATTTTATACCTGCGGAGTCGTTGTTCTACGCAAAAAATAATACTATCGAACGCATTTATGTCAGACAATATAACACGGGTACGGTCTAAAAACAATACCTTTATTCTCATTCTTAAACAATCATACTTTAGACATTTATCAAAGAAATAAGTACATTTGTTTGTCCACATTTGACAACTTTTACCCCTGCTAGGATCGAATAACCCACAAACATTCCATCCAATCACATGCGATGAGTAAACCATGCGTAAGCGTCGCGGCGCCGGCATAAACGCCGCAAAAGCGCTAAAGACGCACTGCAGAAGTGCGCGTTATGGAGCAAACCACGCATTGTGAAGGTCGGGTGCACTGTTTAGAGAATAATTACTGCGTAACAACTGTTTTCGCGAATTTGTTGTGAAATAAGAGGTTGATGTTATGGTCTGAGGAATTGTCCCGAAGGGGCGCAGCCCCTGAGGGACAATTCCGAATGACCATAACAGCAACCGAGTATTTCACAACAAATTCGCGAAAACAGTTGTTAAGCAGTCATTATTCTCATTCATTACTGAAAAAGATGCATATTTATCCAAATCGTTGATTTGTACCGATATAATCTCGCTAATAATTAATTAGTTGTTTTGTTTATTTTGTCCACCCCTGCCCTTCTTAGTTAGTGAAACAGTCCGAGTCGGGTCATCCCCTCATTCAACCAATCAGAAATAAGCTTTAATCGTGTTTCCTCATAATTCAATGAATATTCAGTTTAGGGGCGTGAGGCGTTTATTTGATTGGTCGGTCAGTGAGCAAAACAATGGAACACTTTGGCGCAGTACTTTCGGGCAATTATTAGTCACCTGCGCTCGGCGTGCGCGTTCTCATCAAACGATTCATTTTATTGGAGCGCACTTGATACGCAGCTATCGCGATTATTCATGAAGTAATGAATAAAACGTAAGCCCCACCTCCCCGTGTTAAGTTGTCTCATCTAGATGTCGCCGATTTCTCTGAGAACCAATGAGATTGCTTAAACTTTCTTAGCTGTTTAAGAATCACCAAGTCAATGATACATTAACAAACCCTAAATGCCTATTATAAAGATTTGGGCAGTAAGTGTTAGGGTTAGAATTGGTTGTGAATAAATTCAGGTATGGCTGGAACAAATTCTATTGTTACATTTGACTGAACAACCGCGAACCAAAATGCGATCCGTGGTACGTGCGCGGTGATTCTTCAACAACCTTCCGAAAAAAAAGTGTCGCGGGTTGACGCGAGCGCAGCGCCAGAGCGGTAAGAAGTATATAACAAAGGGAGGCATAAGGGCAATTCAACAAAAAATGGTGCCAATAGGTTTGAATAAAGTTGGAAAAAAATGTTTCAAATTTGCGTTTGTTGGCGATTTTTGAATGTGTTTATGTGTCGCTGATGTCATACAGTATATAGTAAAGTTGTCAACACAACCTCTCGTGTTTCTAACTTTCTTTAAACTGAAGCATAACAATCTGTGTGCAAAGTCTAATAGTGATCTACGTTATCCAAAATGAAACAACAAAATGAAAAATTGTTAATGCTGTTCAAGATGTTACTGATAACCTTTCATGTTGCACACAAAAAGGTGTATTGAAATAAGAGAATCCTGATTATACATTAACATTATTAATATTTTTGAGATACGTAATACATATAAATAGATATGACAGAATGGGCGAGATTTAGCTGTTCCGCTATACGATGGTTTTTATAGTCTGTACCATATTTGGAGTCGTAATGGTCGCCGCAGGCAGGCGACCATACAACGACACAAATATGGTACAGCCTATACATAAGACCATCGTATATAGCAAAACAGCTAAGAAATATATTTTATTCTCATTCTTGTTTAGTTTATTGGTTATTTTGATCTTTTATCATAAAATAACGCAGTTTGTGAGATTTATTTGAATCAAACAACAACAAATTTCACCCTTTTGAAGAGCGTAGCCCGCGATGCCCTGGCACATATGGTCAGTAGCGTAGCGAGGGGGGGGGGGGGGGCGGGTAAAAATTGGCAAAATGGGGACGAAAAGGGCGGAAAATCATGTTAAATCAGCCGTTTTTTGACCTGGTTTCTTTGAAATAGGGACCGTTATGGGGATCTATGGGGATCTTGCCCCCTCGGAGTGGCTGGGCTGGCTACGCGGCTGCATATGGTTGAACAAGTTCTGTTAAATAAGAAGGAGCTGCATCATGTAAGATCTTGAAAATAATAAGGCATATCTTGTATTTCAGTTTCTGTTCAATTGGAAGCCAGTGTAGGTCCGCTAATACAGGAGTTATATGATCTGTTCTCTTAGTATAATTATGTAATAATCCGGGCGGCTATATTCTGCAATCGTTGAAGTCGAGAGAGTTGTGAGTGATGTTGTAATTCCATATAGAAGTGAGTTATTGGAGTCAAGTCTAGATGTTACAAATGCATGAATGATGGTTTCAGGTGCATCCCTTGTTAGATGTTGACGGATTCTGCCAATATTTCGTATTGAGCAGAAAGCAGCCTTTGATACTGCTGTCACATGGCAGTCCATTGTTAGATTTGAATCAAACATGGCCCCCAAGTTGCGTACATTTGCAGCTGGCACAACATAAGATTCACATTCATATAGAGTGTCTACGGTTGCTGAGAAATCTGGATAACGTAGCTCACAGTCTTTAACGCGGTCTCTAAAAAATGGATGTTCAGCATTTTCTCTGGGTTATAGCGCAAAGTTGGATAACGTAGCTCACAGGGGTTTGGGTGGAAAGTACATTGATTTTTGAATTGTACAAAGATGCCCCAAAGATGGGGGGAAATAGTCAGATTCAAAATGTCCATGCTTTACCTTATTAAAACACTATAAATGTCTGATAAAATCGTATTTAGCAAAAGAAAATAAGCAGGGCCAAATATATGACTTGAGCTGTGGAAACGCGTTTTGCTATCTGTAGCGTCTTGCAAGGGTTAAATCAGAGCCATAGGTGGTAAAGCCTTTTCCGGACCAAAGAATGGAAGAAGTGGTATTGGCACCATTTTTGGTAGAATTGCCCATCCGACTATATTTTGTTAATATACATCGAGTTTGTCATATCATTTTATGTATTGACTTATTTCCTTTTTCTTTTGAGGCCTTCTGGGGAATGCACGGTGCTCCCCCGCTAGTTACGTAAAATAATGACTGGTCGCCTCAAATCATCCGACTTACAATTCTTGTTTTCAGATTTATCGTAACTCCACTATCAATCGTTGATCAAAAAGTTAACACCATAGAAATTATTATCCATATTAATTTAACTACAATTTAACGAACGCCGAAATATATTTTACACTAGCAAAACTTCTCCTATCCTATATAAACAAAATCAACCCCTTACTCCAACCCTTAACTCCTCAAACCCAATCGTGTTTGTACCAAAACCACTCGGACAAAACTTCCAAAACAACTTTAATTAACTCCTAAGCCGAACTTGCACTCCTAACAACCAAAACTTCCCCAAAACAAAATGTGTAACTCCTCGGGGTGTTAGCTGAAATAAATAAAAATCCGGTAAATATGAATATGAAGTAAAGTACTAAAAAACGTAAGGGAATTGGATTGCGATGTGTCGTCTCTTAGTCTTGCTATGACGTCCCTAGCTCAGCTGTTGACTCTTACTGACGCTCATGTGACTTCCGCTCCTACGACTCGGCGCTCCTGTGACCCAGACGCTCCTGCGACTCTTACGTCAATACATGTCTCAATCAAAACCATTCACTATTACTTGAACATGTTGAAACTTACCACCGTACAATTGTGATTAAAAAAAAGCGTGCAACACCTTTAAATATAACCACCCACCGATCAACTACATGCGTCGAGATGAACTTCATGCCATCCTTCATTATTTATTAATTGTTCAGTTTGCTCATCCCCACTCAATCCCCTCTCACGCCATAAAAAAACTACAACAGATACTATGGGACTCGCTTGTATTACATAAGTACGCTTCTAATATTGGCAGTCTGCGGCGCACATGTCATTTCAATAAGAAAATCAGCTATATATATAGCTTCCTAATGATATAAGTAGTATTCCAGAAAATCGGAAACCATAAGACTCCGTTAGGGCGTGTCAGAAGTGTCTAATGAGGGACAAAAATAATTACAAATACATCCCACGTTTTGTTTTCAAAAACATAGTCTGTTGGTAAGCCCTATTACTTTTTAGCCCTCTATCAAACACACTTAATTCCATTAAATGTCACTCCTTAACTCCCGAGATATGATCAGTTCAGTAACAAGGGCGAGAATATCCCACTTTAGCCACTTTTAGACAGGAATTGGATTTTCATTTGAAAAAGCTGCCGTTCAGTTTAACTAGAATATTACAAAAAATTAACAAGCACACACAAACAATAATCTTGTTTCCTTCTTTCTATTTGTAAGGGAGCAAATCAAAACTCGACCGCGCGGCAACCGCCGGTTCCGTGCGGTTCCGCCCGTTTGGACCGCATAGGCTATCCTTGTTTAGAACAATAGAAACTGGCTGCAACCGCACGGAACCGCACGGAACCGGCGGTTGCCGGGCGGTCGAGTTTTGATGTGCTCCCTAACTACATACGATAACATTGCCAAACAAAAGTACAAGAGTGTGTCCTAGAGTGTTATTGATTGAAATGAGATTTAAAGAAAGTGTTTGTTTAATATTAAAGAAACAAAAGGCCTGAGACCCAGGAAAAATAGCTAAAAATGCAGCTAAAATCGTGTTCTAATCTTAACGGACTAAATTTAAAATAATTCCCACGGCAAAATGCGGCTAAAATTGTGTTCTTAACGGACTAAATTTAATCAAAGTTCTACCCCCTTGCAACCCCGCCAATTGACCCCAAAATACAGTGTTTCTTTCTTTCTATTTGTAACTACGTGTACGATAACCATTTACCAACAAGCTAAAGTATAACAATGAGTCAAACACTTAGGCCTCAGGGTCAGTAACTTGAAGGGAAAATAGCTAAAAATACAGCTAAAAACAATTCACAGAATTTCCCACAGCAAGCTGCCCCCTTGCAACGCCCGCCCCTTACCTGCTTACCCAGCAACTTGAGTTGGACTACTTTTTGTCAACGTCGGTGACGACGTTGTCATTTGAATTCAGACGGTTTTGTGGTGGAGTCTATGAATTGCTTTCATGTATTTTAAATCGGTTTTTGTACCCAGATGTCTTAAAAATGTATATCAGATCTCGGTACGAAAATATGAACATATATATATCATGTTGTTATTGTGGAGAAATAATTAAAATAATATTAAAACATTGCACATTGTTACTACGAAATGACAAGATTTGGCCAGCTCTAATAATACTCACGGCCTTAGAGAGCGGTCACGGGTGAGCGGCATTCTATACCGCACTGACTGTTTGAGGGCAGTATTGACCAGTAGTAAGAGTCGAATTAATAGAGCTCTCTTACGAAAAGAGAGAACGTCAAAAAGTAGTGCTCGCCCATGATAGTAGGCTATTAATATATTTACGGGATGGCAAAAGCCATGTCATGTTTTAATTTAAGAACCATGCATGTTTTAGTTTAGCATAAAATGCCAGCATTTAACAATGATATGATTACTTTTGATTATTCTAAAACCATTTTCAGGTGCATTTCATTTTTGAAATTTGGCGCCAGAGAAACCAAAATTTGTCAGTAAATTTATAT
Source organism: Ophiura sarsii (assembly GCA_035610835.1). Classification (NCBI taxonomy): domain Eukaryota; kingdom Metazoa; phylum Echinodermata; class Ophiuroidea; order Amphilepidida; family Ophiuridae; genus Ophiura; species Ophiura sarsii. The sequence goes on along the minus strand of CM069441.1, from coordinate 91,252,905 downwards.
ATACAGGCTGTAACAAAAAAAAGTTATACAGTTTTGAAAAAAATATTAAAAATATCTCCCGTAGAATTTCTGTTTTGAGTTTTAATGGCGTGCAAGGGGAATTTTCTTAGCTTTCGAATAAGCTTTGTTTCATGACAATCGATGGTCGGTAAGCAGAGATATGATCAATTGTCTAAAGTAGTCATGAAATCACCTGGGCCACTTTGGTTTAATCAATGGTAAAACCACTGGGATGAATATGAATGGAATCGAACTAGGAACATAGCAGTAGAGCGCTCTTGTTAGACAACAATGGTTCGTTTCAAGTGGTTAAAAGTATAACAAAGAAGGTTAGGTCTTTACAAATATTATTTATTTATTTTATGAATTTATTTATTCAAATGAAATAAAACTATTTGAAAAAGAATTATTTGTTCTCTTTAATAATGTTCCTTGCATGATACCCAACCATTTAATTTATACAAGCAAGATTGTATGATATTATTGTGAAAGTGGCCCAACCCGATTTCTAGACGACTTAGTAGATTGGTCATAAATTGTAAACGCAAGTAGTTAAAAAGACCAAATAAAATGATTCTGGTAGCCAAAACGAAACTTAACACAGAGTGTAAGAGATTTTTGACATTGCATGATTTTAACATTGAATTAAAAATAAAATTGCGATTGTATAACTTTTTTTGTTACAGTCTGTAGATTAAAATAAACCAAATTTAAAAAGAGAATGGATTCTCGCCGAAACTCGAACCCTGATTCAAACTACTTCCTACATGTAATTTTGATTCAACTGCTTTCCCTTTGTGCTTGCACCTGTTAAACATTATGTACACTGTTAAAAATATCCGTAAATTTACGGACTCCGTAAAGTGAAATATGCCGTATTTTCTGCGTAATTATACGGATTTTCCCGATAATGCAAATACTAATTATGCTAATTAGCGTGATTACAATCAGCCACATTGGCCCAAAACACCTGCACATAATATAGTACATCTAAGTTAACACTATTATTCCACCAACAACCATGTAAAGATGTCAAAACTCATGTAAATGTTCTATTTATTTTACGGAATGAAAAATATTGTCTGGACATTTTGCTGCCGGAACCAAAAAGTAAGTCCGTAAACTGGCAGCAAAATTTCCAGATAATATTTTTCATTCCGTAAAATAAATAGAACATTTACATGAGTTTTGACATCTTTACATGGTTGTTGGTGGACTAACAGTGTTTACTTAGATGTACTATATTATGTGCAGGTGTTTGGGCCAATGTGGCTGATTGTAATCATGCTAATTAGCATAATTAGTATTTGCATTAACGTAAAAATCCGTATAATTACACAGAAAATACGGCATATTTCACTTTACGGAGTCCGTAAAAAATTACGGATTTTCAACAGTAGGTGCTCATTTTCATTTTTTAATTATTGTATATTAAAGACACAGACACTTTTTTCCATTTTTGTAACATTTTTTCCCTCCACATTTTAATTAATTGCACATAGGCCTAATTATAATTTTGTTTTTAGGTTCTATCATCGGGTAAACCTTAAAGCAAGCATGTGCAACCTTTTTTTACCACCCGGGCCTCATTGTGATTTTGAGATCCATTCACGGGCCGCAGTGATTGTGAAACATTCCAAAACACGTCCGGAGGAGGGATAATTTCCTCTTTTTTTACTTGCTGTTGCTGATGCAAGCGCCATTTTAACCAGGACTTTTAACACGCAATCACGCCTCGAGTTATATTTACTGAATGCAGCGCGTCACCTACTAATTATAAGGGAGCACACCATTAAATCAATCCGCCATTTGTGTAACCTAGGGAGTTTCGGTTATAAAACGGGCCGCATTAATGGGAATTTTGGGATTGCTTCGCGGGCCGCAGATAAGAGGCCGGCGGGCCGCATGTGGCCCGCGGGCCGCAGGTTGCACACACTTGCCTTAAAGGGAAGGTCGGCCGACATGGACAGACCAAATGTGGAGGTAAAAGAACCAAACATCCTGCTCCTGACGCAGTTGAGAATCCGATAGCCCAAGCTGATGAGACTGTTGCTGCCCAAGATGTTGACACTGCTGCCCGGGGGGGGGGGGGGGGGGGGGGGGGGGGGGGGGGGGGGGGGGGGGGCAGTCAAACATAATAGTGTACACATGCGTGACCAAAAAAATGCGTAAAAAGGGGTGTTTTTCAGTGTTGGACGCGTCGAACGTACCGGTCGAACGTATTTAGGGTTACTTGATTTGTTCCCCGTTCCCAGAAGAATGTTATTCCCGTTTTTGCGATTTCTTTTGAGCGTCTCATTTCCAATTTGAGAACGCATGCGTGTCACTCGTTCCTACAGCGTCATAATCGCCATAGCAAACCGAGATAGCAAAGACCGTCCCCCCAGACCGTCGTTTTGTAGTGAAATAAATAGACAAAACTTGTTTAGGGTCATATTCTGGCAAGAACTTGTTTAGCGCTAAAAACTTGTTTAGGGGGTAATTTTGCTTGCAGGGTAAAACTTGTTTAGGGGGTGTCTGGAAAAAATTTGGTCACGCATGTGTACACCATTATGTTTGACTGCCCCCTCCCCTCCCCCCCCCCCCCCCCCCCCCCGGGCACTGCTGCTGCCCAAGATGATGACACTGCTGCTGCCCAAGGTGATGTTACTACTGTCCCCGCTGATGATACTATGCAGAAGGGACCACAGGGACCACCAAGTTCAATCAGCCTTACATAGCCAAAGGCATGTATTTTTGCATTGCTATTATACAGCGTGTATCAAAAAGTACGCAACACTTTTTGTCTAGAACTGTACGGTCACAGTAAAAGACAAATCACTCTGAAACTTATATATTCTGTTAGGTCTACTTATTGGCTATCACATAGTCAAATTACAACGATATCGAATATTTGTTCGCTGAGATATTAAAGGTATAAGTAGAGAAGTGCAAAACACGTTTTACATCGTTCGTTCTAAAAACTTGTGTTTTCCTGTCCGATTAGTGTTATGGGTTAACAGTAACTATGTAACTTTAATGTCTGGAATGGTTTATCTTAATTTCCTTTTGTCATAAAATCATTGAACCGTGTAATCTGATAATCATTCGAGCATTTGAATACGTCAATCACCCTTTTTAAGTTCTGAAGCACCGATTGCTATGATCGCCACATAATGTCTATGGTACGTTCTTCTTTCATAAATTAAAGTTCATAATCGATGCATCTTAAAACAAGGACAGCATTTTTAGGGTCGAGCAGCACCATAATGTTCCATTCCCATTCACAACACACTAACAATGACTGATTCATACAAGGCAATTAGGCCTACTACCTTCACTGGACTATTCCATTTGTTTACTGTTTATTTATGACATTAACGAGAGAAAAAGAGAGAGGATTTGCAAACAGACTTTGTAATCTGGATTTTCAAATTGTGTCATTAACTATCAACTAAGTTATTGCCAGATTTAATTAATATTGATATGATACTGTAATAGCTACACATTTGATACCTTAAACATATCATTTTCTTCTCAGAATGATGAGTTTGATTCCAATTATTTAAGTACAATGAGTTATTAAAGTGTCTTGCTAATAATTATTCACCTGACAAGAAAATCAGGCATACAGGATAAACGATGTAAAACGTGTTTTGCACTTGTCTACGTGTATCGTTGATATCTCATATATTTGTGATTTGCCGTAATCGGAGAGCTCGCGACAAAAAGTGTTGCGTTTTTTTTGATACACCCTGTACTATGCAGAAGGGACCACAGGGACCACCAAGTTCAATCAGCCTTACATAGCCAAAGGCATGTATTTTTGCATTGCTATTATACTATGCAGAAGGGACCACAGGGACCACCAAGTTCAATCAGCCTTACATAGCCAAAGGCATGTATTTTTGCATTGCTATTATACTATGCAGAAGGGACCACACAGGGACCACCAAGTTCAATCAGCCTTACATAGCCAAAGGCATGTATTTTTGCATTGCTATTACAGTGTATTACTAGTGTAGGCATTATCAGGGTTGTCACCAGGCCAAATTTAGTGCTGGGTAAAATTTGGGCAAAGCGTAGCGAGCCGAGCGAGTGAAGCTCTCGCTGCTCAGCGGCCGGGATGTTTTTAGGTTTTTTAATGCACTTCGAGGGTTCCTGCCACATAATTTTTTGTTTTATGAGGCAGTTTAATGATTATACATGTATCCACAAATTGTCAACGTCCTTAGACATTTGAATTCAGATTCAGGCTTTGTGTTGGAGTCTATGAATTGCTTTTAAATCAGTATTTGTACCCAGATGTCTTTAAAATGTATATGAGATCTTGATCTGAAAATATGAACACATGTGTTGTTACAATTGTGGAGAAATGGTTTAAATAATATAAAACAAGTGAAAGAGTTTAGCGAAATCTGTGACATTCATGATGTTTACTGTACGAGGGGGTATCAAAAAGTTCTTGACATCACCAAGATGTGAAGGAGCGAGCCAGAAACTTTTTTTTGATATGTAACCCTTCAGACATCTTTAAAAAGTCACTGTGCAAAGTCACACATTTCTCCCACTTTTTATTACCTGTCCACAGACTGCCATTGTAGAGATCTTCAGATTGACCGCCATTGATTGATCCTCAGATTGCCTCAGATTGCATTATTCCCAAAACAGCAATAAATGATTTAAAGTGTTGACAGAAAGAGGTCAAAGGTCATGCAGGGGTCATTAGAGGTCAATCTGTGTAAAACCCATAAGATTATTGTCACCAAGCTGGTTTGTAACTCAATAATCTGAAGAGAAAATATCTAAAAATACAACTATTGAGACTCAATAATCTGAAGAGAAAATAGCTAAAAATACAACTAAAAATCTTGTTTTTGTTTAATTAAGAGTGTATGGAGAGTTGCATCAAGATGTATCTATTTCATCTTATTGGAGACTAAAATTTCCAAAATATAATGAAATAAGAAAATAAGAAGGAACTTTCAATTTTTGAAACGATATGGGACACTGCTTCCAAGTACTGTAAAAGTGAAAATGTTCGCGCTACATTTAGTTTAGTGCTTTTTGCACTCGAACAAGCAACTGCAAAAATAATGACATGTGAATATATTTCTTTTATGTACAGACTGTAACAAAAAAAGTTATACAATCGCAATTTTATTTTTAATCCAATGTTAAAATCATGCAATGTCAACATCTTTTACACTCTGTGTTTTAACACAGAGTGTAAAAGATGTTGACATTAAAAGTTCTGTTTTGGCTATCAGAATAATTTTATTTGGTCATTTTAACTTCTTGCGTTTATAATTTATGACTAATCTACTAAGTCGTCTAGAAATCGGGTTGGGCCACTTTTACAATATCATGCATACAATCTTGCTTAAATGGTTAGGGTATCATGCAAGGAACACTATGAAGAGAACAATATAATTCTTTTTCTAATAGTTTTATTTCATTTGAATAAATAAATTCATAACATAATTAAATAATATTTGTAAAGACCTAACCTTCTTTGTTTGTAATACTTTTAACCACTTGAAATGAACCATTGTTGTCTAACAAGAGTGCTCTACTGCTATGTTCCTGGTTCGATTCCATTCATATTCATCCCAGTGGTTTTACCATTGATTAAACCAAAGTGGCCCAGGTGATTTCATGACTACTGTAGACAATTGATCATATCTCTGCTTACCGATTATCGATTGTCATGAAACAAAGCTTATTCAAAAGCTAAGAAAATCCCCTTTGCACGCAATCAAAATTCGAAAAAGACATTCTATGGGAGATATTTTTAATATTTATTTCAAAACTGTATAACTTTTTTTGTTACAGCCTGTATAGGTCTATGACTGTGATGAAGTTATAAATTGCGAATTTAAAAATCGGCAAAGGGCAAAAAAATTAATCGCACAAAAATTATCACTTTTACAATAATATATTGGGGGAAAATTCAATTCTTTTTAGATGGTGACTGTAAGGGGTCGTCCATAATTTTCGCCATTTTCAGTTACGTACAAAGCGTACGTAAGAGGGGGGGGAGGGGGTCGAAATATACCCCAACCGTACGTAACTTAAATGGCGATCTTGAGAGGTGGGATTTTTTTTTTAAAGTACAAAATAAAATAAAATTTCGCCATTTATTGCGTACGTAACTCGAGGGGGGAGGGGGGGGGGGGGGTAAAAAGTTACATACGCTCTGTACGTAAGTGAAAATGGCGATAATTTTGGACGACCCCTAAGTAGTGTAAGAATTTACACATACATGTAATTGGAGTAAATGAAACACTAAGATTCAAGACTCATAAATTCACAATGCACAAACAACTTTATCCAGTGTTTTCCCAGCTTTTTATTAATTATATTTTTAATAATTATTGTACATATATTTCACCACACCATTTGTGGGTGGGTACATACTACCATAATTGCCATACATTTCATTCACTCTTGAATGATGAGAATACCTTTTGTCTCATGACCTTTGAACCTGGTTGGTTAATGATTAGAGTCTCTTACACAGACCAGGTCATCATCATCATCATTCTGGAATGAATACATATCAATACATTAACATTGAGAGATGAAGAGTCTTGTTGTCACATCTTTATAGAAAACAGCCTATCTATAAATTCAATAGAGAGAAAAAAAATCCCTTGCTACCTCATAGAAAGAGCTAATATCCTTGACTGTCAAAAGCGTAAAGGGTAGTTCCCTTATTTTTCTAGGGTAATTCCCTTTCTTCACCAGTAGATATATATATGGGTAAAAATGCCAGCTGAATAGAAGGTTGTTACGTAATTTATCAAAAGAGTAATTCCCATTTTGCTACAGAATTGAACCAATGTATAACAATTGATCAGGGGCAACCCCTTCATTTAGAAAGCAAATTACTGTCACTACACCATATTGTTTGGACAATAGCATTACCATAATTGATACAACTATTTTACACAGTATGCCCCTTTAAAGATAACATAAAATCAAACTTCCATTTGTTTACAATCCTTAATAGATCACCTTGTACAAATGGTATTTTATATTAATGAATGATGATAGTGGTCAAAATCCCTGAGGGCCAATCGGATATAACATTGTAAGCATCCATTTGAATGAAATTGCAAATCAAGGGCGCTTTTGGACCCTGTTAAGGAAACCAAAGTTACCAATATCAAATATGAAGGTCTTGTTTAATAACCTGAATGTATACCTCTCCTAAAATGCATGATTTGCCTTGTAAAAAATCCTTGTGGCAATCAACGATGATATGAAAGTGCATTCACACGGATGCTTACAACCTTAAAACCATGAGTGGTCCCCCAAATAAACTTGTATACGGTCCATTTTTATCCACCCCCACATTGGTTGCACAAAAAGTTCATTACCGTCATATATCTTCAAAAGTATAATTAGTCAAATCTGCCCTAAATAGTGAATCATTAAAAACTCAACAGTTTAAGATGGCTTTCAATGATCTACGTACGTTCTTGGCAATGATGTCAACTAATTATAACCAACATGTGATTGTCCATCTTTGAACCAACTTTTGACCCAAACTTTTCCTCTACAAATGAAAACAATTCACAAGTCTCTTATAACATTATGGGGCAATATTCTATACAGATATTATGCAGTTTTGATATTTTTGTTGTTGACAAATTCAAAATTGGCCGAGTGAAATTTAAGTACAGCTGAAGTTGTCCCACGAAAAGCAACTGGCAGTTATGTAATCTGAACTTTAAAATGTAGATAAATATGGCAACACCAAGAATGCCTTAAGGTTCTCAGCCCAATTAAAATAGATACAAGTAGCATACAACTTCCACTTTGCATAATTTTGAAGATATCCAGTAATGCTATCAATTAATTTGTTTAACTGGACAATTTTTTTTTTGCAAGTTAATGAATACACCATTCAGATATATGGTTTTTAAATTAGACAATCAATTTGGTAGAAAGACGTGAGAAATTCCTTTGCAGGGCTAAGTGCACGGCTAGAATGTTGAGTGTATTTATAAGAATATCTGTCTAATATGTAGAATAGATCATAGATAAATGATTTTCTAAAAACATGTCAGAAATTTGTTTCACCAGACGAATACATTACTCAAAAGTATGTGCTGTTAAACGAATCTTCCTACTGTGTGATATATGCTAGATAATCTATTATAATCTATTTAGCAGAACAATGTTTAAAATTTATTTCAAAGACTATAACTAACATTTCTGAAAAATGTATGGCTTTTGTTTTAATCTGTTACTTTTTGCATCCATCCCCTCTTTGTTTAGGTAATATTCATTGGTAAATTATACTTCCATATTACAAAACCTATGTAAAACCTGTGAAACATACATATTATTTTTATGGTGTCCGAGTGTTGATCAAGGTGGATAAATAGTACATCCTGAATAGTACACCTCTTTTATACCATGCTGAAAGTTGCTATGGAAAACCAAAATGTCAAATTCATTCAATAATTTACGAAGAGTGTGTAAAACATAAAATGATAGGCTTGAGAAGTGGGTGTGTGTGTGTAAAATGTGTGCACAAATAGGCCGTTTCTGTCAGGGGTCAGACAGTGTGACTCTCTCTCTCTCTGATGATAACAATGACTCAAAGAAGGTTTTAACAAGTTTCAAAATTTGCAAGAAAGATTTGTATTTTATATCTCTGCGCCCTAAAGTAATCCAAGCGTACTCGCGCCATTATGGCCACACGCATGCGGTTATGGTCGCAAACAGTTTTGGTTGCATGCACGCGTCATGCATAAGATACACAGTTTACTTGTTGCCTTCATGTGCGCCCATCCTTCTGTATTCATGCGCTTCTGTAATGAGGCTTCACCAATTTGAAACTGATCAAACCATAGTGTAATATCTCCTGTATAAGATAAGATATGATTTAAAATATGGAAGTCTGTCCATGTAGCAGCCAACCATATCTATTCCATTCTTGTATTGAACTACATGTAGATGCATAACAAACTGAAAGTTGGCCAATTCTCTTGGGGCTTTTTCTCTAAAATTACTGTATGAATGTCATATTCATGTATGAAAAGTACAAGTGATAATAACAAAGCATAAAACCTGAAAATAGTAGCACTAACATAACTACATTTTATAAATAGGAAAACTTTAATTAATGTGTGTTTCACCATTCAGGTTCGGTCACACTTGGTTCCCAAAAAGACATTTGGCATGTAAATTTCAATAAAAAAAGCCATATTTGTAAGCAATTCATAATAAAATACACATTAGGCCAATTTTACATACAAAATGTTGGTCTATACTGTGACTACTATGTATTCTTGTTGTGCTATGAATTGTTCTCTTTCCGTGCATTATTAATTAAATTCCTTGCTCACCCATCACCCTAGCCCTATCACCAATCTATTTTAATGGCTGCTAATTACTGAAAGTACTGAAAAATAGGTATGTGCATGAACCTCACATGGCATCACACATGTCACATGAACATCACATGTGTCTGACATGTTCAACATGTGTGTGTGTTGCATCACATGTAAGTCTCATGAACATCACATGCATGTTGCCTGAACATCACATATGTGTTATGAACATCACATGTATGTTGCCTGAACATCACATGTTAGTCTCATGAACATCACATGCATGTTGCCTGAACATCACATATGTGTTATGAACATCACACGCATGTTGCCTGAACATCACATGTTAGTCTCATGAACATCACATGCATGTTGCCTGAACATCACATATGTGTTATGAACATCACATGCATGTTGCCTGAACATCACATGTTAGTCTCATGAACATCACATGTGTGTCACATACACGTAACAAGTGCGTTGCATGAACATTAGAAGTGCTTCGAATGAACTACAAATGAGTGACACACAAACACATACATAACAGGTCACATGGGCATCACATGAAAATCATGTATGCCCCGTGAACACCACATGTGATCACACAAACATTAAATGTGCATGCTTACAAAAGTTGAAAGTGCATTATGTATATTGAATGACGACTATAATGAATATCATTAATCACAAAACGATTATCTTGTACATAGTTATTACAAATTATACAAGGCAAAAAAGAGAAGTGAATTTTGAAATACACTTAGAAATATACAAGACAAATTTACAAGGTATAGATAGTTTTCTTCCATGCTTTTTTGTACAATCTGATTTTAAGAACATTATTGTTTATATACAATAAACGATTTGATAGTGATTTGTTTATATTATCTATATTATGTTTTTAATTCCCTTACAGTTGCTGGCTTACAATCCATGAATAAGTAAAACTAATGCGTAATCAACTTGATTCCTTATAATGATTAATTTAAGTTAAAGGTAGATGTTCCGATTTTCAACTTGAAGTTTTCTATTCTACATGAAAGGTCATCCTTAAAAAAGTCGTGTTCCAAAGTTTGAGTTGCATAGCTCTAATGGTTCTTATTTTAGACGCACAAGATGCTGTGAACTGTACCCATTGAGTAGTACACAAACGATATCGGTGGTTACCACGATTCGCGGTAATTCGACGTTATTTCATCGATTTCTCCGTAATTATACCGATTTAGGCCGTCAAATTTCAGTATGATGAGAAAAATACGAGCTTTCATATGATATGAAAATCTCTGTATGTTTGAAATAATTCTGTGTTACGAAAATGTGATCGGGTCATCTACCTTTAATAAAATATAAAACATGAACATGCAACCATCTTAAGATTTACTAACCATTACCACGTTAGTATTTTGAGCAAAATTCAAAGTTGGTAAACCTGCAACAATGCATAAAATGTGACTGCAAGGTGTAACAAAAGTCTTTGGATTTTTCTTTGGCAGACCCTAGTAAAAATAAGGGTTATATTTTGGCCCTGTACAGCTAACAAATAGCCAACCTTTATGGGAAAAAAATTAATTGAAAATATGATGGATGGAACATTGCCACTGTTTTTCCAGCAAAGGTTTTTGCTACATCTTGCATTTAATTGCTATAGGCTGTTCAATAGTTGATGCAACATAGCCATCTGTGTCAAAGGTCATGCTACATCTTGCATTCAATGCACTACAGGCCGTTCGATGGTTGATAAAACATGACCATCAATTTAAAAAAGGTCATATTTACAACATCTTGCCATTATTCCATTGACACGAAAACATGCAATTTAGAAACAAAATTTAGATACCTTTTTATTCAAGAGAAAGTTCATAGAATGATTTTCGCTGCAAACTGAGGTCCTCTTTGCTCTTGGTCTTATTCGGCCCTTTCATGGTAAAATGATCTAACTTGAAAATTAATGTTTTGAGAAATTTACATGTTTGATGTTTTTGTGGAATCTTGGAAGTAGGACGGGTGGAAAGAGCGCCCTCAAGTACTGTTACCCAGGATCCAATCTTACCTCAAAAAGTCAAATTATTAATTTAGATAGTTTTACCATAGAAAGGGATGTATTGAAGACGCACTTTATTCATAGTTCATCCATTTAACATAATGAAGTAATGCACAGTATCAAAAAATGTTAAGAGCTAATGGTGAACATAATATACCAATTGAAGCTTCATATTTGGCCGTGTGAACCGAAATATTTTGCCAAATGTTGACAATTTAAAATATTCTATCTATGATATCCATGCTACAGTATTTACATAATAATAATCAAGTCTACAACCTGAACGATTTAATCTAAATAGATTTTTTTTTATAATTTAATATTGTATCAAAACTAGTGCTGTAAACAGGTTTTTAAAGCTCATATAAACAGGTTAAAGCTGCATTAAACCAGGATGAAAGCTGATGTAAACCGGATTAGGGTTGAAACATGGGTTACATCAATTTCAAAAGAACACGTAAGAAAGGATTTCTTAGGCTACTAAGATTATTAACAACCCATGTTTACACCTTATAAAATAAATCATTATAAATATTCTTGCAGACATTACAATTAAAAATAAACCCACCATATACATGTATTAAAGGAATGTAAGTTGGTTTTTCATAAGTAGCGTAACTTTAGAAAAAGGTTGTCGTTAGAAAGCAATAAGAATGAATAACCTCAAATGCATGGTGGGAAATATTCTTGAGTATTAATTGCTGGTGGTAATAATCTAACTATCTGGGATAAAATACTTTAATCAAATAGTAGATAAAAGGCAGTGTTTCTATTTATATACCAATTAATCTGAATTCAACAGGGCAATAGTTTTTACTATTGCCCTGCTTAAAATAATCTTGGTATCTAAACAAATATTGACCACTCTTTCTCTTAAAAACTATCGCTCCGACATTATATTGAGTTCATTTCCAAAGAATAGTTTTACCACCCATAATTTGCTACATGTAAAGTACTAACACAACATTCTTATGGCACAAACTGAATAAAACTATTAAATATTTAATCGGTTTTATTTTTCACTTCATTGAATTTAGGGGAGAGGAACAATATGCTTACTAATTATTGGAAATTATTGGGGGGAAGTTCAAGCCAATCTAAGTTTTTTTTATTGTGCCTATTTTGCAAACAATACAGGTACTGATGTATAGCTGTCTAACGAGAACTCTATATTTAAAAATCTATACATTTCATTTTCGCAATGAAACCTCATATGCAACTAAATTGATGGGTTTAGTAAAACTACTTGCAAATTAAACATTTGACTCTTTGTGTACAGGGTGTTCCAAATATATTCATAATGATAAGTTACTATACTTTTGTGACACCCTGTATCTTACACAAAGGCACTTATGACAAATAAAATCCTAACTGTTTCACAATTTAAACAAAATAACATTGCCAATGCAAACAAAAAGTGAGGTGACATTTAGTTTGATAACAAATCTTTTTCTTTTCTTTTTTTCATTTTTGAAACAAGAAAATGAACATAATTCTCTAATTCTCTAAACACAATATGCAAATCATAGTCCGAAAAGTATTTTTAAAACTGATTAGTACTAACCATTTGATTAAGGAACCTAAGAAAGAAAATCTCCATCGTTTTTGGTCTCATTAAACACACGACAAGAATGCTCCCATGCATGACATCAAGAGCAGAGGGATAGGCAATATCGTGTTGTCTGCCCCGTAATGGAAAAATAAAAATAAAAATATTTCATATGTGTTGTGTTTTACCATAGCTTTGGTATGTCTAGCTGCAAATGTATGTGTAAATCACATTTTTATTCATTGACACAAACAAACCTATCACTCCACACATACATAAGATAAAACAGATAAAAAAAAGAAATTTCCAGATGGCCAAAATGAAGGATTTGTAATAGAGTGGCAAGCAAAATAACAAATGACTTAATACATCATAGATATTTACATATGTGTACATACAATGAGCAGCATATAGATTTACGACAACTTTAGACAATTTAAGCGTTATCTTTGTTCAATAGCTATCACGGATACAGGGGTTAGTTAGAAACATACACAAGGGGATTCCATAGTGTATAAAGTACTTGGATGAAATGAACCTGGCTAAGTGATTAGTGTTTGCAAAATTGTAATACAAAATTGGTGTTTCTAGTTTTCGACTTTTCATTCTGTCCTGTTATTACTTTGTCCTGACCCTCTGATAAGAGGGTTCTAAAGAAGTGATTACATTTGCACACATAAGTCTTCATAATATCAGGAGTAAAATGTCATGGCACAATGTAAATTCAAGTTGGTTTTCACCAAAAAGATATTTTGAGAATCATTTGATTCTTGCAGATTAGCAGGAGTTAGTTCAAATCGGAATATTTATGGTAATCAACTTTGATCCACATAAACTTGCTAATGAAAATCTTTGCAAGAATTACAATTGTTGATATGCTGTCAATTTAATGCAATTGCAAGTAATGTAATTGTTGATTTCTAGTTGTGTCGTTGTGCAATTATACAATTTTGTTTTAGTATGTGCATAATACCACTTTTACTGCTTGTATTAATCAGGTACTGTTGATTTCTTTATTAGGTTGTATAAAAGAGGGCAGGTTTGGTCTCTAAAATGCATTCAGTATTCTTATATAGTTAAACTACGTTTATTTGACTAAATCTTGAAAAACCAATCAATTTACAATCAAATTCGGGTTAAATTTAAATGTCCAAAGATATCCTTACAAAACCTAGAAAGTTAATAATCAACAAATCACCCATGAAATAATAGGTCCCTTAAAGTGCTATGGTTGTTTTCTGTTATTTGGAAACAAACATAATAATACAAGAATTGCACAAGAATTCTCAATATAAAAAGCATGACGCTGTAACAAAATTAAAATTACAACAAAGAATAGCCTGAAGTCAATTTCTATACCTCAAGACCGTGATGTAGCCGCACAAAGAAGATTTCTTGAGCAACACCAGCATGCTTAATTCACTTTCATCACATGACCACTGATTTCTATCACCAGTGTCCTACTGGCTCCCGTTGACATAATGTTGCAATTTAAGGCTTATGATACTGTTAACGCGGGTCTTTAAAAAATTCATGACTTGAATTCAGTCCTTACACGTAGGTAAGTTTGAGGTGGGATTCAACTTCTGTTCATTATTATGTGGCAAAGTTATGTCTATCTGTAGCATGTATTAGATAGTTGAAGTCAGACAGCCTGCAGCTGTTAATTACACATGTTTGACATGGTTTGTTTTGGGGAAAAGCTCTATTGGCACTGTACAGTAGTTGTGCTTTAAGCATGCTGGGCGGCACAAGAAATCTTCTTTGGTAGCAGCACACATATATGTGGACTGCAATCAATAAATGACGCAGTGACATCACTGCCTCATGGAGGTGAAATAGACTATAGTTTTTCACCTTCTCCTTCCTTTCCACATGCATATTGCCCAGAGTTTCATCAACATTGCCTCACTATATACTCTATTCATCAACTTCAACCTCTGCGCAGTGACATCGGAGGGTATTCCAGTGATCGATGCAGCATTTACGCTCCAGTATTGGGATTTGCCTTTAACCGCAAGAATATATTACATTTGCCAATGTATAAAGATCTTACATGTAATAAATGAACGTCACCAGCCACTGGTAAATAAATGGAGTACAGATCTAGTACTATTCCCTTATATCCCTGTTTGAGGCAGTAGATAATAATTGATCGTCAAATACTTGAAAACAGATGATTGCAGATGAAAAGAGTCCATTGTACACAAGTATATTTTGTATGTTGAATGTACACAATTGCCTGGTAGTACACAATTTATCTCACCACTTCCCCTCCCCACCAATTAAGTTGAAGAAACAAAAAGCTGTGAGTGGTAGGCTTTTCTTTACATATATTCAATATACAATTTATAAAAAATACACATATATTAACAATGTCACACAAACAGCTACAGACAAATGTGGTAGCATTACACTTGATACGTTTTTGTTACAATTTGTTGCTGTTTGAAGAAGACTTATACAAAACTCTGATCTTTGGACATTTGGTACAACTCTAGCATTCCTTTGCAACATCCAGTATAGTAATAAAACAAGCCAGTTTTCGTAAATATAACTTCAGCTATGTTTGTTCAGTACACAAAGGCCAGCTTTGTTACACTGCAATTACATTTGGAATAGGATAGGCACGAAAAAGGCGCAATACATGAGCAATATGCGTGTATGTTTCAGATGCACAGAGCTCATTTCCACAAATCGATGCACACCCCAAGTGGAATCATTTTTTCTCAATAGATTAAACACAGCCTTGCAGTTTTCTCAATTTTTGTACTGAACAAGTATAGTTTCATAAGTCTATTCATGTATTTTTTTCCAAATCTATCCTAAAGATTGATGCAACATAACCCACCTGTTGCAAGTCAACACACATGTTTTTGCATACGACTCTTGGTCAGGAATAGTGTCAATACCTTTCCACTGCCACTATATACTCCGTGTCACCTAGAGTTGAGAAGTGATGTCAGCTCGTAGTGATCACATCATAATATCGCACACACACAACTCCAATGCAATGGCAGTTGACAAAGTGCCATGTAAGGCGAACACAAGCCCTGGTGCTAACAAATACTGTACCTATGACTATATAGCATATACCCCGATGTCACCTCCCAATTTGAGATGACACAAGAGTGGGGCAACATAACCTCAACATTTCATTTCAGTATCACAGTGAGTGGCATCCACCATGCTTTCAAACAACCCTTAGGTCAACAATGTTTTTGTTTGATTTGCCCGACCGTCGAAATCCTTCCCAAAATGTATTTATTTTCCCCTCGAAAATTTCAATTTTTTTTTTACACATTTTAGTTGAAAATCACAATTTATGTGATCCTTTTGTTTAGAAAATAAAAATACATCCCAGTTTACTTTTGGTACCTGAAAATAGGACTAGGGATAAAAAATACCTAAAAACTTTTCCCGACCGACCCAACTTTTGAAAGTGATCTATGGACAATCAAACAAATCAAATGGACCACCAGGTTGATATATCAGTGCATATTCCAGTAAGTGCAGCGTGTCATCCAGTGCATGACTTCAATGTGCCGTGCTGCCATATGTACTTGCACAATCAAAGATGAATTTTGGCCGTGACACATAAATGCTTCATCTAGATCTTCATCAGAATATGCGCTGACATTGGGTTCATACTTCCGGTGGGCATATAACCTTCTGCTTTCGGGTTATATTTTGCATATCACATTTAAGATATTTATCAATTATCAGATTGCTTACAATTCAATTTCCATGCAGCAAGATATAGCTTCTACTTTTGTCCAAAAACGGCTTCAATGTTTCGTCAATGATTTAGCAAAATATCACCCTGAAACACATGCACACGTTACTTACGCCACTTATAATGATAAAAAACATTTGTACAATGCAGTCTGTGCAACTGATGATGTGCGTGAAAAGCGCCCTCTATTCCCCTTACCGCAATACATAAACCTTGCGTTAGACATTGGTAATGTACTCTGGGTTGATGTACGTGAAGCCATCAAATTCTGTTTGGTCAAGATTCATTATGAACAGCTTGTCCGTTGGGGTGAGGTTTGGCGCCTCTCTCGTGAACTCCACATCAAAATTACTTGTGTCTCGTGCATTTTTCTGTAAACAAGGAGGGGGGTCAGAGGTTATGGGGAAGGGGGAAGCGAGGGGGTTGTTTTAGTGGGAGAAGAATGCAAAATAGTAGTGAGGCATACAAAATGAAGAGTGTGAGCAAAAGGAAGGCATTTGCATGATTAAAATAGAGAAGAAAATAAAATTAAAAGAGGAAAAAATAAAATGTTCAGAAGGAGAAAGGGTGAGTGAAGAAACAGACAGATCAAAGTGTTAGTAATTAATCGGAAAATTATAATAGCTAAACGCAAAACTTGGGGATTTCTAATAATCAATAAATTAGAGCTAGTAGAGAACTATATTAATAAACAGGAAAAAGCAAAATAATCATTAAGAAAGAGCACTTGGCATTAATTTGAGTAGATTTGATATATACGAGGGTCATTCATTAAGTTCTATCTCCTACCGCATAACTTTTATGAGTGAGGAGGTAGAACTTAATGAATGACCCTCATAGTTGCAATTCATAGGGAGTGGCTCAAAGACAGTGTTATCCAAACCACATTTTGATCATTCTGTTATAGGTTTTAGTTTTGATTTGATTCCAGGTTTTCCGTAGCGCATTATGGGAAGGTTTATAATGCAATACACATGTAATATGGTGCTGGTTTTTATCCACCGGATAATAAGTTAAACTTGTGTAAAAACGCCATTATGAGATACAAAACCTATATTTCATGAAAGTTAAGGTTACTTACTTCCATGTAGTTTAGCTTTGAAAGGATATCCATAACTATTGAATCTCTTCTTTTTAAATGACTATTCATTTATTTCCAAACTATAATCAAAAGCTGGGCCATATAATGAATTGCTGCACAACCTTCCCCCAAAACGCTTACAACTAACCTAGAATCAGATCAACCCGTTACTGTATGTGGTGCTCAACAATGATTATATGCATGGCATGTGACGATATATAGATAAAGTGTATGATTGGCTACGATGAAACAAGGTTTGGTTCATTATTGTAAGTAGTGCATTTCATTTCACACTTCCAATTTCATTTTCATATAATACCACTGATGAGTGGGATTAAATATAGTGCAGTGTTGCCACCAGGGTTGCCACACAAAGAATATGTAACCTAATTGGGCTATTTTTGAAGTCCATGATTTATGCTCTAGATAGATATTTTTGTAATCTAAGTGGGTTTCCGTTTACCACTTTGTTCAGTGGATCCAGCTAATTTTTGTGACTAGAATCTATACTAGTTGAAATACATTTGGTTCATTTATATGTTTCGATAATGACAAGAGGTATATGTTATAAAGCATGTATATCTAACTGTTTCAATGTGGTTCTTAATGTTGTTTGCATCTAAAATCCTACAGTAGAATTGAACATTGTAGTTTATTTGATGTCAAATGTCTCTGACAGTGCAGTATTCTAAATCAGTTGTGGTATTGGGTGTTTTAAATTCCTTTATGCATCTATTTGGTGTCTACTTTCTTAAACATGGATTTAAATGACATTAATACATATGAAAAGTTAGTATCAGGATAAATAAGATACTAATTTAAGCATTGGTATGGGCCTAGGTTCAAGTTGTATCCAGTTTTGTGATGGCTTGGGAAATTACGCCACATTTTAGCCATCCTCATACCAATATATTATTTCTCGCTTAATTTGTTAGGCCTCTCCTGTACATTTATGATTGGAATATGGAATGATTTAAGCATGCTGTGCAAATCATCAATAGAAATAATGGCAATTATCATGGTTACATAGTTATAGTGGTGATTCATTATCCATTGAATATTCTTTTAAAAAGGTATGCTAACAGGCCCATCATAATTTGCACAACTAAAACCTGTGTCCAGCATTTTCTGTGTGCTTATACAATGGATTATGATTCGAGATGCTGACGCAAGTTCAAAGAAATACAAAGAATGTTCGAACAGATGAGCTGATAAACAAACAGAATTTTCAGAGTCTTTGTAACGAAAAATGTCCACAAAATCATTCACAAGTTCATAAAATAAAACCTAGTGAAGTAAATGTTATGCAAGACATTGTGCAAGACAAACGGTAAGCATGAGTGCCTGTCACAAAATGAATCTATCATCAGCTTATGGCATGAAAGCCCAATGCCATGCATTTGTCTTCCTCTAGACAGTGACGTAACTTCACAGACGCAGCATTCACGCACACGTATGTATCTTCCGTCATTCTACGCTTGTGCGTACACACCAGCGCCTCGAGTGGGCGCGCACGTTTGCAATCAGTAGAATACGCAGTTACGTCACACGTCTCGTGATGGGTTAATTGACTATAGGCAAAATATTGTATCGATGAAAGCATTGAAAAGTGCTTGTTTCATTTTTTATCAACATCAGCTCATTTATCAGAACATTTTCATATTTTATCTGTAAAATAAATCAACAAAATGCTAACTGCTACAAACTCATTAAAAGTATGGTAAACAAATAAATCGGGCTACACATTTGTTTGTTTGTTGTGTAGACCGACTTAAATATTTGCCTAGAGAAAAACATTAGACAAATTGAGGGCATACGCTAGAAAAGAGTGAGAGCAATGATCTGTGCTCAAGTAGAATTAGTGGTACGTACTGAGAAGAAAAAAACAATATATTGCATTAATCAACATCAAATATTAGCGAAATTCGTAAAATTCAATCATATCGAGAATAGTTAAAAGAAAAACGTTAACAGATCTACAGTCAGTCAGAAAGAAGTGAATTGTCTAACATTAGATTAAAGGGGTGGGTAAATAAGATAGAGTAATAGTTAATACCATGGAGATCTTCCAAATATGGGATTGAAAACTTTTGTATAAAATTCTTTTGCAAGAAAGGATTTCCATAATGATTGAGAGAAGGGGCATTCCTTCAATGGCATATATGCATGAAATGCGAGAGCAATGAATTGATGCAGCCGAATTTACATGCAGATTTCATAACCTCGTGCTAAATAGCAAGCAATGACACAGATATCCATAAAAAACTTACATACACATAATATGATGGAATACAAAAAACTAATCTGTCTACAGATTAGATTATCAAATCTTAAAATGATTTATATTCAAATACTGATAAATATTCCTTTAATATCATTGTTTGTTGGTATGTTACATTTCAGTTTAAACTTTACACCCAGATTCGTTTGCCTTCAGAAATGGGCAACTCCAAGCTAACTGACACGCCCCCCCCCTCCGCCTTTCCTAATTTGCATTTGTGTATAATGTGGCATTTAGATCTATTACTTCTGTATCACACTATGTATAACATAAAGAAAACCACCTTTAATATGGTAATTATATTTAAAACCATATGGCCAGTCCCAATTTAAGTAAATGTATTTTCGGTGGGGTTGGGTTGGTGGGGAGGGGGTAGAGATGAGGGATAGTGGGGACAAGCAAGAATAGAAAGAGGTGTGATTGTGTTGGAGGAGGGGGGATTATTTAGTATAGCTAGTAAGGTTAACTAATATAACTACCTCAGAAAGTGAAATACAACTTTGTAGAAAAATTAAGGTGTGTCATAAGTTTGTGACCTTGCACACTATCGGTAGGCAAGATGATCATATAGAATATGTGAATAAAAATATTTGACATGACAATATTCAGAATCGGTGTAAAAAATCCAATAAATGAGTACAAACATGCCTTGTATTGGTTGAGTGGTTCTTGAGATGTACTGAATTGAGTGTGTCACATGAAAGTCATATGTGCATCACATGTATAATGCCTCATGCATATCGCATAATAAAAGAAATTATGCACATGGCTTTTCTAGGTTCAGTGGATCTATATCAAGCCCAATCCCATGGATATTACATGTAAGTAACATGATGTCACATGCGAGCCACTAGTACAAATGTGCCCATTTCTTGTCCAGCGTTTCTAGAGATAGTCCCAATGAACCGCTCAACCTGTGCATTCATATCTTTGGTTGTCATGTGCAAAGGATATAGGTAACATATAATCAGTGAAAAAAAGACTACATACGATATACACTCAATGTCTATGGTTCAATGAAAAGATTACAACAAAAATAGTACAGTACATAAGAATGGGCTCATTACCAACATAAAATCTACAATACTTGATTATTCAGAGGGAAATCATAACACATATCTAGACAATAGTATTAATATATATGTACTTTTGAAATACTGAGATGTGCTCATTTTGTTGACTTTTCGGTCTATAATTATTGTATAAAGGTGATGTAAAGATACCTTAGAATATTTTTAATATTATTTTACTGTATTCTATATGGAATGATCATGGTACCAATCAAATTCAATTCACATTTGATCGCTTTCTTAGTATTTTGATACTAATCATGTTTAGCTCCCACTGAATTCCACTGGCAAGAATTTAAACAGAGTGGGGTTTCTTTGCCAAAATCCCATTTTAAACATTCTTCATGGTCCAATGTACCAACATATAATTCTCCACAAAATATATATAGTGATAAACACTATCACCAAAATGATTCCATAATTTTTTTAAATCTATCAATATATACAGATCAATGTTATACTACTAGACACCATTCACCACAGAGGGCGCTATAACACAGGGGTTTACAAATTTGCTACATGTGGTAGCAGCAAACGTATGGGTAGGTATGAAGGCTACGGTTGCAGCAGAAGCAGCTTGGCTGTGGGAACACTGCCCTCTATGTATTATTGTTGACTGGCCCGCCGTGGATGAATCCATCAAAATCGCCGTTGACGAATGTGAACCCATCGAATTCATCGCGTAGATTCATGATGATGAGTTTGTCTGTCGGGGTGAGGGTGCACGGGTTTGAAGTGAAATAGGGGTCAAAGTTTTCAGCATCCCGGGGTGATTTCTGTTCACAAGACAAATAATAGAAAGAAAGAAAGAAAGAGAAATAGAGGAGAGACACAAAAAAGGAGAGCATTAAAAATCCTGTCTGCACCAAAGTGAAACAACTCCTGTGAGTGACTTCAGATACCGTTTGCAATAAAGTGTACATTAGACCCATTTTTATAACAACAAAATCTATTATGCATACCGATTCAGACAAAAATGTGTCAGAATATTTCAGATGGAAATTCTGGTGAGACAAAAGGAGCCAGATTAGAGATTTCAATTTTTGTAATTGTTTTGCCTCTGAAATTATGGATCAAAAGATCAACAGAGTTCTATGGATATTTATTTTCAACAAAATATTCATATTACTAGCTTTTTGCCAAATATGCCAGATGGTCAGGTTTCCTTCATATCACTGATTTGGTACTAAACTGCTCACAAAAAGTATCGAAACACTTAGAAATGATCCAATATATAACGGCTCGAAAGGGTATGCATTAATCGAAGCAAATAACCAAGTGCATAATTTTGTTCTGCGTATTTTGACACCTCGATCGATGAGATACGATGTTGCAGAGCGGAGTTATTGTCATTTCAATGGTCGTGGGTCCAGTTTCAAAAGTGACAATCATCCTATAGAAAGAGGTTTGCATAACTGTTTAGAATGACCAGATTCGTGCTTTTCAATAGGGATGAGTGTCACTTTTGAAACTGGACCCACGATAATTGAAATGACAATAACTCCGCTCCGCAACATCGTATCTCAACGATCGAGGTGTCAAAATACGCAGAACAAAATTATGCATTTGGTTATTTGCTTCGATTAATGCATACCTTTTCGAGCCGTTATATATTGGATCATTTCTATAAGTGTTTCGATACTTTTTGTGAGCAGTTTAGTATTATTTGCATGGTGCAAACGGTATTCCGTAGTTACTTCAGGAACAACAATAAGCATTGGTATATACATGCATGGTTTTACAATACATTGATAAGCATTAATTTGGTTTGTTCTTGTTTTTAGTCACTGCAGATATATAAATATCCTCTCAATTTAAAGCATGGCAGGGTCAGTAGGATTTTGATCAACTAATATGTAACACCTAGAGAGTGGGGTGAAGGTACTCAGAATGTGTGAGATGTCTATAGACGTTATTCTTAATTGGCGCATTTGGTGTCGAAAGAGGGATTTCCCAATTTATGAAAAATAACCCTTTTGATAAAAAAACCCATTGTAAGTGAGACAGCATTATGTTTCATTGCCTAATCACTTAATTCTCCAATTCCCACATTAGGCAGGCCGGTCATAAATTGTCTAACTCCCATATTAGACAGGCCAGTGGTCATACCCTATAAAGCACTGATCTAAAAAAAATGCCCCCCCCCCCAAAAAAAAAGTTTCCATTTTTCGTCACAATTTCAAAAAATATTAGATTAGGCTAAAAAATTAGAAATTTGTCCCTAAGTCAGTGTCTTTACATGATAATCAAGCGATTTTGGGCATTTTTTACTCAACAATATTTTTGTTAGCTTTGTTTATAAAAAAAATTGGGTCAGAAAAGTGAATTTTGTGATTTTCTCAAAAGAAATTAACATGTTTGGTCAAAATTGATGCCAAAAACTTCCTTGAGCTCACCCCCCCTCCCCCTTAATGCCACAGAACATATTGCCCTATCAAAATAATTTGAGTACCCTTTTCCCTCACCCATAGGTCTAACAGGCTACTCCAGAAAATATCCGCACCACCCCTATGGAGAGGCTTGGAATTCCTGAGGTTTTTCTCCTTCCAAGGTTTGCAGAATTCTAGATAATCTGGACATTGATAGTTTTTTGGAACATTCTAGATGATTTGTCAGCAAAATGTTTGGAATTCCAGACTTCTTTTGCGCAATATGTTCCTCACCCTATATAGAGGGGCTCTGAATTCAGTCAACTTATTATCTCAAGATGGTTAACAATTCTGCGACGTTGTTATCAATGATCCTGCAATTCTAAATATTGTTTTCTGATGTTAAAGCTACCCCTCTGTAAGGTTGGTGTGGATATTTTCTGGAATATTCTAATACAAATGCTGAACATGACACTCCTAAGCCAAGGTATGAAAACATGTTCATCATAATACATTGGATATTTTGTAACATTTACTTGACATTTGGGACCATACAGACTGTAACAATCAGAAATCTGTTATCACATACATATATACTAATATACAGATGAAATACATAGGGGAGAGTAGGGAGAAGCTGATCTGACAATGTTTCACATATTCCGTGTAGGGAGGAGAGCAACAGGGGGAGAGACTGTGGTAAAATAGGTGGCATTCTCTCTTCAAATAAATATAAGAGAGATTCAACCTAGATATTTTGATTAACATTTAAACACTAACATACAAAGTGCGCGCTTCTCCAGTATATCTCGTGTTGCAATTAGGCAGGCTATTTTTCCTATGTGGAAGAAAATCTTTGAAGGTGACTCTTGTGACGCGCTTGAGATTTGGGTCAGTCTGAAAAATATTACTGCCAGACCGTGGCTGTCGTGGTTCATGTCATATGACAAAGTTAGTAAATGTCAATTCTGCTAATGTTTCTAGTGTGATAAAGTTTTAAAAAGAGAGAAAAATGCAAAACTAATTATTTGTGATTTTAGGGTCGCTGAGGGTAACACAATAATTTGTTTTGCCTCATGTAGGGGCAGGACTTCCTCGCAGCCTGGGTTCAATTCCTAGTGCCGACCTAACAATAACTGGGTTAACCCTGATCTGGTAATATCTGTGTCCATCTTTAACAACCACTAGAAAACCCTCATTATGTTATAAAATAGCAAAGAATCATGACAAACACACAAAAACTTTATCTGAAAATATTAGACATTGAAAAACATTTAAACTTGAAATTGTAATATATATAGTTTGTTACACAAATATGTATGTTTTTTAGATTTATTCATTATAATTGATCTGGTCCTACATGTAGATATAAAAATAAATTATAAATAAATAAATCACTCTCATGTTATTTACTTACCATAGAAAATTAGCATACTGTAAAAGTGGAAATTTTTACGCTACATTTATTTTCACACATGTGACGTGTTCTACCAAAACCAGACGGAATTGGGCAGAGCTCCAAACTGAGAAATAGCCCAAAACATAATTGGGGGTGATTTTTGGGGGAATTTGAGTTTCTGGTAAATAATTAATCTTCAGAGTGTTTATAACAATATTGTGAAAGATTCAGATTAAAAAATAATCCTAAATGTATGTTTCAGTGATTTAAAAAAGCCTAGTTCTAGTAAAAAGCCTAGTTCTAGTAACTTTAAAGGGCGATATCTCAGTTTGGTGTTTTCATAAAGACCATAAAAGACGAACTTGAAAATCAGTTAACTCCGCTTTGGGAAGTCCGATTAAAAAAGGAGAGGTAGTACCACTGTAAAGCTGGAGATCTCTAGTTTAATAATCAATTACTAACTCAATTTTGATATCTTGCCCAATTGTGTCTGGTTTCGGTAGACCACGTCACACATTTCGCGCTAAAATCAGCAAGCACAAAATAATAATGCGCAAACATATTTATTTTGTATGTAGGTCTATGTAGGAACTCAAAATCGTGAAAATAAAAAGAAGCAAAATTGTTCCAAATATGCAATTTCTACTTTTACAGTAATAAAATATCATAAAGCACAATTTTTTTCCAAAATCTCTACTTCTGAACTTCTTTCTGAACCTATGATAAACGATTTTGTGGCCTAAACCAGCATGGTGATGTAAAAAACCAAACCCTGCTGTACAGGCCTGACCTACCCATTTTAATTTTATTTTTGTCTAATTTGCCCAAATTTGTAAATATTCTTTTATAGAAATGTTGTGTAAATTTATTGAAAAATGCTGGAAAAAAGTCACCAAAATTCCCCGATAATGGTGTACTGTCGGTTATCGAGGTTCGTTTGCCTGTACAACAGTGTGTTTCTTTGCATCGCCTAAGCACACTTTCCTCCAGTAGTGAGAATTAAAAATTAAACAAGCTTCATCTCAAGACACAATATTTACCAGTTTTTTTCCACACCAGGTCACTAACACATAAGATAGCTTGTTGACTTGCTTTCAAAAAATTGAAAATATTATCAAAAGTAGTACACATTTTCGTTTTAATTTTCTTCATAATTTACTAATCAAACTTGCGTAAGTCTCAATTTGGGACAAATAGTTAGATATTTAAGCTTGAGATGAAGCCTGTTTGTCATATCATTAAAAAAGGCAAAGCAAAATAAAGTCATTCAATGTTAGTGAGTGTCATGTCAAAACCACCACATAGCAATGCTGTAACACTTCATTATTATCTTTTGAAGATGAGGCTTAAAATTATTGTGAAGTTTGTACAAATAATCCTCCGGACTTGTAATTCTGTCAAATGGATGTAGTGTTTAAAAAGATTCTTACATCAGCTTGAAATTGACACTTTGTTTTTAAGGTAATTTTAATTAAAACTACTGATGAATCAAACATTTGGTATAATTCCAGAAATAAAAGTATGTTTGTCGAGAAAAATAAAAAAATAAAAAATAAATAAATAAAAAATAAATAAATAAATAAAAAATAAATAAAAGTATGTTTGTTGAGCTTTAAATAAATCCGGAAGTTGAAAGATTTTTTTTCTCGAAATTGAAGAAAGAAGCAGTTTTAAAGTCTCAACTTAGACAACGGCTTTGTGCAATGCCGTAGGGAAACTCGTTTTATACGGTGTGCCATATATTCGTGCACCCCTTTTCGGCCGAACGCATCTGACTGTAAAAAATTCTAGCATAGCGCCATCTCTTGAATACTCCGCCTGGCTGTTGCGTATTGCTATTACTTCACGGGAATAATCAATAGACGGCGCTATCATGTCACCGCTAGCAGCATAGCCTGGGGGTACGCAATATCACCTATACACAAAACCATGCACCTCAGGCAGTGAAAAAAATGGCGCGTACAAAGACCAAAGAACAGTGGCCTGGTAACTCTCCAGACACGGATCCAGTGGAGAAATTGTGGGCAATTTTGAAAGAGAAAGTCTTTGCAACACCCTACTGCACTACACTACCCCAGCTGATAGCTAGAGTCAAACGTGTTTGGCAGGAACTAGACCAGAACAAGGATCTTCTTGCTTCATTGGTGGACAAGAATTGGACAGAACGAGTGTCGGAGGTGATCGAGCACCATGGGGACAATAACTTTAAATAAATAAGCAGGATAAGGTTGTTAAAGACTCTACTAACTCTAAAGACCTCAAGGAATAAACCAATACTCTGAAAAAAAATGTAACTTTAATTTTAAATCATTATATGTGACTTTTTTTTGGGGGGGGGGGGGTGCACGAATATATGGCACACCGTATAGTAGGCTATGGACACTGTTACTCTGTTACAAGCCTAACTCAGTGCAGTTGCCAAAGCCTCAATCCTAACACTCCTGAAATCAGGGGCCCTATCCATCGAAATCAGTTATACCAAAACAAACGTCATCATAATAAAATATTAAAGGTTTTTCTTGAAATATATCCCTTGTTTTTAGAAAACATTGATAGATAAGATTGAATTTTATCTTTAGTTCCTCGACATATCAAATGGATACATTTTCAAACTTTGCAAGAATTTTTGACTTAAAGCTTGAGTTGTCTTTAGCTGTGATTGCTACGCTTGGAGGGCTGAAGCAATCACATTAATGAATGAAACCTCTCTGGAATGCGCGAGTCTTGAAAATCGTATGGGTGTTACAAAATGGTGAGACAAAGATAAAGAATATGCCATAAGCTTGAAAATAATTTGCTTTTTCTTCAACACGTATGCACTCACTCTGTTTTGTTTTGGGTTATTTTGTTCACTTTTTTATCTAATTTTATTCCAAACGATGAGACACAGAATGGATAAAGAATATGCCATAGGCTTGAAAAGAGTTGTTTTTTCTTCAATACATATGCACTCTGTTTTGTTTTGGGTTATTGCTTTCACTTTTTTATCTAATTTTATTCCAATATGAAAAAATTTGATTTTCTTTTAAGGGAATATAAAGAAATCTTTGAACATATTAAGAAGAACTTGGGATTTCAAAAATAAATAAAAAACCTTATCAAATTCATTTTGAAGGGTTATCTAAACATCCAATTAATTTATCTTTATTTTAATGTTGATTTTAGGGAGAAAAATTACATTTAGGTTTTTGAACCTGATATATGGTCAAAACAAACAAATCATTAAATTTGTAGGCCTAAATACCTTATGAATGTCAGAACTTTCAATGGCAAAATAGTGTATATTGTATTTCATTCTTTACAGAAATAATGTGAGTTTAAACATTGTGTAAAACACTCTCTTTAGACTTGGGTCTTAAATAACACAAAAATGAAGGCAGATTGAGAAACTAAGGGGGTTAATAAATAAAGGTTTATAATGAAATCAAAATGTTAGACAGTTATAAAAAATATTAGTATTGCATAGTCATACATCATCTCTCTCGTAATATAAAGGACACCGCAAGATGTACGGCATATCTACATCTACATACCTTTCCACAATTACTCTGCAAAATGTGTTAAGTGAATGAATATACATAAACAATTAATTGGCATCATTAATTAACTGCAACACCCAATGAAATCAGCTCTACTTAATTACATTTATTATGAATATTCAAATAAAGTTAATTAGCAAATGATGCAATGCAAAAATGACTTTTAGCTCTGTTATGTATTGCATCACACCATAAGGCCAAAAAAAATTGTTTCATTGTCCTCGTCCACCCGACCCTCTAAATCCTTCCGATCCATTTTTTTTGTTTTTGACAAATTTTAAAATGTAAAAAAAAAATTAAAAAATGGTTGTTGAAAATTTCATTTTTTTTCCGAAAAGTTTTAGTCAAAAATCAAAATCTTAATTTTTAATTTTAGAAAATAAAAATACTACAGATTTTGTTCCCCGTTTTGGTTACCACAACAAGTACATCTCATTTTACTTTTGGTACCTGAAAAAAAGAGCAAGGGAGAAGAAAAAAACAAAAAACACCTTTTCCCGACCGACCTACCCAACTTTTAAAAGTGATCTATGGACAATCAAACTTTTCTTTTTTTGGCCTAATGTCCCATTTTAGACTTTGCCAAGTCTCAACAACGTTTTTTAAAATGCAAGTGTTAGAGGTAACATGTATATTTTAGACTTTGCCAAATGGAAGTGTTAGAGGGATATTAAACCCAGCTTTAAATATAAGTTACTATAGTTTAATCAGTTCCACAGTGGCCAGAAATATGCATTTTTTATCTCTCCGGCGCAAAAGTAATACAAGCATACTCGCAAGATTATGACCACACATGCGACGCATATGATGTACGGTGCGTGTGTTGCCTTCATGCGTGCCTGTGTCCTTCTGTATGCATTTGTTGCGGTAAGGAGGCTTCGCCAATTTGGAACTGAACATATAGTCTAAAATGTTGCAAGGTTTTCGCTTATATCACCATCGTTCATGTGATACTCATATCACCATCGTTCATGTGATACATTTTGACAAAACTGGGGAGAAAAAAAATAATCTATAATCACATTCCAATAATTTTAGTCTCAAATCAATCTGGTTTCAGCTTTATTATTCACTTCTAAAAAATGAAATAAATTTTGACTAAAAAACAGAACTTGTTAATTTCTTATATTTGTGACAATGGTTGACTTAGCAACCAAGTCCACTACTCTATGAATAAATAATAAATAGTCCTTTCAAAATCTAAATACACAGAAAAGTGAGACAAATCCTTTTTGGGAGGTAGGGACCCACACTTTTAATAAAGTAAAAGTTGAAAAATGTGTCTTGAATCTTCGAAGGATTAAGGACATACAAAATAACCCCTATTTGGTAGATACACATTCATGGGAGGGGATAAATCAGATCTTCCCACATGACTACGAGGAAACAAACAAAGACAAATAGGTTAATACAATAATGTAACTTAGACCCTTTATCAAATAGGTTAATACAATTATGTAACTTAGACCCCATACACACTAATAAATACTCCTTCATTCAATGAAACATAAGTTAACATTAATTAAGGCAGGTTCATGGTGTGCAAGCACTTCCCTTTACTGAATGAAGCTAATTTCACTCAATGAAGCAAAAGTGGTTCTTTTGACAAAGATACAATTTGATTTGATGAAGCAATTTCATAGTGTGTAAGCTCACTTCATTAATTAATGAAGATCAACTAATGTTCATTGAACGTTATAGTGTGAATTATGGGTATATACCTAATGTTACAAATGATGTCAGTTACATTGTTTATTTTCCAAATAACAAAGTTACTATATACTCAACCTCGAAAAATATAATTGTTTGCTGGCCCTAAATAAAGGTCAGTTTGATTTCGAACCAACAAACAACTTTGAAGGCCAGCCTTTTCTTTCAAACTCTAATCATCCATTGTTGGATAGGATCTAGCCTGCTTCCTGATTCTTCCGTCATCCGAGTCTTCTGCCTGCTTGTCTCCATCAGAGCTGTATCTGTTTGGTACTTTCACACACTGGTAGCCTGCTGTTTACTAAATTGTGCTACCTCTTAAAAGCGTGCAAGAATATATGTGACCATTCATATAAAACAAAATCAAACTTTTTGGTGCTATTAAATACTTAATTTGATCAAAAACTACTTTGCTTTGTGAAAGTCGGGATCATGTAACAATAATGCAATATAAGCCAAACCCAAAAAATTACTAATGACTTTTGTCATAAAGATGTTGCAAAATAGGAAAAATTGCACCAAAACCAGTTGATCCTTGATAGATGATTGGTCCCACATATATAGAAAACATAAATAAGTTGTAACGATAACCTGACAATATCTTACGAATCTCGTTTTGAGCAGCCTGGTGCTAAGCATAGATGAAAGGAACCGACAATTTGGAACCCGGTAGTATATTTTAACGGAATAAATCGTATTGGAAACTGGAAACCAATGCTTAGCACCAGGCTGCCGGAAACGGGATTCATATCTTACCACTGTTGGTATAAATGGCGGCTGAATCTCTCGTAGTGCCAGCTTCTCCCAGTCAATTCGCCTGAAGAATAGATGCTCCTTGATGTCTGTCTCGCCGGTTCCTCCGCTACCTAATCTCTTGGCTGGGTGCTTGGTCAGGAACTGGAATAGAGCGTTTTAGGAGGATGTTGTAAATCTGGTATGAACCCAGACTAATGGTATTATCAGAAATTGCATGTATGTAATTACTCAGATTTCTGAGTATATGCGCAGAAACTCCAATTTCAAAGGGCCTGCATATTATGCGCAGAAACTCCAAACTTGGGAGTTTTTGAGTTTCTGCGACGGGCGCAGATACTCCAAAATCGGAGTATCTACGGTCTCTAAAGAAAAACACATTTATATAAAAAATAGATATAAAACTTATATAGAAACATTTTTTACATTTAGAGTATATCCAACTTCCGATTTTTTGCAACCAGTGTACAAACTTTGATTATGGAATTTGATGTGTATATTATGAGCAGAAACTCAATTTTTTGAGATTTAAAAAAAATCACATGTAAAGAGAGATCTTTTTCATTTAGAGTTATAAAACCTCAGGTTTTGGAGTTTTTGCGACCAACACACAAACTCCAATCCAAATTTGGAGTTGAGTTTTTTGCGTATATAATACGAACGAGCGCAGAGACTCCCATGATTATGTTTTCAAAGGTGGTGCATGCCAAGTCATATTGGAACACCAGTAACGGCTACAAAATCAGGCAGTATGTTTATAGGTCAATAAATGCGTATGTGTTGTTTTTTGAGAGGAATTGGAGAAATCGATTCATGCGCGCTGATGTTGATGTGTGAGTAACATCACGACCCCATAGGGGGAGTGCTATTGTAAGCATATCAACATTTGCACAAGTGCATTGATTTGTCTAATTTTTCAAGAAAACATACTCATGTAAAGATCCAATTCATACACGACAATAAAAATCAAAATAAAACCTCATCCAATCCAAAATCCAAAATAAAACCTCATCCAATCCAAATTTGGAGTTGAGTTTTTGCGTATATAATACGAACGGGCGCAGAGACTCCCATGATTATGTTTTCAAAGGTGGTGCATGCCAAGTCATACTGGAACACCAGTAACGGCTCACAATTTACAATTTACAATTGTGTGTGCATACGTTTGAATGTGTGGGTAGCGCTACTCTTCTACTGGCATACAAAGTCATTAACTGCATTACACCCAGTGAAATGGCGTTAATTTGGTAATAACAAGTACATTCGTAATTCAAACCCTCATTACGCTCAAGCTCCTTCAATTACACCCAGGGAGAATACAACTGACAACTCTGCTCCTAGGTCAGACCAAGATTCTTGTTCCCAAATAATTTTAAAAAACCAGCCGATTCACTTGTGATTTGCATTTGATTGAACGTTCAGGCTTCAGATTCAACTTACTTTTTTCCCACTTGTCTGCTTTATGGATAGATAATGACTCTTTTAAGATAGACGAGATTGGCCATAAGTACTTCCCCCTTTACAGATAGATCGACACAGACTCTTTTGACGTAGATTGAGAGTAGCCATAAATACTTACCCCTTTACAGATCGACACAGACTCTTTTGACGTAGATTGAGAGTAGCCATAACTTACCCCTTTACAGATCGACACAGACTCTTTTGACGTAGATTGAGAGTAGCCATAAATGCTTACTCCTTTACAGATCGACACAGACTCTTTTGACGTAGATTGAGAGTAGCCATAAATGCTTACCCCTTTACAGATCGACAGACTCTTTTGACGTAGATTGAGAGTAGCCATAAATACTTAACCCTTTACAGATCGACAGACTCTTTTGACGTAGATTGAGAGTAGCCATAAATATTTACCCCTTTATAGATCGACACAGACTCTTTTGACATAGATTGAGAGTAGCCATAAATGCTTACCCCTTTACAGATCGACACAGACTCTTTTGACGTAGATTGAGAGTAGCCATAAATGCTTACCCCTTTACAGATCGACACAGACTCTTTTGACGTAGATTGAGAGTAGCCATAAATACTTACCCCTTTACAGATCGACACAGACTCTTTTGACATAGATTTGGGGTAGGATACATTGTGCTCCATGATAGATTGGAATAACTCGTCTTCATCTTCACCATCAAATGGCGGCTGAAAGTATACAACAGATAATAAGAATATACTTAAGTATATTTAACTTGATTATAAATGTCACCCTCAAATGGTAGCTAATAATATAAACAATAGATAATGACAATATAGTTATATAAATAACTAAAACATTATCAAAATAAAAAATAACTAGTGACAATTTGTTTGTCATTTCTCATGACAGGGGGCTATATCCCTCCCCCTATCACCAGTGCACATATCTTGTCTATACATATTATCATGTCTCATATTAAATTCATATAAGGCCAAATTAAATTAATTGTTTGTCTCAAAGCTCCTGCGCGCGTTAGTTTATTGATGCGCATTAGAAAAACAAAAATCTGAAAAAAACTTCTTCTTTTTTTCAAAAAAAAAAAAAAAATCCCAAAATTTCACCGATTTTTCAGATTTTCATTGATCACATCATCTTAAATACAAAAGTTCACTTTAACAAGGATTTCAATATTTTATATTTAAAAAAAAAAAATAGAAAAAAACCAGCATTCCGCATTAGTTTTACAACAGGAGAGGAGCTTTGAGACAAACAATTAACTTAATTTGGCCTAATCATTGATCGTTATTGTATGATATTTATCTAATCAGTTCCCAACATGCACACAAGTAACTTGCATTTGTTAAGTCAATAATTGTATTTTATTTGCCAAAACTAGTTTCAAGCTCTCACATTTGGTCAACCCATCATTGTAAAAAGTGTTATTCTTACTATATGCGTAAATGTTGTGGTGAACAATAATTAAAAACGGAAACTGGTAATTCCCCAGTAAATTTACAATTAATACGATCATTTTTACCAAACATCTCTCTCCTTGTACTTAAGTGGTTTATAAGCCCTACCTTTGAATCCAGAGGAAACTGTCAAAGTTATAATTTTCGTGCAATTAAATGTTCATGCTTTGCTGATTTTCAGCCATTTTCACTTGTTTTTAAATTCGTTATTTGAAAGTCCATTACATAGACTTTACACAACATGAATATATTTGTGTGTTTTTATTTACGCGGTAGTGTTGCTTGGAGCGCGAAAATTAATGTAGCTCGAAAAATGTCCACGTTTACAGTATATTTATCTTCTCCGAGATGCTATAATTGGTTTGCTTCTGGGATTAACAGACAAGTTAATTTCCTTTCCCATTGATTGTTAGATAAAGAATATCATATCTATATGTTATCCCAACGGGGATATTTCAGTACAGACATTTCTTTTGATTGGATTGACTATACAAATACCATTCTTATTTTGAAATTATATGACTCTGTAATAAGCCTCTTCTTTTTTGAAGACAACAATATTTATTCATCATTTTATGTCGTATAGGATTTCTGTGTATATTTTAGTTTTGTCGTTATTTTTTCAATACAATACAAGTAATATTTCCACTGCCAGGGAAGATGGTTTTAATCTCATAGATTACATCATAGAATTGTAAAAAGACCATTTTGAATACTAAAATATAGGGATTATATCTCCAATCTTTTGTCTTCACCAAAGTGGAGATATTGTTGACAACAGCCTCCTTTCAATACAAGTAATATTTCCACTGTCAGGTCGATTTGATTTTAATCTCATAGTTTACATCATAGAATTGTAAAAAGACCATTTTGAATACTAAAATATAGGGATTATATCTCCAATCTTTTGTCTTCACCAAAGTGGAGATATTGTTGACAACAGCCTCCTTTCAATACAAGTAATATTTCCACTGTCAGGGAAATTTGATTTTAATCTCATAGTTTACATCATAGAATTGTAAAAAAAACCATTTTGAATACTAAAATATAGGGATTATATCTCCAATCTTTTGTCTTCACCAAAGTGGAGATATTGTTGACAGCAGCATCCAACCAGGGCATACATAATGTAACTGTTGAACTCAAATAATTTAACTGATGAACTATATGGCTGGAAAGTAGGACATGCATTACCAGCCCATGCCAAATCAAGCCTCTACCCATTTTGACACAGTTATTCAACAATAAAAAGAAAAAAGAGGATACAACTGTTCCTGTTGCCTAAGTTGTGTAAAAGGGTGCTTGGACTTTTGACAGAGCAGACCAAGACGGCTATATTAAGCCTTACTCTGCTGTACAATCCGGTCGGTTTGAGGATTGCAGCTCTAACATTATAAAAAGCACTAATGCATATGTGAATTGAAGAAATTTGTCAACCCTCCTATCTTTGAATGGGTAGAGACTAAGCCCAGTTCTCATCTCATCTCATCTCATATCATCTCATATCATCTCATATCATCTCATATCATCTCATATCATCTCATATCATCTCATATCATCTCATATCATCTCATATCATCTCATATCATCTCATATCATCTCATATCATCTCATATCATCTCATGTCATCTCATGTAGCAAATGTGAGCATAACACAGCCTCAGTCTCTGCACATGAGAGACTGAGTCTTGTTTAGATTATAGGCTTGAAATGGTATTTTTGAATGCATCAAGTGAATGATTACAAAAATATCCCCACATTTTAAGATATTTGCAGATTTTATGTGAAAAGACACCCACAATTATTTTTTAAAGAACCCATCAACTTTTGGTCGACATCACAACAAACACCCATGAGTCGAGATATTTAATTGTTACGGTAATTGTTACCCACCAGTTGATATTTACATAATTTCTGCCATGTCTATATAAGTCTTGTCTTATATCTTATCTTGCCTTGCCTTATCTTGATTTGTCTTGTATTATCTCATCTCATCTCATCTCATATCATCTCATATCATCTCATCTTGCTTTATCTCATCTCATCTCATCTCATCTATCTTGCTTTATCTCATCTCATCTCATCTCATCTTGCTTTATCTCAAACTTCTTGTCTCATCTCATCTCATCTCATCTTGCTTTATCTTATCTTATCTCATCTCATCTCACCTCATCTCATCTTGCTTTATCTCATCTCATCTCATCTCATCTCATCTCATCTCATCTCATCTTGCTTTATCTCAAACTTCTTGTCTCATCTCATCTCATCTCATCTTGCTTTATCTCATCTCATCTCATCTCATCTTGCTTTATCTCATCTCATCTCACCTCATCTCATCTTGCTTTATCTCATCTCATCTCATCTCATCTTGCTTTATCTCAAACTTCTTGTCTCATCTCATCTCATCTTGCTTTATCGCATCTCATCTCATCTTGCTTTATCTCATCTCATCTCATCTCATCTCATCTCATCTCATCTCATCTTGCTTTATCTCATCTCATCTCATCTAGTCTTGTCTTGCTTTATCTCATCTCATCTCATGTCATCTCATCTTATCTTGTCTTGATTTTAAATTAAGACGGACCTGCACAATAAATGCTGGTGTACACATGGTTAGCTATGTCTAACTTAAGGGCTAATAAAACAGGAAACACTGTCTGCAGCACATTTTTTATCCTGAGCAAACCATCTTCTTAACACTTTCCATGCACCTATTAGTTTTACCATACAAAACAAATTTTTCAGAAACCTTTTTTACCAACTTTCATAGTCTATCTCAAGAGTTACTAAACCAATTCTAGGCATGTCTGTACTTATTTTAATGCATTTCTCATAGTGATTCCAAATATGGTGATGAAATTCAATACTTATGACATATTTGGGAGTGTCGTCTGCAGGCGACTGCGGCGTGGAAAGTGTTAAGGATGGTTGAACTTAAACTAACTCAACATTTTCACAGTGCAGAAAATGCTACATTATGTTCTCAAATTAAATAAAACAGACATTTTATTCCTGTGATAGGTGTGCTAACACAACTATCAGTCACTATGTTAAAAGAACGTTTTGCAGACAATGGCATTTAAGAAATTACACTTGGTGTAACACCATGCATAATTAATTGTTATTGTATCAAATGTGTCTGTTATAAATGACAGATAGTGGAAAATTGGCAGGAGCGTGAAATGGTAAAAGTACATAGGCTTTTACCAGCTAGCTTCCATACAGGGTAAACACCTTCAACATGTGATTCAACATGCGTAAATGAGGCACATTCTGACAAGAGCTAATTTGATTTAAGAGCAAAAAATGTGGTCATAATAAGTCAAATTCATAAAAAGTCGTATTTCTGCACTTTTAGACATTTTGTATCCAACAAAAGACTCAAATTCATGAAAATAAAGTGATAAACCACATTTTGAGGTTTTTCATTTTCATTTACTCCCTTGATTTATTCACAAAACCAAAACTTTAAATGTCCATAACTTGACAATTTGTGAAATTGATGTTTTGAGACAAGGTGATTTTTAATAGTCCGGAACTCTGGATAGAAATTTGATATATCATTGACTTTGGTATCAAAATGTTCCTGAAACTTATACATATTATCATGATTATAAATAACTCAATTTTCATATGTCCCTCATTGTGGCTCATTAACTCGTGTTGGGTCACATAAACTTTGAAGTTTGCATATAAGAATTTACAAACTTTCCATTAAATTACTAGTTGGACTAGAAGTGCAACATTTACAGTAGCATTAGGAAGAATTTGAGTTAGTCAAAATTGGTTATAGAAAACAGATTAACACTCATTTTAATAAACATGTTTGTTTAAACAACCAACTGGCTATTATGTCAGATTCCCATGCACACACACAGTTTCATCAGGCATCATTGAGTATGAAAATCACAATTTTGTTCAGCTTCAAAAATATAGTAATGGTATAAAATAATCATACCTAATTAACAGTTAAGTTCACAGATCCATGAAATATTACAATTTTATTTGTTGAGAATACCAAACATGTTGCTCCCATCATTGGTTGTCTGCTTAGTATTTTGTTACGAATTTTTGTAAGTAGTTACATTCTGAGTCAATTTTTTTTGGAACCACCCTGTTCGTCACAACAATCACTCTGTGTTACTTATGACGAGCTATATTGACAATCTGTTAGAATATTGATGATAACATCGCAGTCACTATAGACTGTTATATATAGATCTATATATCATGATGCTATTGTCATAGAGGAATAGCAAAGTGTTGGTTTACATGGCTCAGGGAATTCTAGTCTAGTGAGTAGCGGTGATATTTCTGCAGGGCTAGAACAAGTAGAGACATAAAATAAATGTGGTTTACCTGTCCACAAGACAGCTAACATTAAAACATGGCTATCTTTTGTTCAGTGCCAAGAAATACCACTATATTTTGGCAGGTGCCAAATGAACCAAGTATATTTTATTTTGTTCAGTGCTTGATACACTTAAAATTCATTGAAACTAGTGAAAGTACAATTTTGATTGTACAGACACTATATCATGGGTTGAGGGCCAGAAGGCTGTAACTCAATTTTTGGAGCAAATTGATATTTTGGTACAAATATAATCCATATAACCTAGATTTTCAGAACCATAAAGAGATAACTCATAAACCACTCTTAAACTGACTAAAATTAGAGTTATAAGTTGGGTGATACAGTGTATTGTAATGAGTCCCAAATATTTGAAAGTCAATTACCACAAAATAGCATTTCTTGAGTTACGGCCTTCTGGCGCTCAACCCTCGAGATGTGCTACAATCAAAAGCATGGCTTTTTCAATAAATAATTTATAAATAGCATTTAAAAAGTACACAACTATAAATCACTGTCATGATGCCAT
Organism: Ophiura sarsii; assembly: GCA_035610835.1. Lineage (NCBI taxonomy): Eukaryota > Metazoa > Echinodermata > Ophiuroidea > Amphilepidida > Ophiuridae > Ophiura > Ophiura sarsii. The sequence goes on along the minus strand of CM069441.1, from coordinate 91,214,261 downwards.
GGACGAAAGTCAAGCTATTTCATGCGAGCATGTGTTGTTGTTGTTTGCAGGGCTGCATCCTGATGCCTGAAGTGCGTGAACAACATGAATGCATGTACGTGACTATTTCAGGATTGACCAATCAAGATGCACGGTCATTTTTTTAAAGTGTCTGGTTCGCGCTTCCGGGTTTACACACACACACACCCACCCCCACATGCATGCATTGTTGGAATTATGTCCATAGCATTATGATGCTGACACTATAGAGCCATACGAGTGGATAAGGTAGGCAAGAAATGTTGGGTGTGTTTTTTTCTTAGTATGTTTAGCTCATTTTTAAAAATTAATTGAAAAATTAGATATTTCTTGAATATTTGTCACTTACATCAATGTAAAGGGGTAAAATCTGTCTCCTCACCAAAAAGGATTGATACGCTACATAAAATTATCAATTATTTCAAATCTCTGATAATGGCTATATAGCTTGCCAGTCTCTGCCCCAATTGAAAATGTCTGGATGAGATGTTGCCTGAGGCACTACCTTTCTAGTTTCTAACAGAGACTACAGTAGTAATGCTTGCTATACAGTACCACTTGGGTCAACCTGTTTATAACCCTTCCTCGTACTGTTTTGTATATAATACATTTGTCTCCAGGGGGCTTGTGCACTGGGGAAGGGGTACGGAGGCACATGAATGCGTTTTAGTGGGGGATATGCTGCTTCTAAATCAAAAGTTGAAGCATGGGTATATTAACTCTCCTAGAAAACTTCATCCATTTATACCTGAACCCAAATGTTTCAGATAAATTATAACCATGTACTAACAATTTTAACAGAATTTCTCTTTTCCCCAAAAATGTCAATCAAATTTCTCTTTTGCCCAAGAATATGGTACCAATGAAGTGCACAAAAGTGTACTGAAACAATAGATGAACAAACATTGTTTTAACAGAATTAACACACAAAATAGTTGAGAATGTGACCAAAATTTGTGACAATCCCTGTATGGTAATGATGCTGAGACCGCCTCCCCATCCTTCATAGTACCTACCTGTCCTGCCAGCATTTCATACAGTAGAACTCCATACGCCCACCAATCCACCGCCTTCCCATACGGTTGATAAGCTACAATCTGTCAAATGGAAAACAAATACACTGAACTATTATTAAATGACCCAGACAAGATTATCTAGCAATTTCCTTATGGAAATATTTGCATGGCTTATAGTAAATGGCTTTCTCCATCTTCTGATATCATCTTTGATGGGCAATTTGTCCCTGGAGTCTAGTGAAACTGAAAAGTGTAATTGAAATGGTTGGAAGAGAGAAGATTACTTGGAGAGTCCCCCTATTTGCGGCAGTAATGAAGGCATTCACCTGGTGATTTGCTACAAATTAATTCCAATGCATACACCTTGTCACAAATCTGACAGGTCGATTTATTGATTGTGATTCAAAGTGTGGTTCAGAAACAAGCAGTGGTCCAGAAACAAGCAGTGGTCGCCCTTCCCAACATTAGTGAAAATAACTTGGAAAAAAAACAAGCGACCATTTTGTGAAGAGGGAGAGAGAGAGAGGGGGGGGGGGGGCCTTTTATTTTTACCTATGAGAGGATGAAAAGAGGCTAATATCTTTTACATCCAATTAAGGTTAAGGACACCTTAGGCATTACAAGCGATAATTTCAGATCATTAAATTGCCTTCCCAACATCCCCACATTTCAAGGGTTTCTCCTCAAAATATTTACGATCGCATTCCTGCAAAATGGTGGCTTGCCGGTAACAGTTTTCACCCAATGATGGCCCAACTAAAGATTTCAAACTCGCATAGTTTGTTGTGGTTCTGGGTTGATTAAATCATTATTTTGTCTTTAGTAATGCTTGCTATTATTTATCCCTATTTTACTCTTCAAGGACCATTGATATTACAATTACAACACATTTGCCTGAAAAATACCTTTTGAAATTTTAATGACTTTCACTTGATGAATAGGAACCACCAAAGTTGTCACATCATATAGTCTTACATATAGTGTCACTAAAAGTCAACACAATCACATTATGGTGAAAACTTGCACACAAATGGGTTCATATAATCGCATAATCAAACACTAAGAAAATAACATGCACCTGTAAAAATGTACATGTGTCGCTACAGTGCGAGCAGCAGACAGCCTGAGGATGATTTCATCAATGTGATATTACGATTTTAAAGGAATATTTTCATCTTTCACCAAAATAATGCTTTAACTATGGCAAATATTGCTTGGTTTAACAATTTGAAGAAGACTGGATATATGGGCCCATCTAATGCACACTGTGGGTAGTAGAAAACCCAAATGAATTCAAGAAGATAGGTAACTATTGACTTAAATGTAGGTGTTCCGGTTGCTGGTTTGATTTTCAACTTGATGTTTTCTATTCTACAAGAAGGATCATCCTTAAAATAGTCGTATTCCAAAGTTTGAGTTGCATAACTCCAATGTTCTTATTCTAGAAGTACAAGGTGACATGAAATGGTCCCATCCAGTGGTACATATACTGGGCGGGTGGTAAACCACCTTTGACAGTAATTCACAGCACTTTGGTCTACATCATCTAAATGGAACATATCTTGATGAGTCAAACATTTTACAGAAAAAATGAGAAAAAAATGGGGTTTCTTCTGATATCAAAATATGTTAAAGGGCAAAAAAAAAAGCTAAAGTGATTGGAACATCCACCCTTAAAGTTCTGCTGCTATGACAAAAACGATAATTAGATGCAATCCCTGGTATACGCTTTGATGTCACCGAAGATGGGAGTTTCATGGAAAGCTATTAACAGTTTTGAGAGATTGATGAAAAGGGCTAGCGACTCAAATAAATGTTCTTGTTTATTTGCACCAAACAAGCATTGTGCCCTAAGAAAAGTGCATAAACCTTTAAATACGAGTCTTGAAGAAGTTTACCAAGAGTTCACATGCATATTTCATGAGTGAGAGAGACCATGTTGCTAGGTTGGCTGATAAGCTTGATCTAGTTTTGTGGCAGTTACCAGGGATGTTGTGTTGTTTGGCATATGTTGCTCCTTCCTATCTTCTGTTTTGTTTTTCTACCACAATTGCATCCACTTAAGGTATACCCATGGAAATTTAAAAAAAGGTCTTTGGGTAAATAATTGTCAAAATGTTCTAACAAAATTCACCACATTTCCTTTAAAAATTGTCAAATTTTCTTAAAAGTAGGGATTATCGGGGAAATGGGCAAGAAATTTGCCAAATGGTGGGACTGGTCTTTGGGTAAAAGATTTACCAAATTTCCTACAAATAGGGTATTTGGGTGATGGAGGTTTAATTCTTAAACATATATGGGGCTTTTGAGTGAAATGTGGGATCATTTGGTGTGAGCGAGGCTTAAAAGGGGGATCTTAATATCCTTGGGTACCCCCAAAAAAGGAGTGCTCCCTAAAATGTTTGGCTCTGAGATACAATTAAATGACTACAGCAACCTTGGTTTTCATTTTATTGAGACAGTTTTTATCTCCCAGGGACTCACAAGAAATTGCATTCCTTTTTAATATATATATAGATACGCATCTCTTGCATGGTCTAGTGCAATTGATTATAACTTCACCTGGATATGTACTTTTATGTATATTCTTCCGTCTGGAAACAAATGTTTTAAAAAAAATCCATATTAAATGTCAAGTCGGTATTTTATCACGGAATAAATCAAACAAAAAACTCCAATTTTTTCAGCTGGTGCTATATCAACAGCTCTTACATATAAAGGGTTCAACAAAAGAAAGTATACCACTTTGTTTATGTCATTTTGAGTAACATTCAATTTTTTTTTTACCAAACAGGCTCGATAGGCATTTAGATGAATTTTTAAGGCATAATTTGATAACAAATTTGCCCCCTAACAACAAAAATAAACCATGAATAGCACCATTTTAAGAAAAATATCCCATTTTCAAAAGTCGCATTTCCAATACACAGCGCGAAAAGAAAGGACCAATTGGGGTCTCTCGGGGTGTGTGTATTAGCCAGGATTAACGGGGCTATCGATCGCACGGTGCAAAATGCTTTGGGTCCTACAACATTGTGTGTGTGTTAACAATTGGTCATTTTTTCTCGTGCTGTGTATTGGAAATGCGACTTTTGAAAATGGGATATTTTTCTTTAAATGGTGCTAATCATGGTTTATCTTTGTTATTAGGGGACAAATTTGGTATCAAATTATGCCTAAAAGATTCATCTACATGCTATGTAGCCTGTTTGGTCAAAAACAAATTGAATGTTATTCAAAATGACATAAACAAAGTGGTATACTTTCTTTTGTTGAACCCTTTAGTTAAATGTTACATTCATTACACTGTTGTATAGTTTATAGGCAAGTAAACTTGTGTTGATAGGGTTGATATAATGTTGATCTTGCCAGCAAGGGAATTCACTACAAGGGAAATGTCAAAGGATGAGAATAGCCATAACTTATACTAAAAGCAGACTACACCTTACATTACAACATCAATGTGGTGCACTGCATGTGGTTAAAGCACGCTACACAATTTTGTTGGAAATTGAACATGTGACAATGCTTTTAAAACTGTTGAATTCAATTTGGCTAACAAATACATAAATCAGTGAGTAACTTAAGGGCAGTGTCAACCCGGCACTTGTTTCAAAAATTGAATTTCATATTTCTCTATTATTTTATACTTGTATATGTATTCTATCATTACCATCATAAGTTACTTATCGGAAGCTATTATTTCCCGTTCTTTTGGGTGATTTTAAATTGTTGTTTTGGTAAGTTTGAGTCAGGAAAAGGCGCATAGTTATTTGGCGGGAATTTAAGCGGAGTTCCGCGCTTTTCAAATGCTGCGACAGCTGTTCGATCATTGCGTCGCGCGCTGAAACTTCCCGCGCGTAATACTAGACGCGCCGCTTAATATCCGCGACGTAGACGCGAAAAACAAAAGAGCGCAAAACAGTGTCTAAAATGTAAACAAAGGCCAATCTTACGATCATTTAAATTTCAGTTTTCTTCCAATTTCTTCACATTGTGACAATATAAATTGAATCTGATAGTTTATTATGATTGTTCATAATAGTATACTCGCTTTTTAGGTCACACGCCCGTGTGTTCCGTGAACATTCAGCTTTAAATGGTGGAAAATGTCAATATTTTTACTAAATCGATGTTTTCTAGAAGTTCAAATTTGAAGGAATTTTACGAATTTTCAGACACCATAACTAAAAATATATCAAACTATCAGGTAAGCTTTTACTACCATTGTGTAGAGGACTTTCAGCGCTAGGAGGCAATTTTTTATTTTTTCGATTATGGATTTTAAACTCGAGATATGCATCCATTTCTAGCGAAATGTACGCAAAGAAACACGACTTTTACACTTTTCCGATGTTTTTAGCAATATTTCCAAAACCAAGCTTTATTTTGGAAAAAGAAAAAATTGCCTCCTAGACAAAATTGTTTTGTTTACAAAAACGTATATTAGAACAAATTACCATTTTTTATTTTATAGTTATGCTGTCTGAAAAATTTGGGGTAAAAAAATGGCTTTTTGGTTCATTTCTCAAAATTTAGTTTATTTGGTATCACATTGATATCACCATCGGCTTCCTTATCAAATTTCCTTTCTAAAAATGTATACTTTTATGTACTTTTATTCAATATTCTCAAACTTAGAAGCAAAAGTTGATCATCAAAATAATAGGGTTGACACTTCCCTTAAGCTTATCTCTTCCATCCTTAAACAAATACCCTAAATCCTAATTCTATGGTATTCAGTGGTATTTGGTGTTGTTAGGGTTCACGCAATATGTACAGCTGTTTCCATGTCTTCTTCCAAAATAGGAAACACCTAACTTTGGCCCACGGAAAGACAATGTCCTATCCCTGAACCTCCCCTACTACCCTTTCCATTGCAATGCCAGAATAACATTTCACTTGATCCCTTTCAGGATAGAAAGAGAAGAATAGAGCTAATAGACAAATACATTTTAAATGTGTACAGGCCTTAGCAAAAGGGTGCAGTTATATGTCTCTCAATGAAAAAGTTGAGATCTAAATACCAACCAAAAGGAGCTTTTTGAATACTTCAAAATGACACCATTGTGGTTAAAATTGAATACTGCTGTTTTTATGAAGAAAAATTAATGTAAAATCGTGCTATTTTCTTAGTTTGTCCATGCCTAATTCCATCAATATCTGAAAATGCACTTTACTGACAACTGCACCCTTTTGCCCCGACAGTACAACAATGGTCTCTAGAAGACTCTGTTCAATAAGTAAATCTCATTCCCTTCAAAGACCTCAGGGGCACTCTAAAACACTATTTGCCTGGCAAACAAGAGCTTATAGCTCTCTCGCCTATCTATTTAAATCATGTGGCGGAGCCATGATGGAATACGCTATCTAAATCAATAGTTTTAGTAACTATTAGGGCATACTTCTGAACTAAACCCGGGGATGGGGACCAGTCAGGTATAATGTTGTTATCATCCACGTAAACGAAAACACGGATTAAAGATGTTTTTTCTACCACAAACGCGGGTCTGTTCTAAGGGTATCAAAATCGCCAAAATCAGAGAATCCGCGCTATTGGTTGCTTTGGCTGATAGTCACATGTCATCATTGTAAACATAGCCGAAAATGGTTAAGCCCAAGGCAAATTTACTAACAAAACTGAATTACACAATAACTTCATATGTTTTTTCAGCCTAAACCTTGTCTTGAGGACCTATATCCTTTGCTATGAGTAGGATTCGTCAAGCTCTAATCCTTGTAAAGGGTCCACTTTTTACTTCTTTGAGAATCCACGTTCAGGGTAGTTATTTACCATGCACACAATGTCACTATGTTTTCAAATAAGTATACCTCCCTTGAGTAGATACAGCTTTGGGGTGTAAGCATGGATCAAAGTTTGAGTTACAATTCACCAGACACAAGATGTCTCAAACTTGTATGCATACGTCATTGACGATAGGTGTTGATCTTAACGCTATTAAGAAACCATGTGGAAAAGGAAAAGTAAGATATGTAGATAGATATTCAACCATGTTTTCCTTTCGATTACTGAAACCCGTATCTAGTAGTTGGGCAAATATCACTAGATCTGTTGCTATGACGATAAGCGACGTGACATTTTCATTGTAAAACGATTAGATTCTTAGTCAAATAGTTTGCGACGCCATTACATTGATAGCCTCGATGATGAACTGTTGTGATTGCATACATCAATGCTATGTACACATGTTATCAAGGACGCATCAGGTGGTGCTAGCCTGGGCAATCCATACGAAATGTTAAAAAGTTCCGATAGATGTTTGAGACATGATGTTATTTGAATTAACAATTAAAACGATCCAAATGACGAAAAACATGAGATATTTGTACTAATTTGTAATTTTCATAACAAATCAACAAATTCAAGGGGAAATCCAATAAAGATGGTGGAGTACAAACCGATTCCACATCTTTGTGCCCGTGCGCAATGCCAACAGGTTGTTGTTCTAATTTTAACTGACGAGTGAAGACGGAAGTCCGTACCTAACCGATTTGTCTTGAAGTTTACCTAACATAATTGTATATATTTTGTTTCCATGTGGTAGAGCACAGTATCCAACTGTGTCATAAAAACAACCCTGGATATTTATGTGCCTATATGTAGATAATTTTATTCGATTAAACTTGAGTCTGAATACTTATCAGACGCCGATATTTTCAATAATAATATTCTTGACAAGCGTGTTCCTTTGAATATAATCTGTATGTGATGCAACTGATGAATTGATACATCTAAAGATACCATAAGTACAGATCCCTAATAGGGTTCAACAGCAGATTAAGATCCAACCTATACAAAAATTAAAGGAGGTGTCCGGCAAGCACGGCATTGGGCATTATATGCTAGAAAAATTATTATTGAGCCTAAATTGCACAGTTAATGAGAACAAAACATCGTACTTAAACATAAAAACAAATAAAAACTGTCATCTCTCAACATGCAATTTTTAAAAAATTGTGGTGATTGAAAGTCCCGGTATCAATGACGTCATGGTTATTGGTGCATTGTATAACTATGACTTCATTGATACCGTGACTTTCGATCACCGCAAATTTTAAACATTACATGTTGAGATGAGATATGACATTTTTTATTCGTTTTTATGAAAAGTATGATGTTTTGTTTTACATAACTATGCGGTTTGGGCTCAATAATGATTTTTCTAAAATATAATGCACAATGTTGTGCTTGCTGGACACCTCCTTTAACCAAAGCAAAATATGCTCATAGAAAAAAATCAACCTGTATATTCATTTAAGACAGTAGAGAAACGGTTTAATGAATTATGCCATGAAACAGATCAGTGAATATATTAATCAAGAAATCTGATATTCCCAGAACTGGTTCACAACATGACCTATATTTACTATTTTAAATTTTATAATTATAATTGTGGTGCAGCACTCCAAAAAATAAAGGGGGGGGGGGTGCTTTGTGGGTATGTGTTTTTCCAGATATAGATGAAAACGGACAGAAAAAAAGAAAGAAAATAATAGGAATTAAGGAATCTTACTCGTAAATCTGAATGCCTTGATCAATTTTGATAAATTGGTGTCATTTAAAGCTCAGAAAATACTCTGAGAGCACACATAATAGACTAAAAATTGACTTCATCTTCAAAAGTTCCCCCTTTTGATGTGCTGCATCACATATGAGTAAGTGTGGCTTTTTTCATTTGACCTACATGGCATATATTTATTCTCTGCATAGGTCATCGCCTATCTCAGAATGTGTTATTGGATGAGTTTCAGGTACTGAATATTTGAAGGGAACAAGACTTGGAATTTCAAAAGGCATTTTTTTCAAAAACAACTCAAAACTCACCTATTCGCCATTGTTTGAACTCATTTTCTGGTTTTATCAACATTTTGCTGTATTTTAATGTGTGTGTTCTTATAATATTGTATGTATTTTAAGGTTTTAATTGGTGTAATTTTAGGTGTTTTTAAAGTTCTTACATAATGCATAATGTATGTACAGCGCACTGTGACTCCCCGTGTAGTGCGCTATATAAATGTGTTTTATTATTATTATTATTATTATTATTATGGTTTGGTTTTCAGGCATAACTTGCAAGTTAATGAGGAGTGTTTGGGTACAAACCCTGTTTACAAACGCTGTTATTCAGGTCACGCTTGAAAAAGGCTGGATGGCCTCTATTGTGACCACATCAGGATTTGTTATAAATCTGATTTTTCTTTACTGTTTGTTTTTTTCAAGCAGGTTTTCAATTTTTGCTGTGTATTTATCACCAAATATGGCTGCTGGTATTTTTAAGTGATAAAATGAGTGCAACATATGTGCAAAAATTGTAATGGGATACTAGTATCACACTAGCCTTTTTTTATCAGATTTGGCTCTTCTTGGTTGGTACATTATTACAACAGTGTGTTATTGAACAGGGTTATTTATCTACTGGATCTTTTTGGGGTCATTTTGAAGCATTCTTCTACAAAACAAACATGCAAATCTTGAGTGAAATATTGTAAGTGTGAGGGTCATTCAATAAGTTCTACCTCTTCACTCCAACTTTTGCTAACACATGAGCAAGAATTTGACATTTCCCATGATTTTAGCTCTGAATCTTATGCTGCAAATTTGTCGTAGTATCAAAAACAGTTTCCTAATCATCACTAGCTGAGATTCAGGAAAGCCTCAAAGTGTTGGCCTTATATTATAGCTCAAAATATGTTAGAGGAGGCAGAACTTATATTGACTCATCCTAATATATGCCACATTTCTAAGATTGAATGTGATCTCAATTTCCAGTATCATACTATTAAATATCCATTTGTTACTTATTTGTAAAAGTGGGTCACAAAATGACAATAAAAAATACCCTAAAGGTTGATAACCCTTCATATTAACCCCGTGAGAACTACCTGTCGATTAGTTGAAATTTAGGATATGTCAAATAGTGTGCCAATCATTGTTAGAGTAATTACAATTTTCAAAAAGATTAGCATAAAATATTTATAACTAAATTTGTAATTGGTTATCAAGATGATTATATCACGTAATTGACCAATGGGGAATTCTTGTACTAAAGACAGGTAGTGCCCAGCCCAGAGGGTTAACTATAAAGTAGGTCTACAAGTAAGACAGATCCCATTAATTCAGGTTGAGTAATTGAACTTTGCTATAAGAATTAGGTTTCAGTGACAGAAGTCAAGATATGAAGAATATGTTTATACGCCTTCACACATATAGCCCGTCGGTCCCTACAGATAATCAATATATAACGACAGCTATTATAGGTATGCCTATTGTCTTAAATGTGTCTTATAAAAGCGTCGTTACATGCTGAGTGTAGAAGTAGGTTAGTGCACAATGTTGTTGATGCAGCATTAATGGTCTGCTCCCTATTACCGCCTGTAGGTTGATAATAGCTTCATATTAACCCTATGCGAACTACCTGTTGATTGGTTGGAATTTAGGATGTATCAAATATTGTACCAATCAGAGACATTGTTAGAATAATTACAATTTTCAAAAAGATTAGCATAAAATATTTATAACTAAAATTGTAATTGGTTATCAAGATGATTATATCACGTAATTGACCAATGGGGAATTATTGTACTAAAGACAGGTAGTGCCCATGGGTTAACTATATAAAGTAGGTCTACAAGTAAGACAGATCCCATTAATTCAGGTTGAGTAATTGAACTTTGCTATAAGAATTAGGTTTCAGTGACAGAAGTCAAGATATGAAGAATATGTTTATGCACCTTCACACATATAGCCCCGTCGGTCCCTACAGATAATCAATATGTAACGACAGCTATTATAGGTATGCCGTTGGCACATTGTTTTATATGTGTCTCATGAAAGCGTTACATGCTGAGTGTAGAAGTAGGTTGGTGTACAATGATGTTGATGCAGCATTAATGGTCTGCTCCCTATTACCGCCTGTATGTTGACAATGTCTTGTGCCCCGCGGGAAACCTCTCAACATGTCGTATAGGACCTACCTACATAGGAAGCAGAGCTTTGACCAATTCACCAGCTCTGGTTGCCTAGACTCGCATGTTCTGCTCAAGAAGCAGTCTACATATTTACCTTGTATCGATTAGTTTCTTCCTTGAGGAATCAAAAGCAATACTGATGAAACTTGGCAGTATAAACTTGACTAGCAGCAAGCCTATTAAAACTTTTTAAGTAGATAAGGCAAAACTAGAAGAAGGTCTGTCTCGCATACATTTGGGGAAATAGCTATGCTAAACACAGAAATTCTTTTTTATTGTGTTTTTGGCCCACTTTTCTTTCTTTTTTTGGTTTCAATTTTTTTCCGGAAAACTAAAAAAAATTGGGCTCATCGTGGGTTATGCGGCAAAAGTGACTTATGCGTGTGGGGTATGTGAGACAGATTTGTTTTCATAATAAAAAGTGTGAAGATAATGATTAGGCCCCGGGGTGCTCAGTGGTCATTACAAGGGGGTAGCATGCGCGTCCAAGGACTTTTAAAAAGTACCCTAAATACGTAATCGTGTTAATGTGAAAAAGCACCTCTAAACAAGTATGTCACAGTATTTTACATACCCTAAGCAAGTAATATCAGTATTTCTAATACCCTAAACAAGTACTCAAAATATTTTGATACCCTAAACAGGTACTCAAAATATTTGATACCCTAAGCAAGTAATTTGTATAGTCACGTTAAACCTCTTACCGCGTATGACACATTTCTAACCCTTTTTTCCTTCCCTAATAAGCTAAAAGTATTATGAAACAAATGCAGAGCTGATCTATCAGATCCCTTGCGAAGGATACAATTTGAAAAATATATCTCGCCTATGTATCATGGCTATTTATAATCCTCATGGAGCAAATAAGGACCCTAATACGAAACCAATGATGTAAAAAGTATACCCTTTTTCTTAATTTGGCTTGTTTTGATACCCTATTCCCGTTACGTACGTAACGTGCCCCACCTTGAAAAACTACCCTAATTACGTGACACCCATGATACCCCTCTTGTAATGACCACTGAGCACCCCGGGGATTAGGCAACAGAAAAAACAGTTCTATTGGAAAGCTAATGGACCTCTCGAGTATGGTCGGTCAATAGGGCATTTCTATTGTTTCTTTTTATTTATTTCAATTATTCTTTAAAATGTTGATACATTATCAAAACATGTTCTGTTTTTTTAAATTGATAAATTTTCAACAATTTTTAATCAATACAAATAACAAAACATTTCAAATTTATTTGATAAAAAAAAACCAAATTGAAAAAAAATATGGGTCAGTCTGGCCCACAGCAGCTCACGGTATCCCGCTGTGAAGAAGAGATTCCAAGCATAATATCGAAATGGGATGGTCACGAGACTCGTTATAATCAAAATGAGAGCAGTGGCGACGGACGTGTCTACCGCTGCTCTCAATCTTGTTGATCTATCAGCATAAAGCCTTTTAAGATGTATGGTGAACATTGCACACCCAACTGCACATTCTTTGTATTTTCCCGGTTTTACCCTCTCCTATTGAGTATACCCATTCCAAATACTGCCCTCCTATATCCCCCATGCTTCATGTATCCCAGTATGCATGATTGTACCATAGTCGCCCAATCGTAATGCTAAACTCAAAACCATACAGCAATTATAGAGGGCGTTGGTAATTTAGGCTATGTATGCCAATCCCCATTATCTTTTGGTGAAACTATATTTTTGGCCAATATTTTCTAAAATACAGGAGCGCTTAGCATCTGGATACCTCAGGGGTACTAAGATTGATGTGAGGGAGCATTCTAGGCCTGTAGATACCTAAGGACTCGACGATCTTACTCTATCCTGGCAAACAAATGGTGGCAATCTAACCATGGTTTATCTGAGCTGCTGTGGTCTGGCCCATACAGCAGACTTATTTCCCCTTGGCCTAAACTCATTACACAGTATGGCGAATAGACTGTGGTGTTTCAATGCCATATCCATGTCTAGACTAACTATGGGAATCAAACATGATGAATCTAATCCAAGCTATTTCAATGTCAACAATAGACATTTAAATTCCTACATGTAAGCGCCCGCATTTTGATCCCGGGGGATGGGGGTGATACTCGCCTAATGCGATATACAGGGATGTGCCGCTGCAAAAAATCCCTAAACATGGGGTATGATTTGTACTGGAAAATCCCTAATAATGGGGTCACTTTTTACAAATGGGTCTATTTTCGCGAAAATTTGCGAACATTTAATTCGCAAAAAATTGGGTCTATAATGAAGCAAAATCCTAAGAAATGGGTACAGTTTTTCCAAATTCACCCATAGAAATGGGTAGGGGTTTTGAATCCACAGCGGCACAACCCTGACCAAACCAAATCCGAGTACCCCCCCCCCCCCCCCCACACACCGGGATTTTGATAAGCTGTAATACAACATTCAGCAAGATGCAGTTATTTCAAACCAGTATAAACGCAGACTTCAATGCTGCATACTTTCTATGGATGTATAGTATTGTAATATTATTGGTTGTTATCGCAAAACATGCTCATTATTAATAGGGTGCCACATGTGTTGTCATGAGTGGTTTAAATTGCAAATTTAGTCGCGTATAAACCCTAACCCGACCCAAGGTGTTTTAACAAAGACGAGGAGAGGGGAAAAGTTGAACAAATAAATTGCCGCTCCACAAACGAGAATCGATCCAGGGACCCACGCACATGAACTATATAAACTCTATATAGACTCGGTTACGTCATGGAAAACCGTCCGCACATGCGCTGGGAAATAGGCTTGACCGTGGTATTTGTTGGTATTTTGATTCTGTTAGGGCTAAAACACCTATTGTATGACAATGTTTCTGAATACATACAAGATAGTAGTATTGATATATTAATGTTTTAATAATGTGTGTGGGCTTTTCTGTTGGGGGTGTATATGTTTGTATGTTAGGTAATAAAGGCATATGCTAAAGATATTTTTAAAAAGATGCAGTAATATATTGCTTTTCACTTTTGTTGCAATTCTCATCTCAGTGTCTTCTATAAGGACAAAACCATCTATTATCTATTCATTCATCTGTATGGAACCTTTATTTCCCATTGAATTTGAAATGTAATTTATATGATGGATAAAACCATCTATTATCCATTCATTTATCTGTATGAGACCCCTATTTCCCATTGTATTATTTAAAATGTAACAAAAGTAACATTCGGTTTTGACATTTTGAAAAAATAATGCATAGGAGGATTAAATGTTTGCTTAATTATAAAGCTCTTATGCTGTGTGCGTCCATCTTTAGAAGCGGAACTCATTGGCAAATTCCCCCGCGGTGTGAGCGACAAAAAGCTATTCATAATGTATATTTAACTGCATGGTCTGATTCACATTCTTAATTGGAACAAGATAAACTTTTATATTTATATAAATGGAAATGGAGACCTATGATGGGATAGCATTATTAAATATTAAACTGATTCTTATGAGGTGTCATTTGAACTTCCACTCTAACAGAGTTTAACACTTTCCATGAGGCTATTAGTTTTACCATATATACAAAACAGATTTGTCAGAAACCTTTTTCAAAGTCAATCTCAAGGATTATTGAACAAAACAATACTAGGCATGTTTGTACTTATTTCAATGCATTTCTCATGGTGAATCCAAATATGGTAATGAAATTCAATAATGTTGACATTTTTGAAACATTTTGTGCAATTTTGGAATGTCGTCTGCAGATGCCTGCCGCATGTAATGTGTTAAGATGAATCAAGACAAGATTAGTGCACACATGGATTTGAAATGAATACTCAATTCACACTCAAGAAGTTTTTATTTAAAAAGAGAATTTTGTGAGGTTGGGGCAATAAATCTTTAAAAAAAATAAAAAATTAAGAGAGAAAAAACCAGAACCATATGTATGTTAACTAAACATGCCCTCAACACTTTCAGTATGGGCTAACCAACTAAATAAGCTTCATGGGACTGCAGCAGCTGGCTCATGAATAGATGTAAATTCTTCCGAGTTTACTAATTCAAGAAAAATATTAAACTGGGTCAAAACACCGCCACATGTGCAAATTGAATTAGAATGTGGAAAACAAATCAAATATTTACAATTGGCACCATATTCTTTGCATGCAGCGCAAATTACAGGAGCATATTATTTTCGACCAAAAAAGAGGGGTTTTTTTTGTTGAGTTTGATAAATAATGGCCATATCCTAGCAACAGCAAATGAGGAGTGATTTAACTAAGCAGTCACTCTGTAGTCTAGAGCTTTTAGGTCATCTCTACTTATGTTCGACAACTACAAAGTAAAACAACTGAAAGTTACAGTTATATTAATTTCTAAATGTTTGTTAGAGGTGGTGGAATTATATTGACACTCATAAAGGGGGCATTGAGAGATTGTCGAGCAAAATGAAATTTGAAAAAAAAGGATTGTTTCAATAGATAAGGTACGTAGAAACCTTGAAGTGTAATAATTTATGGGAAAACGATTGAACGATGGTGCTAGATAGACATTTGGTTGAAGCAATTCATGTTGTAAGAGATGCTGATAATTTTGATGTGATCTACATCGAAATTACCAAATCGTGACATTTTTCATGAAAGACAGCAAACTAAGGTAAACGGTGTCAGATGGTAGTAAGTATATGCCTGAGTATTACGCGTGTAGGCGCAAAAAAAAACTGGATTTACAGAAAAATTGATGGTGCACTCCAAAACATATCTCTCAGTGCCCCTTTAATTACTATTTGTAATATTTGTGTAGCAAAATGTGTAGTGATGACTACTTATTGCTGGGTTAACAGTGTTTATTTTGTATTAAAATATTGACTTCTATTCTTTGAGATGAAAAGTTACTAATTCAAACCAAGATATCATGTTGAGGATGAATTTCCGGTCTAGTTACAGCTGTCTTTTTCTAATACAGGTGAGGGGACAAACATTTCAGAAGATTTGTGCTGATGATTTGTTATGATAATGACCTGAGACTTATTATAATCAGGAACAACTATTAATCAAAAGTAAATGACAATCCAAACTGATCAGAAAATTGTTGCCAATTATTTGAAAATGGCGATAATGTAAATCTTGTCATCATAATCAAATGCTTGCGACTGTCCACACTTTGCGGCAAATCCGTACCGAAGATTTGTTACACTATAATGATTACAAACTTGTCATCATGTACAACTATGAACCAAACACAGATGACGGCTCACACATTGCGACAATTTATTGCTGATGATTTGGAAGGAAAATGACATAAATCTGGTCGTGAAGGGAAGATTATAAATCAAATGCAGATAAAGGTCATAACTTTTCGGAAAATCTCCGCCATGATTTGGTATGATGATGTTGTGGAACTTTGTTACGAGGAATAAACAACTTGATTGATGTATATTGCTATTATACTAAAATCATCGTATTTGTTAGAAAAGTAATGAGATATGTAAATAAAAATTCAAAGTTTAGACCCTTTTACTATTACGCTCTGCTGTTTTGGTATTGAGCACTCAATTAAAAAGATAGTCTAGCAATGAAATATTGTCGATATTAATGAATTAATGTTGAAATATATATATATTTTACCTGTTATATCTATTTTATTTTCAGTATCATTCCTCATGAAGACAATAAAGCCGAAAAGCTTGAATACAAATATGTCTCCTGCTTCGTCATGTCGTGAACATTTCTCACATTATTCTATTAAACAACTTCATGATATGTTCCACCTGCATATTACGATCAACATATTTCTCTCTCATCTCAACTACCGTTCCAAAAGGTGTAACTTATATATTCGCTCTGCATCACATTGAGCACTCTGCGAGAGGATTGCTTCCTTACCAGTATTTCTATCAATTAGATCTTTTATTCTTTATTCTATGCAAATAGGTAAAATCTTGACATTTATACTCCACTATTCATAATAATCATTTCCACACCAAACTGATGATTGATCTTTGGACAATTGGTCACAGTGAAGTGTAGTTTTATTCAGTCATTTCAACACATTCACACAGAGATATGGTCCTTTTCTGCGACAGATTATCAAAGTGACTACACCTACTAATAAAAGATGATTAATTGTTCAAAAATTATCAGGTTGATGTAAAAAATGTTTATTAAGTTGGGTGTGGACTCTCAGGTACAGCCTCCGTAAAACTGCTGTAATTTCTTCAATATTCATTTAACTTTATAAACGTATACAGTTTTTTTGCAGAAAAGGGTTCAATGAATCCAACCATGATAACGAAATTGACCATTTTGGATAGAATTATAAAAAACATGTTTTTTGACACTTTTTGGTCTATAACTCAAAAAATAAATAAGATACTCAAAACAAACAAAAAACTCCCCTGGGGAATGTTATCAGGATTATCATAAAACTAGTATGACAAAATTTGACAAAATATATTTTGAGTTCTTTGCAGAACCTAAAATGGGTCAAAAAACGTGTGTTTTATAATTTTTTCCAAAATGGTCAATTTCTTTATCATGTTTGGATTCATTGAACCCTTTTCTGCAAAAAAACTGTATATGTTTATAAAGATTAAATGAATATTGAAGAAGTTACGACAGTTTTACGGAGGCTGTACCTGAGAGTCCACACCCCCTTAACAATATGGACTAGTCTACATCTCTGTTTAATTACCTCTGGTGCAATGTAGTCTGGCGTTCCGCAGAATGTTCTTGTGTTGTCTCCCTCAAACATGTTCTCTTTGCACATACCAAAGTCGGCGATCTTGATGTGACCTTCCTGATCCAGCAGAACGTTGTCCAGCTTGAGATCTCTGTATATGACGCCCCTACCATGCAGATAGAACAGGCCTACGGCTATCTCCGCTGCATAGAAACTACAAATAATACATTAATAATTTAGTCAGTTGAAGTTTAGAAAAGATGCACTATATAGTCGCAGCTTTAACATTGTTGGCCGGAAGTCACATTGGTGCATGTATTTATGTGAGGCACGTGGGCGGTAACGATCATGATTATCACTAATTATGCGCTTGGATACAGCTGTCACACCAGGTGTAGTTGGTGCACTAATACACATCAGACACTCAACACATCACTTACACCAGCCAGGGATATTGAAGACCAATATGTCTGGAATTAATTCAGATTGATTGTACTACTAGTCTACTGGCCTTACATAGTGTAAACTCTATTAAGTCGGGAGGTGATATCAGTGTATAATTCAGTGATAGGAGTAACACTTTCTGCGCCACTGATGAGTCTTCTTTGATCATGTATAAACGTACGAAGTTTCGCTAGAGTTACACGCACGATATCATGTAGCATTCTCTAGAATATGCACTAACATCACCCCCCCCCATCCAACTTGAGCTGACACGGAGAAGAGTATCAACACCTGTATCGCAGCTCATCCAAGTACTTCATTAGGGTATAGGTTGGTAACTAGTGATTCGCAAATGACACATGAGCCCAGATGAATATAGTTTAAGCAGTTCCAAAGTGGCAAGCAATGTTCAGTTTTTATCTCTCTATACGCCAAAGTGATCCAAATGTACACATGTGATATGGCCACACACATGGTTTTGGCCTCACACACAGTTTTTGGCCAGATGCAAGCACTTTTTGGCTGCATGCACACATTTTTTTGGTCCCATGCAGGTCTCAGGCATATGATAAACAGTTCACCATTGCCTTCATGCCTGCCTGCGTCCTTCTGTATTCATTCGCTGCTATAAGGAACTGCCTAGATGACTGATGATAACATTTACAAGCATATTCACTGGACTGTAATGTCAATTAATGATTTAGTACTCATAACCAGCGAAAGGTTCAGCTTTAATGTAAGATCATGTCTAACAATCACACACTGCTTAAATGAAGTAAGACTCAAAAGTAATTCTTGGTCAATTTTGTTTAAATATTTTAAACTCTTTTCAAACATGTTGCGCATATCTACTGACAGAACATGGATAAGGCACGCACATGTTCTCCAGATCAAGCTTTGTGTCTTCACATGAACAAAACAATATAAGCTTTACTTTTTTATTCCTGTTTTATTCTGAGAAGTGTATGTTCCCTTAAGACAAGATTTACTTGTACTCTACATCATTCAAATCAATAATTTACCAACAAACCTGTCCAGAATCAATAATCAATGACAAACAGGATCTTGGATGTTCAATTGAATTCATGCAGGCTTGAATGGACTTGAATGAAATTACACTAGTCTTATGGGAATACCTATCTCCATGCCTGTTATATTATGACAGATAGATTTATGATTGTCTTGTGCATATCAATTGCCCAACTTTCCAATTGCCCTATCTTCGGACGAACATTTGAAAGAACTCTGGTTTGACCCACGTCAAATTGTAATGGGACTATCAACTTCTTTGCTAGCCAAATAGATCGATGATTATGATGTGCATGACAGTTGCTCTTCTTACTTATGGCAAGAATATGCCATACAAATTCACAAACGTATCAATGGACACTGATCGGACAGACATTGCAGTGGTTGATCGATGTCGATATCTAATGTTAATTTCATTGCCAGCTATCTTTATCCAGATAGATTTATGATTCTCTCGAGCGTGTCAATTGCCCATCAAATCGGAAATCAATTATGTATGGCAAGATATATGTCCATACAAAGTCACAAGCGTATCATTGTTCGGACATGTGACAATTTCACTGGTTGATTGATGTCGATATCTAATGGAAAAACCTATCTCTATGCTTCTCATATATTATCCAGATAGATTTATGATTGTCTTGCGCATATCAATTGTCCATCTATAGTCAGAATCAATTATGAATGTCAAGATATGTGTCCATACATATGTGACCAGTCGCGTCAAAAAGGACATGTTGTCGGCAAACACAGTTTTAAGATAAAGAAAATAATAGAAACAAATATGCTTCTTCAAATCATATCTTGTGATTACAAAGTCCGATTACCTTCAATATGGTGCCAATTCAAAGCTTAAAATGTGCTCTTTCAAGTCATACCAATAACTCAGATTTGAATCGGGCCTCCAAAATGTCCTATTTGATGTGACGGGTCACATATTCACAAACGTATCATTGGACCGACATGTGAGATTGCATTGGATATCCAATGTCAAATTCTGATGAGAATACCTTTCCCCCTGACTCTTGTATTACAGACAGATAATATTAAATCGTGATAAACATGTTTATTGCCCGACAAATACCATGACACTTGATACACACCATCAGCTTTGTTTCTTCTAAGGTATGTACATTTTAAGTGCAAGAGAAACAATGTAATTGTGTTAGTAAGTGGTTAAGGTGAAGGACTCATGTGTAGAAGCTGCCTTAAATATACAGAGCACGATTAAGTCCTACATAGGTATCACTATTAACACAAATCAATTGGACCAGTACAGTTCCAATTCTACAGAATAAGGGTAAGTATACTCTGTCATCTACCACTGTGCAATGACATCATAGCGTATTTCAGTTGTTGCACCTTATTTTTAGATCGGGTAATTCTAATGCACTATCATATGTCTGATTGATGGCAAATTGATGGCTGATTGATGGCAAATCTCAGCACTCAGATGCTGTGTCGATCAGTAAAATACATTTAAATGTCACTACACAGAGGTAGATAGATGTATGGAACATAGTAGGTATCAGCACAAATCAGGACCTGTCAGGGTAGGGTCAGTCAAGCTTTTTGCTTTTTCTTCAAACATGTCGTGTATATTTTGGTGAATTTTTAACAATTTTTCAAAAAAAATCAAATGTTTTTAAAAATGTCTAAAGTAATTCAATTTGTACAAAAAATGTCCAAAATGTTTCAAAAAATGTCTGAAAATGTGTATTAAAAAAAGAAAAGTTGTGGAGAAATGGGTCGGTCAGGCCTGTAGAATGTGATGATTTTCCAAGTCGCCTTATGGTGAGTTTCCATAATTGAAATGGGTTACTCTGAGCATGGTTATCTGTATCTTGTGAGTTATCTACACTCTTATCCATCTACCTCAGTACAGTAATATCACAACTTATCTCAGTGATTCTAGACTATTAATATTATCACAAATGCATTTTTAATGATCTGTTCTATGTACATAGAGTAATCGCAGCACTTGAGCGGAATGCTAAGTCAATCACTGTAGTACCCTCCCTGATTATTCAATACATACAAGACATGTACCTCATGGCAAGAATACTCACACTGCATGTGGTTCCTTGAATTTGCCTACTTTCTGAATCTGAAACATGAGATCGCCACCGTTGACGTACTCCATGACAAAATATAGTCGGTCGTTGGTCTGAAAGCAGGAATGTAGTCCGGTGAGAAATGGCGGTTTGGTTTCCAGTGCTAGAACCCTCTTCTCTGTCATTGTGCATTCTACATCATCGTCCTGGATGATGACATCTTTCTTGAGGACCTTGATGGCATACAGCTCATCGGTGCTCTTCTTCTCTGCTAGCATTACCTAGAAATGGGAGAGGTATTAGGATGTTATTGTGTTGCTTATCAATTTGACCCTCTATGCAGAAGGGTATTGCACTTCATCCATTACATACATCATCTATTGGGCTAGCATCAGCAAATACTTATTAATTGGAATGGTTTTTGCCTCCCCTTTGAAATGGGGATTAATCTAGTTTAACACAACATAGTTTTGCATCTTGATGTTGGCACCGATGGCCAAACATAGGTGTACTGTCGCATCAAAAGGGTTCAGTTGTCTGTAAAATGCATCTTGAGGTATTGATGGAATTAGCCATGGAAAAAACAATGAAAATAAAGACAAATTTACAGTACTATTTGTTCATAAGATCAGAAAGCAATATCCAATGGCTTGAATTATGCATTTTTGCAATGATCTTCTGCAAACATTTCTGGTTTTACAGAATTTAGCCAATCAAGGATATATAAGCTCTAATTCGATAGGTTTCTCATGCCATTGACAAATCAAACACATGATCATGACTGCTATTGTCAATTGTTATCATCGTCTCAACAACCACATTGTTGTCGTCATCGCTTTTACCTTTACCTAGGCTTTTTCAGCCTCTGTAGGCTGAAGCCCTCTTTCAGCATCTTCCATCTGTGTCTGTCTTATGCTTCTCTTGTCCATGTCGTTCCTCTGTATTCGGTTAATTCGTCTCTCCATCTTTGTTTCTGCCTGCCTCTTCTCCTTTTGCCTGTACGGGGTTGCCACTCGGTTGTTCTTATTGTCCACCGATTATCTTTCTGTCTCGCGATATGTCCTGCCCATCTCCATTTCATTTCCTTGATTTTTTCAATGATGTCTTTTACTTTAGTTTTATTACGAATGGTTGTGTTCTTTTGTTTGTCTCGTATTGTTATGTTTAACATCCTCCTTTCCATGGCTCGCTGCGCTACTAGAAGTTCCTGTTCAGTTTCTTTGGTTGTTGACCAAGTTTCGGCACCGTATGTCATGGTAGGTAGCACACATTGATTGAAAACCCTTGTCCTTAAAGTTATTTGTATGGTTTTATCACAGAGAATGGTTTTGTTTCTGCCGAAGCAGCTCCAGCCTGCCTTGATTTTTATCAAGACTTCCTCTCTCGTATTGTTCTCCATTTTTATTTCCTTGCCAAGATATTTGTAACTTTCTACCTTTTCTATCGGTTCCTTGTCAATTTCGATGGACTCCTTTGTTTGGAAATTTGTCATGAATTTTGTTTTTCCTTTGTGCATTTTCAGACCAACTTTTCTGCTTTCCGTATTCAGACAGTTTAGTTGGGCCTCCAATTCCTTCACTGAGTTAGCTAGCAAAGCCACATCATCTGCAAACCTGAGGTCTGTTAGCCGCTCTCCATCAATGAGTATCCCTCTTTCTTTCATGTCTACCTTCTTGAACACCTCTTCCATTGCAGCAGTGAAAATCTTTGGAGAGATTGTGTCGCCTTGTCGCACACCTCTGCTGATTTTGAAAGGTTTTGAGATCGCATCGCTTTACTTCATAATTAATCAGTATACCTACCTTTCCAAAGCTACCTTTGCCAAGTACAGTGAGGAAATTGAAGTCAGTAGCTCTTACAACATCACCAGAGTGCAGCTTTGTCCCAGTGCTTGGCTTTTTTGTAGGCACATCTCCACCAGTGAACTTGGCCCTCTGTGGGTTGAGGTTAAAGCATATATTCATTTGATTAGAAATGTTATGTTCTACAAATGATAGAGAAATAGCATGATTTGTAAATAATGGAGTTTTTTAAAACAATTTCATGCAATGTCATGATGTAATGATATCTAAAATCTAGACAAGTTTACATAGGAATAAAATTCTAACGGGTTGAGCTTTTGATCCCAGCAGAATTTTTATCAAAGCCTTTGATCAAGATATCCTGCTCCCCCTGCTGGGATCAAAAACGTAGGCCCCTCACAATTTTATTTTTTACAAAACGGGCTATTGTTGTGAATAAGCAGTTTCCAACAGCTAGTTTTAAGTTACACATAACATGAATGTAGTGGCACAACAAATATACTGAGGACATGGGTTAAGGACGCCATATTTTTATTTGGGAGGAGTGAAAATAATAAAAATGTTGGAAATTATTCCTTATTTGTTATGCTTTTTCAGTCCCATAAAATCCTACACCAACTCGCGCACCATTGTCCGTCGATGGCAACTTATGCGCAACGACACGAGTATGAACGCACCTTCACTGTGTTTTTACTTGTTGTCTATGGACCAGAAATAACAAAATATGTAAATAATCAGCCAATATTTTATAGCAAGTACAATACCAATACTGCAAAGATATGGGTGAATCTCCCATTGGTTAATTCTGGTGATGAATGTTTTAATCATACCCATTTTACATCCACTCACCCCTTGAGAACTACCTGCCGATTGGTAAAACACTGAATAAATCATTTCAAAGTAAACATAAGGTCCGTGGTCCCGGTTGCAAATAGGTGAGCGTACCACATTTTCGGAACCGACAAAATAAAATCAGGTCATACATACTTTATTTGTGTGGGGTGTTTAATTTACTAAGGAATGTTTTATGTATGTTGGTATATTAGACAACACTATGTTAAATTAAAATTGTCCATCAGTATCAAATTTAAAAAGGAACTTCCTTGTTATTCTATTGCAATATTTGTTTGTTTTTGTCACACAGCGTCAACCATTATGCTGCCAGCTTTGGATACTAAGAATACTTTCACTGCCACATCCCACATTAACTATGTAGACATAGTATAGTTATATTGGAATTACTAACGTGATTTATTTTGTACTCGGTCCTAATTTTCCAAGGATGCAGACAAAAATCCTAGATCCTATTGTCCCGTTCAACATAGTCCATAATGTAGTGTTACTTCCTAAATCACATTGATTACACGTAACATGGTATTGCTACTGGTGGGCATGATGGAATATTGCAATACTGCACATTCAGTCCGTGTAAGAAACTGAAACTATGATACAATCCCATGTCACTGGGGCACTATAAACTAATACAATTTTGATTTGATAAGATCTCCGAACATATAAGTGCTTTTACGATGCTATCATCAAAGTTACCAAACAGTGACGTTCGAGGAAATGCAGCTATATCCCTTGAGGAAAAAAATTCTGGCGAAGACCAAGATCAAGACATTACTCCTTACATTCATTGCAATATGCCCACCTATAGCAATGTCATTTGATACGTGTAATTGATGATGCTGTAACAAGGCATCATGCTATGAATTATGAGCTATTTTAAAAACTATGAATTGAGATAGAGAGGTTATCCGCGTTTTAAATAAGCAGCCATCTTGTCGGGAATACTAAACAGTGTCACATGGCAGATACACTTGTTTCATGATCTAAAGGCTATTGGATAGCACAATTCATGCTATGAATTGGATGCACCAACTCAATTGAATATAGAACAGAGCGTGTCTTTGTAGTCCAATACCTTTGGCTACATGGATATCCTCTATTACGTTGTTGTAATGATTGTGAACCCTATTATTTCTATTTAGAAAGCCTTGAACTATTGGTAGACAAGCATATATCAGGATTAATCTACTACTATAATGTAAGGGTATTTTCATGCAAAAGGCAGGGTAGGCATCGGCATCAAAGCAACCTTACAAACTCAAGCATAAAACACTGCCAGCATCTCATATTCATGGGTATGGATGGCATTAGGGTACTGCCACATGCTTGTACACAAGTTGAGATGACCTTTTGGAGAACACGGCTTGTCCAGGCTTTTAGATTGTTACCAAAATGCACTTGGGACCACAGATTTGGCTTGTAAATAAATAATGGTTGCGCATTTTCCTACCATGTTCATCTTTACTATAGTTTAATCAGTCCAAATTGGTGAGAAATATTTGGTTTTTATCTCTCCGCGCGCACAAGTAATCCAAGCATACCCACATGATTAGTCCAGATGCACAAGGTTTTGGTCGCACGCATGCGTCATGCATATGATGCACCAGTGCGCTTGATGCCTTCACGCCGCTTGTTGCCTTCACGCACCCGCGTCCTTCTGCCTTCCTTCGCTGCTTTAAGGAGGCTTCGCCAATTTAGAACTGATGAAACTATAGGATTGTCTTTTGTGGCACACCAAAGAACGCCTTATGTGATTAAGATTATCATAGTGCGCCCTGTTTTACAGACCAATGTTCTTCTGCATGTGGTAGTTGGGTGGCGCCAATGTTTTTCTCATTTTTTCTAACTACATAATTATAAAGATAATGTTTCTTATGGTTGGACAGCAATTTGAAGATCAATTTATTTTTGTTTGTTTTTTCCTAAGGAAAAAGGAAATATTGTGGCAAATAAATTTAGGCTTACAAAAATAGGATTTTTTCCCTCGACAACCTAATTGTGGATTTGGTATAGATTCACATATTACATAATTTGGCTCAAAATAATGCTAAAAACCATGTTCTTTCCCTAATATCTCCTTCCCATAAGCGGGTAGGACTGGGGGACTGCTCATATATAAAATCAGCTGTGGAGAGAAACATGATCTACTCATAATGATTAGCAAAGTTTCCATATTGTATTGCTTTAACATGCACCATATTTGTATAAACATGCATTCATTACTTTCAGTCTTGGTATATAGAGGCATGCATCAGGAGTATTAGTATCCACACACCAACAATAGGGTGGTATGGGAGTGAACTTGATCAAGCAAGCATACTATATCTACAGCTCTAAGGCGACAAGGGGAAAACCATGTTGTTCAAGTCCAATGTCAAGGCAGTCTATCGAAAGTTTACTTGATATGATCCTGGATCATGGTCACTGTACCTGCAGGCTTCATTCCACCACCAAGGAAATTGATTTCATGCAGTTATTGGGGATTAATATTCGCTTTGAGAAGACATAACATGCTGTATATATATATGATCATCACACTAAACTACAATTGCAATAGTTATTGGGATGCTTTACACAGGGGTAGGCTATTGGTACAACTTTAGAATACCCTTGGCCATCCAGCATACAGATATATGAAGGGTATTCATTAGTCACTCTGATACTGTGTAAGTGGGTTGTAAACAAATTCTATTTTACATATGCGCCATATTTTCCCATAAATACATTTTAATATAAAGTGGTGAAAATACCTGTTCTAATAATAATAAGGCAGACAGAACTTCCACGAAAGGTTGATCAGTAGTATTTCTGTCGTTTTGTTTGTTTGATTGTTTTGGTGTGTGTGGGGTGTTTTCACTTTGAAAATCAAAATTTTATGGCAATAATCGAAAAATTCCAAAGGTATTCAAAACATTTTAAATTTAAACATTTCAAAAAACAAAAACAAAATCTTGAACTCAAAAAAAGAATTGGTCACTTTGGCATTATAGATAAATGGTTTTTCTTTAGTTGCTATTTTGAGCAAAGAAATCCATAGCAAAAATAAAACTCTCATAAAAAAACAACCACTTGCACAGTACCACATTTCGATAACAGATATTTCTTGGTGAAACAGATGATTCTAATTCATGTACACCATCTAATGCTTGTTATCAACAGTCTTTTAGCATTAGAACACTTTACAAGATGCGGTTAATTTCATCAACTATTTAATGGAATGAATGAAATACACGGTTGAAATACACATATTGCATTGAGACTTGGAAACGGATAATGATACTACGTAAGACAAAATCCTAGCGCTGCAGCACCTGTTTGCGTGCGCACACATGGTCTTTCTCATGTTGCAATGCCCCCATGGTTATATATAGTTAGCACAAATTTAGCCTGGGCAGCTCGGTGCTTGGGGTGTGATGGTTGACCCGCTCCCGCAGTCGGGCGACCTGGGTTTAGTCCCTGGGGGCCGAGGACAAATTTTGTTTGTCTCCCTTTTACCCACTCCCCTGTTCTTCGATCCATCGCTACTGAAACACCATGAGAGTTAAGGTTAACACTTTCCATGCGGTAGGCGTCTGCAGACGACATTCCAAAACTTCAAAATATTTCAAAAATGTCAGCATTGTTGAATTTCATTACCATATTTGGAATCACCATGAGAAATGCCTTGAAATAAGTACCAACATGCCTAGTATTGGTTATGTAATCCTTGAGATAGACCTTGAAAGTTTGGAAAGGTTTCTGAACAAAAAATCTGTTTTGTATAATGATAAACCAAAAGCCGCGTGGAAAGTGTTAATCTGGTCTTCTAGAGAACCGAACATTAAGTGTGTTTTTTACTTTCTTTGTAGTATATATCCAAGTCTCACATATCAAAACAGACAAATATCAGACGCATGCCATGGATCACTGAAAATCTAGATGGCCCTCCCCTTATAGTTAGATGGAATCACATTGTACCTGGATCTTTGTGTGCGCAAGGAGATGCAAGGAGAGAGAATTGGGAAGAAAAAAGATAAGGACATTTCACCAAGTCCAATAGTTTACAAAGACAGACAAATTCACCGGTATGGTTTTTGCTCTTGATTATAATAATTGTATCCTATTTGTGACAGCTAAATTTTAAAAGAGAATTTAGAAGTATTTTTATTAAGTAGGTAAGTAGCTCTATAGCACTTAATTATGAGGTATATAGTACGGACATTTTATAGGAACTATAAGTTAGGAGCATCAATACTCTAATCTAAATGCCTGCTGAAATCGTGAATATTTCCCAAGTCATCATGGATCTTAAGTGTGCATATAATTATAGGCAGTTAACTCTATTCTACCAGTACAAATATAACATCAGAGTAGCTTCCAGTCACCATAGCTTAGTTTTGCGCCTTTGAATGTAAGGCCAAAAAAGAAAAATTGTTTGATTGTCCATATATCACTTTTAAAAGTTGGATAGGTCGGTCGGGAAAAGATGTTTTTTCTTCTTCTTTTTTTTCTCACTTAACCTTTTGTTCAGGTACCAAAAGTAAAATGAGATGTACTTGTTGTGGTAACCAAAACGGGGAACAAAATTTGTAATGTTTTGATGAGTATTTTTAGTTTCTAAACACTTCACAAGAATCTTTTTTTTTTTTAAAGGATTTTCGACTCAAATTTGTAATAAAAAAAATAAAAAAATCAACAAAAGAAGTGATTTATTTTTATTTTTTAAATTTTCAAAAAAAGGGGGGAAAAAAGAAGAAAAAAGATTTTGGGTCTGAAGTATTTAGAGGGTCAGGCTGACGAGGACAATAAAACAACAACAAAAATGTTTGGCCTAATGCACTGGCGTAGGTGCTCTCGCAATCAAAATCCGATCTCAAAATTGGTGCGTCTATCACAAGAATATACAATGTTGTCACTTTTGGGTGGAAAGGAGTATAGTCCTTGTTGAAATAAATTACAGTTGGTTCAAAAAACACTAACAGGGACAGAAAGAAAGCTTATTAGTAGGTACCTTTTAACCTCGGAAATGAAATTGGCATCGGAATTAGCATAATACATTCTTTTCCGAAGTTAAATCCTGCGCTTATTTGGTCACTAAGCAGCCATTATACATAGGAAAATAAATTCACTGTTTCATTGGTTAGTATGCAACAAGAAAGTTCTGATAAACCTTAGAATAGACAGCTCTACTGTGCAGTGCTTTAGAAGGATAATCAGCTTCAAATGTTATGACTTATACGTAGACAAACCACTAACATGTAGTGCTTCCATTGGGACCAAAATCACATCACCTAGAAAGTTCACAACATAAGTCTAACAAATTACCATACATGACTAACAGTACAGAGGAATGGTACCCAGCATCCAGTGGGGTCATAGTTCACAACATACACTTGAATGTGGGCCATAGGACTTTGCCTCAAGAGATGATAGTGTTTAAAGTTAGTTTTGTGTTTTAGATTAGGGTGAGAAAGGGAGGGTGTGGCCATAGCATCAGAAGAGCAACCTCATCCCCAAGGGGTTAAGTTATATACCAACGAAATATACCTCATTGTCATCACTGAACATATGTTCGGCAAATCGTGCCCTCTGAGAATGAAAACAATTTCAAAACAATAGTGTTATATTTCACAGCAAACAGGATTTCAATTGTAAATGAATACCAGGTTATGTGGATTGTCAATTGAACAGAAAAACAACGCTATTCATTTGAATTCAGTTGAGAAGGAAAACTAAAGGTCAATTCCATCCTCGTGCAATTCTACCCATCTTACCTGCTATACACACGTCATAAGCGAACCAATTCATGCATGCCAGAACAGTCATGCCGTTAGTCTTCAAACTCTTAAACAGTCGCAATTTGTATGATGTATGAATTCCATATACGAAAAAGGTAAAGAAAATGGCAGTATAATACCATCTCTTACACATTGCATTTTTTTGTATGACTTTATATATTACATATGAGTTTTACGGATGAAATGACCTACTACTTCAGCTCTCCCATGTGTAAACAGAATCTAGGGATTATGAATTATTAATCCAAACTTTGATGGCAGCTAGTAGTCCCTCGCTTGATGTATGATATGTTATAATCCCTTTTGGAGTATATATGATGTGAATAATTGACAATTCAAGAGCCACCAAAAGGATACATGTACAAAACAATGATATCTTGAAAAGTTGAATGTCAGTTTGGGTAAATTTATGACAGGCAGTGCTTTTGTGCCTTTATACTGTTATTATAGTCATTTAGCAATCCACGCTAGAGGAAATGAAAATTATGAACAAATTTTAAATCTATCTTTTCATTTTAGTTCTTTTAGCGTCCGATATATCTAAAATCTTACCTTATGACTTTTAAAAGTCACCTGCATCATAAGGGACTTACTCTTCTCCAGAATAAGAAAACCGATCAACAAAGTCAAAAGCTTTCTGATTGTCAAAACTAAAACATGCAAGAAATCCTTTAAAAAGAACTTACAGCCATAGAAGCAGTTAGATCTGTGATATTCATATCCTCGGCTACGGCTGGTACATTGTAGTATTCGCCCTCGTCTTGGCTGAGTAGTTTAAACCAGCCGTCTTGTCCGCATTTGATAAGTTCCGACACACCAAATGACATGGATCCCATGAAGTCGTTGCGAGATGTCCGGTCCCAATCCCACACCTCCACGAGTAACCGCCTGTTTTTGTCTTCATCGTTGAGTTTGCTGGAAAATTTGGTTAAAATAAATTGCAAACAAATTAGAAATAGCATTGGAAGTTGTCTTTTGTAGAGTGGGTCAATGACATGTAACATGTTAGTTCAGTCATAAAAAACCTAAATATGTGCATAGTCTCTCTCTTTACCAATATTCTATGCATATGCTCATTAATTACATTTTGTTCCCCATTACAACTTCATCCTACCAAAGTATTAGCGTTATGCAAGTACGATACCAAAGTTAAGATAAATATGCATTTTATGTATACCAGATGGATGTGATTGTTAAATAAATCTACATGTGCTACTCTTTCCAAAGAGGTAGAGTAACTTTTGGGGGACACCCTGTCTAAACAATTCTATCAATGAACTTCAGATATTGCGAAGAAAATGTTATAACGTCATATCGACTCCATGTATTAATAATTCTATCGATGAACTTCAGATATTGGGAAGAAAATGTTATAACGTCATATCGACTCCATGTATTTATAACTCTATCAACGAAGTTCATATTTTGGGAAGGAAATGTTAAAATGTCATATCGACTCCATGTATTAACAATTCTATCAATGAACTTATGATTTTGCGAAGAAAATGTTATAACGTCATATCGACTTCACGTATTAATAATTCTATCGATGAACTTCAGATATTGGGAAGAAAACGTTATAACATCATATCGACTCCAAGTATTAATAACATTACCAACAAACTCCAGATGTTGGGAAGGAAATGTTATAATGTCATATCGACTCCATGTATTAATAACTCTATCAATGAACTTCAGATAATGTGAAAAAATGTTAAAACGTCATATCGACTCCAGGTATTAATAACATTATCAACAAACTTCAGATATTGGGAAGGAAATGTTATAATGTCATATCGACTTCATGTATTAACAATTCTATCAATGAACTTTAGATATTGGGTTATCGTGTCATGTTGACTCTATTTACATTAGTGGTGCTGCACTATAGCTTAACCACAAGGCTATACATTTCATGATCAAAGATCCAACAAATCACAAACAGCAGTTTTGATGAAAGAAACAAATCTGATGTCTGCTGATAAGTTATTTGAATTGAAACATGCCAGACAGTTAACAACAATGCATGTTAACCTTCATCTATCAAAGCATGCGTAAGGGATGCTCTTACAATTGTGAATCCTAGACACTGACAACTACAAGCTGCAATAAAATCAATGCATTTGAAATGTGGTGTTGGGGCTGGATGCTAAGGATAACCTGGGTCATGAAGAGAACCAAAGCAAGTGTTCAGATGTGACAGACAGAATTGTGACGGACCGATCCAAAAATACAGTAAAGCGAGGTGGATTTGGACAAGCAGGTTGACTATAGACAAAACTTCATCCATGAATTTATATTATTTTTTAGTAAAGTTCACAACTACCCTACATTCTCCAGAAGACACACAAAATATTACAGATACTTGAAATTAATAACTTGGTCCAAAGTCACCCCACTCACTTTTCGCTGTCACTAAAAAGCCTCCTATGATATGCATGTATGTCTGTGTTATGCTATACGGCATTGTGACATTTAAAAAACCGCAAGGATTTATAGTAACAATTTCATAATACAGAAAAAAATGTAAGCAGATGAATCCACCGGAACTAGGAACAAAACACACCAAGGATCGGAAAACTGATATGAAAGGATATCTCAAAAATGTAAAATGCAAAGAATAAAAGCAAGATATATCAAAGTGGGTGTGGGGGAACAAGCAATAACAAGGGATAATAACATGATAAAACAGCGAAATATACCATATATTTCAATGTTTTATCGCGTTATTATCCCTTGTTAATGCTTGTTCCCTACACCCAGTTGGTATATCTTGCTTTTATTCTTTTCATAATACATGTACAAGTTACAAGTTTGTCCTCATTCGTGACCAGTCACATCAAAAGGAGGGCTATTGTCGTTCAAAATCAAATATGAGATTTTATTTCCATGCAAAAGTGTATTTTGTAAGCTTTAAAATGAAACCTCCCTTGATACATTTTGTCATATGCATCCAGATTTCATGTGATATATTAGGTGGATATTCCGTTTTATTTCTTCTTCTTTTTCATGCTTTGTTTGCTTCCTCAATATGTTAAAATGCATATACTGATGACAAAAGATGTTTTGATGTGACTGGTCGCATTTGACTGATTGAGTCATACAATACTTACAACTTAAATGATTCTTGCCAACTTGGGTTGAGTGTAGCTTTGATGGTTTTAGTTTTCTTTTTAGACTTGCTAGATGGATCTGGTATCAGTTTAATTTTTACATACGGATCTGAGAGACCATTGGGATCCATTGGAATTAGGTTCTTGGCATCACCAACTAGTGTTTGAGAAAAGAAAACAAATACATGATTAAATTACCACATTAGACAATAAAAATCTTTGTTTGGTATAAGATCAAGGAAGAAACCTCCATCCCTCATTCTGGATTGTCTTTAAACCTTTCCACACGGTTATTAGTTTTACCATATACGAAACATGATTTCAGAAACCTTTCCCAACTTTTAAGGCCTATTTCAAGGATTACTGAACCAAAACCAGGCATGTTCGTATTTATTTCAATGCATTCCTCATGGTGATTCCAAATATGGTACTGAAATTCAATTGCTTTGACATTTTTGAATCATTTTGTGAAATTTTGGAAGGTCATCTGCAGATGCCTGCTGCATGGAAAGGGTTAAGACGGGATTAAGATTCTTATTCTGTGCCAAAATTAATCTAGAAGATGATATACTGTTTATTACTATGCATTTAAGAAAGTGCAACCAAGGTAATCAATCTGAACCCAAATTTGTCTGTTTGAATTTACAAATGGAAAGAAAGCGTGTCCCTGAAAAATAAAAATGTCTTTACTCAATTTGATGAAGACCTGCATGGAAGGCATGTCTGGAGAGCCATCGTTGACGTCCGACAGATGTCGCCAGAGTGAGTGAGTGACTCAATTAGAACAGTGCTTTTTGAAAGTTTGAGGTGCCATTTAAGACATTGTAAGCATAGCTTAGTAAGTGCAATAAGCAGTGTGAACTACAGGTTGTTGAGTTTGGTTAATATCTTGTTAGCTTTCCTATTCTATCATTTTGGTACCAAAATACCAAACACTGAATTTGCCCCCAAAATAAGTTACGTCCTTCTGGCTGTCAACCCACAATATGTCGAATTTTCATTTGATTTTAGCAGTAATACCAACTGATTCTATTGTTCTTTGAAACCAAAATCTGATAAATGATCTAAAATCCCCTCTCCCCGAAGTGGTTGAGTGGATTGTTGCTGCAATCTAACTAATGCCATTTCAATATCTAGATCCTAGGGTCAGAAAACCATTTATACCCACACATAGAGTGTGCCATTAAGATTTCACGTATGTTTCCATTTCTTCCACTTAAGAGACAATGATGATTAACAGCTTGTTCTACTCAGAAAAATTCCCTTAGTGATTTGTTAAATGTGACCCATCAGGCCACAAAACAAACATCCGTTCTACGGGCCTGACCGATACATTTTTTGGGGTGGAATTTGTCCCTTTTTATATTTTTAATTATAAATTTTGGAAATTGTTTATAACTTTTTTAATATTTTGAAAAATTGCCTGAAAATTAACCAAAATAATTTCCTGACAGTGGGTGTATTGTCAGTTATTGAGCTCGATTATTTGCATGCTGGTTTGGGAGATGCCCATTCACCCCCGCTCTCAAATGTAAGACTCGGCAGCACTTTCACTGCCACCTGCCAGAACTTGCTGCTTAGACAGAAGTTTCATCCATACAGCAGTGGAGAGTGGAACAGTCTTCCAGTCAATGTTGTTGGCAACATCCAAGAGGAAGGACTACAATCTTTTAAATGTCGTGTTAACAGACACTTTCTCTCCAACTCTTCAGAGTATGTTGGCTAAGCTCTCTCGATGTATCAATAACCTCCAGATATTATGTTAATCTTATGTTTGGGTGTTATCCTATTCCTGTCCCATGCCACTTTCATTGGGTTTTTTGCTAGCCCAATTTTTTACTAGCCCAATTGCAGTGAACCAATTGATTGGCCCATCAGAGCTCTCTGTTGAGAGTTACCCGTTTGATTTGTAATCACTCAGTTCATTAACGTTGTTAATGTCTGTTGGGCTATTGTTCACATTTGCTCTTTATATACACAAAAAACCAAAAACAAAATTCCTGTTTGTCTGTAGAACAGATTGGGTTGTTTTTTGTCCCCTCATGGTGAATTGCAAACGTGTGTATCACAACCATTGGATATCCATTGTGGGAGAATAATTCCACTTCTTCCAGGGGGCAATGATCAACAGTTTTCCCACTCGAAACAGACTCCCTAAATGATTTGTTCATAATTGACCCCAAAATTGTATCTCTTCACTGACCTTTGACCTCCAATTCTCTGCCGCTATTTTGTACATTAGCCGTTAATTGAATTCTTCCTCTCCTTTCTGTATGGTCAGATCCGCATAGATTTGGTATCTGTTCAAGACATCGCTTGTGTATATTCATGTCACATGCTGAAATGATATCGAGACAAAAAAAGAATAGGTTTTAATTTTAGGGCACATTGACAAAATATATAAAGTACTTATATGATTTGGTCAAAATTCTATAGAAGCAAATGAACAAATAAATCCAAGTAATTCATGAAGATGGGGACAAATATCAACAACTTTAATAATATTTTTAAATATTTAAATATATCACTCTAAACCAATTCTGCTCATATAACCACGCACACCAAAGATGAAAAAGGTGGAACCACACCAAACACTCCGTCTTTTAATTTGCAAAATGGAAATATTCTCATCTTCAAGCCAATATTTTCAAGTATTTTCCTTTATTTTATTTTATTTTATTTTATTTTATTTTATTTATTTTTTTTTTATTTTTTTTTTTGTTTTTTGGGGGGGGTTATTGCACAAAGAAACCTGTGTTCCGACCTCATCGTGCATAAATTACTTTGAATATTGACTTTACCCCAAAATATATATTATATACTAAAAAAGCACTTTGCATTGAGATTTTAGATTTCTGGACCTGCTATGAAATACAACACATCATTTTAGCCTCAGCCTACATCTGTCATATTCCATATATCTGTACAAATTATGACATCTTTCAAATACAACTTTGCTCTACACATTATTATTATTACACATATTATATGGGTCATATATATTAGGACGCTTCTATTCTATCCATTTTCATCAGCTGCAATTCACAGCACTAATCAACAAGGCGCTCGCTATTGTGAACTCTCTCAATTAATTCTAAATTTTCCCATGCTGTTTTGACGTCTTATCTCTGTCACTTCAAGATAATGAGGTGACGTCTCCTGGCATTCTAGTGATTGCGTTATAATATCAAGTAAATATGTGATGCAGCTCAACAAGGAGGGGGGTCTTTGCAGGTGACGTCAATTTTGAGTTTATAATGTGCATTCAGAGCATTTTCTAAGCTTTGAAATGACACAAAATGTATCAATTTATCAAGGCATTTGGATTTATTAGTCAAAAAAACTCCTAAATTATTATTATTTTCTTTATTTGTTTCTGTC
This sequence comes from Ophiura sarsii, assembly GCA_035610835.1. Lineage (NCBI taxonomy): Eukaryota > Metazoa > Echinodermata > Ophiuroidea > Amphilepidida > Ophiuridae > Ophiura > Ophiura sarsii. The sequence continues at coordinate 91,178,152 of CM069441.1, read as the reverse complement.
CGTTTTCATCTATATCTTGAAAAACAAACTCAAGTACTACAGCCTGTATTTACCAGTATCTAAGGCTTCTAAGCAGACAGGCTATGGTGCCTTGGCTATGGTGTTGCTTTCTACTGTAGATAGCATGTATGTGTTGCTATCTACTGTAGATAGCATGTATGTGTTGCTATCTACTGTAGATAGCATGTATGTGTTGCTATCTACTGTAGATAGCATGTATGTGTTGCTATCTACTGTAGATAACATGTATGTGTTGCTATCTACTGTAGATAGCATGTATGTGTTGCTATCTACTGTAGATAGCATGTATGTGTTGCTATCTACTGTAGATAGCATGTATGTGTTGCTATCTACTGTAGATAGCCTAGATAATGATTTGATATTTTTGAATGGTAAAACCACAAAATCGTTACTCAATATCAATATTGTAATGACAACAATTGAGAAATAAAACTGCCATACTCAAAATCACTAAAATACCTGTATAAGATGATTGTATAAACCTTATAATCTTGTGTACTCAAGTTGCGCAAACTGATCCATTTCTGTATTAGAAGAACTATATTGGCAAAAGGCAAGTATGGTATATTAAAATAAAACTATGTTTATATTTTCAAAACGATTACATTGATATTGGGAGGGTAATGTGTCGCCTAAAACTGCTAAAAGCATAATTTCAAGATGTTGAAGATAGAGGCTAATGCATTTTGAGCTGAAGTTTTTCACATGTAAGTGTAATTGATGGCCTCGTTCAAATCGTCCAATTAGGGGCATGTGCCTGAATGCCATATAGTCAGTGATAGATATACCCATTGCCATTATTTTATCGCATGAATACCTCACTACGGACCAATATTGGATCTCAAATGTATGCTCCAAAGTCATAAACGGAACACATCTATTATATGATGCTCTCATACCCATTAGGTCTAAATGAGACTTGGGAATACAGGTTGTACCAAGATTCTTAATTCTCTACGATTTCTGATGTATTGCTCATGTTCAAGACGAGTAATTGCAGTTTCGCGTATATACTTAAATTTCAGTTGTAATAGGAATTTCTGTTTTGAACATAATAGGTGTTTTTTTCTGTTAAAGATTAATGGTTTTTATGGATAATGCTTATTTTGCCTGATATGCTCATACCATTCATATTTTGAAGAACTCATGAATTTTCAAATGGGTGGGGAAAAAATGGTTAAACCAAAAAAGGGTTAACTGTTAGATCAATGAGACTTTAAGCAGTGGCGGGTCTAGGATTTCTCTGGCGAGAGGGGCGGGACCTGCATCCCCTGAATTACTTCACATCATTTCCTGATTACCTGATCCTTGAAAACATGTGCATATAGAGCGTGAATATTTTAGTACTATGAATTTGGCCACAATAATGGTAATTTTTTATTTAAACAGGCTGTAAAATTATATTACTGGACATATGCGCGCACAAATGCTATTTTTATACTAATATGGTTTCGATCTCCCGAACGACATCTCGAAATTGAATAGAAATGGGGTAAAACCACTTTTAAGTTCCCCAAACTTAACTGAATGGGTGCAACTCAACCAAATGATAGTCCCGCTCTGAATGGAGGCACCCAGTTAAATGTGCTTACAATACAAAATGTTAAATAAGGACATTCATGGACTTAGCAACTTGGTTGTGAAACATGAATAATGCATGCCACTCCGCTTAATCATCCTCACTTCGATACGGTCAATAGCCTTTAAGTCATCATCACTTGTCTGTGAATGAATTTATTGCCTGCATAAAACCCCCACCAGGCCAACAAAAACAAAATTGTTATGTTGTCCTTGACCCCCCTCGTCAGATTTCGGGCCCGCTCCATTTTTTAAATATTTTTTTTCTTCAGATGTTCTTCTTTTTTTCAGATTTCTTTTTTCTTCAATTTTTTTTATTTATTATTATTTTATTTATTTTTTAACAGTTTCAATGGCATTGAATATTAAACTAAGTGTTTATAACATTATATGTGCGAGGTTTCGTGTTATTTCAACTTCTTGTTGGCTGAACTTTGAGCTTCCACTGGTATAAGAAGAAGAAGAAAAAAAAAAAAAAAAAAATCCACCCGCCCGCCCCTCCTCTCTGAGAGCTCTGGAGGACAACCAACCAATTTTATTTTTGGCCCCATAGACATGTTTCATGATAGCTGACATGCAGTATCTCAGGTAGAGGCATGCTTCTATATAGCTGACAGGTGTTGGAGGCAATCATTGATCCATTGCTAAATACAGTTTCCGTTTAAAAATTGAATGCAACTTGATGTTTTGATGACGAGGGAAGATTCACTTTGGTTTTGTAGGCATAAGGTGAATAATCTCCATTTCATGATAGTTTGCAGGTGTCAACCTATGGCGTTAATTGACAGGTTGTTTGCAGGAATTAAATGCGTATTAATATTTATAACAGTAACGTTTCTGATAGACATCCCCTGACTATCCTTGCCAATTTTTAAAAACCTTACTAAGGTTGATCAAAAGCTATTTTGCATTGCTTTGCATTGCATCGCATTGCATCGCATTGCATTAAAAAAACAAGATGCATCTCTAAAATACTCACATCCTTATATAATCAGTGGCGTAGCCAGGGGGCAAAGGGGGTGATCGCCCCCCAATATTGACTGTCGTGTCGGTTGAGATTGGCACTGTCGGTTCATTTGACAAGAGGTATCATGGAATTATGATGGTCAAAAGTACAACACAGATGGAAATTTGTCCCTAAAATGCTATATTTGTTGGTACCAGCTTGATTTGAGCTAAAAAGAACCTCAATCGTAGCAAAAATAAGTGTAAAGTCAAAAATGTTCGTGCGCTATGCGCTAAATTCTTTAGTAAGGCCAAACAAAAAAAGAGGTTTGTCTCAAAGCTTGCGAATGCTTAAAAATCGGGCGACGCACGCTGTTTTTTGTCTTCCATTTTTTTTTTTTTTTTAACTTTTTTTTTATTTGTGTGGTAATTTTTACTCTTACTATTTGCAACCGTTAACACTTTCTGATATTTGTTTTTTTCTATTTGAAATGAATATTGTGATGTAGTTGTGTAAAGAACAACTGTGCAGCGCTTTTTGAAGAACTGAGTCATGTAAAAGTTTGAGAAAAGAAAAATCTGCCGATATTTTTAATAAAAACTCCAAATAAAAATTTGTAGGGGGAAAAAAAATTGATTTGACAATTTCCTGCATTTCAGACGCGGTATTTTGGCATTTCAAAACCAATGCGCGCGCAAGCTTTGAGACGAACCTATTATTTTGTTTGGCCTAAGACAATCTTGTCGGTTCACTTTCATTTCTCCCCCCCCCCCCCCCCCCCCCCCCCCCCAATGTGAAAAACCTAGCTACGCCACTGTATTATAATAATACACACCTAATACTTGAAAGTGAAATACACCAAAAAAAAAGGTTGCTTTTGTTCTGGCACGCCCTGTTATCCAGCTGATGAAACCACTATGATCAATCATAAACCATCTCTAAACATGGACCAATGTTCTATCCTCTTTGACTCACCCTGTATATTTATCATTACTTGCTCAACACACCATACAGACAATTGGGCATTCACGCAGTGCATTTAATGACATCGCCGTTCTATTATTGTTTTGCTTTCTAGGAAGTAGTGAAAGCGACCATTCCCATTACAATTACATTAGGGTAGACATTGAAGTCAATCACATAAATGTAGGTGACGTTTTGTCTGAAGGGCTTACATTTGATAAGATTTTATATTGACTGTGTTGGAGTCTAATCAATGGTTGCTCTATTTTGATCAAATGATATGTTACACTGTGCTAAATCATGGATAAATGAGTGCTAAATACTGTAAAAGTGGAAATTTTTGCGCTACATTTATTTCCGCGCTTTTTGCAATCAGCAAGCATGAAAATAAGAACGCGCATATATATTCATTTTGTGTGAAGGTCTATGTAAAGAAGCTCAAAATCTGTAAAATTGTTCAAAATGTGCAAAGCGTGAAAAATTACACACGCAAAAATTGCCACTTTTTCAGTAAAAGTAGTTTTTCACCATTTTGTGGAAACTTTCATGAGACGCAAAGATAAATGCCAAAAATATTAGTACATTTTCTTATTTTAGCAAAATTATACTATTCTACGTAAAGTTTTCAAAACTTGGTTACCATTAGGCATTTCAGCCACACATGATATATTAGATATACATCCCATTCTCAGGCTAAGAAGTTTCTTACATTTATATCCAATACATTGTATTGTGTTGGCCTGAGTTAGTTGGCTCGCCAGCAAGCTGGCTCCATGGACACCGGATTGGGGTAGTCAGAGATTGGGTAAACAGACTGATCTATTTCAGATATATGATATACATTAGTATTAGTATTGTAATTTAACAAAAAGTTTGAATCTAATTTCATCATATAGTTTGAACGACTGATAGACCTTGCAGAATGATGCAATGTTGATTGTGCACACTAATAAACAGCAACAAAATATTGCTGGTATAGTATGATAAGACAATAGTCCGTCCATATATCAAACTTGCCAACTTTTTAACAGTTCTTTTTATCCACAACCATAACAAGTTCGTTATTTGCTATTGTAAAAGTAGAAGCGCAATCCTACAAAAAGCTTTTAGCAAACCATTCCAGTCTACGTCTCTCCATAGTTTCATCGAGGCATTTAGAATTGCTTTTAGCTGTCTATTAGAGCATGCATAATTATCTCAACATCACTTTTTTTTCTTTCAATCTTGCAACACCTTCTGCATTTCTCAACTAATCGATAGCGAACAGGCAAGTAATTATGCGGCTTTTGATCATGAACATGCCAAGCAATGGAAATGTGGCTATGTCTTGTCTGGTGATTGATAATACATTGCCCTACATGCAGGTCTTTAATTAGTTGGCGGGTCAATTTTGCCTTGAAATGGTAACTTTTAAAACATACCCACCAAGCAGTAAAACTTTTGATATACAGGGGTAGAATTTCGGCGTGAATCCGCGAATCGATTTGCGTAAAAACACTACAGCGGATTCACGCCATTTTTTTTGAAGTCCAAAACAGGACCTTAGATGACTGGTATTTGACCCTTAGTCAACAAACATGCCGAATTTGGAAGTTGTGCAAGCTTATAGCCTTATTCTTGATATTATTTCCATTCATTTCGCAAAAATCCATGGATTCTCAAAATTTGCGAGAATCCGTTTGGATTCTCGCGACTCGCGATAACGAAATTCTACCCCTGGATATATATCTGGCTTTAAAATGATACTCGCATCTAAGGCTCTAAAATCTTGAAAACCAAGGATTTTTTCTTTTATTAAACTTTAGTATCTCTTCTCAGGGAATTTCTATCTCATATATTGTGTGAGTACAAAAATACATGAAACAACTGAAGATAGTTCAAATGCAGACAGTTCGGATTATACAGGAATTTGAAACCATTCTTCCCAAACACTCAACTCTAATACAGTTTGCACATGGCTGAACCATGGAAATAGGTCAAAATGCTAGTAGCAACGATAGCAATGCCAAGTGATGGGACAAGAGCTGGGGATTCCCCCAAATGGTGAGAAGGTATCACAGACAACGATTAAAGCAAATGGCGCAGTAATACTGGAAGGAAGTGATACATTCATTATACATGCGGTAATCACTAACAGCTGCAGCGAATACATCATCAAAATCAGAATATACATTTCATCATTATTCAAATGGCTCATATATTTCTTATGATGGATGAAAGAAATGCCAGACGTTTAATGGCAGTAAAGCAAACTATACTTAAGGCAAATACCCTCATAAAAAAACACAACTATATATTTGTTTGATTACGAAACAACTTTAAATGTTCAGCTGCTATTACATGTTTTAATAAGCAATCTATGATTTGATTCGGTAGTATGACTATAAGACAGTATCCAAGAATTTAGTCATAAACTTTGAGCAGTCGGCATGGAAGAGATAAAATACAGCAGACCCGACCAGTTACAATAATAATAATAATATTACTACTACTAATAATAATAATAATAAAACCATGCTTATTGAGCGCATAACACAATGATGTCCCTATGCGCTATACAACAAAGATCGGACGGTATCAATGTAAAAGAGTATTTGACCCAATTTTCAAAGTTACATTTCCTATTTTTTTATTAATGCTTTCTTTATTGAGGGTAATATGCTTCAGTGACTTGCACTACTTTCCAAGCAGGCCCTCATTTCGATACGTACATAAATATATCAAAATAACAAATATTAACAGTGTTTAAATATAATACAAATTATTCAATTATGATACAGTGGAAATATAGGATTTGAATTGACCGAGTGACATATTTTCTAAATCAATACGAATAGATGGTGAATAGAGTTCTTGATTGTCAAATTGAGTCAAAAGTCTGCTTGTGTGTGCAAATTGCATTAACAGTTGAAATTCCAGATAATAAAGTTTTCTAGAGTTTATCGATCGAAAACTCCTTTGTTGACCGGAAGTGAGATGTGGGGTTTTGTTGGCGTCATAGTTACCTTTTCATCCAATCAGTGTTGAGGTGCATTCAACCGCCCCTTTTGGTTTACGTTCACCCGGCCACTCTTGGTCATTATGCTTTTTGGTACCATCCGAATAGGTTCAATTATTAAAACCCACCCTCCTCCCGTATATCATAATAATGTTGGGGATGGTATTTTTGATAACAGTTACAATATGAATGATAATAATAATAATTGAATATTCTACTTATGTTGGATGAATGTTATGAGTGTCAAATATTCAACTTATGTTGTATAAATGTGTAGCCCACAATCTATATGAGAGTAAAATATTCAACTTATGTCTGATAAATGTTTAGCCCCACAACTACGAGCGTCAAATATTCAACTCATGTTGGATACATGTTTAGACCCACAATCTACGAGCGCCAACTATTCAACATGTTGGATAAATGTTTAGCCCCACAATCTACGAGCGTCAAATATTCAACTCATGTTGGATACATGTTTAGACCCACAATCTACGAGCGCCAACTATTCAACATGTTGGATAAATGTTTAGCCCCACAATCTACGAGCGTCGAATATTCAACTTATGTTGGATAAATGTTTAGCCCACAATCTACGAGCGTCGAATATTCAACTTATGTTGGATACATGTTTAGACCCACAATCTATGAGCGTCGAATATTCAACTTATGTTGGATAAATGTTTAGACCCACAATCTATGAGCGTCGACTATTCAACTTATGTTGGATAAATGTTTAGCCCCACAATCTACGAGCGTCGAATATTCAACTTATGTTGGATAATTGTTTAGCCCCACAATCTACGAGCGTCGAATATTCAACTTATGTTGGATAAATGTTTAGCCCCTCACTCTTATAAGCGTCAAATATTCAACTTATGTTGGATAAATGTTTAGCCCCACAATCTACGAGCGTCGAATATTCAACTTATGTTGGATAAATAATTAGCCCAACAATCTATGAGTGTCAATATTCAACTTGTTGGATTTATGTTAGCCCCACAATCTATGAGTGTCAAATATTCAACTCATGTTGGATAAGTGTAGCCATGCAGGCGGTTTCTTGATTATTAAAACATTTAAGCCCAGATAATATTATATATATTCTGTTTAATGTCTTATAGTCGTCAAGTCGCGATCAATTAAGGTCACAAAATGTATTATTTATTAATTTTCTTCTAATCATCTGGCTTACAAGGGTAAATATCCCCTTTGCTTTTAATTTGTATCCGCTCAAGGTTTTAGTTCTCGTTGGAAATTTCTTTCCCTCTTTGGATATGGCAGGAGAAATCGATTTCAACACTCAATCTAGGTTTCGCGTCCGCTAGACATTTACATGCTGGATGGCTGACTCTTGTGAGACGCAGAGTCAGTCGGTATTCTTTGAGTGGCAAATTATTCTCCTGACCTCAATCTCTGACAGTTAATTTATAAATTAGCGGGCCTTAAACAAATTGGTTTTATCATGATTTCTTCTATAAAGTTTTGCAAAAAATGTAATGTTATTGCTATGTTATGCGATGTGGATAAATTGCAGTCGTCAATTATGTGTTTGAAATAAATTACTTTCAAATTCGCATGGTGCCAAATAGCTACCAATATACCAGTTCTCTGTGTGGCGTCTTCTCAACTTATCGGTAAACAATTGCGGTGAGATCTAAATTCTAATTACACATGATGTTATAACCAATGCATTATTTTTGTGTGCGTTGAACAACTCCACATGTGGCGTCGTTGTTCCATTTAAAATAATACTATACTACTTACTTACTTACTTACTTACTTATGTCGATCGGTCTTCATGATCGCTCGCCATATTATTCTGTCCCTCATACATGCATGCTTTCATCTCTTCATCATTCAGTCCTGTGTCTTTCGCCAATATGTCCAAGTATGTTAAGGCTGGGCGGCCGACAGATATATGTCCGTGTTTGGGTCTCCATAGCAGAAGGTCAGACACTATCTCATTTTCTCTTCTCATGCAATGCCCGGCAAATCTCATCCTTCGATCTGTGATGTTTTCTGATACCTTTTGTAAGTTTCCATACAGGTCTTTGTTCGTTACCTTGTCTTTTTAACTAATGTTGAGTGCAGTTCTCAGCATTCTAGTGTAGCATCCATCTAGAGATTTCTTGAGTCTGTTGGTGATGGTCCATGTCTCAGCTCCATACAGTAGAACACTTTGAACAGTAGCTTGGAAAAGTCTGATTTTTATTTTTCGACAGAGGCTGGATTTCCACACTTTGTTCAGAGCATTGCAGGCCTTCCAAGCAAGTGCTTTACGTATTTTTATGTCATGCTGGCTACTACCTACCCAAGCTCCCAGGTATTTGAAGTCCTCTACGTTGTCTATGTTACTTCCATCAGAGGTTTTTAGCTGTACCCGCTTGTGTTTGGTGAAATACCATGCATTTGGTTTTCTTGGCATTCATGTGGAGCCCAGTTTTGAGTGCTGCTTCCTCAACATATTTCAGCTTCATTCAGCTTCTGTGCCTGCTCCTTAGTTTTCAGAAAGTAACGCTATGTCATCTGCAAAGTCACGATCCGTGATACTACCGTCCACATTTATTTCAGACAATATCACACAGGTATGGTCTAAGAACAATACTTGTATTCTCTAAATCTAACCCAAGTCTTGACAATAATTCTAATGTGAAATAGAGGATATCCATGTAGCCATGCGTAACGGACTACAAAGGGGAATCCCACCCCTATTTGACATTCAATCGGTGCATGACGTCCAATTCATTGCATGAACCGTGTTACCAAATTGGCCTACATATCATAAAAGAGGAGTCTTCTTTCTGAAAATCTTAAACACAGTTTATATTCCCAACAAGATGAGGTCTAATCCAAAACATGTATACGTCAATAACAACAAAATTGTCTCATGTCCCCCACGCACGTTAGTAAATTCGTCCCGCGTTGAATTTCTGAGTTTCTAACTTTTTTCTTTCTTTTCCTTTAAATGTATGTTTTTTCGGCAATTTACAAATGAAATGATCAGCAATTAGAAATAAAACGACTGCGCGTGACACAATTTAATTGTTCAGGCGGGAGTCTCTGCAATTCTCCAAACATTTTATCACCCATAAGAGTTTAAAAAATTCACAGATTTGATTAAATAAACCCATTTCAAATGAATCTTCACTATAAATTTGCAATAAATAAGAGTGATTTAGCTGACCAGGGTTATTTTTAGTAAGCTTATTATTATTTTGTTGATTTTTATTTTTGCGTTTCGAGTAAGTGATATTTTGAGATAAGATTTTTTTACCTGGTTTTGGCCATTTCACGTATCAAACTTCCAAATTGGAATACGGAAAGAAAAAGAGCCTTATTCCCTATTGAATTCTCGATGTCAGAAGGGACACAAGACAAACATTTTTTTTATTTTGGCCTAACATCTTACTTCTAACTCTCCTCTTATCTAAATGAAAATCCTTGTCATTTGAAATTTGTGTGGCTTCTATATGACAGTGTATTTATCCAATTCTTCACAGAGAATCAATGTTATTTCAAGAACAAAATCTTTTGCGAAATTCTCTAAAAATAACAACATCAATTCTCTAACATGTGCATATCAGCAGAAAGCCTGAGGTGTTTTCAATTGGTTTAAATATAAATAGATTTGTTTTCAACTTGGCTTTTGACGTTTTCACTATGTATGATCAAATTATACAAGATGTTCCTACACTATGGTATCTTGAAATAGATATTGTAGGAAGTGTATAATTTTGCATTCCATTTTTTATTCTATTTTACTAGGACATACTGATTGCATCAAACAAAATTGCAACGTCTCAATCAAATACACGGATACCATAATGGAAGAACACAAATTTGCATAATGATCTACACGCACAAGCCAAATTGTTTCAATAATGATGATCAAGAAAAGGCAGATGTGCAACACTCAAATGGTCAAGGAGGTTTGCTTGAATCTCCTCATTGGAATTATTGGTGATCAGTATTTTCTACCATAAGTGATACAGAGTGCTATCACTGTTATGCTATCTTCAGTAGATAGCACATTATTAGTGACTGAAAATGCTATCATCATGGTTTAAGTGTGCTATCTTCAGTAGATAGCACGCAAACATCAGTGTGGAGTGTTATCATCACTGCTATGCTATCTTCAGTAGATAGCAAATCTTTAGTTATGTAATATGCTATTATTACTAATCAGTGTTATCATCATTATTATGTTATCTTCTGTAGATAGCACATCTTATACAAATATTTACTATTCATGAGGGAAATGGTGCAAGATAGCTCCCCAAGGTGACTGGCGACTGTGGGCCTACTATTTGCCCAATCGGTCTTGGGAAAATAATAGGCCCACGGCCTCCAGTTACCGAGAGGACCTATTTTGCACCATTTCCCGAATATAAAGCAGTTAATATTTGTTTTATATAACAGACCTAATAGACCTAAGCCTACTCAAGGTATCAATCAAGTTAAGGTCAATTACCATGATCACGAGCAGGGGGAATAAGGTCCCATAAAAAGGTACTATTGCTATTCCCTCGCAGCTCCCGGTCACAGAGAAATAGTACCTTTTTCCCTCCAGTGAAATAGTCCAAATATTTCATGTCACATGATGTAGTATCCACCAATCAAATGACAGGAATATTTGTATGTGACATATAACTAGTTATGTGAAATGCTATCATAATTTATAAGGTGAGCTATCAACATGTATGTTACCTTCACCAGGACACACACAGTAGTGTGGAATGACATCGTTATCAAGGCTTGCTTTCACCAATAAAGTAAAGTGTCTTATCGTCAGTAGATAGCACACATTCAGTAATGAGGATTAACTTCATTAATAAGGTGTGCTGTTGTCAATATAGTTCGCTATCTTCAGTAGATAGCATACATTCAGTTATGAGGAGTAACTTCATTAATAAGGTGTGCTGTTGTCAATATAGTTCGCTATCTTCAGTAGATAGCATACATTCAGTTATCAGAGTAACTTCATTAATAAGGTGTGCTGTTGTCAATATAGTTCGCTATCTTCAGTAGATAGCATACATTCAGTTATGAGGAGTAACTTCATTAATAAGGTGTGCTTTTGTCAATATAGTTCGCTATCGCAGTAGATAGGACACATTCAGTAATCAGAGTAACTTCATTAATAAGGTGTGCTTTTGTCAATATAGTTCGCTATCGTCAGTAGATAGCATACATTCAGTTATGAGGAGTAACTTCATTAATAAGGTGTGCTTTTGTCAATATAGTTAGCTATCGTCAGTAGATAGCACACATTCAGTAATCAGAGTAACTTCATTAATAAGGTGTGCTGTTGTCAACATAGTTTGCTATCTTCAGTAGATAGGATACACACACAGTAATATGAAGTGATATTGTTATCAAGGCGTGCTATCATTACAAGTGCTGTATTCTGTGCATAACATACCTTCACTGATGTGGATTGCCACTGTGCATCTTCAATGATGTAAAATGCCAAGTTTTGCTATCTTCAGTAGATAGCACACTTTCAATTACATTGAGTGCTATCGTTAACATGCACCAAGATGAGATGTTTTAGTAAATGTCAAAAGGTTACACTTTGTGGTTAAATGAATTTTGAAATACAACCAAATAAAGGACAGAAATATACAGAAAAATGAAAGAATTGTGGCACCTTTTCCGGTTATAAAATAATTTTAGTAAAATACATACATCCTTTTTAAAGGATATCAAATATGTAACAAGCGGAAATACTAAACCAAAAATTGATTTCACTTGCGAAGTGCACACTTTCGATGTGGTGCATCATATTTCATTAAAACCCATTAATAATACAGTTAACACTGTATGCAACATTGGATCATATCTGATGGGAACATGAAAAGGTTGTGGGCGTAAGAAAATGTCAAGTACATCCATACCTTTAATGTTGTCAACAATTTTTTTAAATCCCACAATGCATTGTGATCATAGTAATTAAGTTTTGTCAAAAATAAATTGTTTTCATTTATAAAAAAAAAGGGGGGGGGGGGTAGGAACATTTAGAAAAGTGATAAAATGAATGTTGTTTTTGATGCAATGTGATCACGTTAATTGGTGCTATTTAACAAAGCATGTTTGGTTCACACAAAGGAGAAAAATAAGCATTCATGAACCGGGAGCTACCTTTTCAAAGGTAGCTCCCAGTCCTATACTTTACTGTGCAAAAACTGAAAAACACCGTGAGCTAAATCTTGGCAACCGTTGGGCAAAAATCTCCCAGAGCCTGCTTTTTTTTGTCTTGGTTCACACGAACCCAATTTTTGAAAATGTTACAAATTGAACAGATACAAGTCCAAATCAGATATTTCTGTCAACATTTCAAACGCATGATGTGTGTGACCAACTTACACAAAATGTTCACTTCACCTAGTTCCTTGCTTCATCTGTGAGGGCTACGTCTGATTAACAGCTATCATTTAACATATCGGTATCTTGTTCTAAAGTGTAATGTGCCCTGGTATTATGCCCCTCTAATGATGATCAGCTACCATTCTACATTTCAGTGTCTCGTTCTAAATTGTAATGCACCCTGGTATTATGCAGACATGAAACCCCTTCACATACTAATCCAATCTAATATGATCCTAGTAGACGTTACAGATAACACGCTTCATCTTGTTAGACAAGTTGAAGTATACAGCAATCAGTTAAAGCTGCCACCTGTTCATATCAAATGCCTTCCTGTAGAGCAATGTAATCATGAGTACTAGTCATGAATTCAGACAGATAAGAATTCACTTGTTCCCCTTTACTTTTATATCAAGAATTAGGGTGGGGGGCACTGTGATATTCAAGAGTGGTACAAGCTCACAGGTTTTATTGCTCAAATACCCCCATATTTGGCATCACCAGCTTCTTCAGACCCTCTTTTCAGCTTGCTACACTCTTAAAACTAGCATTTTCCTTACTTTTCAAAAAATGTGCAGTAATATTCAACAGGGGGCAACACTCTATTCAACAAAAGGATTGTTATTGTTACACAAGTGTGCATCCATATTGAGTTCTTAGGCCATTGTAGGCAACAAAAACTCAGTTCACAAGCCACCCCCTAGATGGTACACCCCTTACAGCCTCATTAATGTGCCTCGTCTTGTCTGCACTACACCTGCGCTTTTTTGTCCTAATGTCTTTGCACTTATTTCATTGATCTAGTTTCATTGTTTAAGGGTAGTCATTTGATTAGAACTATGCTCTGTCTGGTTCATTCTCTTTATCTAATATCATATATGTGGTATATATATATATTTCCTGTTAGTATAGTGGAGAGAAATTAAAATGAAATTGATGTTGAAACGTTTTGAGTTCCCCCTCCTCAGATCAGTAATGAAGCATACCTGTGTCATAGAGAGGTTATGCACTGGCATGCATCTAAAAGACAAAGACTAGGCCAGGGGTTTTCAATTTTCTGAAGGGCTATTAAAGACACATTCTCAGAGGGAAAATACCTCTATATGTTATGTTTGTCCATGTTTTTAGATCTATTCAAGAGCCAGTTTGTATTGTTAGCCCTCTAGAGCTGGCCTGTAGGCCGCCTACAGAGAACCCCAAAACTTAGCTCTGGTACCGAGCTGCGACCTGCAATGTTAGAAAAAAGTGTTTGAACACTTTGTAGGTGTAATGTAAAGTGTTCCCCCTTCCCCCCTGATCAATGTTGAATCCCACAATTTGCCCATCATCAGCACAGGGCCTCGCAACATTGATCGGTGGAGAAGGAGGAGGAATATGAGTAAGGGGATACTTCAGGCTTCCAGAAACAAGTTTTGATTTTCACATGACTCAAATAGCGTGCCTGTTATGGTCCAATAAGCATGGCAATTAGAGTCAGTGTTCGAACACCTTTTTTCTATGATTATGGGTCTTGCTACCAAGGTTTATGAGGGGCATAGTTTCGGGCTATCGACAAGGCACCAGTCTAGCGCTACCCTAAACTATGCATGCCTATACTCCCTCACAACTCACAACCTTCTCCACCGGGCAGCCATTACGCCCCAGGTGATGTAGGACTACCCACCCTCATCTCAAGTAACAATTTCCCAAACTAGGTCGTGCTCTCAACCTATGTCACACACTCTGTAGTTGGCTTTTAAAAGTGGCCTACTTAGCACGTGTATATTAATATCCCATACAAGTTGTGCCTTTCATATTTACTTTAAACTGTAAGGCACCCTCGGGTTTTGTTTCTTTTCTAAATATCCTGCTTCATCTAGCAAATTGTACCAGATTAAGCCTTGAAATGTTATGAAGAAAGAATATTTCATTAGCTCAACGAAAATATTCCATCTCAGCTTTCTCATGGCTAAATAGGTTAAGTGCTACATTCATGCAGATTTTTTGTTTTGTTTTTTGCTTCTTCTTTTTCCCTTTTAAATTCATTAATTAAAAAAAAATCTTCTATTTTATTTATTTCTACTTCTTTTGTTTATGTTTATTATTATTATTATTTTTAGGTGTTTTAAAAAATAAAAAATAAATGATGTTCTTGATCCAAAGCATAGGATTGCATGGAATCTGTAGCATTCATTCTTCCGTCAAGATTTAAAATTCTGTTCTATTAACGTCCAATATTTCCTAGTAATCCTCAAGAATAGCTTGGTGTTTCCTGTTTGAATCAACTGCTTTATAGTGACCATGCATTTTCTTTTTGCCTTTATAAAAACAGCTTTTATATAAATCCACCTGAAATCCTTTTGAAATGGAATTTTATGACCATGAATATTTAAAAAATAGCAGTGGTATATCTTTGAATAAAGTCATCTGATGGTTATTAGACATCTGTGGTTTGATTTCGATGTAGACAATTATAGTGAATAGTTAACTCACATCTTTAGTTACGTTTCATAGCTAAGCTAGCAGCATCCTCGGCTGTGCCAGTTTGATGAAGCTGCTAGCTTAGCAGTGAAACCTAACTAAAAATGTGAGTAAATTGTTCAATATTTATTGGATTTGTCCACAACTAAATCAAATCACAGAAAAATGTACCCATGCCCCCCCCCCCCCCCCCCCAATCTGGGCATACCAGCAATGGCGCAAATCTCCTGCGCAATCCATTTGTTTGCATCCGTGTACTTTAGCTAGACAATATTCAATACACAGTTTTCTTGTACCGTCAGGAAACCTGATGTACATATAATATGAATTATGATATTGAATTATCATAATCCATGTGCCACAATTGTGCTGGCATAGTGTACGGTTTTATTTTCTTAAAGGGGCACTGAGTCTATACGTATGGGAGTGCGCCCTCATTGTTTTTGGAAATCAGTTCTTTTGCACCTACGTAATACTTAGGCATATACTAACTACCATCTAAAACCGTTTACATTAATTCGCCGTCTATCATGTAACAGTTCACGGGTAATTTCGATGTAGATAACACCGAAATTATCAGCATCACTCATTACATAACTTGTTCAACCAAATTTCATTCTAGCTCCATTATTCAACCATTTGCCCATCATTATCATTACACTTCAGGGTTCCTACGTAAAAACAATTCCTTTTTTCCAAATTTCATTTTTCTCGGCAATCTCTCAATGCCCTTTAAACATTTTATCCCTCTTATCCCCCTGACATTTCAGAATGTAAGAAATAATCTGCCCTTGCGTGAACTCATGTACTAGTCGGTAACTTTGCAACAGCCACTTCAACTCTCAATGTGATGCCTTACAGCTATCTGACACAACATGGAAAGCCTTGATATTTTTATTGGAGGGAAATTAAGAGAAAAATAGATTTGTTTCAGGTGGCTGAAACTAGTAGCTTTACATTTTTAATGAGAATTACCGCAAATTGCATAGCAAATATGGCTCGGGAGCAGAGGTGGAGAGGGTGGAAAGCCTTCTTTTCTCAAATAAGTCATTGCAATCTTATTTCAGAATTTCATTCATTACAAATTATTAGCAAAGTACAAAGACTAATATATTAAAGTTATGACAGCACAAGAGGATTCACACATTTATGATGAATGATGGTGAATTGATGAGAGATGGTGAAATGATGAGAGATGGTCAAACAGCAGTGACGATGGTCAAAGATAGTGAAAATGGTGAAATATGCCGAAAAGATGGTGAAAGATATTGACATACAGTCTGAAGAGTAGGTGACATGATGGGTGAAAGATGGTGACAAAATGGTTAAAGATACAGAACATTTGACGAAAAGATGGTGAAAAGGTGAGAAATGGACCGTCGCATAGGGTGAAAATATATTCTGAAATGATGGTGGAAATACAATAACTTTGAAAAAGTGAAAGTGCGAAGGTGATAAACAAATAAAAAGTTGCCATCAAATATGCTAACACAGGGCATATACTTTAACTTTAACACACCTCACACAGATTCTTTTTACCGGGGGAGGGGCGAATGCCAAAAGTAGCGAGTGTAGGAAGGCCCAGGTGGGGTCCATACCGGTGGGGTCCAGGAGTGGGAGTTCCTGAATTTGAGATAATTTGGGAGGCTTATGGAGGAGTAACCTCTGCCTTACTTTGGTGCTGTCTTTTTAAAATTAATTTAAAACAATTTATTTACCCCCCCCCCCCCCCCCCCCCCCCTCTGTTTCTCCTCTCAATTGTACTACTAGTATTTCCTAACCAAGACAAGATCACCTGTTTATAACCAGCCAGGCTATGTTTTGTGTGGAAACTGGGGAAAACGACAAAGTATGATTTTTTTCTTCTCCGACCCCGGACCCTCCGATCACCACCACCACGTCCCTAACCACTGAGCTAACCTGCCAACGCTTAACCGGGCAGTGATTTCATACCAACATACTCGTGCGTGGACATTGTTTTTTGCAGTAGTGAATCGTAGTGTCTAGGAAGGTTAGGGTTAACCCCTGGGCACTACCTGTCTTTCGTACAATAATTCCCATTGGTCAATTATATGATATAATCATTTTGATGACCAATTACAGTTTTGCTTATAAATATTTTATGCTAATATTTTTGATAATTGTAATTATTCTAACGATGTCTCTGATTGGCACAATATTTGACACATTCTAAATTTCAACCAATCGGCCGGTAGTTCTCAGGGGGTTAATAAGTCTGCTGCTATGCTAATCCCAGCCAACACAAACAAACAGGATTTTTCTATTAGAGTTAAGTACAACCTGAGGTGTGTAATATTAATGCCAGAATAACCTATATATAAACAAACACACTGTATTATGTATAGCCCGGGCAATCTTATGTAGGTTATCATCCTAATTGCTCGATGTAAAATATTGATAATGCATGAGTTATGGTTGCTTCAAGTCATGATCGGTTTACCAAAGAGGTTGACATCAGTGATATATGTTTTCTTGACTAGAAATAATCCATCAATTTTCTTGACTGTACGAAATCCAAATTGAAAACACAATTGTGGATTTTTCTGATCTGATTGTTGATCATGATTTGATGGGTGGATGGGTCTTATTACAGGACCTGAATATCAGGACTGTGTTACATACAATTAAAGTTTTTCTTGGGTTCTATCTAATGATATATCAAACACTTTTAAATCTATTTGATTGGTTGTATTGGTTGTGTTCTTTAATATTTAGATTAATGTTCTATTGTAATTGGTTACTCAAATCATCATCATGCTAGTTAACCAATAGAGAGACAATGTACGACTTTAAATTGTGAGACTCATGTTTTATAAATCTGAGTGCGAGATTGCAAGATTAATTCCACACGGCACTTGGGTCAATTGATAGCGGTATGTGTAAAACATACTGC
Organism: Ophiura sarsii; assembly: GCA_035610835.1. NCBI lineage: Eukaryota > Metazoa > Echinodermata > Ophiuroidea > Amphilepidida > Ophiuridae > Ophiura > Ophiura sarsii. The sequence continues at coordinate 91,159,903 of CM069441.1, read as the reverse complement.
ATGTGTAAGACATATTGCATGCATGCTATGTTCATGTTGAATCTCTTTCATGTTGAACCTCTTTCATCTTTCAACTACCCTAGACACAAATCAATTTCATGTATTCCAACACCTCACTATTTATTGGAGGCATTCCATTTGGAATTGCCTTAGTTAATATGTTTAGATTAACAGCAGTTAATGTATCAGCATCAAGCCCCCTCTAGGGCTCTCTGGCTACATGTAGTCACAGCGCCCTCTCTTGCTTGGGCTGCGTCTACTAAGGTCAAGGGTTATTGTTTACCAACACAACAAGTCGGCATCTTGGATTGAGGGTGTGGTGGTATACAGCAGATTGGTTTTGCATAAACTGCATTCGTTACTCCATGTTACAGATTTGACAAATGAGTAGACTTGAAAATGTGATACACGATAATAAATTTAGCGAACGCATCTTTACTCCTGCAAATGGCCTTCAACCACACAAGCCTAATGTAGATACCCCCAGTAATTCCCTACCGGCCGAAACCATCCTGACCATCACTGGCTAGTCTGGGTCCCTTATTTGTTACTGAAAGAACTATATACATTCATCAAAACAGAAATCAAAACACTCATTGAAATGCCTGACTGCACTTGGTGTGTTTTGATTTGATGTTCTTCAAGGAACACAGGTTCGCTCATTTTACTGTACATGTTAGCATACGTGTTAACATGTTTTTATTTGTATTTAAAGAGATTAAAAGTATGCACAAAATTGTGGATTTTTATTTGTATTGTTATGTATGACTTTTTAGATCAATCCATGCATATGTTTTGCTGCTAAAAAATCAGGAAAAAAATCAATTCACTTATGCAATTGTTGATATGCTTATAATATCACTCCCTGCGTGGTCATGCACCAACATCAGCGTGCTTGCATTGATTTTTCTTATTTCTCCCAGAACAACAAAACAGTTTAATATTGACCTATAGTTATACCCAGCAGGTTAAACATTCTAACACAATGTGTGATGCAATCTAGAAAAATCAGTCTGAAGTCGAAAAATATCACATTTTTAGTTTTCAAAATTTGGCAGAAAACACCAATGGACAATTAATTCAATAGATATGAGCAAATGAAGGGTTTTCAAAACAATAGAAAACAAAAGAACTTCTATCCTTTGTTTTGTTGTATCTAAAAATCAATATTGGTGACTTCAGACTCGTTTTGCTTGGTCACAACGCAATATGTGTACCGTGATGGCAAAATGGTGTAGTTGTCTCCCAGAGCTTTAAAAAAAAAAGATTTTGTTACCAGCTAAAAGGAGCTTATTAAATGCTTTACAATTACACCTTTGTATTCCATATATTGGACACAGCTTTCTGATTTCAAAAAGAAAATTATTGTAAAATTGACTTTATTTTCTTTGTTTTTGCATGCCTAATTCCATCAATATCTCAAAACGCATTCTACCGACAAATGCACCCTTTTGCCGCGACAGTACGCATATATGTTAAGTTTCCCCACCTGACAACAATGCTACTGATTGTGCTACGTCAACAATGACAAGATGACTAGGCCTATTTATATCAGATATGGTCATTAACATGATTTATTGTACGATATGAATAGACACTAATTGACGGAGTGTGTAACCAAGTGCGTTTCATAACATAATTAGACATTAATATCTCCGGAAATCATTCCCTACGGATCAAAATAAAATGCTGCTAATGTAGAGTTCTGGGTTTTAAATGAGATTCTTTTTGTATCAAAATTAATCCAATTTGATTTAATTTTTCGATATGTTCATAACTGCACGATATAAACAGACACTAATTGATGGGAGTTTGTAACCAAAGTGAATCATCAACAGATCTCTGCAAAGGATACAACATTGGTAAAATGACAACTCTCAAGAAATAGGTCATAAGGATCTCTAAATGCCATGCACAAAATGTATTAAATTTGGCAAGACATGAAAATAACCACTTTGATGGAAAAATTAATTCAAACTGAGACAGATTGAAAATGTAATTATCAATTCATGTCACACTGGGGAATTGAAATTAGTGTGGTAAAATGAAAGTCAAACAGATTCAATAAGAATTCTTAGAAATACATTAAATGAAAATTAAAGATGAAAATTAAATATGTCATATAATCAGGATAGTAAAATGAAGTCAAACATTTTAACTACAGAATAAAATAACTTCAAATGAAAATTAAGTATTTTAAGATCCTGCTCTATTTACAATATGATATCAATTTCAATTAGAGAATAAAATATAGTTCGTAGCTGTATTGCTATATATGTTGGTCTCATAATGTATAGGCTGTGCCATATTTGATTTTGTGTATGGTCGTCGCAAACCACACCCATTAGGCTATATTAAAAAAATCTTTTGTCTCAAAGCTCTCAGTTTTTCAAAACCTAATGTGGAATGCGTGTTTTTGTTTAAGTTTTATTTTATTTTTTATAAATATAAAATATTGAAATGCTTGTAAAAGTGACCTTTTGTATTTAAAATAATGTGATCACTGAAAAAGGGAAAAAAATATCTTCTAACGCGCATCAATTAACTAACACGCACAGGAGCTTTGAGACAAGAGATTTTTTTAATATAGCCTTATATAAGAATATATGATATACTCTCTTAAAATGACAGGGTCAAATTGAGTCAGGAGTAATTAAAGGACACGACTATGCACCCAACCTAAGAACCAGGTTCAAATTTTGAACACACCTCATTCTATAGTTTACAGAAGTCAAAGATGGGTGCAACACAAGATTTCACAAGAGATTTGAATCAGTGGCGTAGAGGGGAGCGATCGCCCTCTCCCCCAATATACGAGTTGTGTCTGTTGAGATTAGCAGTGTCGGTTATCGAGCTCAAATCTTTTTTGGGGGGGGGAGGGAGGACCGCACGTTATCACCCTGCCTCAAGTTTGTGACTTGACGGCGCACCCCCTGCTCTCTCAAAGGGTGACTTGACTGATCCCTCCCCCTCCACGGTACCCCTCTCAAATGTATGACTCAGTGGCAAGTTGAAGCCTGGAAGTCCTTGTCGGTTCACTTTTACCCCCCCCCCCCCCCCCCCCCCCCACCACCACATGAGAAATCTAGCTATGCCACTGATTTGTGTACCATTGTTATTGGAAGACCGTATTGCTTTTTCATGAATTAAAACATTTTTGTGAGAAATGAATCAAAACTATCTATCTGCAATTTAATATCAATATTAATATTCGACTCCTATTTAATACGTTTTTGAAATCCATTTATGTGGAAAGAAAGGTCGGTCTATCGATACAAGTAATAACAATACATGCAATATTACTCTCAGCTCTGTTGTCTGCAAATGTTTTATTACAATCCATTTGTGGAAAAAACAAGTTCAGCAAATATCTATTGCTTAACCTTGACAGGCAAAGACAAGACAATAAATGAAACAGTTTGACGTCATCTTACAGAACAGTAAAACCGATTTTCGGTCAACAATCAAATCAAAATACAAGTTGGAGGAATATTTCAATTGTAAGAAACACAAGCTGAGCAAATATTTATTGCACGACCTTGACATATGCGATGTAAGAAAGTAACAATTTGACGTCATTTTGCAGAGTGCGACAAACAATTTTACAGTAACAAAATAAATAAATAAATAAGTTGGTTAATTAAAAGAGCGCAGGGGTCCTCATACAACAAGAGGAAATAATTATCATATTTTTTACAGAGCATGTACAGAGAGAATAATTCCTTCTCTAAATTGGTAACATTAGACACTTGTTTACTGAATAATGGCATAATCTCTGTTACTGTTATGGAAACATGTTATGATTTGCATGAATGAAAAGAGCTTGAGGTTTCAATGCACCGTTCATAAAATTGCTGCTACATACAGGGCGAGTCAGAAAGAACGAGCAATGTTTTGGCGAAAGTGACACAGAAGTTTCAGGCTTGCATATTCAAAACCAATGATAGTGCTACAAAGGCCACATATTTGACTTTCAATAAAAAAAATAAAAATTTGAATTTGAACATTGCATCATGATGTTACAACAAAGTAGAACCTGGTATTTTAAGGCCAACCCACGGAATGGCAAAACACATATTATTGTTGGCTGCCTGATTTAGAGATGCTGATCAATGAAACTAGTGAAAACCCTGAAAAGGCATAGGAATGTTGTATACATAATCTTAAAATGACTGGAAATGAATAGAACTATGAAATTATGAGTAATAAAAAGCCTGAATTCAAGAAAGAAAAGTAAAAGGTCAGACATTTCTGCTGATTCAGAAAGCAAACCTCATTAGAATACATTAAGGAATGGCTTGATGATTCGACCATCCTGTGGATTAGCTTCATCAAAATTTGGGGCTTAACTAAAATTAGCGTAACATGATAACGAAATGGTTGATTTTTAAAATGCTTCTTTTGAATGAAATCCAAATTATAGGTCTTTATGCAGCGCTACCATTGGTTTTGAATATGCATGCCTAAATTATTAGTGATGCTTTTGTGAAAAAAAGTTCTGACTCAAAGTAATTTGTATTACCTGAATTTATTTTACCAGCCAAGAGCAGCACCCTCTGACAGTTCATAATAGCCCCACAACTTGGTAAGCACATTGTCTAATTGAGTACATCTTGCACGGCCGTAATTTGGCAAAACAGCGTAAGTCGAAATATTGACATTTTGAGTTAAATGCATTTTTGGGGAAATCGAGGGCGCTCTTTTCATTTGTGATAGTCTCAAAAGCCCTCGACGTACCGTTTTAAAGATAGCATAGCGTATCTCAGCCTTGTTTTGCAACCGTTAGCATTTCAATATGGTAAAACAGCGGAACTCGTATTACGTGTTTCAAAATCTAGTCATTATTCTTGGCAAAACAGCGTATCTCTAAGTTACGCGCCTTTGCCAAACAGCAATTTTGCTACGAGATACGCGGGTTTGGCGAAAAATAGTAACCAAAGAATTACACGTAAATTGAGTTACGCTGTTTTTGCAAGATTAACTCTGTGTATAATTAGATGTCGATTTGGCAAACCCGCGTATCTGGTTAAAATCAGCTGTATCTTTAGTAAAACAAGTTTATTTTACTTACGATTTTAAAAATAAAGAAAATGTAACATCATGCACGTTTTCCTTTTAAATAAACTTACTCTGTAAATAATTTTTAAAAAAGCAAACACTAACACTTTAAAGTGCTCATATCTCAAAAACGTAATTTTCGAGTTACGCTGATTTGCCAAATTACGGCCGTGCAGTGGTCTGTTGTGGTTAGCAGATTTTCAGTTGGTGGAGGTGGAGGGTGGGGAGAAGGGGGTTGATGGGGAGGGTATAGGGGGAAAGGCTGCACTGTTATTCATAGGTAGATACAATATTTGACAAGGCAGCTAAGTATAAACCATAAGAAATGTATGCATTTGTGAAAATGTTATATTGCAACAAATCTGGGTTCTGCAATTGCGGAAAATTGAAGCCGTGAAAATAGCGTGCTTTGCAGTAATTACTATCAGCATACATAAACTAATTGCTTTTCATAATAACAACTTCAAATTACATTGAGTTTAACAACCCTACCCTCTCATTTGATACACCACTTATCTATGAATGCCAAATGACTACTTTATATCATAAGTTATAGCATTCTAACACGATCATATACCACAGCATTAATACGTTCAAACGCAATACAATACAAAGTCTTGAAATGCTAGACACATTTGGAATTTCAAATCAATATTTCAAAAAGAGCTCACTGTAATTAAATCTCTGTAAATAGTCTATGCAACACAATGGAACATCTAATTACTTCTTTTGTGTAGTTCAACGTGACCCGGCCATTCAAACAATACCCATAAGATGCATTTGGCAAATTGACTATTTCAATATCGGTGGCTGATCAAATAACTGTGTCCATTAATTTGTCTCATAATTAAAAATACCAATGCGGTATTTTTAAGTAACAGGTTGCAAATGGCAGGCAATTCAGCTGTTGGAATTCTATGGACAGTCAATGACTACCGTATTATCCCTATTAAGCGCCCATGCCCTTATAAGCGCCCACCCCTGTTTTTCTCAATAACACAACAAACACTCCCTTATAAGCGCCCACCTTTTCAATTACTGTAGCACTGTACAACAACATTTTTCGCCACGGCGTCCTTCAGTAAAGCAGTACCAGTAAGGCTGGTTCGATCGCCGCCGCTGCCCGCTCTCCCCGATGCGAGCTGCCATCTTTGTTTTTTATTCATGGCTTAAATACAACATCGTGCATGCTCAAAACTACCGAGAATTAAAGAAGTTTTCGTAAGGGCACTTAAAGCTTGTCAGAACATTGACGTCATGTAATGTGGCCACAGTGAGACCACTGCGACACTGCAATGCTGATTTCCCCCCACCCCCCAAATTTGTAACAGTTTACTTTTCGATCGCACATTTCCGCTAGTTTTCCGCTAGTGCAACCTTGCCGAATTCAACAGTGTTTACGATAAATGATTCTAAAAAGGTAACTTAATAAGCGAAGATGAACGTAATCTTTAGAGCAAATTGTAACATCAAGTGCATTACTCCACAATATCTTGAAGAAAAGTGTACCCTTATGCAGCGTTTGTTGGAAATTTGGCTACATGAACCTGATAGTCCATGCTATGGTATGGTCAATTACCTTGCTTTAACACATACAGGTCCTTTAATTCCTGCTTTCCTATAACTAAGACATTTGGAAAGAAAACAGTCTGAAAATGCTATGCTGTACAAATCTGGGGTCTTCTTCCATTGCGAAAAGTGTAATGCTCTGAAAATATCTAGCTCTACAGTATAGGTCACACAGACAGCAGCAGTGTCTAACAGATGGGCCAACATAAAACTAGGTCACAGTTGCACAACATAATTTTGAAATTTTGTTCACATTTTGAAAACAGCCTTGCACTGCTGTAAAACGTGAACATCACTCCCAAAACGACTATTTTCAATCCTACGAAAAGCAATAAAACGCTTGAAATTGTTTTGTTTTGAACTAAAAAAATGGGGCAAGTGAGTAGAGCTGAATCCCTGGAGGCAATGTGGCGACTTTGTCTTACTTTGTCTTATTGTTTAGATGAACAGACCTGTATGAATTGGAAAGCCGGAAGTGAGACTAAGCTTTGCCGATGGAATAGATGACAAGTGCATTTCATGGATGATAAAAAAACACCTTGTAGTCTGAAAGATAATACTTCACTGAGTATGGAGGCAAAACAAGCCCGACAGATTATCTTTTAAGGGATGTTGTTGTAAAATTGCGCGATGAAAAGGGCTTTTTCAGATTAGTTTGCATGAACAAAAACTGGTTTTGTTCGTCAATAAATGATATACCATTTGAAGAAGAACATTATTTATACATTGCGGGTCATCTATTAACATTCTTTTCCAGGTAAAAACTAGGGTTTGGTTGGATAAAAGACCCATCCGAACACTGATATCCTAAACTGATGGGTTAACAAGGTAGGCTAAGCCTATGGTGAAAAATTAGAAAATATATAGTAAATAATAACAGTTTTCCTCATTTGTGTACAGCTGCAGCAAAAGGGTGCGGTTGTCTCTCAAAGAAAAAGTTAACATGAAATTTAATACTTGTTTTTACTTGGTCTTACCAGAATTAGTTATTGATGAGACAGAGAGAGATGATGTAAGGGATATAGTAGGGCCCCTTTGACAGCTTTGAGTTACCCTACAGCCAGGTCCATTCTCCTTACTTATGTTATATCTTATATGCACCCCCCCCCCCCCCCCCTTCCTCCTTATCTTGCATTCATGAATCCAATGTGCCTTGCAATGTGACTTGCATATGTATGTAGGTCATCTGATCTGTTCAATATTTTCTATTCCAACTTATATAGTCATTTTACTGGACCCTTCAAAACGTAAAAGAGAATGAAAAATCGGTGTAAAATATATAGTCGCCCAACAACAAGATGTTTCATTGCTTCAAAGATGGAACATTATGTTTGGTGTTAACCCTTGCCTTGGCATTGTAAAATGTATAATATCAAATGGCATTATGTACTGAAAATGCTACGCATACAAGGGTGTGGTATGCAATGCGGTTCATGTCAAAGTAGACACTTGACTTACTAACAAATATGGCACAGACGCTACCCAAGTGTACCTAAAGGCTACGAAAATGGCATAGAGTCTGTCTGTGAGTGAAGAAGGGTTTAACAAATTATGAGACCGGCAGCCATCAAGAGAGAGATGGAACGTGTTGATATCTTGACATTCAAAACCCAGTGTTTGTTCAAACATTATAACTAAATAGAAAAGAAACCCAAAACTTGGATGATTAACCCCGTGAGCACTACCTGCTTTTGTACAGTGTCTCTGATTGGCTCATTACAGGATATAATGTGATATACCCCTGTGAGTAACCAATCAAAAAAGAGCTTTTATATATCTCTTCATCAACCATACCACCTTTCTTACAGTATCTCTGATTGGCTAAATGTATGGTATAATACTCTCTGGAACCAATCAAAATTGTACTTAGACATGGATATAAAGCAGGTAGTGCTCAGGGGGTTAACTTGGTTTAATAGTGCATCATGCCTCATTTTGTCTTTCTAGGACACTTAGTTCAAATATTACTGGACCATAATTAGGAAATTCTATCTACTGCAGCCAGAAATTCCACCTGTTTGTTGAATATGTTGAACATAAACACATGATGAAATGCAATACACATTAGCAAAATAATTTCCGGTTTGTAGTGAATGCATTATTAATCAAAATGTTTATCAGTTCTTTGAATCATCTTCTATTCTTTGTCCTTACCCCATAAGTCCCTAATGTATTACACATTATGTGGCGTGATTAAGCGAAATGATTCACATGTCGGAAGTTTTCATTTTGATATTTGTCCATCGCTTAAAAGCAGGTGGAAAAAGCTACAGTATAATCCAATCCCCACTAGAATCAAATTTCTGGTTTTTAAGTTACAAACAATTCAGCAACTGAAAAAACAAAGTAAAACTTAAGAATCTGTCACTTCTTTTTACCTATAACTCAAAATCAATATTCCCAATATCAGACTCATTCTGCTTGATTGCCTCACATTAAAATGGCTTGGCTTCAATATCCTTACCCTTAAGAGTCCCTCATTAAGTACGCCATCCCTCAGACGGACCAAACGGAGGAGTTGGCGGAAGGCACACAATGCGGATTTATGTACAAGTACCTTGTTAACTCAGACAACAAGTGGTAATGTCAACTCGTTCAGGCTCTCGACACGGCGATGCGAAAGATGCCCAATTCAATTAGCATAGGTGAATGACTTGGGATTTACTAAGAAATCTATAAATAGACATCCAACATGCTCTTCCTATTACTGTCCATGTATAGGTGTGAAACGTTGTTATAAATACAGAAACATCCACCAGAGATGTTATCCGTCAACAAGGTGTGCGAAAATTATTTATATTGGGAAAGGTGCATTTATTTAGCTATGTATACCATTGATGTTGGTCGAAGTGAAAATGATTCTAACATCTACATTTATTTGAATTGCAAATATTCAGTAACACAACAGATGCGCGCCATCAAAAGAGAGATGCATTGGGCGCCCGTATGTGCATTAAAACGTTGCATGGAATGTTAAAATGAGACGCCGTGCGCCGTACGCCTTGACAACGAAATTAAAAATAAATCAAATAGCCAGATACCCCCAGATCACAAGGTGACCACGGTCAAAGTCTGTTAGTGCTCCGGCCTGTGGTTCACCTAGCACTGGTATCGGGCTCGCTATTTTTTATAATTTTACTGATATTCCAGTTAAAAATGGAACTCACTTGCGATAATATCCCCAAACAATTTCCACCATGCTAGGCCTACAATGTGGGTTCAACCTAGTACCCAACACAGCGGCGCGAGAGAGCCGCGGCGAGCCCTGGGAAACTGGTCAGTATTTTTAGAGTTGACCACCCACAGAGCCGATTTGGTACATACAGACATGATACAGATCATGGAAATCCCCCGTGAAAATCGCCAGGGACTTTTTGCGAGTTCCTTACACCCTCATGGACAGAGTCAGAGATGGTGGGGGAAGCCTGCTGGTTGGAATAGCTTGGTAACATATTTCGGGGATTATGGGCCGCTGATCACCAGCGATGCTGGTGTCAAATTTGCTACGAAATGAAGCATAGACAGTCCATGTCGCCGTTTTACTATAGGGTCATCAAATTTCAAGCCAGTATTTTTTTACTTGGAAATAGTTGCAGGTTGAGATATTTAACCAATGTATACATATTACTTGTACATTATACCTGATATCTGAAGCAAAAGTGTTACTTATTTTATTCAGAAAAGTTGAAAAATATTGATGGTAATATTTGACCATCCACGATGCTGACTCATGCTTTCATTCCATACTCTCATACAGAGAGCTAGGATTCAGAGCTAGTGTCAAATATAGCTTAAAGGTGAATGTGGATTATTCCGGTTTGAAACATGTTAAAAACACTTTTGTTACGAGTTACCCATGAGAAATGCCAATGACCTCTATTATGACCAAAGTAAGAGAGTGTTTGGGAGTTGATCTAAGTAAACTCTTCTTCTATTTTATCTGATAAATCTTAACACTTTCCACGCGGCTATGGGTTTACCATATACAAAACAGATTTTTCAGAAACCTTTTTCAACTTTCAAGGTCTATCTCAAGGATTACTGAACCAATATTGGGCATGTTTGTACTTATTTTAATGCATTCCACATGCTGATTTCAAATATGGTAATGAAATTAAAAAACTTTGACTTTTTTGGAAAAAAATTGTGTACTTTTGGAATGTCGTCTGCAGACGCCTGCCGCATGGAAAGTGTTTACTACTATCTTACTCCTTCCATCTTCCGACAGCCATCAATGATGGATCTGCATGCAGGTCTATATAACATAAGTATAGCTATTCAATATATTAGTCATGAAATAGGCATCTCATTTTATAATGGGTCTATTTCTAATGCACCGCTTCACCTATGCGGAAATATATCTCCTTTATAATCCCTTTGCATCTTGCGGCTTCAGACAGAAGATAAATTTATGGAACACTCCCGGGTTTTGAGTATGACGCAACTTGTGCATGAGTACCTTCTTGACATATCAACAAGTAGCTTACATCAACTCTATCTGTCTCATCAATATAGTAGTCTGGTTGGGCTCATTTTGGGCTACTTTTGTAGAAAAGTGTGCCCTTTAATATGGCATCTTTGCGAATTGGGCTACCTGAACCTGATGTTTGGACAAAACATAACAAAACACACCTTTCAAATTCTTACTCTTTGAAAACCCATTGTTATTTTCCTGTGGTCAAAATTCTGATATCCAAGGCATACACTAATCTAGAATTATGATCTATGGCATACAACTTTCCCTGTAAATATGCCTACCATGTGATCACTTGCTTAAACATTTTGTCTGGTTAAATTGCCAAATTTGGATTCTCTGATCCCTTTCCTTTCAACAAAACATATACTTTTATAAGAATTTGATTAATAGTTCAATAATTACAGCACTCACAAAATTCAAAAAAATAAAATCAAAAACTTCCTTAAGACACAGTCAGATTCCTCCTGCAGACTTTGCTATAACGCTTTTGTCGTTTCACGAAATCTCAATTTGCAGACTTTGCTACGACATTACTAACTTGACTAAGACTAAGACACTCATGGTTTGCGATATCTAGCAATCTACTTCTGTAAACTTTGCTGTAACATTCTGACTAACACGTTGAAAGGTTTGCGATTTCACGCAATCTCTAGTTGCGGATCTTGCTGCAAACATACTGACTGACTGACTGTCAAACTCAAGTGTTTGTGATATCAAGTGTCAATCTATGTCGCGTACAATTGCCCACTTGATGAAACAGAATGTAGCATATGAAAACCCTTTACAGCTCTTAGACATGCTATATATATGAGATGGGCAAATACCAAGAACATTCAGACCCAGTCATGCAGATTATTTGAACATACTTGAATGTCTCTTGAAAACCCGCGCTATATCACATGATAACCATGGTTACCATAAAATGTCTATATCTAATATGGCAGCTTGAGTAGGTCCAACGTCTCCATGCAATATATTGTAAGACATTAAATAACAAAAAAATGTATGCCTCCGAGGCTATGTTTGACTAATAATACATAACGGATACCGGTCACAGATAAAAGTTAGCAATTTTGCTTCAGCTAAATACTATATCATATTAACTAAATGTATGAAAGCAGGCCTGGAAATAACACCTGCCCACACCTGCCCATAGCGGGTAACTTTTGCGTTGGGCGGGTGAAGTTACAAAAGTACCTGCCCGACTGGCGGGTAAAAAAATTCAAACTCACAGGTCCGTATGCACAAAAGAGTTTAGACCTGGTCAAAGTGAAATCTATTCATGCCTCAAAAGCCTTTGTCCTCCGCATTTTCATGAGATATTTTGTGCTATTTCTGAACTTTGCATCCAAATGTTTACAATTTGTTAGCTAATTTGAGAAGGAAATGTAATTAAAGGTGTGCATTTCACAAAACTAAAATCCACTTAGACCAGGTCTAACTTAAGATCCGGTCTAACTTTTTGTGCATACGGATCACAGTGTATAAGTGAGTGAGTTACACTGGCTGGTGGAATTTCTGTTGGGGAGGTATTTTTGTGAGTTACCTGCCCGACTAGCTGGATGAAACAAATCTGAAGTTCCAGCCCTGATGAAAAGTATTTAGGATACATTTTAATGCGTTCTAAATGCTTTTTAAGGATACCTTAAAAGGTTTGTACACACCTTTTTTGGAGGAAGGAAGGAGGCTCGTGTATATCAAAATGAAAACGTTGTGTTTTGGGAACTCTTGGTTAGTATTTTTGTGGGGAGTTGGGGGACTAGTTCAAGATGATTCAAGGGCAATATCCACCCTTGAGTTGAAGAATCAATGACCCCTTAAGCTCAAAATGAATATCTCCTCCTCCCCTAATAAACATCTAAAAGTCAATGACTCTCCTTGATTATATGGGTTCAATGTCAATGATTAATGTTAAGGAATGTGTATGAAACCAATCAAAGCTTCATTTTAATCATACTATTTAGCCCCTGCTCATTTGATCATGTGGAATAGATTTTTAAGCATATCACATTTAGTTAAGATGATATAATTAATATAAGTATCAAACACACAAGCCCAACATACTTCACATCGTTTATGACTGACTGTTCATACTTTATATGCGATATATAAATTAAATATGACTTGAGTAATTACATAGTGTTTGACAGAACTGTTCTGTGAGGTAGAAATTCTGGTTTATGTTTTCTAATGTATTGCATCAACTACCAACACCAACCCACCTGCAAGAACTAATCGGCAGACCTGTAACCAAGAGGGGTGTTGGGGCATTTACCCCTCCCCAAATCCCAATATGCCCCATTTGTGAGTGTAGCAAGCTGGAAAAGTGTGGGTGTTTTTGTTGTTATTTTTGGTCTAAAATAGGTAGACATTTTGGTAAAAAGGTCCACTTTTGCCAAAATTACTGGGATTTAACCCCTGGACCCTCTGATCACCACGCCACGTCCACAACCACTCAGCTAACCTGCCAACGTTTGCCCGGGCAGTGATTTGGTACCCAAATATCAGCTCGGAAGATGACATCATCAAATCGAATGCTGTAGCATGGGCGTGGACATTGTTTCTTGCTGTAGTGAATCGTAGGTTCCAGGAAGGTAAGGGTTAATAAATCTTTGAAGCCTTTTAAAATACAATGAATCTAATTACATCCGTATGATATTAATATCCGAGCATTGTTTAGTTTTGATTATGGTTGTATAAATGAATGCTGATGACGCATTTCATGAGTATTGTTATTGTTATTTTTCAGTATAGCCAATGACATGTTGTGCTTGGATTTATTCACATTGAAAAGATGGTGCCTTTTGATTCTGTTTATATGAACATTTATACAAACATTGAAAGTTATATAATTGGAAGGAAATATTTGACTTGCAATTCGACTTGGCAATGCAATATAAATCTCATCTGATGTTTTTTGTTAGGAAATTAAACGCAACCTAAATCTTAAAGATTTCTTAAAAACAAAACAAAATTAGTGCTAAGGGTATAAAAATGGCCAATTTCAGAGAATAAGGGTTAAGGGTTGCTTGGGCCATTAGTCATGTGTCATATTTGTAAAAATAGATGAATGGTTAGGCCTATATCAGACAAATCTACTAACAATATTAAATCACCAAATTACTTCATACGTTTTTCCAGTCTAAACTCTGTCTTGAGGACTTATATCCTTTGCTATGAGTATGATTCGTCGAGCTATAATCCTGGTTAAGGTTCACTTTTTCCTTCTTTCAGAATTCGTGTTAAGGGAAGTTTTTAGGAGTAGATTCACACGGATGATTACAACTTTTACACGTGAGCATTACGTATGTGAAAAACCCAACTTCTGAAGAAAAAAATTGAGGGCTCCCTCCCCGGGGATCTCTCAATTCCCCTTGTATTATAATTTTGCTCTTCTTTGTCAGTTTCTCTTGCTGTTCAATGGGCAGATCAGAATTCGGGAATTACAAAGGTTGCTGGTTATCTTGCTCTTCATTGTCCATTGAACAGTAAGAGAAACTGACAAGAGTAGCGTACGGGAATTACAAAGGTTGCTGGTTCAAATCCAGTCAGAAGCATGAGGTGTTTTCTTCCATATTGTCATGTAAACTGACCTACTCTTTGAGGGGCACAATATAATTTGATCCTTCTAGGCTACCCAGCGAACTAACAAATAGTTCTCCAATATTTTACTCCTTTTTTTTTTTTTGGGGGGGGGGGGTATTCTATCTAACTGTATCTATGTTTGTATCTGTACCCTTTCACACCCATTCTGTCCCAATTCCACACTTACGAACCACCCCAATTCCAACCCCTATTTAGCTAACCTAATATGAAACAAGAATTCAACCATTCGTTATATAACATTATTAGATTACAACTGAACTGTTTGTCTGTAGTCCATCTCTCCCTATCTCTCTCCTCGGACTAGCCAAGTACCATATTTCCCTACTACCTAAATATAGCACACTTGCTAACATCCTTTGGACTCCACAGAGCTTGAGCAGTATTACGCACTTGAATTACTGAATGATCAAATCAAAAACAAGAAGCTTAATTTCAATGAACACAATCCGTAACAGAGGTTTTTGAGGGGATGCAGCCACGTAATTGAATCACCATTTTGAAAATCGTTGCTATTGAATACGACATGACGAGTTAATGTAATTTGCTAAAAAAGCGCATCCAATAGATCAAAGTCTTACTATGTGGGAACAAGAAATAAGAGCGCCCCTAGGGGATTGTCTTATTGAAAATGTTCACCGCCGATTTCCGAGGGAAAATATCAAATCAATACTTTCTTGATTTGTGTATTGATTGCAGTCGCTCTAAAAGCCAGAGTGGCGGATGGTATATTTCTTTATTATAACTTCATTTCAACTATTCAATAATTATGAAATAAAATTTCATTTTGTTGGAATATACAGGGTGAGTTTACATGTGAGTAAGCATAATCAATTATAATCATACCCATGCTATGAAAGCGTATAATGTTCTAAATTTTAATAAAAAACTGACATTTTCCATTTTTTTTTTTGTTGGCGGGATATTCAAATATGAAAATGCAATGTGTGCCATTTCAAATGAAAATCACTGTGCTCGTGGACAAACAGGTAAATTTGGTAGTGCAGCAAAGAGGGTCACCAAAAACAAACGAAAAATGCAATCGACTTCTTTTTTTCACACAAAGTTAGGATTAAATACATCATTCTTGCAACGTTTAAAAAGGTTTTAAATTCATTTTGGTTTTAAAAACAAAATGGCTTCTTTCCACTATTGCAGTCTTTTTGACTCACCCTGTATAATATAATGCATTGTTTGGGATTTTGTTAATTTGTCTCATCTGATTAACTTATAGATATTATCTAAAACAAGTAAATTGACAAGTAAATCTCATACTTTTATCAAGACTTTCATCTATCAAAAACAGTGTGCCCTTGCCCAAAATTACAAATTGGAATCAGTGAAAAGCAGAAATGAATGATATTATCTTGCAGTATAGAAAATACTCCAATGATGAGCTTCCTAAATTTTACGTCAGCCAGAGGTTGGCAATTGTCAAATTGTTCAAAACAGTATTGGTTTTTTGTATCGTTGAATACCAAAATCCCATATTGCCCATTTTAACAATCCATACAATAAATGTCTTTCTATGTATTTTCTTTAAAATAATTTTAAAGGTGGGTGTTCTGATTGCTGGCCCAATTTTCAACATGAAAGGTCATCATTAAAATTGCCGCATTCCAAAGTTTGAGTTGCATAACTCTTATGGTGTTTTTTAGAAGCACAGGCCATTGCCCATTGAGTAGTTCACAAACTGACCAGCAGCAATTCACCACATTGTGGCCTATAATTTCTAAATGGAACATTTCTGGCCCCTAAGATTTTACTGAAATAATGAGAAAAAGATGGGAATTCTTCCAATATCAAAATATTTTGATGTGGAAAAAAAAAAATCAGAAAAAAGTGATCAGAACATACACCTTTAAAATGAACCCACCCTATCTCGTGCATTTGTAAGGAACAAACAAGGCAAAGTGAAAGGGGCTGATGGAAGTAGGCGCATCAAAACACTGCCTCCAATGCCCTAGAGAGAAGCAGCTACATTTGCCTCTATCACTTCACCGTACAAGAGGATGAATAAGTGCACAGAACTTGGAGAATAAAACATGCACAACTATATCATCAAGATCACGCACAAGTTCATTGATGTTAACCCGCTGCAGGGCAAAGGTGTCGACATCGTCCGTAACCTAGTATTCATCCTGCACAACTCTAGACTTTTTTATATCCATGTCCGACACCCTCAGCAATGATGGCTTCCTGTCCCGTTATTATGTGGCATTGCTACGAGCTAGTTAGGGTGTGTGATAGCACGATGCTATGCCGCGCCTCAACTCCCCCGGTATTAAATAAGGATAGTTGGGCATCTCTGTGTGGCAGGAGATATACAAAAGGGGATTTGTACAATAACAAACAGTCGTATGACATTACGATCGGAAACTAGGACAAATTGCTGTTTAGGAAATTCAGTGTACAATGATGGTATGTGTAGTAAAATGGCAGCTTTAATCTGACACCACTTTCAGAGATACCAGTCAGCACAACTCAAAAAACCTGAAATTTATCACATAAAATTTGCTAAAACGGGTTGAAAACTAATGAAAGGGCAGAAATTAGGAGTGACAATAAAAACTGGGAAATAAATTTGAAAACTGGCATCTCTGTACTTTTGTTTGGGGGAGAGAATTATGGAATTACTCTACCGTATTATCCATATTAAGCGCCCAGGGCAGTTAGCAAAGTCATGTAAACTCATTTATCATACTAAATAAAATGTACAAGTGGTCATTTGAAGATGCTGACCATTTGATGGTCATTTGAAGATGCTGACCATTTGATGGTCATTTGAGGAGGCTGACCATTTCATGTACTAAATGAAATATATGTACAAGTGGTCATTTGAGGATGCTGACCATTTGAAAAGGTGGGCGCTTATAGGGTCTGTTTGTTGGTAGTCATTGAGAATAACAGGGGTGGGCAAATATAAGGTCCTGGGCGCTTAATAGGGATAATACGGTACATGTAGTCTCATATTCCAATCCGGTGTTGGTTGCACATTAGTGCAAGCAAAAAACTGAATAGATCAACAATCTGCAAGGATGTTCAGACTACTATGCAAGAGCATGTGTCTTCAGCGCCCAAACCACTGTACTAACGTTAGATAGATATAATGTATTCACCACCATTTTCAAGGCATCAATTTACAGCACAACTGAGACATACTAGCATGACCGACTGGAAGTGAGATATTGCTAAACATTAGTTAGCGCTGCAGCAATAACGCTGCCTACATAATGGCATCACATATCACTCGTTGTTAGTCGAGTTATAATTGCGTGTACCATGAATGAATGAGACCCAATAACATATCGCCCGCAGATAGTCAGGCTATAATGGTTTTACCATGAATGTTGTATAATAACATTACGCACATCGTGCAGCGCTAGTATACGACTATATGGTTAATATTATGATTGTGACAATGTATAAAAGAGAAGGAGATGGGCAAGGGAATATAGTGTGTAATGTTATTGCTAAAATACCATCAATACGACACAACAGCATGACATATTATTACCTGGCTTAAGTCAGGCTGTAATGGTTATATCATAAATATGATGATCATAAATATGAAAATGGAAAGCTGAGGGCAGTAGTATCAGTCATTACATACAGTCATCAAAAAAGTAACTATACAGGTAATAAATGGGCTTCTAACTCTAAAAATATATATCCTACCTAAATATATTAATTAGATAATAAAGTTGTTGAAAAAAATCATCTTCTTTAATATGAGATATTGCACGCTAGGATTGGGTGATTATTGAGGAAGTGACACTCTAATGTAAGGTAAAGATTTCATTTTCACATTTTTATTTTCTGCACGCGAAACCCATCTACGGGTACCTTATCAATTACCAGTAGTGCAATTGGGAGATTCATGCGCAGGTTGGACAGTCGTCTGTATTGTTCCAATACGCCACACACACGCTACCTGTCATACTCTCCCCCTTGTTTAAATACAAAATGTGAAAATGAAATTGTGACTTTACCTTACATTTTTGGTTGTCACTTCTATAATATTCAACAGATCCTAGCATACAATATCTCATATTAAAGAAGATAAATTTCTCAACATCTTTATGATTTAATAGCAGGATATATATTTTTAGAGTTAAAAGCCCATTTATTACCTGTATAGTTACTTTTTTTGATGACTGTACTTGTGGGAAGTGCAATAGCTGATAAGATAAGTGCTGGGACGTTTACTACACATTTCAGCGTTCAAACGTATGGAAAGGCCACTGAACTACACCTTCACACTTTGTGTCCACTGTCGTCTCGCGTCAGCAGTTTTATTTAGTGGTGCTCCTAATGATGAGGGATTTACAAACTAAATCAGTATCCCGTATTTGCATTATCATGCGATCATTTTGGATTTTCAACGGTTTTAGTTAGCTAAGAAATAAAGCATAACCAAATAAAAATAACAATTCATGTTCCATATGAATTTTTTATAGAACAACGTGTCAGAAAATTTGATTTTACGAACAATTCATTTTGCAAAAATTCCATTTTACTGCAATCCCAAAATTCAGCAGTTGTGTAGCTGTGGAACAAAGGTTAGTTTACTTCTTTCTTGGCCTTAAATCTGATCAACGTTTATACAGTTAAACGCCCAAGTATCCTGCTCGTTTCAACGGATAGAAAATTAAACAGTATGACTCTCAGCACTAGATGAGATACAATGGAACGACAGACCATCGGTGTTCAATAAGACCATTTCGTTTGACAAATTGCCCATCTAATGCTACATTACTAGTTGTGTATAATGGGGTTACCATGCGACGATCAACGAGACATCAAAAACTAACAGATATATAATAAATTGAATGCCTATTATAAGTCATGGCTAGACAATTAAGGAGTTTATCAACGACAGAAATTTACGACGTTGATCGTTAAGCGTTATTTTTGCCATTTTCGAATTTAGATTCTGTTTATATTTACATGTACATTATAATCAGATATTACATGAAGAAGCATTACAAACAAAACGTAAAACCCTAAATTTTGAGAAAGATGAGGGCGCTTCTCTGTACCAAATGTCCGAGTGTGCCTTCAGTTTCAATCATTGGATTGGACCACCCTTAAAACTAGAAAAGCAAAATGAAACTAATCAATATCAGTTTTCTACCAACACTGACAGATATAGACAAGCGTACCATAATCTAATATAAGACACACAACAGTGTTGCATTACATGCCAAACGGTCAATGATGGGTATTGTCGCTTCGTATCTCTGAAATACAAAGCTTAGTGTCCCCCATCACTGAAACATAAGCTAACCCGATAACAAATAAAATAAAATAATTTGTTTGCATTAGGCTAAATTTTAAAAAATCCTTTGTCTCAAAGCTCCCACGCACGTTAGTTAATTGCTGTGCGTTAGAAGAAGAAAAAATTATGAAAAAAATGTTTCCAAAATTTCACAGATTTTTCAGATTTTCATTGATCACATCATTCTAAATACAAAAGTTAACTTTTACAAGGATTTCAATATTTTATATTTATAAAAAATATATGATGAAAACAAGCAGTAAATTAAGAATTATTTATACATAGTAACTGGCAGTTTCATGCACACCAACCACACAGGGTGGTGGCAATCTTCTTAGGAATTGAGCACTTTTGATACGGGCAGTGCATCATTTTGATAATTTATTATAAAAAATATATATATATATTTATTAAAATTTAAAAATTTAAAAAAATCGTATTCCGCATTAGGTTTTGAAAAACTGAACAGCTTTGAGACAAAAGATTTGTTTAATATAGCCTTAAGATAGAGCGGATAGACTCAGAGTGGATGTACACAAAACAAAAACATTGATATGTATTTTTCTTTGGCGTTTCTTTCATTCGTTTGAATCCTATCCATCAAATCTTCTTCTGTAATCCCATACTTGCAGATAGCTAGCATTCATAGACATACAATCGATTTAGCCCCTGGGTCAGTCACTGCCCATAGCTTGTATTGTCTATGTGTCACACCCTCATGAATATCAAGAAATAGGAGATGGAAGCACAAAACAGGTTGCGCATAATATTTGAAAAGATGTGTAACTTACAAAGACACTTAATTACAGAGGGGCCCCGTATCAAGGTAATTTTGATTGATGCAGTCAAAAGAGGGTCTGGGGGAAATTAAAGGAGCTACAAATGTGACTTTTTAAAATAGTCATCAGATAATTTTTGAAAATCAGGCCCAAGATGTTCAATAAAAAAACTGAGAATACTTGAAAGAAGCGTACTTTGGGCGTTTCTTGCTATATTAAGCACTCATCGCGAAAATAAAAACAACAAATATAATTATTTTTATATACCAGTCTATGTGATTAGCTTTCAAATCGCAAATTTGAAAACAAGAAAAATTGTTCAAAACAGGCAAGAGGGGGAGGGAAATTAATCGCATACAAAATTCCACCTTTACAGTGTAACTCAACTAAGACCTTGAAATCACCCAATCAGTTTTAGTGTAGAGCCCGTTTTCAATTCGCTGATGGCACATCCTCCACAACAATATTTGAGCCCTGTCCCTTACTAAAATATAGTTTTGAGAGATTGCGAGATACTGCCCAGACATACCCCGATCTAAAATCACAAAGTCAAGTTCATGTCGCACTATAAGTATTTTGCATTTGCATTTGCTTGCACGTGAGCAAATCCTGACACTTATCGGGAATATGTTCTGCCAAACAAACAAAACGAAAATAAATTCTGATATTACAGCATCAGTCCCAATGACTGAAACCCAAGCTTAGACAGCTCATTGCCAACTTGCCAAAATTCAACATCAAATGTCACTATATTGTGAAAGACGCTACAAAAAAAACAGGGATAACACCACAGGAGACCATTGACTTCGACACCCAATACATGACTATGACAATTTAAAGGCTCCGATTACGAGATTCGGGAAATACGCGTCGTCAACGGAGGATAACTGTGCGACTAGGGTACGCTTTTGATGCTGATGGCCCGAGTTGTTTGCACAAAATTCTATCACGCGATCAATCAATATGCAATTCAGAAGTCATCATCATACTTGAATACAGAGTACATAATGTACACAGTTTTGCCTGAAGAGCTGATAGTGTGATACCAATATCTATGATTGATCAGTTCTGTAGCTAATTGTACAGAACGGATACGCTTTTTATCTAAAATAGATAGCGCCCATTTAGAGTTGATTCCATCTTAAATAGATAGCGCCCATTTAGAGTTGATTTTGTGCATATATAATGGGTTTGTCTCTTTTGGAAACCAATCAACAAATGATCTATAAAAACAGTTAATTATGCTGAAATATGCATATTATTCTAAGGATACTTTCTTATGTCCCGGGAGAGTGTCATGAGGTTAGAATTTGCCTTCCAATTGCCCTTGCCACCTCATAGAAGATATGACGTCATGTTATAAGACAGAACTTGGGTTTCAGAAAGTTTGAGTTGTTACGAATGTGCATTAAGTGTCTTTGTGCGTTCGTATCAAGTTTGAGTACTGTAAAACAACTTAATTTTGCTAGCAATTTAATCTCGCTAATTTCGCTACGAGATCCAATTCGCCAAATTAAATTGCCGCCAATTATATGATTTATAATGGTTATATATAGGAAGATGATACAAATTAGTTTAAATTAAATTGCCACAAAGAGTTGACTAACTGCTAATTCACTAAATAAAGTTGCCGTGAAATTAAGTTGTTTAACAGTATTCATAAATAATGTTCGGCGCATGCACACCCATCAACACAAACTGAAAATACTTTTTGATTTCAATGTACCTTTTTTAATATTAGAATGCATCACACTCTCAATGTTTGTAGGTGTATAGAAGTCCCATTTTGTGCATTCAAATCTATAGCACACAGAATATAAGAGTATAAGAGCAAAAGCTGCCACATATCCTAACTTCTTCCATAATGGTATGGCTTTTTAAGAAGATTGCCTTGTTCTATATACGTTTTACCTTCAAGAACACAAAACCTATTGTTCCATCAAAAATAAAGCCTTAAAATTGGGAATAATTTCCCTGGATAGCACTTGCTCCTGGGGATGAGTTCAATGTTACAAGCAAATAAAACGAGGGTTGCCAGGGAAACGACAAATGAACCATTACATCATTCGCAAAACAGTTGCGTGCAGCAATTTTACTCATTTGAATCCATCAAAAAGGAAAATCAAGGAGGATTGAATAAAGACAGTATCAATAAGTCCAGAAAAATTGATGAGATTTATTTAGTTGAGTAGATGTCACTTTCCAGTTCAGGCTTGACGACTCCTTATTTTATTAAAGTAATGCATACTGTTCAAAGGATGAAGTTGCCTGAGTGAAGTATGACTGGTTTCTCTCTGACATTGAACGGTAAAATGCGATGAGAAATTTTCCAAATAGCCTAAATATATAGTCCAAGGAATAGGGGTAATCTTTTTCATAAAGCACCCAAGATCACTCCAACTGCTTCAGTAAATGTGTCCTTAGACATAAGAAGTAAGAGTGTCAACCTGTATGTTTCATATGTTGGGTTAAATTGATGTCAGAGATGCTCAAATAACAAGATACTGTGCAACAGATTTCTTCAATTTGCAACTTATGGTGCGCAATATCAAGAAAAATAATATGCATATAAGTTGTTACATTAACACAACACCCCCCCCCCCCCCCCCCCCCCCCCCCCCCGCGAGTGCTAAAAAATGCTAATCCTAAGTCCCTCTCCAAACGCATGCATCGTCGGTTTTCGATGACGTAGTCAACCAAGCCTATATAGTGAGCGCAGTATACTGCGTGAATGTGTAGCTAAGGTCCGTGGCTTAGTGGGTGAGACGTGGGGCTTGAGAACGGAGGGTCCCCGGATCGAATCCCGGCAGGTTCCTGGAGATTTAGTTGACATTTTTTCCTCGAAAAGCGTGATCCCGGTCAAAACAAAACCAAACCGTGGTTAGGGATGGTAACTTTTTTTTTGTGCTCTTTTAACCCTAACCCCCCCGCCCCCTGAGTGCTAAAAAATGCTAATCCTAAGTCCCTCCCAAACGCATGTCCATCGTTTTTCAATGACGTAGTCAACCAAGCCTATATAGTGAGCGCAGTATACTGCGCGAATGTGTAGCTGAGGGCCGTGGCTTAGCTGGTTGGGATGTGGGGCTTGAGAACGGAGGGTCCCCGGATGAATCCCGGCAGGTTCCTGGAGATTTAGTTGGCATTTTTTCCTTGAAAATCGTGATCCCGGTCAAAAACCCTAACCGGGGTTAGAGTTAATAATGTACAAGCTCTTGACTAAATTACTGAATACTTTAAGCAGAGAGGAGTTGTATCATATGGAACGTAAGCAAACCTTACTACCATTACATTTTATGAATCAGAACTAATGAAAAATACCTTATTTGCACAAAACTTATATTTCAGATATCATACGGCAATCTAACAAATCCATAAGTGTAAATGCATTGTATGAACAACAATGTTGTTTATAGTCTGATCAAATTTGCAAATGGATCTTTATTTATTACTAGTAGTGGTATCACTCGTACTATTGGGTATATGCTGCATACATGACACGTCATGAAAGAATATAGATCCATACCATCTTGAAACGCATCAGTGTAAAAGCATTCGCACAAGCAAATATAATGTATTTATAGCGCAATTGTTGTCTGAAGTATGGTGACATGGACTTTACTTTGCTATGTCTGAGCAAAGCAGTATCTTGCAATCTCTCAAACATACCGGGTGGTTCAAAAAAAGTTGACCCAAGTTCTAGGTAATTTTTCAAATACATTTTATCGTTTCAGAGAATTTGTGTTTACTTAGTCTTGATCAGCAGTAAGTTTTGAAATTATCCTGAACAAATGGTAAATTAAGCTTGATTGGTTCTTCAGATATGGTTCATTACAGAGAGCACGCACAAAACTGCCTTGTCCACGGGAGCGTCCTTTAGTAGAGATAGAATGCACAAAGTGGACTTATACATGACTGGTCACAAATTGTGAAAAAGGAGAAAAAGAAAAAAAGGAGACATCTGAAACATCTGCCTGGTGCATGACATTACCTACCTACGTTTCTTTGTTGAATGTGAATGGCACATAGGCACAGAGATTGGGATACTTTGTAAGGGTGGGCTTTTCAATTCTGAATCTAGAGCATGCTGTTTTGTTGAAGATAAAAACTAAATGACGTTCCCGTGGACAAGTCAGTTTTGTGCATGCTTTCTGTAATGAACCATATCTGAAAAACCAAACAAGCTAAACGCTCCATTTGCTCAGGATAATTTCAAAACTTACTGCTGATCAAGACCAAGTAAACACAAATTCTCTGAAACTATAAATGTGGTTGAAAAATTATTTTGAACTTGGGTCAACCTTTTTTATGAAACCACCCGGTACATTTGATAGGTAAAGGGCAGGACTCAAATTATTTTTGTAGGATGTGCCATCAGCAAATTGAAATTGGACTGTACATTAAAACCGACATTGTGATATTTTAATTTATTTTGTTTGACTTTGACACAATCATTAAACAGTTTTTTTCTCTTTCAGAATGATATACTTACCTATAGCATCAGTGACATCAATTAATGAATCCATGGATAAATGGAAAAGAAAAAGAAAAGAAAAGAACCAATTTAAATTAATTATTTTATATTACTGTAGTATTTCAATGGGTTATCTAAATTACATTTTGCAGTATTTTCATAACTTAGGTTCGGTCATCGCAATGCTATCTATCTTCAGTTGACAGTCATATTGATTAATGTGTAGTGATTACAAATACAACTAACATAAAAAGTTCCAGACCAAAATCATAAACAATTTGTGTTCGAACAGTGACCCTTGTTTGCACCTTTGAATTACCATATAGTATGCGTTATTAGAGTCATGTGAAAATTTGCATCTGATAGCCTGAAAGTTCCCCTTCAACATACCCCCCTCACCCCACCAATCAATGTTGCTAGGCCCCATGCTGATGATTGGCAAGTTGGGCGACTCAACATTGATCAGAGGGGAAAGGGGGATGACTTTACATTAGGCCCATTAAGTGTTTGAACACTTTTTTTCTAACATTGCAGGTGCTTTGATGTTGGCTAATTCAAGAATTACTTAGTTTAGACATAAAAATACTTTTTCCTGCTGATAGCACTGATAAAATGACTTAGTCTAGATGTGAAAAATGCTATCAAGTGCTGATAGCACTGATACAATGAATCAGTCAAGATATCAAAATGCTATCTTCTGCTGATAGCACCGATAGAATAATGCACTTATCAATTGCAATCCCGGCCCCTGGGGACCCGGGGCATGGCGGGGACCATGCGGGGACCGTACACGAGTGTACAAAAAATGATGCCTGGCTATGCGGGGGAGTGTACGCGGACGTACAAACTGTGCCCCCGCTAGCCGGGGCGTGTAGCGGGGACGTACACTAAGGTACACAAACGTACACCCCGGGCGCTTGCTATAAATAAGCTAGAGAAGCGATGCGCTTGACGGAATAAGCCTAATAACACATAGGGAACACATAGAAATGCATTCCGTTATGGTTGCAGAAAGAAATAAGCTACCTTGGCCGGGACTGTACACTTTGTCCTGGCCAAGGGGGGCCGGGACTGTAGTGGGGACGTACAAAAAATGGTGCCCGGCCCTGCGGGGACCGTACACGATTGTAGCCGGGACGTCACATGGGCAATTTGTACGTCCCGGCCCTAATCCCCGCTATCCCCGGGTCCCCCGGGGCCGGGGATGCTATTGATAAGTGCATAACTTATTCTAGAAATCAAAATGCTATCTTCTGATGATAGCACTGATAAAATGACTTAGTCTAGATGTGAAAAATGCTATCAGCACCGATAGAATGACTTAGTCTAGAAATCAAAATGCTATCTGTTGCTGATACAGTGACTTAGTCTATATATATACAATGCTATCTTCTGCTGATAGCACCGATAGAATGACTTAAGTCTAGATATCAGAATGCTATCTTCTGCTGATAGCACCGATAGAATGACTTAGTCTATATATCAAAATGCTATCTTCTGCTGATAGCACCGATAGAATGACTTAGTCTATATATCAAAATGCTATCTTCTGCTGATAGCACCGATAGAATGACTTAGTCTATATATCAAAATGCTATCTTCTGCTGATAGCACCGATAGAATGACTTAGTCTAGATATCAGAATGCTATCTTCTGCTGATAGCACCGATAGAATGACTTAAGTCTAGATATCAGAATGCTATCTTCTGCTGATAGCACCGATAGAATGACTTAGTCTATATATCAAAATGCTATCTTCTGCTGATAGCACCGATAGAATGACTTAGTCTATATATCAAAATGCTATCTTCTGCTGATAACACCGATAGAATGACTTAGTCTATATATCAAAATGCTATCTTCTGCTGATAGCACCGATAGAATGACTTAGTCTATATATCAAAATGCTATCTTCTGCTGATAGCACCGATAGAATGACTTAGTCTATATATCAAAATGCTATCTTCTGCTTATAGCACCGATAGAATGACTTAGTCTAGATATCAGAATGCTATCTTCTGCTGATAGCATTGATAGAATGACTTAGTCTAGATATCAGAATGCTATCTTCTGCTGATAGCACCAATACAATGACTTAGACTATATATCAAAATGCTATCTTCTGCTGATAGCACCGATAGAATAACTCAGTCAAGAAATCAAAATGCTATCTTCTGCTGATAGCTCTGATATAATATGAGTTAATCTATATATCAATATGCGAGGGTCTCTGCAATCAGCATTTTAATGTCGTGGCAGTAATATGAATATTATGGTTCTTTTCCTGACTGATATTTGAATCAATCGAGATCATTATCAAAATATCAATATGAGTTATGCATATTAATTGATTAGTAGCGCAACTGTGTACCCAATCTGCTCTATTATATAACGTGATTTTCTGCAGATTGTAAAAGTCAAAATGTTTACACTACATTATTGTACCCACTTTTCGGGCACATCTGAGCTAGCCTGAAATTAACAACACGAACAAATTTGTATTTTGTGTATAGGTTTAACTAGGAAATCTGAAAATAGCAAATTTCAAAACAAGAACAAATGTATAAAATTGCTGTTTTTCGAAAATTAATCGCGCAAAAATTACCCCTTTAATACGTGTGATCCAGGGTATCGACAAACACATTCTAAATCAGCATTTCACACATGGTACAAAGTGCGTAATGGGGCTTATCGGCAATACCGTTTCTATGACAACTGTACGACTGATGGCTGTCATGAATATTTCATGACGAGGTATGTTATGTCATGCCTTGAAAATGTGATATACACATTCAATAGGATACCAACTGCCTACTTTGTGACACGATTAAGCGGAATAAGTCTGGAATATTGATTCGGAGTTACAGGTAAAAAGAAGTGACAAGTTCTTATGTTTTACATTGTTTTCTCAGTAGGTTAACTGTTTGTAATTTAAAAACTAGAAGTTTGATTTTAGTGGGGTTTGTGGACTATACTGTCGCATTATTCCCCTGCTTTTAAATGATGGAAAAATATCAAATTTCAAAATTGCCGACATGCGACTCATTTCGGTTGATCACGTCACAATTTGCGATTATCCTCTAATGATATGAAGTATGAGTTATTCACATAACGAGACAAACTTGTATTTGCGTTAATAAACAAAATTGCATAATGATGCGAATATGATTTTTGAACTTGACCTCTAGGTCAACACAAGATTAATCACGGCTTATAACTAGCTGTTATAATGGATCATACGCCTTAATATTCTGTAGCCTACAGAAAGAAAAAAAATCACCATTGAAATTTCTAAATTAATGAATAAATTAAGTACAAAGTATTCTAATCTTGTACATCCTTATCACATGACATGTTTTATAATGCGAAAGAAACAACAGTAAATGAATAGGTGTTTTACAAGTTGATTGTTAATTAATATGCTTTTCAAACTGTTCTCAAGCACAATGTGTTTGATATCATATTACGTTCATAGCTTCAATGCAAACAGTGTTAATCAAAGTCATTGAGACCCATTCTAATAAATCCTTTGAACAAGCTACATTTATTTACCACGAACATTGAAATTTATCAAAATCTGATCTTCTAAACTTTACATAATTTGATAGACATAAAAGGCATATTATGTGATCTTTTCTAGGGAGCGCCCTTTAGTCATGATTTTTTTTAGAAAGTAGATTTCTTGCAGATTTACATTTCTGATCATAAATCACGAATATGTTCTAAGTTATAGAGCGATTTGATTCCTAATTACTTCAAAATCATAGTTTAAAGAGTGAAAATAAACTGTCAGGTCTGTGCAACAACTTATTTTTCACTCTAAATTCACTCTAACACCAGGATTTTGAAGTAATTAGGAATCATATCGCTCTGTAACTCAGAATATATTTATAAATTATGATCAGGAATGTAAATCTGCAAGAAAATTTTTCTTTCTAAAAATAATCATGAATAGAGGGCGCCACCTGGAAAAGATCACATAATATGCCTTTAAACTTAATTTACCAGTAAAATATGCCTCATTTGCAATTGCTGATCAGCTTAAAGCTTTAAACAAATCACTTTCTTTTACTTGTTTTGTGTTGAAGCAAGTTACATTTTCATTTGTTCACAAAGATTTGTATCACAAATTAAGTAGCTTGCTTTTGATTCACCCTGTGTATAAAACCTAGGTCTTATTACAGACACATCTACAAAATGCCTTTAGGCATTTTACTTGAGAGACCATACAGGGTGTATCAGAATTAACTATTCCATGTTTTTTAAATACGTAAATTTAAACACCTGCAATATAAAGGTGAACATGTTTCCTACATTATATGTTAATTTCATTAAGATAGCTCTTTTTATTCTCGTGTGGCAAGACTAAATCAAAAATCGATGAAAAACGTGTTTTCAATTTGTTAGTTTAAAGAATTCACAAACCTTTAAAAGCATTCGGCAAATATGATGTAACACATGGTTTCTTCTCACGTGTATTTTATGTCAACTACTTTTATTATTTAAATTGATAATTTCGACCAAAATTGAAATCTACCATCTTTACCAGAAAGTCTGTATTTTCCATCAGAAATGTCCAATTATCAAAATCTAAAATTCTTATGGAAGCTGGGCGTTTGCGCAAGATATGTGAACACAGTTTGAGCAATATCGATCGAATTCATACCGTAATAAATCATATTGCCTCGGTATAGTTCATTCTGATACACCCTGTATCTAGCAATAACTTGTAAAATATTACAGGTGTACAAAAGATGTCTATTAATAGAATGTGTCTGGTTGATTAATCATATGAGTTTTCAATTGGTTTACACATTTCTCAGGAATGCCAGTAGACCTGATGGAAAAGCCTGTAAAGCGTGTGAATATGGGCTTTAACCCTAACCCCAGAGGCACCTTTTCCAAAGCATTTTTTCATGGCCAAATAGCAGTTACAGGGGGAAAAGTGCCCCCACTGCCCCGGGGCTCGAACCCCGGACCTCTGGGTTCAGAGGCAGACAATCTACCGCTAGGCCACGGGGGAAACCATACATGGCGGAGTATATTCCGCCCTGTATATACCCTACGCATTGTAGTAATTCGTAGTACTCAAAGAGTGTTAGGGTTAAAAAAACCAAATAAATAAAAGTGCGGAAATATGGATTATCAAAAAGTAGGAAATCAGGCAATCTTGATTTCTGCACTCTGTCTAGGAAGACATATTGATCTTCAACGCCAAGTACGGTAAAAGTGGTTATTTTCGCGCGATTATATTTTCGCGCTCTGCTGACTTTCAGCCATTTCGCTTGTTTTTGAATTCCTGATTTGAAAAATCATTACAGTAGACTTATACACAAAATAAATATATTCGCGTGTTTATATTTTTGCGGTAGCTGCTTAGAGCGCGAAAATTAATGTAGCGCGAACATTTCCACGTTTACAGTAACCGAATTCAGACTCATAGGGGGGGGTCACAACAGGAATAGTTTTTGTATAATTGCTTTAGTTCAACCTTTACTAATTCAATTGCGAACAGACATTTTTCATATTCAAATATCAATTGGTGAAAATCAATTGCACAGATATGAATAAATATCAGCTCCAACTGCAAGAATCTGAATGGAAAAAAGCTATAGGCACACTGTAGCATAACAAGTTTTACTCATGGTTCAATTATCTAACACACCAATGCGAAAAGTGCAAGACCATGTCTAGCGTGATGACGTAAAGGATCACACATAAGTGTATATAGGGCAAAAAGATACGGGTCTTATGTAAAACAAGGGATAGATTAATTGCTCCAATTATATGATACATGACACAATATAAGTATGCAAACAAGAGAGTCTGGCCCTCTTTCATGCTTAAATTGAATACATATCAAGTAATATTCATTAGTTTTTAAATGATGGATGCTTTAACCCCCCCCCCCCCCCCCCCCCCCCCCCCCAAGTGGACAGTTAATATATGTATATGTGACGCGGTCAAGCGGAATGAGTCCTATGTCGGGAATATTGATTTGGAGTTATAGGTAAAAAGAAGTGACAAAATCTTACGTTTTACTTTGTTTTCTCAGTTGGTACAATGTTTGTAACTTTAAAACTAGAAATTCGATTTTAGTGGGGTTTGGACCATACTTTAACATTTTTCACCTGCCTTTGAATGATGGACCAATATCAAAATTCAAAACTGCCGGCATGTGACACATTTCACTTGATCACATATGAACCTGAAATAGCTTTTAAAATTCCTAGTACTTTCAGTATAATCAGAGAGTGGTTGCGATGCTGACGATCACATTAATAGTCACATATAACCTTTAGAAAAGGAGATATCACAGGCTGGATCGGCAGTTTTTCGGCGGCAAAAACAGATATTTAGCTGGACAAAATCAATTCTGAAATGCCTGAGGAAACTGGTGCCTCTATGTTGGACACGTTATATAAGGTAGCGCCTATCAATGAATAACAACCGATGTCATGAGTGTCAATAGATAGAAGTAGAGTATGAAGCTTAGATGCCCTATATACAAAGACCTGTTGAAAGCATCATTTTTTAAGTTGAATGACAAAATGTTTGATATTCAATATTAAATTCTACTTTAGTGTAACTGATGAAGTACTCAGCCCGAAGTCAGTCTTGTTGATGTAAACTATTCTGATGGATCGGCGGATGACACCTGAACTGGCAAAGGTGTATTATGCTAGGTAAAGGATGTACGCATGTGCAGAATGCCTCACACGTAGTAACAGGGATAGATTTAGGTTGAATCCTGGGTAATTTGTCGGTTAGGCGATGAAATAGAAACCATGTTCTACGGGCCCGACCATTTTTTAAAATTTATTTATACTTTTGAAACATTTTGAAATTGTTTTAAAATGTCAAAAACTGTTGAAATTCACTACAAAAATTTTGAGAATATAAAAAGATTGACCGACTGACCCTACATGAGAGGTTCATTTTTCCAGAATACAGGGAGGTTTTTTTTGTCGACTACTACAGAAACCTGTATGGGGCCGATCAAGAGAATACAAGAGATCTTGTTCATTCCTGGTTCGTTTTTTTAAAAATATAATCATTGGGAATTCCATGTTACCTATTGATTATTTATTTCCATGTTCAGTCTTCTGTACCATTTGTGATGCGATCTGTGAAACTCATCGGATGTCGCAAAATGTGAAATAGGGATTATGGGTAAAATAAGAAAAATTAAAAAAATAAAAAATAAAAACTTTTTTCTTCTTTTTCTTTTAGATTTTGTTTAGAAAATTAATTTCTAATACTTTGTGTCATCACCTTTTATGAAATTTCACCTTCAAAAACTTACTTAAGTCACTTTTCTAATTAGCCTTACAATGTTATTCTATTGAACTATGTATCTTTTATGGCCTGTTTTCATGATTTCTTGTTTTGTAGCTTTTTATGACATCACAATCATCATTCACTCATAACTTGTTTTGTAGTGATCGTAGAAAAATGATCAAAACAGTTCTGTAATCAGTACAGATCTAGCTTGCTTATGATATAAAAATCTCCAATTTGAAAAATCCCGACATGTGGCGGGTTTTCACAGATCGCATCACATTTGTGTAATCAAGTCAGGTGTTATTATCCACTTACAATTTCACACAAACGGTACCGATGTTACATTACACCGGCGAATTTGTTACCGACATACACCCGTGTCATTGTCGAACCATGAATTGCTACTCGTGTAGTAATTGCCTGAATAGCGCCAAATAAGGTTAACTGCGAATTAGAACATTTATTGCAATGACTGGTGAATACCCCGGGGTGATGGAGCCGTGTTCGAATATAATGAAGGCAACCGAATAGGCTACCTACGTATGTGTTGCATAAGTGTGTTTTTTGCAGCATTTTATTTTCGCATAACATGCAAATTGACTTAGTATTCAAATTCTGCCAGAAACTTGGTAATCAAAATGAATTGCAATGGCAACAATTTTTATGAGTGAGATTTACAGGATTCGAGACTATGCAATTTACTACTATGATTAGTTCTCTTTTTTGTGCAAATATGTAATTAAACAACAGCACGCCAGTTATAATACACTGGTAAACCTCCAGTCTCAAAATTGCATTTCGTCGCTGTTTTGTCAAAACCTTGTATCTTCATCTGGTGCTTCAGCATGTATGAAGTAATACTTCCTAGCTATGTATTTAGGCAGTCCGCTCAAAACATGTTAAAGGGCCAAAAACACATCTATTAAAACCTTGTAAGTGCTCTTGCTCCTGAACATGTATGTAAGTGCTCTTGCTCCTGAACATGTATAAAGCAACACTTGCTATGCAAACCATATGGCAGTTTTACTTTATACATGCTGAAGGGCCTGGAAAAACATACAAGGTTTTGACAGAACAGCAAAGATTTATAGATATTTATGTGAGCAAAATGAGAGGCTTGCTCCATGCGTTAAAATTACTAATGTAAAGGCATTAAATATTTTACACTTACACGGTGGTACTATCGTCGCTATTCTGTCAAAACCTTGTATCTCCATCCAGCCCTTCAGCATGTATAAAGTAATACTTCCTATGTATGACCTTTAGGCGGTCTGCTCTAAACATTTTTAAGTGACAAAATCATATCTATCAAAACCTTGTAAGTTCTCTTGTCCCGGAACATGTATAAAGCAACTCTTTCTATGCATAACAGTTGGGCAGTTTTACTTTATACATGCTGAAGGGCCGGAAAAACATACAAGGTTTTGAAAGAATAGCGACTCTATATTAATATTTTAGACATGAAGCCTTGCTAGATGGAGTGAATTATTCTAAAAATGATACAATATCAACTGTCATCAGTTGCGGAGTGAAAAACATTGTTTAAATTAAATTTCAAGGAAAACGCAATGACAAAGAAATCGATCTAAAAATATTTTTGACTGCAATCATAATGAAATGTTCACACTCTTCTTTTAACCAAATCAAAATATGACAATTTTAACAATTTCAAAACCTTTCATGAAAATTATTGTTATTCGTTGACCATCCCCGCTTCCCTGCAAATTTGATTTGCTGAATCCAACACGGTCTTGGTTTTTAAGATTACTTTTTGTCCTCCCAGCTTTCATTTATCAATATTTTCTCCATAACAAATAAAGAATTTTGTGTTTTAAAAATGTCTGTACACATTCAATCTTTTTTGGATCAGGACCAAAACGAGAAGTTAAAGATAGCAAAGCACATAAACAATATGGATTTGTCACAATCACACAGTATTTGTTTATATTTGACGCGGTACCGTCTATGCTCCTACCATATCTATAACATTTGACCAGGCACTTTTATATTCATGTGGCCAATGTACACTTCCTGTTTCTTTAGGGGAAATATAAGCTCAAACAGTACTTAATTCAAGTATCCATTTCTGTCCCTACAGCTTTTTCCGTAATTTAAACTGACCCGTTGATCAAATTGAATTTAGGTTAAATTCACGCTAGATAAATTCAAAGAGCGATATACATCGTTAATTTAGGTGTTACTTTTCTCTTATTGCGGTGTACATCAAGTGCAGTAAATTGCAATTGCACTTAATTCATTTAATTCCTTCCCTCTGTTGCAATATCATTGTTTTTATAATGTTTATGTTTATATACAGACTGTAACAACAACAAAACAATCGCAATTTTATTTTTAATTTAATGTTAAAATCATGCAATGTCAAAATCTTTTCACACTCTGTGTTAAGTTCCGTTTTGGCTACCAGAATCATTTTACTTGTTCTTCTTAACTACTTGCGTTTAAAATTTATGACTAATCTACTAAGTCGTCTAGAAATCGGGTTGGGCCACTTTCACAATATCATACAATCGTATATTTTGTATAAATTAAATGGTTAGGGTATCATGCAAGGAACATTAAAGGGAACAATATAATTATTTTTCAAATAGTTTTATTTCATTTGAATAAATAAATTCATAAAATAAATAAATAACATTTGTAAAGACCTGACCTTCTTTGTAATACTTTTAACCATGAAATGAACCATTGTTATCTAACAAGAGCGCTCTACTGATATGTTCCTGGTTCGATTCCATTCATATTCATCCCAGTGGTTTTACCATTGATTAAACCAAAGTGGCCCAGGTGATTTCATGACTACTTTAGACAATTAATCATATCTCTGCTTACCAACCATCGATTGTCATGAAACAAAGCTTATTCGAAAGCTAAGAAAATTCCCCTTGCACGCCATTAAAACTCGAAACAGAAATTCTACGGGAGATATTTTTAATATTTTTTTCAAAACTGTATAACTTTTTTTTGTTACAGCCTGTATATCATTGCAGTATTCTTTAACTATATACGATTTACATTATGTTTAGTGCAATAAAATCCTGTTCTACTGGCAAACGAACCGCTCAGGTAGGGTTTGTTTGGTTTGTGCGTGTGCTTTTGTTTTTTGAGAGCGGGCCGGGGGTCAAGTCACAAATTTGAGAGCAGGCGGGGGAGGGGGTGGGGGTTGTAAGGTGGTCCCTTCGACCGGTGTAAAGAAATCGAGCTTGAAAACTGTCAGTACACTATTTTGGTGAATTTTCAGCAATCTTCACAAAATTTCAAACTAATTTCAAAATTTTAACAATAAAAAATGGATCGGTCGGACCATGGACCATAGAACAGTGCTTCTATTTTTTGGTGGCTCAATGCATTTTTACTACAACCGTTTATTGTATCATTTGGTCATTAGGCCTACATATATATTTTATCTTGTTATCTCTAATTTGTGTGCTATATTTTTTATCGTAAAGCACTTTTGGGTCTCGTTTGATATTAGATTCAATACAAATATGGTTCATTGTATATAACTACTTTTGTTGATATTTTGTAGATGAGCAAAAACATATATGCAGCTAGGATTATTTACTGTGCACGAGTTGTATGGGTCAAACTGATGCTATAAAAAGCTTATATACCTTAAAGGTCTGGTCAACTTCTTTAATATCTAAAAAAACAATTAATTGAGAGAGTGTTTGTTAGCTGTCATTCATCATCAAATATACCAATAAATGGTAGGATTATTTGCTTGATTATTTATTTATTTATTTATTTATCCTATTAAAATGTCAATAAATGATGGGTTTTTTCATCTTTAACGTCATGAAACAGCAAAATGCCAATAAGTGATGGGTTTCATTATTTTTTTTATTAAATTCAAGAAAAGAGAGATTTCCATGCAATTCCAATGAAGGGTTGCTATGCCTTGGCAACCGTACCAATAATGAAAATACTCTGGAAGTGTTTTGTGACTTGACAGATGAAGAAAAGATAAATCTGTAAAACTACTTAATTTCGCGAGGGATGTGGGTTCACTGAACATTTTGCATTGAAAGTAGCAGTCAAATGTCCAGATTCGCAGGCATTCAACCTTTTTTTTCCCCATATTGATCTCGCTTGTTACTTGAATTTGTAGACAACTGCCAATGTTGGAATTTAATATAGCTATCTTTTTGTCAATTATTGCCAAGTATGCTACAAATATCAATTTGCACCTTAAGGCTTTTCGATGTGATCGCTCACTACAATGGCAACCCAATGTCTTTCATAGCTATATGGTGTCTTAAGATTTCTGATTCATTTAGATACAATCTGAAGCTCAGGAATCAAAATTATTTTATTCTAATCAATCCATTCATTTTTCACACTTGGCACACGGTACGAGATTGACCAGGAGATCACGTGGTACAAGATTGTAGCACTGTCGGGTTTTGTAGTGTCCAGGAAGGTTAGGGCTAACAGCTAAATAACCGTTACTCCCCGGGCGTGATTTTGGCAATTAAACTATCAAATTTGAGGGGAATGCGCCAGGGATCGAACCCGGGCTGTGTGGGTGAGGCTCGACCGACTGAGCTATACAGGTGAGGTAAAAAATACTAACGTTAAACGCCGCATGGATCGTGGTAGGTGATTGACCAGACAATCGTGC
Organism: Ophiura sarsii; assembly: GCA_035610835.1. NCBI lineage: Eukaryota > Metazoa > Echinodermata > Ophiuroidea > Amphilepidida > Ophiuridae > Ophiura > Ophiura sarsii. The sequence goes on along the minus strand of CM069441.1, from coordinate 91,122,739 downwards.
GGTACAAGATTGTAGCGCTGTCTGGTTTTGTAGTTTCCAGGAAGGTTAGGGTTAAAGACTGATGCCCAGCAATAAACAACATTCTAATTAAAGCTGATTTACTTGTTGACAAATAGCTAGTCATGAAAATAAAATCTGAAATAAGCTGCCTTGCCTCGGTTCACTAGAAGTTCATGATGAAAAATTGATATGAGTTTTCAGAATGGATAGTGAATACATTTAGCAATGCGTGAAATGTGTGTGAGTATGTGCGTTATTTTTCCTGATGGTCGTCAAATAATGATTAACTATTAACTCTCATGTCATATTTTGTCACATTACACAACAATAGTAGCACATATCCATATATATATATATACACAATGCACAATACACAATGCATTCATATTGGTTCTCAAAAAGAATTGGCGGCAGTGGCAGTTACTGTGTGAATATGAGACACCATAACATGGGTAGGTGGAGGAGCTATAATTCGGGGCCGGTATATGGTAGCTTGGTTTTGATTAAATTACGCATGTTTCTGAAGTGCCTCTGAGCCGAGCTTTTTCCTGCGTAGTCATATTGGTTAGTGTATATTGTTGTATGGCGTGCAAAGGATCCACAAGCAACATTGAAATTGTGATGTTTTATTCAATTAACATGACAACAACTTAAAAGAATCTCTTATGCGAACATGCATATAGTACAGATAGATGTCTGTAGAATATAACCTGACCACCTTAAAATAGTACAGCGACGTGGAAACCCAACTTGGAGGGGATACGTGCATACCTTCTATAATATATGAGAACTGAGACTTTTAGGGATTTCATCTCCATAGTTAGTTGGGGAATAATTGTTTCACATAATACCTACTTTTCTGTGCCTCTGATTTTGATAAGAATAAAAAATAAAATAGACAAATTGAAATGGATATGGCCCAATTGTCCAAAGAATGTGAATAAACCTATTGATATGAGACGGTATGTGTTCTTAATTGTCTGATATCAATGTGGAAGGTAGCGTCCTATTTTTGCCTGTTCGCCATCCTACAAGTACATAAAGGTGGCTTGACACAAAAATAGAGATCAAATAGTCAAATCAGGATGTGTTTTTTAAAGAATTTCTAACAGATTCTTGCCATGAAAACCCTCTCCCCTCGTTATCAGCGCTGCCATTGCACGAGTTACTTCTTAATGCCCAATCATGAATAAGTGCGCTATAACTGTGTATGTAAGCCCGACATAGTAGAGATTTAATGCAGCGTGAATCTGATTACAAATTTCAATATAGAAGCTTTTAACAACAGCGGTAGTTGTTTTCTATGCTGCCATCTACCTTAATATCACAGTGTGTGTTGGTTGTCAGATGAATATCATGCGTGGGTTCAATCAAATATGACGCTTTTGTTTTAAAGGTACGTTTCAAAATAAGCGGGTACCTTCTGCAATCGATAAAAGTTCACTATTATTATCACTACACTTAAGTTTTGTTTAAACAAAGGGGATCTTAGATTAATAAAGGTATGGTTATTAAGAGCTCTAAGTAAGATTTGCAAAACGTTATTTGTACTTGGTTCAACAGGTATTTAACCCATCAACAACAAGATGAGCTTAGTAATTCTGAGATGAAGCTAATGTGTTTCACATGCGTTTCATATGAATATGACATGGGCATCACATGACGTTCATATCAATATCACATGGGCATCACATGACGTTCATATGAATATCACATGGGCATCACATGAAGTTCATATAAATATCACATGGGCATCACACGTTGATATGAATATCTGAATATCACATGGTCATCACATGACGTTCATATGAATATCACATGGGCATCACAATATCGCAAGACGCATGGGCATCACATGACGTTCATATGGGTTTAACATGAGTTCAACATGACTTTCAAATGGGTTTTACACAATTAAAGTCGATGTGTTTTCTATAAGATTTGCACTTTTTTAAACTTTTGCAAGTTTATATAAATTCATCTCAGCTGATGAGGTGTGTGAGTGGCACATCGTACGTTGTAATACTTAACATTTTCAATTGAACTTTACTTGGCATTTTAAAGTTTTATGTTACTATTGATAGCTTTTATATTTGAATGTATACTTATTAATAGTGAATTCTTGACATGTTTCCACTCCAATATGTTGAGCAAAAATGGTTGCATGTCTTATTTTCCCTTATTACATTTATATCAACCTAAGTAAAGGAATGCCATATTGCCATTTCAACAACATGCGAGCAAAACTGTCATAATTGACCATTTTAATATGTTTTATTCAAACATTAGCTCTGACAGTATCTTGATATCAAATACCAAAAATATTACAAATGTGTTTCTATCTACTGTTTTATTAGGAGTCAAGATAGGCTTCATTGGGCTTGAAAAGAATAATATTCACATGTCAATAACGTTTAAAATCTTACAGTTCAGTTCAGTCTATCCATCACCAAAAACATATATGTGACCAGTCGCGTCATAAAGGACATATTGTTGGCAAAAACAGTTTTGAGATGGAGGCCTATATATTTGGTCAATTGTAAAAAAATTTAAAAAATAATATGCCTTTTCACATAATATCTGGTGATTCCAAAGTCTGATTACCTTCAGTGTGGTATCATATCAAAGCTTAAAATGTGTTCTTTCAAGACATAACAACTCAGATTTGACTTGAGCCTCCAACATGTCCAGTTTGACGTGACGGGTCACATATACACACAAAATGCAACTGTTACACTGTGGTAGTTTACCAAATCATAGCGTAGCTTGAAAAAGTACTTCATTGTCAAAGATGCACATGACCTTTCAATATAATGTCACATATTATGCCCTTAGGGGTCGTCCAAAATTATCGCCATTTTCACTTACGTACAGAGCGTACGTAACTTTTTACCCCCCTCGAGTTACGTACGCAATAAATGGCGAAATTTTATTTTATTTTGAACTTTAAAAAAAAATCCCGCCTCTCAAGATCGCCATTTAAGTTACGTACGGTTGGGGTATATTTCGACCCCCTCCCCCCCCCTCTTACGTACGCTTTGTACGTAACTGAAAATGGCGAAAAATATGGACGACCCCTTACACCGCACTATCACTTAAAGCACACTTTATCCCATTAGACACATAATACATGATTAGATTCAATATCACATTCATCGGGTGTGTAATTATGAATTGATAAATGTAATACAGTCAAAAGAACACGACGAAAAAGTGTGCAGTTTTCTCGTGGAATTTCATGTGTATTTAGCATGTGAATATGCATACCAATACCGAGCATGCGCATTTGTACACAGCAACAACAGAAATACTGCCGGATTGGTCCAATTCAAGGGCAGTGCATCAAACGATCTTCACGACGCGCCACGGGAGGCAAATTTTGCGCCCTATCACGTTACGCGGTATACAACACCGCGTGAAATTACCAGCGCACTGGGGGTGACTGGTGCGTGGATAAGCTCATGTATATTCAGCAGTTTATCAGCACACACTTTTGGAACTGTATTTTTTCCAGTCTTTACATTTGAACACCCTCGCAGGGCTGTGTGTAAAATAGGGAAGACATGAAGGATCGAATCTACCCTCCACCTTGGATTGCAACTGACGCTATCCCATCATAAACCGCTTTGAAGATTTTGATATAGGGCTCACATGCCTCGCAAATTTGTAGTATACACAGGTTTGACATTACTTTTACACAGGAAAACAAATTCATGTGATAATTAATGGCGATATCGCAGTAGTTGGTGTCTGACTGTAATGTATATCTACAGGTTTAAATCAAAACCCACAACCTGTGCAACTGATTGTCTCAGATGTCTTTAAAATACCCAAAATGCTGCAGCACCTTGTTGGATTTCGGACAAATGAAATGTCTGCCAAATGTATATGGACAGTTGTATCAACTGCCCTAGGAAAATGTAAGCTTTAAGTTTAACATATCAGGCTTCCTTAAGTCACCATTCTGCCATTCTTCACTGAAACCCTGATTGGACTTGATTACACAAAACAAAATGGCCGACAGGCAAAAGTGTTGGCCATCTAGCGCTATTTTCAAAATATGACGTCATACACGCAACGGTCATATTCATTGCATCCTTGGATTAAATGAGGAGACCACTGTCCAATTGTGTCAGTTGACCAGACCCATTATGAGAATAGCTAACAGCAGACTGCACGCAGAGGTTAACCAATTTGCCGGGAGAGAAGTCTCATAATATGATTATCTTCCGCTGTATTGGACTGATCACTATCTGTACCATTAAAGCATTGTTTGGATCAACTCGGCCTTTCATTATATTCAAAATCAGGGCGATTGCACAGGGTTGGTGAAAAAGCATGACATATGAAAAGACTGTTGATTTAAAGGTAGATGACCCGATCACATTTTCGTAACACAGAATTATTTCAAACATACAGAGATTTTCATATCATATGAAAGCTCCTATTTTTCTCATCATCATACTGAAATTTGACGGCCTAAATCGGTATAATTACGGAGAAATCGATGAAATAACGTCGAATTACCGCGAATGGTGGTAACCACCGATATAGTTTGTATACTACTCAATGGGTACAGTTCACAGCATCTTGTGCGTCTAAAATAAGAACCATTAGAGCTATGCAACTCAAACTTTGGAACACGACTTTTTTAAGGATGACCTTTCATGTAGAATAGAAAACTTCAAGTTGAAAATCGGAACATCTACCTTTAACAGCTCTGTAGCTACATACAGCTTGTGCAGTACCAACCCGTTTAATACAGGAGAAAGGATAGGAAATGAGAGGCCAATTCAAGTATGTTATAATTGATAAGAGGGAAGGACATCAGGAGTACAGTCGTGCAACAAGTGTTTGTGTGGTGTGGCTGTAGGGAGAGGGAAATTTGGTTGTACCTGTGATGGATTTCATTTGCTCTACGATTTCTATGGGGTCAAGATGTGCACTCACGTATATTGGCCATACGGGTATGTGCGGCTGTCAAGGACCCCTTTTCACGCCTTTCGGCCGCTCCGTAAGACCCCCTTTTCATCCACTGGCAGTTCCTTCAGACCCCCCTTTAATCCATTGGCAGTTCCCTTAGACCTCAAATTCAACCAAAAATCATAAAATGTGTGAAAATCTTATGAATTTGAGTTATGTAGCCTCAAATTTTGCCAAAATTCAGTTCATAAGGCAAAATTTTGCCTAAAATTCAGTTTATAAGACACAATTTTGTATAAGAATTCAGTTCTCTAAGACCCCAATTTTGGCGACCGTTCAGTTCAGTAAGCCCCTGTTTTGGTGCCCGTTCAGTTTAGTAAGCCCCTGTTTTCAGACTGCCTAGCCGCACACCCCTACCCTCTTCACTATTCGAGTACCCCCCCCCCCCCCCCCCCTCGGCCTGTGACCTATGAATTTACTTTATTTTAATACTGTATTATTTGCCAAACATGTATCCCTTTGGATGATGCCAGTTAAGTTTTTGACAACAATACATTTGCGGAATTGTCATACTGCATAATCCTACTAAAGGTATCTGCCAATTACACAGTCCCTACTTCCGCCCTGTCTATAGACTTGCCAAATTCATTTAGAAACTCAACACTCACAGAAAAAGTTGACTCTCTGTGTCAGGCATACTGACAATATAACCAGCAAGTGTATGTACAGATGCTGTCTGAAAGTGAATGCATAGTAATGAACTTGAACAGGGGCTAGTATTGCAACTATTGAAACAATGTACCCAGCACTTCAAACATTAAAACACACTCTACTGCATTCCTCTAAAATGTATCTGCCGTTGAATTAATCGGCCAATTACACAGTCCCTACTTCCGCCCTGTCTATAGACCTGCCAAATTCATTTAGAAACTCAACACTCGCAGAATGTTTTTGACTCTACGCATCGGCCATATTGACAACAACCAGCAATTGTACATGCTATCTGAACAGCTCGGAAAGTGATTGTACAGTAATGAACTTGAACAGGGGCTACTGACAATATAACCAGCAAGTGCATGTATATGCTGTCTGAAAGTGAATGCACAGTAATGAACTTGAACAGGGGCTAGTATTGCAACTATTGAACCAATGTACCCATCACTTCAAACATTAAAACACACTCTATTGCATTCCTCTTAAATGTATGTGCCGTTGAATGAATCGGCCAATTACACAGTCCCTACTTCCGCCCTGTCTATAGACCTGCCAAATTCATTTAGAAACTCAACACTCACAGAATTTTTTGACTCTACGCATCGGCCATATTGACAACAACCAGCAATTTTACATGTTGTCTGAAAAGCTCTGAAAGTGAATGTACAGTAATGAACTTGAACAGGGGCTATCTCAACAATTGAACCAATGTACCCAGCACATCAAATATTAAAACACACTCTACTGCATTCCTTCTAAATGCTAAATGTATGTGCCGTTGAATGAATCTGCCAATTACACAGTCCCTACTTCCGCCCTGTATATAGACCTGCCAAATTCATTTAGAAACTCAACACTCCCAGAATGGTTTTGACTCTACGCATCGGCCATATTGACAACAACCAGCGATTGTACATGCTGTCTGAAAAGCTCTGAAAGTGAATGCACAGTAATGAACTTGAACAGGGGCTAGTATTGCAACTATTGAACCAATGTACCCATCACTTCAAACATTAAAACACACTCTATTGCATTCCTCTTAAATGTATGTGCCGTTGAATGAATCGGCCAATTACACAGTCCCTACTTCCGCCCTGTCTATAGACCTGCCAAATTCATTTAGAAACTCAACACTCGCAGAATGGTTTTGACTCTACGCATCGGCCATATTGACAACAACCAGCGATTGTACATGCTATCTGAACAGCTCGGAAAGTGATTGTACAGTAATGAACTTGAACAGAGGCTATCTCAACAATTAAACCAATGTACCCAGGGCTTCAAATATTAAAACACACTCTATTGCATTCCTCCTAAATGCTAAATGTATGTGCTGTTGAATGAATCGGCAAATTACACAGTCCCTACTTCCACCCTGTCTACAGACCTGCCAAATTCATTTAGAAACTCAACACTCGCAGAATGGTTTTGACTCTGCGCATCGGCCATATTGACAACAATCAGTAATTTTACATGCTGTCTGCAAAAAGCTCTGAAAGTGAATGCACAGTAATGAACTTGGAACGGGAGCTAGTATTGCAACTATTGAACCAATCAAGCCTTGAAATAACTGGGCGCCCAAGAGTTATTTACACCTGGTTGCCAAGTTTTAGCTCCTTAGTATTTTTAAATTTTGAACAGCAAAGTAAAGGACCGGGAGCTACTTTTGTCAGAAAAGTCACAAAGTAGCTCCTGGTTCACACGTGCTTAAAATTCGAGGCTTGGAACCAATGTACCCAACACTTCCAATATTAAAACACTTTCTACTGCATTCCTCCTAAATTTATGTGCCGTCGGATGAATCTGCTAATTACAGTCCCTACTTTCGCTCTCTCTAAAGGCCTGACAAATTCATAGAAACTCAATACTCACAGACAAATATGACTCTGTGCATTGTGTATAGCAACAACCAGCAAGTGTACATATGATGTCTGAAAGTGATCATATGATAATAGAATTGAACATGGGCTATCACAACTATTAAACCACCCATGCAGCACCAGCTGTATTAAAAGCACACAGAACTAAATACAGATCATTAAAACAAATTTGAAATATTTAATATGTCTAGTTCATTCACATTAGAATCTAATTGGTAAAGGATTGTGTTTTAATTGTACTGGTACAGCATTCTTAGTTAAAAATGTCATGAAGGTCACAACAAGTTGGAAGCTACTCGTTTAGACATGGATAGGCAAAATGAATGCAAAAGCTCACTGCTCTAAAACAATAGTTTAACCCTAACCCTGCTAAATCCAACAGAATCCAACTGAAGCACCTCATTGCGCAATCATGCAAAGGTACATATTGGCTCTGTAAATTTAATTTTGGGAACCCTAACGCGGTAGGACAATGCACGATCACCGGGACTCTGGCCGCGGTGGCCCAGGTTCGATCCCCGGGGGCAGCACACACAATTTTGTCTGTGTTTATTTGTCCTGTCTTACCCCCAGTTAGCTTAATTGCAAAAACACCCAAGAGGGGTTAGGGTTAAACAAAGAAATCTAATAAATAACCCTAGTCTAGTCAGTTCAAAATTTGTGATCTGTCTTACAGCAGCGAATTAATACAGAAGAGCATGGGCGCTCATGACGCAACCTCCCCTAACGCAACCTAGCGCACTATGCATCATATGTGTGACATATGCATACGCCAACAATGTGTGCCTATGCTTTAGATTGCTTTTGTGTGCGGAGAGATATAATCGCATATTTCTTCCCATTTGAACTATAGAATACATTTAGCTATCAGAATACTTAGATTATGGCATTTATTTCAATTATCAACATGATTTGTGGTCAAACAAGACAATGTCAATCCTGAAGGCTAAGCTACTGTGCATTTATTTTCTACTTTGTTTCCTCTGAATGATTACATTGAGAACATTGAGCACAACCCTAGCAAGATGCTATAATATACCATGAAGTCAAATATCTAATTATACGAATACACCATCCATGAAAAACTAATTATATAACATAAAGCACTTGTTCTGTCAGCTTGCGCACTAAATTGAATTAAATAATATATGCTGGATGCCACTAGCAAGCGCCACAATAAATTAGCCATGAACACAAAATATGAAGACGACAACAGTAATAACATACAAGAATGCAAGCATGTATATTTAGACTTGAGCGCACGATTTAAGCATGTCAATATTTGCCAAATTGAGAGATACTCGTAAGTTCAGAAGAAGCTGATTGAAGACATAAAAATAAAACTTATAAGATACTTTTTACAAGCCTTCACTTATTTAATAAAAACATTTCCCTACCATGTCTTCTTCAGTCCCATATCAAATTTCATTAACTTCTTACAATATTCCTGCAAACATATTTTTGCTCAGATCTTCTAATATAAGCAACGTCTGTTCCAACAAACTGAAGTAATTCAATACAGAGAGTACTGTGAACATATCTCAGAGGCAAATTACAATGATGTAAAACGAGATTAGAAGAACCTAACCATTATAGCATGTCACATTTCGGTCCCATATCTAATTTCATTAATTTCTTACGATATATTCTTGACAACTTCGTGTTAGTAACCCAAATATGGACTAAATCCTTTTTACGCTTATCCTCAGATCTTTATATCAAAAACAGGAAGTCTGCTCCAAATCGGAAGTAGTTAAATATGATGAGTGCGGTGTAAGGTAAATTACAAGGATGTGATCCGATTAGAAGGCCCTAACAGTTATCAAGTCTTGGCTCCCATACCTCCTTTAAGTTAATGCAATAATGAGACGTTGCTAGGAAATGGTATGAGTGGTGTAGAATTTACCTCAATTATTCAAACTAAATGCCTGTAATGACTACTCGCTGGCATAATACGATAAACTAAAACGGATTTGTCAATCTTGTCTATACCGGTAATTCGATCACGGATGGTGGGTAAAATAGCTTCGATGGTGGGGAAAATGGCATGTTTGCCCTAAGAAAACACCTCATATTATATTCTTGGCAGATTTGGGAATGTATTTGCTGATTCATATTCCATGTGATCCTTAATTTGCATTTTATTATTATAACCAGTTAGTAAGATCGAATAAAAAAATATGATTTTTTAAATTCGTGCGGCGAATTCATGGAGGCCGCCATTTTTAAAATGACGTCATTATAGTTGCTGCTAATAACGCCTGTTTTTTACCTTTTCTTGAATGGAGTGCCCAGTTTATCATTAAATAAACTAAATTTGACTGAAACTCGATTCCAGATGATATTTTGTGCTTTCAATTGACCCCTAAAAACAAATGACGTCATTTTTAATGACAAAACCACCTCTTACGCGAACGAATTTGTTGCATTTTTTTGGTTTAAAATCACTTTTTACTCCTTTTTCCGTCGATAGATTTTTCTCGACGTCGGTGAAAAGTTAGTAAATACATTTAACTATCGGATTCACAAGTGTTAATATACCCCCGAATTAATAGAATTTCCCCGCAACCAATAAACTGTAATTGCTATATACTTAACTGTGTACATCCGGGACACTACTATACTTTTAAGACAAAATGGCGGCCCCCATCGTCGGACACGAATTTAAAAATTTGCATATTTTAATTCGATCTTACTGACTGATAACAAACAAATTGAATACCTACATTTTTCAATCAACAAAAGCGAAAGTACACTTGTACACTCTCAGAGAAAATGGTTCTAAAACTCTCCTTTATATGGAATCTCTAATGGTTCTCCATCGAACCAAAAAGAGTTCTACAAAGGTTTTAAAGAACCATAGTTGGTTCTCCTAAGAACCTTTTGGGGTTCCTCAATTTTTAAAAACCATTTTTGCAGGTTCTATTCTTAGGGGTCCCACAATTGAGGACAACAAGATTCTAAGTTTGACCATTTTAATGAGAGTGTACATAACTCATCATTTTGGGGGTTTCTCAGATATGCGCTTTGATTAGGGGTAGGAAAAAACTAGATTGCATTTTTCCCCACCCTGTTATATATAGGGGTAGGCGTGCATTTCTTTCCATCCCCTTTGTTATATAGGGGTAGGGAAAAATTGAGACTGTGTCCACCCCCCACCCCCCCCCCCCCCCCACCCCCCCCCCCCCCCCCCCCCCCCCCCCCCCCCCCCCCCCACCGCCATATATGTTATATAGGGGTAGGAAAAACAAGATTGTGTTTTTGTTTTTTCCACCCCTATTTATTTATGTAGGCAAAATAATGATATTGTGTTTTGTCCACCTAGCTATGAACACTGCCTGAATATCAATAATTATTGCATTTGTTCATCCTGTGAATAAGATACAGAATTGTATGTAACACCAATAAGCAATGTAGGTTATATTGAAATCCACCTATCAATACAGAACCGGCTCATAAACACTACTCCCTCTAAAACATTAAACACACTTTCATCACAATTTGAAATATTTTGGTAATTGATACGAAATTAAAAGTAAAAGAGTATTTAAAACAAATTATAAAATGCTATCATAATGGTATTATATCAACCACACACATACCACAGTTAGCCTTCATGTCAACTATCCAATGCTATCTTCTGAAGACAACAGTTTCTAAAATATTGTCTAGATTGGAAAGAATGTCACAGTAAGAATTCATGTGCAGAATTTGCACAAGTATGCCATCAGGTATAATTGTATTGATTAATTTGGTCAACCTTCGTAAGAAAATGCTCTGATAACATCAACATGATATTGCTCAAGTATGTATCAGAAGTTGTTCGCAGGAGCAAAATTCTGATGAAGTTTGAGCCAGATGAGGTCAATGCTACTACTGACGACAGGTTTTTCATTGAAATTATCTAACAGGGTTCCTGTTTAAACCTTTTAAAAGCAATTCATCAACATGTTAAATCACATGGCTATCTTCTGAAGATAGCAGTTAATTGATAAATCACTGCCAGCAAACATGCCAACTATACTATTTGCTGAAGCAGTTAATCTTGTTCCTATGGTTAGCAACATTTTTTGATATTTTATAGAGCTTACTCAGCTCCACAATAATCTGACATTTGATTGGAAGAGCAGTTCAAAAGATTTAATTGTCAAAAATGAAGCAAAATTGAAGAGTTCATTTGTTTTGTTAAACTGTCGGCATACATGCCAACTATGCTATCTTCTGAAGATAGCAGTTAATTAATCAACCACTGACAGCATGCATGCCAACTATGCTATCTTCCGAAGATACCAGTTAATTAATCAACCACTGACAGTATACACGCCAACTAAAATTATTAGTTCAGTAAGAACACAACATACATGCAAGGACAAAAATACATGTTGTGTTGTATTGTCCTACACACTTCCCTCTATGAAGAGGAGCGAATTGTTTAATAATTACCATTAATCAACCACAGACAGCATACATGCCTATGCTATCTTCCGAAGAAAGCATTTAATTAATCAACCACTGACAGCATACATGCCAACTATGCTATCTTCAGAAGATAGCAGTTAATTAATCAACCACTGATAGAATACATGCCAACTATGCTATCTTCTGAAGATAGCAATTAATTAATCAACCACTGACAGCCTATGCGCCAACTATACTATCATCTAAACAGCTTCGGCTAGGTCTTGGACCCTTGAAAAGGGTATCACAGCAATCTATGATTTGATTCTTTGGAAAGAGCCAGAAGTTGCAGGGAGCCAGGTAGGGTGATTATGGTGGATGTTTCATCAAATGAATCCCATTTTCAAAATGTAAGTCTGGGTGAGGCAAGCGTTCGTTGCGAGGATTTGCATTGACGTGATGCAGCATGATTCGAAACAGTCTTTTTAGGCTCTATTTCACAGGTAGATAAGTAGCTGAAGAAATGGGTTTGGCTAATTCTATACAGGTTATATATCCCTACTAAATTTACGTAAGAGGGAGCTAAGAATGAGGTGTAAAGGATGACATAACACAATAAATACAGTATTGTCTTGTGTAGTTGGGGCAGCCTTTGGTAACAGAACTTCCTGATCCGCCCTCATAATCATCAACTGTCAGCATATGTGCAAACTATGCTATCTTCTGAAGCAGTTAATCAACAGCTGTCAGAATAAATGCCAACTATGCTATCTTCTGAAGATACCAGTTAATCAAACTGACGGCAGAGGTCAATGATTGTTTTCAAGGTGATCCATGGTTGGGTGCCATGGTAATAGTCAGCTGGTATTCTTAGAACCATATGGCTTTCAACCTATGGTTGGTTCAATAGCAGATCACATGTGTTATGGGCACCTTCCCATAGTGTGTTCATTAATAATTAGTGGATATCAGTGGCATAACAGATGCTGAAAATAATTCAACAGCTTGAATTTAACCAAATTAATGATATTTAAAACACATTGAAATGCATGACTGCATTATCTATCCCATTTATATGAGAGTGTTATTTTAATGATGATAATTATATTATTACCATTCGGCGACGGAAAAAAAAACACCCAGAGTTTCTTTAGTATTCCCTTATGTATTCAATGGGGACTTTTAAAGAACGACCCATACACTTACACAGTGAGGAATACAAATGGTACGGTATTCTCAACCTTACCCAAACACCCTGTTTTATGGGCCCGACCAACCCATTTTTTGTGAATGTTTTGGAGAATTTTGAATTTGTTTGGACATTTTTTATTTCTAATGTTTAAAAAGAATTGAAAATCTAGAACGAAAATTACTGAAAATTCACCAACATTTCCCTTTTTTGTTGAAAACAAAACAAAGAAATTAAAAAAAAACGCACAACCCACCGACCCTACCTAAGAGGTCAATTTGCCCATAGAACAGGGTTGGGTTTTTCATCATCTTACTGTGGTTTCTATTCATAATAAATGTAACAAATACAAACACTTGCATGAAGTGCAAGTGAACTCACAGCTTTGATCAGGCTTCATTGTAACAACTTTGCTGGTACTTTGTTGATGTGTAAATAATCTCTCAATAATCAACATGCAGTTCTAACTATACAGTCCTCAAAAAAGTAACTTACCAGGTAATAAATACGCTCATAACTCTGAAAATATGGTTCCAATTTAAGGATTAACAAATTTATGGAAATATTTCTCTTCTTCAATTAGAAACATTGTTCGTGAAGATCATTCAAAAATAAAGAACGCTACACTGAAATGAATAAACCAAAGTGCAGTTCTCATTTTCGCACTTGTGTTTTGAACACGCATGATAGTGTGACAGGTATAATGTGTATGGGCTGCATTGATCAATTGAACTTTGAAGCATTCCCAATCCTCATCTTACTATCGACCAGTCAGTTGTTGCTACTAGTAAATCAATCAATTATCTGCCTATTGCTACACAGAGGTTGTGTGTAGAAGAACGAAATGCTAAAATGAAAAAACGGACTTAATTTTGGTTTTGGACACATAGCTGTGTTAATCTTCAGTCAATCTTCATCATGTGTAATATCTCAAATTAAAGGGAAGATGTTTCTTTACAAATTAAATATGTTTACGTAGGAGCTATAGTGTTTGAGTTAAGAGCATATTGATTGCCTGGCAAAGTGACTTATTTTGAGGACTGTATGCGATATTGGGTATTGACTATTAAATTCCATTGCAAAGTAGAATCAAATTGCAGGTAGGATTATTTCTACAAGTTCTTTTATTATGGTTTTAGTCAGTTCCAAATTCGCGAGAAATGTGCAGTTTTCATCTTTCCGTGGAAAAGTAATTCAAGCGTACACATGTTATTTTGGATACACAGGCATCACCCACATGCTCTTTTGCATCTATTTGAAACTGACTGAACTATAGATGGTGTGACCGGTGACGTCATGTATTTACAAATGGGACACCCTCTGTTGATTCCCTCCAGGCAGAATATACAGTAAAGTTAATGAAGACAACATGAAATTTCTTTCTAATGAATTGTAAAACTCATTTAATTTTAATTTTTTGTGTGAAATGCGATAGCTTATAGCATTCCTAAGCAAGTTTAAAGACAGTTTTGATAACAATTTGCTGTGACACCACAATCTAGTTAGAAAACCTGATCTGGCCTATGTAAACTATAGGAACTCTTGCCCGGTGTGTTTTGTCTCAAATAAACAGAGGGCGTCCTAAATGTAAACAACGGTCACCTCATCTATAGTATATTTACAAATGAAATGTGAAATACTATCGTAAATACAGTTTTAATCAATATATTTACGTCTCGTTAGTACCACAATTACAACCCCATTGACAACGCTCCAAATCAAATTATTACATGACATTTAGTTCAAATCTATTCCTACAACTGGTTCAATCCTACGCAACTGACCTTTAGGGTGGACACCCTGTCGTTAATTAGACACATATGCTGTCTTCATTAATAATAGGTGACCAGATCAACTGAAATCAGGCCAGAGTCGTTAACAAAGGCTTAGTGTGTTCATTTGATTTGATTGATACGGAATCCTTAGATAATTACATTTTGATGTCATTTTGTAGTCAGAAATAGATTTGATTTCACTCCTACTCCTTATGCCTGACATTATACTTTCATTAGGCAGGCCAAAATAAGTTAGATTAAGAGATATGTAGTTAAAAAGCTAATAATGGCACAAGTGCATAATGTCAGTGGATGGCACTCTGCTATCTTCAGAAGATAGCACACGCAATCAATGAGATTTTCAACAACTACATTTCTTTCGATTGACCTAATTTTACTCCAAACAAAACCTAAATGACAACACTCTGCTATATTTTCCCAGCATGTTGTACAGAGACGAAATGTTGACATATTAGTCTGCATTGATTGTCTGGGGTTCGTAATTTTTTGGGGAAAGGGGGTCACTCAATCCAGTTTGCGTTAAATACTTTATTTTTTTTCTCCTGGCAATACAAACTAATCCTTCGTTCCTTGAATAGCAACAAATGATATACTGTATGCTGTATGTATCCCACTCTTTCCAATCTAATATTATTTTTGAAGATTACACATGAAATTGGAATTATTAAAAATTCACTTACCTAAATTATCAATGTTGAAGAGACAGCAGAGAGCACATGAAATGATAAAAAAAAGACACAAAATAATCATAATTAGCCTTTAGAAGTATAAAACATTGCATAATTTAATGGTTAGGGAGAATGTACCGTAGCATATTAAAATATAGCAAAATGAAATGTTCTGAAGATACTTTGTTCTTGATCAATTGCACTTTAGTATGTAAGTCAGTGCCTTTGTGAAGGAAAATACTTGATAGGTTCACAAATTGTAAGTTCTGAGTCCATTGCTTCTTCTGCTAAAGTTTGGTAACATATAAAATTAAATTTTAGCTTCCTTGCAATTTGGCAAGGGCAATATATAGTTCTCTTTGTTGACTTTTAGGTCCATTGGTTACCGTTCTCACTCAATTTAGTCATGCTACAGTAACAGCCAGCGGCAGGTTAAGAGTCATACAGTGCAAAGCAGAAGTGGTTTTTTGGGTGTTTTTTTTTAATAGTGAGCAAAACGATGTCATTACAAATAATATCAAAATATGAAAACTGTTTGTGTGTGCTGTATCATTCAATAGAATTACTCATGCACATCATAACCGAAGAGTAATCATTACTTATTGATTGCCGTCAAATTCAATAGCTCAACTACCAAATGCCCCTTTAATCCCCATCCCCAACACCCTCCAGCATGCCGCAATATGATTTCTTCAGCACAAATCACAGGAAGATGTTTTCCAGTGTCACTCTTGTCATCATTCGCATATCATGTTATGTTTCAAGGGTTTCAAAAATATTGCTAAACCCCCTTGATCCCGTTGTTATTTGCGCGGGAATTAATATAGTTCTGCCAGGTTGAATCGCTAAATTATGCAGAAGATAACACACAGGGAGAGCTTTCCCACTTCAGATTGTGCGAGCGACAAAGTGATGAATATTTTATTTTGCGTTAAAGGCACAAGGCAATATTTCAAATGGATTGTTTTTCTTTCTATTTTTTTTAGCAAGGAGGGTGAAGGGACACCATATGCAGCTCATTCACATTTCAGGCATATTATTAAGTACATTTGATGGCAAGATATTTTGGCTGGAATGTAATGGGGAAATGATCAATTACCATGCTCAAATTTGTTGAGTAACATTAACATTATACAGCAATTTTTTAATTTTTTTTTTTCATTCCAAAATTTTATAATTAAAAATCATAGATAACCCCAACTCTACTACACCACATGGCAACTGTGCGGAAGAAAAAAAAAGTTTTTATAACCCGACGTGCAGGTTTTTGGGGAACAAAACGGACCCATGCTATATAACGAGGCGAATATACTCGCCGAGTGTCGACTGGCAGCGGTGGTGTAGTGGCTAGGATCTGGGTTGGGGTGCTGGAGGTCCGTGGTTCAAATCCCGGGGGGATCGGGTGACCTTTCTGGTGAATTTTGGGTGCCGGAAAATAAATCTGTTGCCGTGTGGTGATCTCGAGTTAGGGTTAATTCAAAATCAATCTAGAAAATAATTTTGCTCCAAAATCTAGATTTGTGATAGATATCTGAAATGTTTCACTGTGTTCTATAGTGAAATGGTACTCCTTAAGAGCTATTTTTACTCAGGTACACTTTATCGTCCATTGCCCCTGTTATTTTATATATACGCTAGTATCAGTACTGTATAATAACCACTTATTTTTGCATTAACAGAATTGTTCATGCTTAGCAAAATTGTCAAAACCATGTATGTTGATAAATTTATGATTGTGTGAAACTTGACACAAAAATATCAACTTTTAGAAACATATTAACGCTATTTACTTTATGCCACTAGTATGATACAAGAGGAGCGCAAATATAAATGTAGCTTGAAAATGTTCACCTTTACAGCACACAATTCTTTTTCACTCGCGCCTTGCTGTCAAAAGCAAGTCTTTCGTATCAGATATCGAGCGGATATTTTTTTCTGAGTGACCTGCTCCAAGGAAGTTCTTAACGGTCAGAAGCTTAAAATAGTTAATACCACAGCTGATGCTGCTATTAATGGAGTGATGGATGCATGAAAGTAACAAATGACAAGGCCTGACATATAAATAGTTGTGTTTCTGTAACCTGACATGAACAGAAATTGGTAGATTTATACAAACTGACATTGTTATACTGTAAAACACTATCATTTCGCGGATACCTTATTTCGTGAATTTAAAATTACTGCTATTTTAGCGGGCATTTAATTTTGCGAATCTGCAAATTTCACTGTTACTTTCAATGGAAAATTATCAGTTTTGCAGGTACTTAATTTCGTGAATCCACATCCCTCGCGAAACTTCCGTAATTAAATCTTATTATTAAAATGTATTAACCATGTGTTGCAGTGGCGGTGGACCAAAGACAAGGGGGAGGGGGTAAAAATTAGGACAAAAAAGGTCTGCAATTCCTGTGGAATGAACTATGGTCAGCACGGGTTACCCAGGTAAATTTGCGCAGACTATAACTGGAGGGTTGTTGCACCATGGGATAGAACTGGCTGTGTGATTCTATAGTAGTGTAGTAGAGCTAGGGTTAATATATGGCCTAGAATTTTCGTTTGCAATGACTGTTATTGTTTACATTACAATTATAAACTTTTCAGTTCGATACTTTTGAGATTCCACAATTTATTTCACACACCCCTGTATAATTGACTTTAAAGATGTCATCTATGTCATAATAACTGATAATGTGAAAAGAGCAAATTATTTATCCTAATCCCCTGAATACTACAAAATATACGTCCAAGCCTATCTCCAAGCGCATGTTCGGACGGTTTCCGATGACGTTTTCAACCAAACCTAACGAGCGCTATACTGCGCGAACAAGTAACTGAGAGCCATGGCTTGCCTATGGGGGCCGGAGGGTCCCCGGTTTGATCCACCGGTTGGGGAGTAGCAATTTATGTGTTGATTTCACTTTCAAAATTACAAACCCGGATAAAAACCCGCTGAGGGGGTTAGGGTTAACTTTGCAAAACACCCCTCCTTGAGCCAATCAAGATGTTAGGTTTACTTTCTAATGGTTGGATTTTCCCATGCACACTGCATTATGGTAACTGTAACCACTGACATCATCTATCATCCATGTAATGAGGTGTATACATCACAGACTTTTGCCACACCAGTAGAATATCAATAACAATATTCTGTTACCAAAGAAGTAAGATCTATCTCTCATTCTCTCACGTGCCTAATACTACCAAGGGATCACACATATGTGTGGACTCTGTCATGAGTAATCCACCACTGTGAACCAGTAGCAACTACATGGAATTCTGGTCTTGGCTAATCACGTAATATCGAATTATCTGCCATACTTCCTAAATCCAGTACACTCTTTGAAAGAATTCATGTACCGATATCTACAGTAGATAGCAAACATTCCATATTATTATAATTGACATTCCATAAATAGCACATATGGTGTTGTTGATATCTTTACATCTGCACATAAACATGTTGTGACCAGTCAGTTAATTGAGAGCAATGTCATTCGTCCTGTAAAACATATCAACCAAGTAAAGGTGATGTATTTAATATTGCTAGTGCTAACAAAATCAGGCAATTTAGTAAGTAAATATAAGGCCAAACACCAAGATATATGCAGAAAACAAGTTAATCCATATTGAGATTTAGACCGGATTTAAATGGTGGTTTGTCCTACAAAATGGACCCTTATACTTATTTATCCCTCTATAATTCGAAGCAAAGCTCAACAGTTTCCTTTTAACATAAATTTACATCTTAAATACAAACTTTGCATGTACCATGATTTCAACAAAAATGAAGGTATTAAAAAACCAGTTCCCAATCGGCTTTTTAAGCCTGGCCCGAGCAATTTGCTTGAGCATGGTCCCTTCAGGACCCAAGCGTGTGTCTGTATGGACCGACCGTGTAAACAAACAAACTAGGTTTAAACTTTGTTTTGGGCATATAGCAAATGGACCCAAGTGTTTGTCTCAGATTAACATGGACCTAAAAGGGTATGTTAACACTTTCCACGCGGCAGGTGTCTGCAGACGACATTCCAAAATGTCATAAAATGTTTCAAAAATGTCAAGATTATTGAATTTAATTACCATATTCGAAATCACTGTGAGAAATGCATTAAAATAAGTACAAACGTGCATAGTATTGGTTCAGTAATTCTTGAGATAGACCTTGAAAGTTGGGAAAGGTTTCTGAAAAATTTGTTTTGTATTTGGTAAAACCAATAGCCGCGTGGAAAGTGTTATAAAACACAAATTTTTCTTCTTCTTACGTCAAACTTCTAACATTCACACTGCAAACAATCATTGAAACAAACATTCACAAAAGATAGCTACATGGAAGAAAATATCAATCTAAAAAGCTTTTCAAATTCAAACTTATAATAACAGACATTAAAAAATAGGGACAGCGGTCCCAAATAGGTCGTCCGTTTATATGGGTAGATTAAAAACAAGGTGGATCTCAAACCACAGGCATCTAGAAAGAAAGAGGTTAGACCACTAGCGGATCCAGGATATAAAAAATAAAATAAACATCCTGGAGTTTGGTTGCAATTGTACTTCACCTGTTTAAATGTAATTTATTTTACATATGCAGCTAATTTTACATCTTGACCTCATATGACCTTTGACCTTGGTATGTGACCTTTGACCTAATTAACATATGAATGTTTCCATGTTGCATCCGTGACCCAAGTTTGGTTGCAATTGGTCATTGTATGGAAAAATGAACAAGAGACAAAAAAAATGAACAAGAGACAAAAAAATGAACAAGAGACAAAAAAAAAGTGTACTAAATTTTACATCTTGACCTCAGATGACCTTTAAAAAATAGCAAATGTAAAGGTTTTATAACAAGTGGAAGCTGCAACAAATCTCTTTTCCCCCTTGATCTACTATAACAATTGAAATCACAAATAATATGCCTCAACCAAGATATAAATAAATAGTGCGCATGTTATCTCTAGTAGTGCAGCTTTTAGTGCGTTATAAACCCAAGTCACATAATGAAAACATTCTTAAATGTCGCCTAAGTTGGCGGGACTGAAACACCACACTTTCCCCTAATGTATTATTCATTGATGCACTGTGTGTTGCAAGTCAAGCAGGAAAAGTTGGAAGGAAAAGCCTGTCTAATTAAAAACTTGTGTAATATGCACAGTCAGACAAAACATGGAACAAGTCGGCATTGGACATTTTGAGATCATACTCCGTTCCAACTGATGTATGAGTGTGACGTCAGTATGTTTGCAAGTGATAAATGCAGCATTTACATACCAATATTAGGTTTTATCTTTGATGCTGTGAGGACATATGGAACCAGTGTCATCAAAAGGGACATGTTGTCAGCAAACACAGTTTTGAAATAGAGGCCCATATATTTGGTGAAATATAAAGAAAATAATAGAACAAAATGCTCCGGGGGGGGGGGGGGGGGGGGGGGGGCACTCAACTTTTTTTTGGGTAGGGGTGTGCCGCACAGGGTCTCAAAAAGGGGGGCTATAGAACTGAACTGAGTGGATTTTATGACAAAAAATAGGGTCTTAGGAACTGATTTTTTCAAAAAAGTAGGTCTAGAGAACTGGCCTATAGTTCAATTTTGATTAGCAAGAACGCAAATTTTTGATTTTTTGGGGGGTTTTAGAGCGCAAAATTTTCGAAGAATTGGGGTTTTGGAACGCAAAATTTCGCGATTTTTGAATTTTCAATAAAATGGTAGTCTTAAGAACTGATACAGGCTCAAAAGGGGGTCATAAGAGCTAGCAGCAGAGGTGAAAAAGGGGGTCTTCAGCGCGGCACATACCTATACCCGTTTCCAATGTCAGTGCCCCCCCCCCCACCCCCCCCCCGTCCCGCCCCCGGAAAATGCTTCTTCAAATTATATCTTGTGACTACAAAGTCTGATTACCTTCAACATAGTATCATTTCAAAGCTTAAAATGTGCTCTTCCAAGTCATAACAATAACTCAGGGCCTCCAACATGTCCATTTTGATTTGACGGCGGGGTCACATATGCCTCAGTCAGAGTCAGACACTAAATATTCGAAAGCTGCGATCCTTGATGTTGATTGGTCAAAATTAAAGTGTCATGAATGAAGCGCTCAGGTAAATCAAATTGTTAATAACTTTTAATCTTTAAATGTGGAATGTTTGCTATCTACTGTACATATCGTTACATGAATTCTTTCAAAGAGTGTGAGTGTACTGGATTTAGGAAGTATGGCAGATTATTTGATATTACAGTGAATTTAGGGTGTATGCCATTGTATGCCATCTACTGAAGGTAGCGTGAAATCTATTGGAGAATTGGAAGGCATTTAGGAAGTAAGCGGTTTAGTGGATAGTATGCTATCTACTGTAGATAGCACAGTGTCTAATAATATAACAAGGGATAAAGTAAGTATGCCATCTGCTCCAGATTATAGTATAATATATATTTGGAGATCAGAATATATTGCATTTAGAGATATGTCACTAGTGTTATTTTGTTGATATTTTCGCATTTGATATTCTGACACTTAATCAAGATTCCTTGCTAAGGTAATATAAAATTGTGTCAGCTTTCCAACACCTGCAACTGCATATTTTTGGTTTAACACAAATCCATATTTTCAAAATAAATTTGAATCGGTGGAATGTATTAAAAAATGTATCCAACACCAAATGCCCATCCAGGATAGGCAATGAAAAAAACACCAAGACACTGTTTTAAGGACCTAACTGTAGAAATGTTTAGAAATTGAGGTACAAAATGAATAGCGACCCATATTTCAGAAATTCTGGGAATTCTTTTTGTTGTTGTTGCTTTTTCCTTGTCTAAAAGATATGTTAACAGATTTTGCAGCCAAAGTAATGTTTACATAAAGCTTAGGAAAAATCTGTGGGTCTCGCTCCCAACCTTAGTCTTAAGCAATCTGAAGATATGATTTTGACAAATTATGGCTCTAAAATCACTCCTGGATCATAAAACAGCCTAGTTATGTGAAGAATTGCAATATTTGTAACTCAAAAACGATATTATTAATGAATTAGGAAAATGAATTTCATAAATATTTCACTTTAACATCTTTCCGATTCTTTCCCATTTTCTAAGAGGCATCTTTCTAATTTTTTGCCTCTTTCTAAGATACATCTGTCTAATTCTGTGCCTCTCTACACATGCTGCAGTAAGTGACACTCTACTATAGTAACCTAGTTCCTCTTATAGAGATGATAGGTGATACATCATCAAAGGCACCTAGTGTCATACAAAATCCCCAAAGGGTATTAAAAAGGAGGTTACCTTCCAAGGGATTAGCAGGGACAAGAATATGAAATCTACGACTATCACGAAATTAAAACAGGAAAAAGTAATGATATGATACACAAATAATGTGTTTAACACATAATAGAAACTTGCAGTGGTGGCGGAAACATCCAAAAAATGTTGTTGTTGTTGTTTTATTTTTGGGGTGGGGGGGGGGGATTTAGGGGACAGGAACATATGATCATCCACCACAAACAAGGGTGTAAAATCGCCAGGGCCTTTTCAGTGATATGGCTTAATAAACTCAAGAAAAACAAAGGATTTTCAAGAGGATTTTTGATTATTTAAGTGTTTATTTACAAAACAATTACTACATGTCATATATGGTCATGTTTTTTATACTGGGTACCCAAAAAAGGTGGATCTGTTACATTTGCACTACATATTATTACTTTGCATGCATATATTTTGGCTATTCTTTATCACACATACTTAAATTTGGTCTTATTTTGATGAGAAAGTATTTGGCCTTTATTTTAAAAAGAAAAATATAAACTACCATGGTTCTGTTAATTACAATAGTTCGTTAAACCTAATTAGTCAGGGGTGGAGGAGTATGTGGAGGAGGGGTATGTGGAGGAGGAGGAGTGCATAGTTGAACAAGTATGGTGCAATATACATTGGGCAAACATAAAATGCACTGGTTTCACTCTTGGTACAATTCTATATTGAAAACATAACATTATTGAAGTATATTTGAATTAAAAATATAATTAGTTAATTAAGGAATCATTAATTAGCATTAAATAAGAAGCTCAACAAATTGTTAAGAAACGTAAGTTGGTTGCAGTTTGCAAATGTATGCAAACATTTGCCTGCACCAAACTGTCCATTTTAAAAGTATAGAAAGGTTGAGGTACCCTTTTGAATAAATAAATTTAACTATTTAATTAAAAATTAAAAGAAGATATGTAATTAACCTCATGTATTCTGTATTGTCTGGATGTTAATTAGCACATTTTGTTAAATGCGTTTGTGTGGTGTTATTACTTGTTTTTAACTGTGTTACCAAATAAGTAAAAAACTACTGGTTTTCATCAAGCTTGTAAACTCAGGAGAATTATTAAATTCTTAGGAATGCAACTGACCTGACCTAGTATAGGATGACCAGCATAAGCAGTTTGCCAATCAACATTGGATCACCCTATATGATGAATACAACTTAAAACGAAAACAATTATATTTCAAACTTAAATCAGACTCTTGAAATTTGAATACTGGGTTCAAACATTATGGAAACTAACCTAATATGTTCATTTGAATGTGCTTTGCACATCATGAAGGTACAAGAAGGATGAACGCAATTAATTGTATGCCACTAAACATGTGCCATTGGGAAATTTGAGTCACCCTGTAGTTAAAGGGCCCCTTTTTATTGAACATTATTTGGAACTCATACCACTTTAAGCATTTGCCACATCAAATTGGAATGTAAAATCATGTTTCAGATGCAAATTTAAATTCATTCAATTTAATGATTTGTGGATAATCATGTAGGCCTATACCTAAATTAATGTTTTAAACACCCTATATGTTAGAAAAGGGTGACTTTTAAAATCAATCAATGTTCATGTACATGTAATTGATGCATTTTTATTAGAAATCTACTTGAATTTGGTTAAAATACTAGTCTTTGTATGTATGTAGTAATAGAAGCATTTTTCCGGAACTAAATAAACACATTTTTAGACACCCTGTATGTAGAATTTCAGATTCGTAATGACATTTAATTTGCATATGTCTGGATGGGTATTTTATTAAACTACTTTAAATCTGTACTGAACTTTTCTCTCATCACTTCATATACATAGTGGAAGTAATTATTGTAACCCTTCTTTTTTAGAAGATTTTGCTTGTTACACCCTGTACAATTTCAGACCACCCTGTATAATCAACTTGATTGTATGCTATTTGCATCCGTTACAGTATATGCTCTCAGAATATGTATACTTTTACCAACTTTAAATGTAAACTTTTTCAGATATAATGCATAAACTGAAAAAGGAACCTAATTTATGGAAAAAGGGACATGTAACACAAATTGTACCCAGTATAAAAAACATGACCATATCATTGTCAAGTTTATTTAAAGTAGATTTTAACCAAATCAAAATTTCCATTTTGAAAAATGGTGACTTAACACTGGATTCGTTGTTGACGGTCACATATTATACAATACACATGGAGCACTTAGCAAATTTAAGGGGAGGGGTGCGGACGCAGAGGGGGTCGTGACAATTAGGGAGGGACATGTCCCAGGCTGCTTCCATCGCCTATGGAAACTTGGGAAATGTTGAATTGAAATTTTGATTCTAGATGGATTAAAATGAAATACTTTTAAAACATCCTTTTATAGATTCAAATACTTTTATTAAGTTAGCTAATACTCACAGACCAAACAAACAAAAAATTCTCAATCTGTCCTGTTTACAAATGTGAAGGTCAGGGCTTTTGTATATATATATAAAACTGTTTGATAAATGAGTTATAATATTGATATTTTTCTCCTCATTACTAAGAACTTTGACCAACATCCAATTATATCCAATTTCTTTCAGAGATTACAATTATGATTTGATTTCGAAAGTCAAACCATGGGTAAATTCACATTAGTTATGAAATAAAAACTAACAATATTGATCCGTTGAGTACTTTTGTTAAAAACTATGCATTTCAAATGTATATGTGGCTTTTCTATTTCACCGAGATCTTAACACTTTCAGCCATTATAGTTTGATCAGGTCCAAATTGGTGAAGCCTCCTTACAGCAGCGAATGAATACATAAGGACGCAGGCGCACATGAAGGCAACATGTGCACTGTGCATGCTACTATAGTTTGATCGGTTCCAAATTGGTGAAGCCTCCTTACAGCAGCGAATGAATACAGAAGGACGCGGGTGCACATGAAGGCAACATGTGCACTGTGCATGCTACTATAGTTTGATCGGTTCCAAATTGGTGAAGCCTCCTTACAGCAGCAAATGAATACATAAGGACGCGGGTGCACATGAAGGCAACATGTGCACTGTGCATGCTACTATAGTTTGATCGTTCCAAATTGGTGAAGCCTCCTTACAGCAGCAAATGAATACATAAGGACGCGGCTGCACATGAAGGCAACATGTGCACTGTGCATGCTACTATAGTTTGATCAGTTCCAAATTGGTGAAGCCTCCTTACAGCAGCGAATGAATACATAAGGACGCGGGTGCACATGAAGGCAACATGTGCACTGTGCATGCTACTATAGTTTGATCGGTTCCAAATTGGTGAAGCCTTCTTACAGCAGCGAATGAATACAGAAGGACGCAGGTGCACATGAAGGCAACATGTGCACTGTGCATGCTACTATAGTTTGATCAGTTCCAAATTGATGAAGCCTCCTTACAGCAGCGAATGAATACATAAGGACGCGGGTGCACATGAAGGCAACATGTGCACTGTGCATGCTACTATAGTTTGATCGGTTCCAAATCGGTGAAGCCTTCTTACAGCAGCGAATGAATACAGAAGGACGCGGGTGCACATGAAGGCAACATGTGCACTGTGCATGCTACTATAGTTTGATCGGTTCCAAATCGGTGAAGCCTTCTTACAGCAGCGAATGAATACAGAAGGACGCGGGTGCACATGAAGGCAACATGTGCACTGTGCATGCTACTATAGTTTGATCGGTTCCAAATCGGTGAAGCCTTCTTACAGCAGCGAATGAATACAGAAGGACGCGGGTGCACATGAAGGCAACATGTGCACTGTGCATGCTACTATAGTTTGATCGGTTCCAAATTGGTGAAGCCTCCTTACAGTAGCGAATGAATACAGAAGGACGCGGGTGCACATGAAGGCAACATGTGCACTGTGCATGCTACTATAGTTTGATCAGTTCCAAATTGGTGAAGCCTCCTTACAGCAGCGAATGAATACAGAAGGACGTGGGCGCACATGAAGGCAACATGTGCACTGTGCATGCTACTATAGTTTGATCAGTTCCAAATCGGTGAAGCCGCCTTACAGCAGCGAATGAATACAGAAGGACGCGGGTGCACATGAAGGCAACATGTGCACTGTGCATGCTACTATAGTTTGATCGGTTCCAAATCGGTGAAGCCTTCTTACAGCAGCGAATGAATACAGAAGGACGCGGGTGCACATGAAGGCAACATGTGCACTGTGCATGCTACTATAGTTTGATCAGTTCCAAATTGGTGAAGCCTTCTTACAGCAGCGAATGAATACAGAAGGACGCGGGTGCACATGAAGGCAACATGTGCACTGTGCATGCTACTATAGTTTGATCGGTTCCAAATCGGTGAAGCCTTCTTACAGCAGCGAATGAATACAGAAGGACGCGGGTGCACATGAAGGCAACATGTGCACTGTGCATGCTACTATAGTTTGATCAGTTCCAAATTGGTGAAGCCTTCTTACAGCAGCGAATGAATACAGAAGGACGCGGGTGCACATGAAGGCAACATGTGCACTGTGCATGCTACTATAGTTTGATCAGTTCCAAATTGGTGAAGCCTCCTTACAGCAGCGAATGAATACAGAAGGACGCAGGTGCACATGAAGGCAACATGTGCACTGTGCATGCTACTATAGTTTGATCAGTTCCAAATTGGTGAAGCCTCCTTACAGCAGCGAATGAATACAGAAGGACGCGAGTGCACATGAAGGCATCATGTGCACTGTGCATGCTACTATAGTTTGATCGGTTCCAAATTGGTGAAGCCTTCTTACAGCAGCGAATGAATACAGAAGGACGCGGGTGCACATGAAGGCGACATGTGCACTATGCATGCTACTATAGTTTGATCAGTTCCAAATTGGTGAAGCCTTCTTACAGCAGCGAATGAATACAGAAGGACGCGGGTGCACATGAAGGCGACATGTGCACTATGCATGCTACTATAGTTTGATCAGTTCCAAATTGGTGAAGCCTCCTTACAGCAGCGAATGAATACATAAGGACGCGGGTGCACATGAAGGCGACATGTGCACTATGCATGCTACTATAGTTTGATCAGTTCCAAATTGGTGAAGCCTCCTTACAGCAGCGAATGAATACATAAGGACGCGGGTGCACATGAAGGCGACATGTGCACTATGCATGCTACTATAGTTTGATCAGTTCCAAATTGGTGAAGCCTCCTCACAGCAGCGAATGAATACAGAAGGACGCGGGTGCACATGAAGGCGACATGTGCACTATGCATGCTACTATAGTTTGATCAGTTCCAAATTGGTGAAGCCTCCTTACAGCAGCGAATGAATACAGAAGGACGCGGGTGCACATGAAGGCAACATGTGCACTGTGCATGCTACTATAGTTTGATTGGTTCCAAATCGGTGAAGCCTTCTTACAGCAGCGAATGAATACAGAAGGACGCGGGTGCACATGAAGGCAACATGTGCACTGTGCATGCTACTATAGTTTGATCGGTTCCAAATCGGTGAAGCCTTCTTACAGCAGCGAATGAATACAGAAGGACGTGGGTGCACATGAAGGCAACATGTGCACTGTGCATGCTACTATAGTTTGATCGGTTCCAAATCGGTGAAGCCTTCTTACAGCAGCGAATGAATACAGAAGGACGCGGGTGCACATGAAGGCAACATTTGCACTGTGCATGCTACTATAGTTTGATCGGTTCCAAATCGGTGAAGCCTTCTTACAGCAGCGAATGAATACAGAAGGACGCGGGTGCACATGAAGGCAACATGTGCACTGTGCATGCTACTATAGTTTGATCGGTTCCAAATCGGTGAAGCCTTCTTACAGCAGCGAATGAATACAGAAGGACGCGGGTGCACATGAAGGCAACATGTGCACTGTGCATGCTACTATAGTTTGATCAGTTCCAAATTGGTGAAGCCTTCTTACAGCAGCGAATGAATACAGAAGGACGCGGGTGCGCATGAAGGCAACATGTGCACTGTGCATGCTACTATAGTTTGATCAGTTCCAAATTGGTGAAGCCTCCTTACATCAGCGAATGAATACAGAAGGATGCGGGTGCACATGAAGGCAACATGTGCACTGTGCATGCTACTATAGTTTGATCGATTCCAAATCGGTGAAGCCTTCTTACAGCAGCGAATGAATACAGAAGGACGCGGGTGCACATGAAGGCAACATGTGCACTGTGCATGCTACTATAGTTTGATCAGTTCCAAATTGGTGAAGCCTTCTTACAGCAGCGAATGAATACAGAAGGACGCGGGTGCACATGAAGGCAACATGTGCACTGTGCATGCTACTATAGTTTGATCAGTTCCAAATTGGTGAAGCCTTCTTACAGCAGCGAATGAATACAGAAGGACGCGGTCGCGCCTGATAACAACAAACGCACTGTGCATCATATGCTTGACGCGGGAGTCTAACAAAAACATGTGCGTGTGACCATAATTGCGCGAGCACACTTGGATTTTTTTACGCGCAGAGAGATAAAATCAGAATATTTCTTGCCAATTTGGAGCTGATCAAACTATAGTTTTACCATTATACAACCCATATTTTTCAGAAACCTTTCCCAACTTTCAAAGTCTATCTCAAGAATTACTGAACCAATACTAGACATGATTGTACTTATTTTAAAGCAATTCTTATGATGATACCACACTTTTAAAGGTTATTCCCAGTGCCAATTTTTGGTCCCACTAACAGTCACCAATATGCCCGCATTACAAATCCATAACAGCACTATCAGGGTTAATAACTTATACGGAGTTGATGATAATTTATCAAACCTAAACAAATCTTCACAAGTGACCTCCTTAGTGATGTAACGCTATCTCTCAGATGATAACCATGTGATCATACTTTTGTGTTCGAAGATTCACTCTTCGGTCATTCACACACACTGAATATGATAATATGAAGCTATTGTGAGCGGATACAAGGCTGTTTCCGTTCGCACAATGCTACATCAAATACGGAAGCTTTATTATTCTATACCGGAAGATATGTCTAGTTTGTGTATCAAATATCAACTCTCATCAAAAGATGACTCTCTAAAACTTGTACATGTAAATTTTAGCTAATTGAAGCTAATGTTACAGTGACATTGGTTGGCATATGTTGACAATGTTACTTCAAATACGGAAGCTTTATTATTCTATACGGGAAGATATGTCTAGTGTGTGTATCAAATATCAACTCTCATAAAAAGATGACTCTCTATAACGGGTTTTGAAGCCTGTTATTTATTTTTTTACACTTTTATTTTCTATAATACTATCAAATTTAAGAAACCATTCTTGGCTTTCTATGGCCTCTGTGAAAAACATTTATATTATGTTGACCTCTGGATCGTGAATAAATAAATATTATGTACATGCCTATATCTTCCCATGACCTTTCATGAATCTTGTTATTGTGGGGGTTTAAATTGATAATTGAATAACATTGAATATGTGTAAAATGTACTTTTAACCCGAACCTTCCTCAACACTACAAATCACTACTCTGCTCGGTGCTGGTAGTGTGCGCTTCTCCAATCTTGTGGCGCGATCAGATTTTCTTCCTACATGTACATTCTTACGTCAGAAAGTGCATTTCTCTTCTATATGTTAACAAAAATATATACACAAGAAAAAACAACAACATTGCTTTTGATTAACGATTGGTAAGCGTCGGATGCACGTAACCTTGTCGAGAAAATGAAAAAAGAAAAAGAAATTATACATTCCAGCTGACTCCGTGGCGCAATCATGTAGGTGCTTGATACCCATGCGGTGACACGGGTTCAATCCCCTCCACTGGCACACCCTGATTTTCCCCAAAATGTGACCTGTTTTTCTCCCCTGATTTAGTTTTATTCCCCAAAACCCACCCCAGTAGTTACAGTGAATATTGTTCCATAGCATGTTCACAGGACACAGACAAGCAGGAAAGGTCACTGAATCCATGAATTTTAGAGGAAGTAAAAAGAAAACAGAGAACAGAGAACGGGAGATGGGATTGCAAACATTCCAATAAAATATTTCCATCTCTTCTATCGTTTTCTCCACAGGCCGAGCACTAACAAACTTTGGGGTATTTGGCATTTTTTGTTCAATTTCGTCATCATGGCATATGGTGTACAGCGTCTCATTTTAACATTTAAAAGCAATGTTTTAACGCACATACGGGAGCCTGATACATCTCTTTTCCATGGCACGGATATGTTGTGTTGCTGAATATTTGCAATTCAGCGCCGCCCCACCCACTAACGCAAAACGAATGACGCAACACAGGTTTCATGCGCAAGGGCTTGCGTTGCATTTTTAATTTGTGTGGAATGTCACAATAACAATTTGTGTCAGATTTTGGACTTGGGGGCCAGTGCAACTTCTAGAGTTAGGTATTCTTTGGTTTCCTCCCATATCAACCATTTGCAGAAAAGTAATCTGCATTAGGTTTTTGAAAATGTGAAGAGCTGTTTAACAATCCATTATATTAATGAATACCTACTCAAAATGTCCGCTACAACAAATTGGAGTAACAATCTAAATTGACTAAGCAAACCGAAAAAAAATATGATCTACAATAAAAAATAAAATTTAACCTTGCTGAATTTATCCCAACTGTACAGAAAACACAGCATCCAGTTTCCAGCAATTTGATAAATAAACAATCAAGCGGCAGTAGTTGTTAATTTTGTCTCCCGAAGTGAACGACTTTGACAGGGATTATAATCCACGATTTGCCATTAATAATTTAATACCACCCACGAGCTGATTGAGGTGTTATTCACAGGCAATTTCAAAATAATTCAACACTGTATGACTTTCAGCGTTTATATGAGGATCCACAACTCGCGATATCGCACAAGCATTGACACTATATCTAAAGTCATATATAAATCATGCAGATATACAGAATCGCTCTCTGAAAATAATTTTTGTTTGAGTTATATTTCTGTTTGCATTTTATATGTTTATTTATACGAGACGTTTTGGCAATACAATAAAACTGCGCAATGAATATTGTACACTAAAAGTATCCGGATGCAAAAGCCGTTTTAAAAAATATTGTTACGCCACATGAGGTTCCTTATCAAATAAATTCAATCAACTAATGCTGTAAGGATATAGTAAAAAAACGTTTGTCTCAAAGTTCTTTAGTTTTTTAAAACCTAATGCGGAATGCTGTTTTCTTGAAGATTTAAAAAAAAAAAAAATTATAAATATAAAATATTGAAATCCTTGTAAAAGTGACCTTTTGTATTTAAAATGATGTGATCAATGAAAATCTGAAAAATCGATGACACTGGGATTTTTTTATTTTTTAGAGAAAAAAAATCTAACGCTCATCAATTAACTAACGTGCGCGGGAGCTTTGAGACAAAAGATTTTTTAAATATAGCCTAATCATACTGCAAATTCCAACAATTCATTCACACTGTCCAAATGTAGAACCAATGTTAAACCTAGTGCATTTTAAAGCATCCTTGACTGTAATATCAATTAGGGATATTCATTTCAGGGTTGTTAACTCAAGACTCTAATCATGTAAAGTAATTGCAGACCAAAGGAATAGCAAAATGCTCCAATAAAACTGTAATGACCAGTGTATGTACTTTAATGGTTCATTACAGTATCTATAGTATAATCAGTTCCTAAGTGGCGTTTTTTATCTCTCCGCGTCCGTGCAAAAGTAATCCAAGCAATGTATGTGGTTTTAGCTGCACGAGCGCACTACACATATGAGGCACAGTGGGCATGTTACCTTCTTGTGCGCCAGCGACCTTCCGTCTTCCTTCCCAGCTGTAAGGAGGCTTCGCCAATTTGGAACTGATCAAAATATAGGATGCACATGTTTTTCAAGGTTGGTGATCAAATGTATCATTGCTACGTATTATCTTTCATAATAAAGCCAAACAAAAAAAGGTTATATTGTCCTCCACAACTTTCAGAGGAGGGCGGGCAGGCGGATTTTTTTAATGATTTTTTTTATTTTACCAGCGGAAGCTCAAAGTTCAGCCAACAAGAAGTTGAAATCACTCTAAAAGTCGCACATATATGTTATAAACACTTAATTTAATATTCAATGCCATTTAAACTGTTAAAAAAAATCTGAAAAAAGAAAGAAAAAAATCTGGAAAAAAATTGGAGCGGCCCTAAATCTGACGAGCGGGCGGTCGAGGAAAACATAACATTTTTTTTGTCTGCCTAAGGTTGATTATAATGAGGGAATGAAGAGATCTTATAAATGTTGTTTGGCTAAAAGCAAATCAAAGTATGTTGCTATCTTCAGTAGTTAGCAAGTTTTATAATTTATAGATAAGCAATTAAAAGCTCCAATAACTGCTATCTTCAGTAGATAACACGAAGTGTAATAATCAATGGTGCTATTAGTTTATGATAGAGATGAGACAATACACCCATTCAACAAATTCCACCATCATGATGAGAACTGAATTCTGATCAAATTAAGCTAAATCCATTCTAATATATCAATACAATACCATGACATTATTTTTTGTTAGTGATATTTGCATCAGCAAGCAGCAAGTCATCAGCAGTTATTAGAAAATAGCAGTGGTGAAACCGACAGATGTTTACATTTTTGTTTGTGCATATATAGTTTGATCAGTTCCAAATTGACGAGACTCCATCCTTACAGCAGCGAATTGATACAGAAGGACGTGGGCATGTGTGAAGACAACAAGCTCACTGTGTATCATATGCCTGATGTGTGCGTGCAGCAAAAACCGTGTGCATGTGGCCATAATCGCGTGCATAAGCTTGGATTATTTTGCGCACGGAAAGATAAAAATGAATATTTCTCGCCAATTTGGAACTGATGAACTATACAAGAAAATATATTACTGAGTTGGCTTATGGTCTGAAGTCTTTGAGCCAAAGGTCTTTACACAATGAGTATATTTTTTAGATTAAAAACCCAGACCACCTTACACTAGAACTGTTGACATTCTTACAAAATGAATTTGCTACCATCTGTAGCTATCTTTAGTAGACAGCCCATTATGCTATACATGATAAATAGCTGTGATTAAGAGTTTTAAAACCAATTGTGGATAAGAAATGCAAGGGAACATACATGAAAATAGGAAATGACAATGACGTGCCTATATACACACAAGACTGGGTCCCCTCTCCCTACACACCCTCCTGATCACAGACTTGGATACAAAATTATGTTTGTTTTAAAGTTTCACAAGCCTGACATTGTTGTACTAATATAATGGATTCAATTTAATTAACAGTGTACAATAAAGAGAGGTAGCGCACAACTTAGAATGGCAGTCGACAACAGCAAAATGATGTCAATTTGTTAAGAAAACAACCTTGGCTATCCGCAACCTGTGCGTTATGTTGTGGTACACACGTTCGCCGATCAAGTTAGTCACTCCCCGCATCTCAGCCAACCAGCCAGACGGGGGAGCCGGCTACTTGGTAATAAATTAACCTGCTATATATGGGTTAACCAATTCAATCAAGATCAGTCTGTTCACAAGGTAACATGTCTGCGCTGCTGTTATACACAAATAAAATTACTCTTACAAAATGTGTATAAATAGATTTGATATGAGGTGGGAAAACCTGAATATTAAAATTTACTGCGTTATTGAACAAGTTTGATTAACTTATGAATTATGAATATATTGATATACATATATAATATAATCAAACACAACAGAAAAAGCTTTCAACCACCTATCTGCAGCCAGACACTTATAAAAGCACCGTGAGTTACGGCACATAGAATAGACAATCAACTGAGAAAAACCTGCTATTTGATCCCTTTCCAAGTACTGGCTATAAGCAAATGTTAACCCACCTATAAGAACCAACATTCTGTTCTGGGTTTTTACTGCTATCCTAGATAAGATAACCTTTTTCAGTTAATCAGTTGAGAACCTTACAACATTTTTTACAGACTCGGAGGATAGATGTGCCAGACAAGGGCTGTATTATAGAGGCTGTGTAGGAGGGCTTATTTCAGTTCAGTTCAGTTCTCTCCTACATCAGTAATGTAAACCAAGGGTTAGAAATTCAAGTTGCAAAGTTGATGAAAAGTGTGTTACCAAATTATTTAAGTTGTTTCTATCTTTTAAAGTTGTATTTATTTCATCTCCAACATAGGTGGGTCAGTGGGCATGGATGGAAGGGGACTGGCGATGCCTTACATTACAATGTTACAAATAGTAGAAATAATTTGCCATGTAATGCTTATAAATGCTACTAGCCAGTCGCAGATATTGGCGATTTGGAGTCGCTCGAGTGGACTATGGAATGAAAATCGCTCACAGCAACTCGAAAGATCGAACGACCAGTCGCGCACGAGTTGAATTGAAGTCAACTGCAGCGATCCAGGCCGTGCGACCTTGTGCCACGTTTGGTAAGTCGCGTGTGGTCGCCATAACTAAAATGGAAACGTTTGAAGATCAAATAACGTAAATTAGGTCATCGGAAGCGACCCGGAACGCAAAGCGACCTTAGTATGTTATCAGCACAAAGGTGTATCAAAGAGGGATAATAAGCTATAGAAGGTAAATAGAGCACAGCATTCAATGTTTCAACACTGGGCTATCTCATGCTATGCTATCAGCAACATGGTAAGCACTGTTAACACCTATGGAATAATATTGAGGAATAACCAAACTAAATCTGCTGCTGCACTGCCATTTTGTTTTGGAGGTATTTTCTGGAAAATGTGCACGAGCATTCGGACCAGAAAGTGTCACTCTTTCCACGATTTCAAACCTGCCAACATGGAGAGAGACACGGCTCCACTCCAGTATGCAAACGCGACTGCCTTTGTTCTTTTTTATGTAGTTCCAAAAAATACCAACATACCTCCCAATTTCCCACTTGATGAAAAATCATAATGGTGTCCATTACAAGTAAAGAGATAGGGCAACAAAATTCGCACCGGATCTAATTTTAAATCTATGGAAACAACCCAACTATTAATATTCACATGCTATGAATTTGCAAACAAAAGCATCGGGTAAATTATCTTGAAGGGGAAAAATGTGAGAACGCATAAGTAAGATATGTTTCTAACGCCACAAGGTAAATTGTCCTGTTGACCTTTTTGACATGTTGAAACGTGCTCCTCGGATAAGTTTCAATATGTAAGATGATAACTTTGTATGCTTTCATTTTCAGGAACTGCCCAGATCAAGAACGTACGTACTTTTGTCTTTTATATCCTTTAGCGCTTGCATTACATTTAGAAACAACAGACATAAAATATTAGTATGTTTTATTTTTGTGCTCATATGTTCATTAAGTGAAAATTGATACAGCAGAAAAATATCCCTACTACTAGCTAACGGTTGTTCTACATACTGTTGATATGTAAGGTACATACAGTGGGTAGATATTGGATTGACAAATTGCCTCTGCAACGTACATGGAGGATTTATGCGTAATCTCTGGTTTCCTGAGGAGGATACAGATATGGGTTGAGAAAGTAAATCCTGCTTTGCTTGCTGGGAAAAAAATACCGGGGGGAAAAATGGTGACATAAAAAGAGAGGGCAAATAAAGGACAGTAAGGTATCTTTGTGATGGTATAACTGTTGAAGTAATATAGCAAGGATCATTGAACACAGGTAATGATAGAAAACTATACTTAATAATATTATGATTCTATACTCTGTGTCCCCTTAAGTTAAGGAGATGACGTCTATAGTTTAATCAGTTCCAAATTGGCAAGAGATATTCGGTTTTTTATCTCCGCTCACAAAGTAATTCAAGCGTACGCACACGAGTATGGATACACGCACATGGTTTTGGCCTCACGCACGCGTCACACATATGATGCATAGTGCGCTTGTTGCATTCATGTTCACCTGTGTTCTTCTGTATTCATTCGCTACTGTAAGGAGACTTCGCCAATTTAGAACTGTTCAATCTACATAGGAGGTGACATCATCACATAATCTAGTGATATGCGCAGCAATTTTCGAACAACAGCCAACATTTTTCTTTGATTGCGTGGATACAAAAGCCATCTCATAGCAGTAAAGCGCTTGTTTGACAATGTGTATACCCGATGTCGCCTCCGAAATTGAGGTGATACGAAGTATAGCAATGGATCAGTGGATTGTATCTGTAATCTGTACCCAAAGACTTCGGCAGTATCTTGTCAAAAACGTTAGCCGGTTTGATCAGTAGAATAAGTAGATCAGTTAACCTAGTTGTCATCATAATAGTAGTCAGTCAATTGGGAAGCTTGTGAGCAAGAGAAAAATTCGAAAGTTTGTTGGCTTGTTTGTTAGTTTGTTTGTTTCAGGGGTAGCAAATATTGCTGCTACAACAAATTTCAAAGCTGTACTCTCTGACCACAATGAAGAATTTCAGATTTTGTTAATCTCCCATGTAGATTTGAATGATTCTGTGAATAATTTGTTTCATTCATATTAATTCTAGCAATAGTAGAAAAAACAACAATTAGATTGAGACTTTCCACGGAGCAGTTGTTTCGGCATATATACAAAACAGATTTGTCAGAAACCTTTCCCACTTGTCAGAAGCCTATCTCAAGAATTACTGAACCAATACTAGGCATGTTTGTTCTTATTGAAATGCATTTCTCAAGGTGATTCCAAATATGGTGATGAAATTTAATAATTTTGACATTGATGAAACATTTTGTAAAATTTTGGAATGCCGTCTGCAGACACCTGCCGTGTGGAAATGTTATGCATTTATTTATCCTTTAAAATGTTCCAACTCCTTAGGTTATGCTAATGCAGATATTTTGTTTTTAATCATTTTTTTGAAATTATGAATGCATAGGAACATTTTAGAACATGGATTGGTGGATTAAGTGCCTAAGCCTGTTGTGAACAGGGACAAACCTTACTTGGATTGGGTTATGCTGTTCCACATTTTATTTTTTATCTGTTCATCCTTGGTGTAAGACAGCATGGAATTAACCTAGCACAACATTCTTTATTGACGGATTAAAGGATTATACAGCTTTATTCAGTAATAGGGTCTTAACACTAGTCTAATTCATAAATATCTTACACCAAGGATATACCCTAAAATGCACCATAGGCTAAATATATGCTGTGCATTTATTTTCCTTTAATTGGGCTATGCTGATTTGCACATTCTTTTTGATCAAAAATTGCAAATTGGTGAGAAATGGTGGAATTGTCAGGTCTTACAAAAATCTGGGACAAACCGTTTCTTTTGCCTTACACGATAATATCAATGACACCCCAGCTGTACTACTATAGTCTTAATGCACATTGTCATATGGCACTTAGATCAACTGATGATGACAGTTCCTATATCTATTGACAATAGCACACATATCAGGTTTGGAAATGAACTAAAAGCATTGACATTATAAAAGCATGTACACAAAAATGTGGAATTGTACTCCCGCTCATTTATGAGGACAATCAGTGTTTTTTGTCACATATGTTGTACATTTTGTAGCTCTATGTTTTATTTCTTCGATTGTCACACGGTGGAATCATTACTTAAATGTTTAGCCCATTTCAATAAGACCAAAAATTAAAAATTAAAAAAGAAATATCAAATTGTTGTTGAAAAGCTGCATCTTATATGTTAGGTGGCGCTGTTTGTGTCGTCTGCTTTAGGTATAGACTCATTGACGTTTACACAGAATTTAAGGGAAAATTCCCACAAAAAATTGTGCGGTTTTGAAAGTTATGATAAAACCTACGTGCTGGGCGGTTTTTACAAGCCTGAAATATCTGATACTTCACGTTTCATTGTTTACTTTATGTATTTGAATTAATTTTCTCACTTTACACCCTACCGTCATTGTTTGTGTCCTACGAACTTGATGCAAGTCTATAAAATCCTTTCATTCAACTTGTATCTCATAAAATGGCGCTGTTGCCTTTTTAAATTTATGCAAACAGGACCTGTTTAGCTACGTACGTCAGTATAGGACTTTCCTATCCCAAAAATTAATAGAATCCCTGCTATTACACCTAACACAGGTGCTTTTATATGTTAGCTAATTTAAGATACATAATTGGTACCAATAATCGGAGATACATTAGTGGGGGGGAAATCACCGTAATTTGACACTGCAGTCACAAAAATTGAGTGGATAATTTCAAAGTTATGCTCTTTTAAGTTACCACACCTGGTGAAAAAGATTGTAGCAAATTCCATTTTCTATGGAAAGAAATTGCTCATTTAAAGTATAAAACTTGGGTTTTTTTAATCATTTTTTGCAACATATGGTAACACTACAATTCAAAGTACAATATCGCCATGCTGTGCTCGCCAGATTTAACTCAATTTATATTCCATAACGAAATATGATTTTTATTTGCTTGTTGAATTTCTATTTTGTTAGCTAGCTAGCTCAACAACTGTTATATTATGCCTCCCCTCAAATCTACACATTCATCAATCCAAAAACTAATATCATATCGCTTTTCATATCAAGGACTAGATATATATAATGCCCTCGGGAATACACTCGAGTCATAATTGCAAAGCCTCGCACAAAATAATGCTAGTTGGGGCATTCTTGAAATAGAGGAACAGTATAATTAGTCAACTTCTCTTCTATCTGACATACACCCAACACAAATAGTTCCTGACCAGATGCCTTTATTTTAGCTCATTTAAAGTTAGATGTTCTGATTGCTGGCCTGATTTTCAACTTGATGTTTTCTATTTTACATGAAAGGTCATCCTTAAAATTTTCACATTCCAAAGTTTGAGTTGCATAACTCCAATTGTTCTTATTTAAGAAGCGCAAGGTCTCACAAAATTTGCCCGTTGAGTATTACACAATCTGACGGGTGGTTAACCACCTTTGGCAGTAATTCACCACATTTTATCCTATAATTTCTAAATGGAACATTTCTGGCCCCTAAGATTTTACAGACATAATGAGAAAAATATGGGGATTCTTCTGATATCAAAATATCTTGGTGTGAAGAAAAAAGTGATCAGAACATACACCTTTAAAATCAGTAATCAGTAAAAAAAATCTAAGCTATACACTAAACGAGCAAATTTCCTCTCCACAATATGAGACCTCATTCATAAAAATTGAGTGGATATTCTTTAAATTATGATGCTTTTAGTATCCACAACTAACAGGGAGAAGAAGTTGGTTTTGTATGGGATGTCATTGATTTGTATACACTACTTACACGCAATCGCCATCTTAGAATGATAACGAGGCTCTCCCCTCAGGATGCGCGCGCCCCAACCGCATCACGCGATGCACAAACCTGTGTGAAACCACGACGCAGTGTGGCGTTATATTGCGTGGAAGTGCGTGGTGAGGGGAGAGGCTCGCTTTCGATGGTTCCATCTGTACCGTGCATGTAGCGTATTGAACACTGTCATGATTGTGTGCTATTGAAACTGGTCAGGCATGCATGAATGAATAGTGAGCTGTGAAGCTTGTGATTCATTTCACACAAATTGTCACTACTGAGCACACATTAGGCCATGATAACCCATACGAAAAATAATGTTACTGCAACTTTGTGCTCGGTCGTTCTGGTTACTTTGGTCATCATAACTTTAATTAAAAGTATCCACTTGATTTTTATGAATGAGGTATCATATTGTGGAGGACAAATTTGCTCATTTATATCTTGGTGTTTTGATACCAATTTCTGATATATTTTTTTATATTAGATAATGTTAAAGCACCTAGGCAGGAACTTTTTGTGTTAGGTGTATATATACTGCAGCTGTGTGAAATCCCAAAGGATAGAAAGTCCACAATATTCTGCAGGGCCAAAATTAGGACATTGCTGTAAAATATTTGAAATATTCATGTATTAATTTACTTCATTTGTTTTTCATAAATGTTTTCATAGACACATTGATATTAAAGAGGCGTGCATACAAAGCCCGAGAGATAAACATGATTTGCACACGTTATTCTCACAGATATCGTCTTAGTCTACTTTTCTCAAATAATACGGCCAGCGTGGTCAAATAAATGATTCACTTGGCTACTATTTATACCCTCATAAAATCTTGTATAAATAGGGAATAATTTTGCAGTAATAATGCATGAACATCTCTCTCCCGGAAAGCTAAACCAAATAAACTGATGATTAAATAGTGCGATATAAAGTGGCATTAGGTGAAAACTATAATTCTTCAATTATTTGTTTTGATTAATTTCATCCTATATATATTCATAGACCTATTGATATTAAAGCATATGCGGCGTGCATACAAAGCCCGAGAGATACATTTGATTTGCACAAGTTATTCGCACAGATATCGTCTTAGCCTACTTTTCTCGTATAATACGGCCAGCGTGGTCAAACAAATGATTCTCTTGGATTCTATTTATACCCTGATAAAGTCTTGTATAAATAAGTAATCATTTTGCGGTAATAACGCATGAAAATCTCTCCCGGATAGGTAAACAAAATAAACTGATGATAAAGTGACATGAGCTGAAAACTATTCCTCAATTATTTGTTTTGATAAAACAAACATCTAAATGAAATGACTTAATATTTTCATAGACACATTGATATTAAAGAGGTGCGCATACAAAGCCTGAGAGATACACATGATTTGCGCAAGTTATTCTCATAACTATCGTCTTAGCCTACTTTTCTCATATAATACGGCCAGCGTGGTCAAATAAATGATTCACTTGGCTTCTATTTATACCCTGCTAAAGTCTGGTCTTAATAAGTCATTCTGTAGTGCAGTAATAATGCATGAAAATCTCTCCCTGGTAGGTAAACAAAATTAACTGAGGATGAAACAGTGACATGAGCTGAAAACTATTCTTTAAATTATTTGTTTTGATAAAGTAAACATCAAAATGAAATGATTTAATATTTTCATAGACATAATGATATTGAAGAGGTTTGCATACAAAGCTCGGGGGATGAATATGACTTGCACAAGTAATCCTCACAGATATCGTCTTAGCCTACTTTTCTCAAATAATGCGCCCACTGTGGTCAAATAAATGATTCATAGACAGTGTCTTATTGCACTCAGCATGCGCGCCGTACATTCGCGCACAACATACTGTGTTTTGATTCGTTGTTCACTCAGCCATTATTCACACATCAACATCAGCACACACATGCATTGATTTCTCTAATTTGTCTCGAAACGACACATACGCATGTATTAACCTATACATAATCATTGTGTCTGTGATTGCCCAATAATCAATCTGAACAGCTGCAAAAAAAACACAATATATGTCATAGATTGAAAAATCACTGTGTTGTTCCACAGAGTTTTTATTGACATGCTTTTATCAGTGAACAACGTATCACCGAATTAAAAAAACAAAACAATTTTGTTTCTTTTTTATCCATAGGGTGTTCAAAACTGTGAATAAAACAAAACTGCAACATCGCTCAAAACTGCAACATCGCTCAAAACGGTGTTCAAAACTGTGAATAACACAAACTGCGACATTGCTCAAAACTGTGTTCAAATCTATGAATAACAAAAACTGCAACATCGCTCAAAACTGTGTTCAAAACTGAATAACACAAACTGCAACATCGCTCAAAACTGTAATTTGTTTAAATACTGTCAAAACAATATTCTGCTATCCAAGACATGGTTAAAACCTTGAGTAGCTGAAATACAGCTTATCAGATGAGCACCTAACACGGTTTGTACAGGATAGATTTCCCAGACAAGCTACAACGAGCACCTCTACAGGGAGGCGTATCCTGTCATTGTAACCAATCCTGAGCGTAGGGAGAGTAGTGCAGCCCTTTTGTGGCAAAAGAATGTATCTTATATGTAGTTTCCTAACAGTATACTTCCTTTTAACATGATCAAAGTTAGCTTTTTTCTCCATAAAACATTTAGTAGTAAAAGGCAGTATAATACTTTTATTGTCTTTACAAGTTGCAACCTTTTCCTAAGTGAGGATTATTAAACCAAGTTAACACAATCCATGTTAAAAGGAAGTATATCATTAGGAAAGTACAAATAAGATCCTTTTGCCATAAAAGGGCTGTGGCGACAGACAAGCAAGGCTCCTCATCTGAATGTCTTGCTGAAAGGTGTATGTGTGCTTTATTCTGTTGTGGACTGATTGTTCTAGACTTTGAACATGTATACGGCTCATATTAAACGTATATGAGGTCTGATGTGCAATTATGACAAAGTATATCTTAGATGAATCCAAAAGCCATCTGGCTTTCATGTGTAAAACAGTTTTGAGTATGATAACTGCTACAAGGCCTCACTTGCCTCCTTTATTTAGAATGAATCCAGGTTGGCAACGGGTTGTTTTATTCCTTAAAAGAAATAAACTTATTTTTAAGACTATGATTTTCAAGCGAATCAAACTGTTTGCTAAAAGAAATAAAACAATGGTAAAATCATACCTATATTGGTTGATTTGACTGTATGCAGAATAGCCCCCCCCCCCTCCCCCCATGATTCCCAAAAATGCTATTTGCGAGCATAGTGAGCAAAACAAAATGGGGTTTTTTTACACACTTTTGTTATTAAAGGGTCCAAATTTTGTCAACCTTTGCCAAATTCGCAACATGGTAAAACGATCCACATTCTGGAAAAATGTAAACTATTGAACCCCCCCCCCCCAAAAAAAAAATAACAGCAACCCTAATACAGCACTAAAACTGTAAAATTCGTCTTTTTTTCACTAGAGTTCGTTCAAAATCATAACAACTTAGTCTGAAAGTAGCTGCTCTCTTCACATTGAAATTGGCTCGTTGCCATGGAGATTACTACATGTTGATGTCTGCACTAACCTATGTGAAATCGAAAACTAAATTGAGAATGAAATGCAAACAGCGACGATCTTCTTAAAGAAGCGAGGAGCATGTCAACGAACCCATCGTTAAATTGTGCAACTTTCAATACAGGTTTTTATAGATGTTGAAAGTTGAAAATGTTATGTTTTCAATTGTCATCACTTTTGGCACATTTCTACCCAATGGGGCTCTTGTACGGTACAAGTCAATGACTTCATGTGTATCTCAATGCGAGCTCTTGCAGTGGAGGAAAGAAAAACATCTTCAAATGCTTGAATTTTCATGCCTTTTGGCAATCATTGCCCTTGAGTATTTTCATAATATTTCATGTCTCATGTTTAAACAGAATCACCAATAAGTATTAATTCATTATACTTAAATGAAATAACATTGCCTCCTGTTTTTAATAACAAAGAGATTCTGACAAGGACACACAGATACGTGTGCTGTATGTGTATGAGTGTCTTATAAAAGAGAAATATTTGTTAACGCTACAAAGAAGGGACTGAGAAAATTATATACCTTTCTCTTCCGCTTGTAAGTTAAATTGTTGGAAAAATTTGAAGTAAAATAAAACTGACTAATAGTTACTACCAAATTGAAACAATGAAACTATGTTCTGAAAGTGTATTCGGCAGGCCCCTGTGTGATGCTGCACCGAGATTCAAAACAGGATAAATACTGTTTTATTTCATGAAAAGTATATGCAATTTAAGAAGAAAGCCACAGGTGCTAGACAAGCCTTAATGGAACTTTACAAATTAGTTGTCTAGACACATAGGGAAGAGCAGATCAGATATGGTTCATTTAAATTCATGGATGACTTGATTTCATTCCTATACACGGCGATTGTATTTTTTTAAATGTTGTTTATCACAAGACACTCAAAAAACATGTCTTACATGCTGAAGTTTGTTCATATTTTTCTTTCTTGCATAATATGTGAAATTCAGATAACTTTTCTTCATGTTTTCATAATTTGACACACATGAAAAACATAGGTTTAAATGATTAATATTGGAGAGAGAGAACAAAAAAGACCAAAAATGTTAACATAGCCATCTCCTGGATATAGCAAAATAGCTATCTACTG
Source organism: Ophiura sarsii (assembly GCA_035610835.1). Lineage (NCBI taxonomy): Eukaryota > Metazoa > Echinodermata > Ophiuroidea > Amphilepidida > Ophiuridae > Ophiura > Ophiura sarsii. The sequence continues at coordinate 91,078,067 of CM069441.1, read as the reverse complement.
AAGATAGCAACAGGGCAACAATGTCAACTACTTGTTGTAAAATCAGGGGGTTTGGGGGGGGGGGAGATAAGACTTTCAATCAAATAGTCTAAATATGACCTATACACGTTTCATTAAAATCCATGTGGTTATTGCCATTGCCAATGGCATATTTGAAATAGCATGTTTCATTGCTCTTCTGTATGTCACAGTTAGTGTTTACATACTCACAGATATGTTTTGATAGAGGATACTAAAAGCCTCATCTAATGATCCACTCAAAATTAATGCTGTAATAGTGGTAATATTCGCTCGATTAAATTTTCGCGCTTTGCCGATTTTCATCCATTTCGCTTGTTTTAAAATTCGTGATTTGAAAGTTCATAACATAGACTTATACACAAAATAAATATGTTCGTGTGTTTTTATTTCGCGGTAGCTGCTTGGAGCGTGAAAAGCGTGAAAATGAATGTAGCGCGAAAATGTCCACGTGAAAATCTTATAGTTGATATTAGGTTGCATAACACTGTTTCTACGGTGAAGGCCAATGACTTTGTTACGATAATAAGTAAATAAGTACAAGAAGGTTAGAACAATACCCTGTCAATTACAACCAAATCAATACTAACATATAGTGCTTGAAATGTATCTTTATGGCCACAGGTGGCTATATATACTACAGGGAAACTATCCATTAAAATTTATGACGGCGCTACAATATGGCCGTTCTTTGCACTATGGCTTAATTACACCATTATGTCATGCCGGCTCTAAGCATTTTGACACTGAGGAATGGTCATAGGTCATTGATCGATTGCACTTTTGCAAAGCTACAATAACAACCGATGCATCAACAGTGAAAGTGTGTATCTGAATTATAAATGCTTTGAAGAATTTATATTGTCTAAGGGTGCTTAATCAAACAGCTTGATCATATGATTGAAGACAAGTAGTTGCATTTTGATACTGTTGGAAAGCCCTTAATTTCATCAAATATGTATTAACTTTTCTTTCTTCTTGAATGTTTAATGTAAGGCACCTTTAATAATATTAACTCCCCATAGCACTTCTTGTGGGAGAAATTGTTGTGTGAATACATAGTCCCCCTCCAAGTCAAATAACAGAGTTGCATCATCGTAAGCTCGTGGAACGGACGCGCAAAATCCAAGCCGTATGGCAGTTGTCTTGGTGTGTACTCCTTCACTATAGCTTCCATTATCTTATGTTTCAGTTTCAAATTATATTCGCTCAGGCATCCATGGGTATCTCCGGTTTTAGTCTCCCTCCAAGTCAAATAACAGAGTTGCATCATTGTAAGCTCGTGGAGCGGACGCGCAAAATCCAAGCCGTATGGCAGTTGTCTTGGTGTGTACTCCTTCACTATATCTTCCATTATCTTTATGTTTCAGTTTCCAATTATATTCGCTCAGGCATTCATGGGTATCTCCGGTTTTAGGCTTCTGCTCTAGACCATGTTTTTTCTTTTTAAAGGATATTTTCTTACCACGTTGTGACTTGCCTCTTTTTCCAAAAGGATCACTGTCATTATTAGGATATCATAGTTTTGTTAAATCATCCTCACCACCAGGGTTTTCAACCTGCCATTTGCTGAGTCAATTGTTTAATTTATGGACAATGAAAGCCGATCATTTTTAGGGTAGGGTGACCAAATATAAGTAGAACTTGTCAAGGCATCTCACAATGCTTTTTAAATGTTTGTCTGAATTTTTAAGGGCTCTAAGATTTCCTCACATAGATGGGATATTTGCATTGAATAAAATAAAAACACAACATTTATTGGAATAAACTAACAACATCAAAGCAGAACTTGCCACAGTATTTATCATACTTAATTAAATATGTTTGTCTTGGTTTTTGTGGAACTGTTCTCAAAGATAGTACAGGAAGATTCCCAAATACTGAATTAGAATACCATATACATCTGTCTTCACAATGAAGTAAATTGAAAGCAAGACTGTGCCTCAAGCCGACTGATAAATCTCTTTTTGCATCTAGAGTATTAATCTAAACATTTAAGAATGTTTGGTGAGAAGCCTACATGTGGCACACTTAACTTCCCAGCAATACCTTGGTAGAAAATAGGTCAGAGCCAAGAGGGATGAAAATATTGGAATTTTGCGAAACATATTGTAGGTGATAATCTTGCCAATCTACCAATTCTCTTTGGGATGCCTACGATCATATTGCAATTTCCAATATCTTTCGGGCGCCTGCATGCTTTCAATACATTTCAACAGGGCTAAAAATCCGCGGATTGCAGAAATGGCGTTCCCAGAAAGAAATCATGGGTTGCAGAAGAAAATCACATGACCGATTTTGTTCATGAAAATAATTGCTTAAAAATAAAATCTAAGATTATATAGATAAACTGGAAATTCTTTTTTTTATAGTTTTTCTTTGTTCTTGTCCACTCGCCACTGGGTCCATCGGGATTTATGCCCCTTGGCCCCAACAATGGCTTCGTGTATATGGACTGTTACAATTGTAACAATTTGATCCAAATGTATGTATTTGTAAGTGTCATTTTAAAGCTTACAAATTATACTTTTGCATAATAAAACAGAATAAATAAGACCTCAATTTTCATTTTGGACGACAAAAGCCCCTTTTGGTGTGACTAGACACAAATTGAAACAATTTGATCCAGTCTGCCTTTTGGAACTGTCTTATTTTACCAATTCTAAGAAAATGGTGACAAGTGCTTTTTATGACAATTACATAGCCAGGTGCCCAAGCTTGATTGCCACTGACCCAAAAAGGTACGGGACCTGGAATGTTACTATTAAAATAAAATAAATTGATAATGCTCCTTCCTTTTAACTACCTGAGGATACAAGTAATTCATGTCAAAAAGACAAAATGGCAACAGACAACAACTCGCTGTAGCCTTGATCTATCTAGCTAGCTTGCTGCTGTTTCTATTACTTTGTAATTTGCTACACGTATTGTGCGTTGATGAGCGCAATTCACACCGAGTTGCCCACTTGAGAATTGTTGACACATCAGAGACTTTGCTACATTATGAATTCACACTAAGAAATAACACGGTCAGCGCTACTACACCTGTACATTGTATAGGTAATAAACCCAACGTGTGTTCATCAGTCCGGCAAAAAACAACCAGCTTGTATCAGAGACGTCACTAGGTGGTTGCAAAATTCCATAAATAATTGTTGATAATATTTCTCTATAGTTTGTTTACACAGGCAAAACATAGACTAAATTTCCAGAAATCAGGTAGTTTTGGAAAAAGAACCATATCTGTTAATGGCAGTCCCTACTTGTTCAGTCATTTGTAACAATACAGTCAGTTGCAATGCAGGTATATGATGGCTTAGCTTTAGAATGATAGAATGATGAATGGAATAGAGTTGTACTTCAACATATCTATCCTTGTACAGAGTTATAAACTGCATCACATGACTGTTTTAATGGATGCATGTCACATGAGGTTGACCTCGCGTAAAAGTATGCGAGGTCAACCTCATCCCTAAAACGGTGCGCAATTATACGTAAGCTCGATATCACGGCTATGATTGGTTAGCGGCATTTTGTGAGATTTCACGCATGTTGGACTGTGGCCAGGAGGATATGTGCCGTCGTAGGTCCATTGACTGCCTATGCAGGCATGGAAAGCTGTTACAAATGTGCTCTACTAAAGATAGCATATGATGACAGGGATCCAGAATGCTATCTGCTGAAGATAGCATACATGATGATAGGGGTCCAGAATGCTGTCTACTGAAGATAGCAGTCATGATGATAGGGGTCCACAATGCTACTGAAGATAGCATATACATGATGATAGGTGACCACAATGCTTTGTACTCAAAATAATAGTCATGATCACAATAATAGGGTTCAGATTGCTGTCTACTGAAGATAGCAGTCATGATGGTAGGGGTTGAGAATGCTGTCTACTGAAGATAGCAGTCATGATGATAGGGGTCCATAATGCTGTCTACAGAAGATAGCAGTCATGGGATCTACGGAAGATAGTATACATGATAATAGAAGTCCGGAGTGCTGTCATCATTAATATTTTTGTATAAAAGATACCTAATACTTTTTAAGCACCCAACCAATTAAAAAAACATAAACAATTTGCATTCTTTGACGGAAATAAAGATACGGATTGTATTTATCAAGATCTCTCAGAGTTAGCCTCCCTCCTTTCTTTCAATTGCTATCATCCCCCTCTGGTCAGTGTGCTTACAAACACACGTCATAATAGACCGCCTGTCTCTACGTCGTCCTTCCACATAATACAAGCATACATTTATCTCGTACACTGTGTGGTACAGCCGCGGGGATGTGTATCCATATCGTCTGTGTGGATTACGTCTCTGACACACGGTTAACTTCCCCCAATAGCTTCAGTATAGTGTGTACAAGACAAAATTCAGTTTTGATATATTTTAGTATTAGGCAAACAATGTTTTTACTTCTTAAATTGGCGTAACATGCCATTGAAAATTAGGGTTGGGTGGGCGGATAGAGTTGTCACTTGAGTTCATGAATTGAGAATTGCTGTAAATCTTCACGAGTTGGAAATAACGAATCTCAATATCGGGAGCCTGAAGATGAAAGGAAACATGGTTATTGCTGACGCTGGAACCCGACTGTTTATTTTAACGGAATAAATAGTGATCAAAATTGAATCAGTTCAATGCATGGGTAACTTTCGTGCTGCCGTAGGTGGAATTATGATTATAAACATGGTGCCCATTAGGCGTTATGCGATACGCTGCGCCTGATAGGCGGGTTACGCACAATCCTTGCCGACAAACACATGCGCCAAAAATGGACAACTTCATTAACCCCTACCCCCAAACCAGGTTGCTTATCAACCCCCACCCCCACGATGGGGTACCACATCACTATAATTATAACCCTAGGCCTATCCTAACCGTTTCCGGGCATGGCTTACTTTATTAACCTCCTACCTCTCAAACCACATTACTTCATTCACCCTGGTCCCGTGGCTCATATATGGCTTATGGTTATACCACCTTATTTCATTAAACCCCTGCCCCCCCCCCCCCCCAGGTTGCTTTATTAACCCCCACCCGAATGTTCTATACCACAGTACTATATCAACCCTAAGCCTATCCTTCACCATTTGAGGTGTCCTGTGTGACTTATATTTATTTGCCCGCCGTACCGCGCCGTGTGTGGGAGTGCGTATAGTGCAACAACCGACGCGCCCTTGCGCAAACATGCACGCAACGCGTTACCCAGGTATGATTACGCTGTAGTATGCGCAACACACAATATCATGCAATTCTAATGACATTTTGTAGCCAAATTCTAGTGTTTTTTGCTGTCTTTGGAGTCAATTGTTAACCAATTTCACTGGAATATACTTGATAACTTTTCCGCATCTTCCTCTATCTTTCATGAAAATTAAGCGACACTTTGATCAAAACTAATGGAGTACTAAGGATAACACACCCACCCCCACTTGTAAATACCTCCGAACGAGGACCAAATGTGGTAATATCCAAATGAGGACCTATCAACCTGGACACACACCGACACACCGAGGACCAAAATGGCAGTTGAAGAAGGAAAAAAATGGGTGTCAAACCGCCAACTACACTGTGATCTATCCAACTGAGGCCTAAAGGGTGTATGGGGAGAGCATCACAAAGAGGACCTCGTTTAGATAGCGTTTCTTATGTTGTTTGCAATACTTTGCATGATCAAGAAACCGAGGACGTCCTTGTTTGCAGGTGTGTCCGCAGTTGGAATGTAAAAAACGGGTGTGCGTCCTCAATTGCAGCTATTTACAAACGCACCACCACACCCCAACATACACCATTTCAAAGACTTATAGAAAGATACTATAAATCACTCAATTTTATCTCACAGAATATCATGATGCCATTTGCAATTGTCAGATTTGCTGTGTACTGTATTCCTTTTTGATGAGGAGCACCAAAGATATGTTGTTGTTGTTGTTGTTGTTGTTGTTGTTGTTGTTGTTGTTGTTGTTGTTGTTGTTGTTATTGATTTTTTAGGTGTTTTTTGTATTTTCTTCTGCAAAAAAAAGAAGAAAAAGTCAGGGTCGGGGGTAAATAAGGGACACATCATTAGATTTTCAGGGGCGGTAGGAAGTTTTAAAAAATAAAAAATTCCCCCTCTCCCCCTCTATGTAGGCGCAAAAAATGAGAATTCCCCCCTTACCACGGCCACAAAAAAATCCCCCCCCCCCCCCCGAACCCAACTTCCTACCCCCCTCCCCCTGAAAATCTAATGGTGCGTCCCTAAGGGTCAGGCGGGTTACGCTAATACAAAAAAAAATTGGCCTTAGGTAAATATAGAAAGCCTGTCAGGTGCGTTAAAGTGCGAGTTGTTTAACCCATTGCTGAAACGTTAATTAAAATTGATGGTTGCATCGATGCGATACTGCATAACAGGTTTTGAAAATACTCTCCCCATGTTATGGCTCAATGAATAACGTAACACTTAAAGACTCTGCATGTGTGTGCATGAGATTAGTCTTTTTTTGTGTAATAACATGTGCAGAAAATGTGTACAGGAGTGTTCTGAAGAACCTTTTTAAGATACGCCATAACCACATGAAATATAGCCTTTGGGATGAGTTAGGATTTAATGAAAATGCCAGTTAGGCGAAGAAAAAAACACATTGTTCCATGGCCCGACTAAATTTTCAACAAACTTGTTTTTACACACAGAAAGTAACAAATTTTGGATTTTTTGTTTTAATTGAAGGGAAGAGATTGTGTTGAAAATTTCAAAAATTGTTGGAAAGTCTCCAAAATAATCACGAAATTAAACCAAAAAAATTAAAAAACAAACTGACCGACTGTACTCGATTTTTTTTTAATAAAATATAAAAAAATATAAAAAAATTAGTGCTAGTCAGCTAACGTGAGTACTCTAATCCTTTGTTGGAGCTAACCCCCCCCCCCCCCAACCCCTACACTGGTAAAGAGACTACATATTCCAATTAAACTATGAGCATCTCAACAACCAACAAGTCTCCTTATTTTTGAGAAATTTCTCTAAGTCAGCTGACAAAACATCCACACAAAATATATATTTATTGGTTCTCTGAGGAGTTCTGAGCATAATCACTCTATCTTTCCTTTACTGTTAATAGGGACATTTTTCGCGCTACATTTATTTTTGCTTTTTTCGCGCAAAAATCAGCAAGCGTGAAAATAAAAACTCGTGAATATATTCATTTTGTATGAAGGTCTATGTAAGAAAGCTCAAAATCGCAAAAATAAAACAAGCAAAATGTTTCAGAATGTGCAAACACGAAAAATTACACACGCAAAAATGTCCACTTTTACAGTACCTGTCGACTTGTCTGTTGCTGCATCACCTGACTTAGTTCAATCAAAAAATTCCCCTTAATTCAATATATAAACCTCTATTACTTAAATAATTAATATCCAAGCTTATATTAAAAACTCCCTGGGAAGAAACTAGAACAATAAAGATAGCAACTTCATTTATCAATTAAATTAGATTTGCAAACTAATTAGGTAGATTATTTCATTAAGGGTCATTACTTGATCCTATTAATTCCTACCGAGTGAGGAGAGTACGTTAGCGTAGTGTGCAGAGGTTTTTCATTGATTTAATGGCTGTGTTTTGCCATTCAGGTTTCAACAAACTTTTTACTCTTATAAACTCAAATATATAAGGCAGCTACTACGAGGCACGAGGCATATTTTATCCAGAGGCATATTTTATCCAGGGACAAAAAATTGCCTTATTTTGAGTCTGTTTGCAAATTTTAAGCCATTAACCATAAAAAAACACCCATTTTTGTACAACATTTTAGAAAGGGTAAAAATTATGAAGAGTAAGCTTTAGAATACCTAAGCACAGCATTGGTATGGTGATGCTAGTGATATAAGGGGCGAGGTGGCACAGTCGGTTAGAGCGTAGTAACACTGCTGCGCACCGTTGTTCTGTTGGTGGATCATTTGAGCGTGAGTTCAATACGATACACCAACACAGCCTTGTCCCCCCATGCCTGCTTCAGACCGTGCAGGTGCTTCAGACCGTGCAGACTGAAGAAGGCATACATACGTAGGCGCACCCTGGTTTGGAAGTCACATAGAAATGTTGGTCGCATGTATTGGAAGAGCTATCCCGAGCATGTTAAAAGGTCACAGACTCCTTCGTAAAGAGTAGGGGATCATCCTGTTCTGTGTCTGCACGCTCATGATTGTATTCCTTAAGGTTTCAGGGATACATTGTGCGAGTATACTTAATAAGAGGTTTATGCACAGTATAGGTAGATGATGATGATGAAGAACAAGGAAAAAAATACTGTTGTTGTGCTGATAAAAATATGTATTTAATTCTTCTATATCATTCTGCTTCCTTGTGTATTCACCAATCAAACTATTCATGCTATAAATGTCACTCCAAATGCAAGAGTAGGAAATGTCACACAGATGGAGAAAAAAATTAGAGAAAATAATATACATTAAAAATTTAAGCCAGCCACACTATCCAACAGTTGCACCAACAGCATCGCCATTCACAACACCACAGTGTATTGCCATCCACAACACCACGATCTATATAATTCATGCACAAGAGTCTGCTTCGGGAACTACTTGGGTGAACAGCCTGGGAACTGTTCACATATAGTTACACACATTATAACCTACTTTTCTTGTTCCTTTCTGTTGAATATTACATGCCTGTTCGCAATTTGTTTTTTCGTACACGAGTTGAGTGAAATTCCCGTTATTCCGTTTTAATACGAAAAAATAGCAAAATTCACTAAATATAATGATTTTTAAACAAATCAATTAATTTCACTCAACTTATAAACACACAAAAAAGATTGCTGCCTATTCTGTTCCAATTAATGGCTGCTGTGAAGAAGGCAAAAACATATGTGGCCTGGCACCACAAAATGAGAGTAAAGTAGCAAAAAAAATAAAAAAATGATTTTTCACATTTTCAGAAAGTAGATGTCCACTGGTTTAAAATGACACCAAAGTTGTTATAATAGGCCATTCTAAAGTGAAATTATAATAAATTGAAGTTAATCACCGCAATCGCATGCCTTTTACATTTGGATAAACTCAGTCACGTTCATCATATATGTGAGACATTTGTATGTTTCCCTTTTAAACATCACTTAACTTATTACATGGTGTTTAAACCTTCTTAAGCCTAAAAAATGGTTTGATTGGCTTTACAGGACAAAAACAAATAGGGTTGGTCAGGATTTTTGTTGTTGTTGTTGTTGTTGTTGTTGAAATCTCCTGCTTTGGGACTTAAAATAGCTGAAAATGAAAGCAAACAGTCAGAACAATAACATCTCCGTCAATTTGAAGATCTTTCAAAGGTGGCAGATTTTGCAAACTTCAAATTGAAATGCTTATTTCGGGTACAGCAGCCATTGATACAAATACCTAGGCAGACACAAAAATCCTTTTTTCATTGTTGAATTTTTTTTTTAAAAACCCATTATGCTATCATTTTATCTTCATGTTTGCATTTCTTAATATGGTTTTAATTTAGAAGAAATCCAAGATCTTGCAAACACACATCCAAATCAGTACCAACATTATTCTTATATTAGACTTAGTTTTAAGGGCAATGACATGAATACGGTTGGTTGGTTGGTTGACCTTTAAATTGACACCGGCTTACCATAGGAACTTTAGATTAATCATAAAGTACTTAACTGTTAACACAATTTATCAATCAACTTGTAATAACAACACGCTCTCTTCGTCTAAATTTGACAAATTTAATAAAGCTTTCTTCCAAAGGGGGAAACTGTTCACGGGCAGTTGCTTTACCAAATGGCATTTGCTTTAGCAGACTGGCTATTTTAGCCACACCACGTCTGACTATAAGTGCAAACCATTTGGTTGATTACATTTCCAACCAAACACAGACAAGTGTCTTAAATCTACCATATACTGCCACGGCTAGAAATGGTGATTTAAAAGTAGACATAGCAAGTTGTGCAACTTTTACTCACTTTAAGTTTCTGTTGGTTTATGGAATTATTTTTATTATTAGAAGCAGTTTTGTTGTAAATATCATCACAAAATTCCACTTAGGCCAAACAAAGAAGAAAGTCTGTCTCAGAAACATAGTGCAAAAAAGGCTTAGTGCTGTGCTGTTTTTGTTTTTTTTAGAAAAAAGGCTATGAGGTACGCGATTTTTTTTGTTGTTGCTTACAGAGAACTTGTTCAAACTTTTTTTTAAAAATCAAAAAAAAAAAAAAAAATTGTTTTAGCCCCTAGCGCATAGACCTACGCGCCGTAGCTCATTTCACATACCAATGCGGGCAGGCTTCTGAGACAGACCTTCATCTTTGTTTGGCCTTATCAAGCGTACCGAAAAGTAAGCAATACATTTGGCCACAGTCAAAATAGTATGCATGACACTGCAATCTTTTGCTGATAGCAGCCATCAGCAATTAGCAATAGATTGCATAGCCTGACAAAAACTTAAAAATAAACTACACTGCTATCTACTGAAGATAGCTGACAACGGCATGATCAAAAAATATTCAAATTTAAGAAAGAAACGCAAATAGTCTACATGTCTTTGCTATCTACTAACGATACTTGCATAAACTGAGAAAAAATAAAGTAGTTTACATAGTAATGCTATCTACTGAAGATAGCAGTTACTTCCAAAGATAAATAATTACATAAAATAAATTAAAAAAACAGCAAAGTAGGGATGATATTTGCCACTGTTATCTACAGAAGATTAAAAAAGGACCCTTTAGGATGTCCTTTTATTTATCAATTATAGTATTATTCCCAACCCCCATCAGTTCACATTTGCAATAATCTCTCAAGTAGATTATCATACCAAGCAAAAGTCTAACAGATCGTATTTTGCCCCTTCACTCATGGATATACCAAATATAGTTCTCCCAGTCCCCATCTAGGCAACCGCATTTACGTGATAAAAACTGGCAACACCCTCTAAATTTCTCTTTGGAGAAAAACGTAAACGACGAGCGAAGGCATCGTGATTAAGCCAGGGGCCGGTGGCGGGACAAACTGATGGGGGTTGGGAATAATACTATAATTGATAAATAAAAGGACATCCTAAAGGGTCCTTTTTTAATTTATTACATTATAATTATTCCCAACCCCCATCAGTTCACATTTGCAATCGATTGACACGGCGAATGGCGGTGAAAGGCCAATCATCGGATGCAGTAAACTGATAGGGATTAGGAAACAAGTGTATACAAACACGAGGGGTCAAAAAACGATAGGAAACCATAATAATAAAACCACCTTGATATAAATAACTAACCGTATTAACCTAGTATACAGGTTAATTAAGCTTACTTAAAACGTAAATAGTGTAGTAAACCTTATAGGATAAGTTAAAGATATCATCTTAAAATACGAACCTGTCTCAAAGACGTCATAAGTGATGTCATAAAAAACGGGGATGTGTCGCAAAAACGGGTGTATCGTCTAGTTGGTAGTGTGTCTAGTTGGTATTGCTTTCCCCGTCCAAGACGGCCGAAGCATACCTGCCTCAATCAGTTCTGAGATGGATATCCTTCAGATATGAAGAGGTAAATGTCGTATCGGATTTCCATGATACTGTATTGGGGATTTCGTTAATAGAAATCCCTTTAGCGAGTGTGCAAGTCGCGTAGTATGCTCTAACAGTCACACTGTGGCCTAGTGGTACGCTGTCGTTATTCGTGGCTGGCTTTCGCTAATCGAATCGCGTCAACCAACCAACCTGATCCTTGCGACAGCTTTATATGGCTTTTTACTAGAGATAAACAGACGACAGACGTGTTTCCTCGCCTCTAAAAAGCTACTGGTTTTATCTAGATACCATATAAGTGATCCCTACTGTTCTGCCTTTATAGATAAGGTAAGAACAAGGGTGTCGCGGAGTAGTCGTTTCTCTCGTTTTTAGCTAAAAATCCTGGGCGAAAATAGAGAGTAAATCCCGTCGCCTTGCTGAAAATCGTAAAAATCCCCACGCTAGTTGTTGCGAGTTCTCGGCAGGACGAAGCACGTTTTGCCCAGCTAAACGGAGCCTGTCTCCCAATCCAAGCCTGTGTTCGTACAGTAGATTGGTGCAAAGACCATTAAGCCTTATATGGTAAACGTAAACATAATTACAGGGTGTTCCAAACACATCGTGCAACATCTCTCTATCTTTAAAAAGAATAGGGTTACCCAAGTTTACATAAATCAAAGAAACGTATAACATCCCTATGCATAAGAAAAGAGGCTCCGAGCAACACTTTCCTGATGCAACGGTTATAAGAAAAAAAGAAAAGAACGTCATATAGCGATCAATCTTATTGGCGTCGCTTGTAAAGGCTCCAATTGTAGGCCTATATGAGGGCCATATGATACGAGTTTAAGGAACGAGAAGAAAAATAAAACTCCATGCCCTCAATTAGGAATAAAAGTTGACCGTGGCTGCTTGTAGGCCAAGGTCGAATATTGATCTCGGGAAGTTCGTGGTCTCCCCATTTACCGTACCTGGATCAACCTTCCATACGGTACATCATCTGATGTGATGTCTGGCGACTGTGGACAATAGAACCACCATCCCGGCATCCTGTATGAAAAGGACTGGGCCCAGTCTGTATGAAAACAGATAAATATCCATAGACATTGGATGAATGTAGACCAGGATCCAAACTTGACCTCACAGAGTCAGCGATTTCCCCATACATATGTTGAACTAGAATCGCAAGAGCCCGGCCACGAGGTCCCGAAAGATAGGTTTCGAGAGAGAGAGAGAGAGACCAATCGTAGATGCACGCAAAAAATACCCCTCTTGGTAAATAGTCTGCGAGAATATAAACATGTAATTGCCATGCCCAATGACTGGGTCTTTGTTTTTAATGACATCTGTTAAACAGATAAAAAAACAAACAAACTTGTAAACTGAAAAGGTGATATAGTCGATAAAAACGACGGTACCACGCGAATTTATACAAGTTATTTTCGAGGGCGTCAGAGACCCACTTGTCCCAACAAGGGGGTGAAAACCCTACTCTGAATTTCACCCCTCCACGTTTTCTCAGAGTAGAAAATCGTTGAACATTCCTGGAAAAAATTGAATAAATAAAAAGATGCGATTTATTCCGTAAAAATAAAATAAAAACCTCCAGAGTCCGAGCCCGGATACGTCAAACTCACACAGAGGATCGTCATGAAATACCCATTTCATTTCCGTTCAAGGAATGAACAATGAACTACTGTAAAAGCTAAAAAGGTTTCAAAGTCTCTATCCGAACACAATATCGGACAACAGAGGGTGTCGGATTTAAATGAACACGGAAAGGAATATATATAGAAAATGGCATAAAATGAAAATATAATACCAACGTGTGATGATCCATAATGTGGGCGTAAAACCAAAAAAGGAAAATCGGTTCGCATCACTCCCCCAGGAGTGTTGAACTGCATCAAAGAAGAAGAAGAAGAAGAAGAGATCATGAAATGAACTCAGAAGATCTAATGTAGTGAAGAATAAAAACCCCAAAACTCGTGATAAATCCTGTCCTCTAGCCTCGAAAAACTCGTGAATAGATCAGGGGAGTGAGACGGTTCAGACCCGCTATCGGAGGTCAAGAAATGAAGTCAGAAGTCCATTTCGCACCGTAATCAGGATAAATATGTACAAGTGTCCACCTTCCATAATGTGGTCATGAAACCAAAAAAGGAGATACGGTTCGCATTACTCCACCAGGAGTGTTGAACTGCATCAAAGAAGAAGAAGAAGAGATCATGAAATGAACTCAGAGGATCCAATGTAGTGAAAAGTGATATATATATAAATATATATAACAGACAACAAAGATTTCCAACCAGGAAAAAAGAAGACCGTCCTATATAGGCCGTCTCGCAGAATAGTGTATAGATGATTCTTCTCGTAGCGCTTCCGTGTCAGACGATAAGAAAAAACTTCCAATTGAAAAAAAAAAAAAAAAAAAAAAAAAACTCGATAAAGGCGCGGCCTGGCTCCAAGGCCCACGTTGAAAGAGATAAATATTCAAACTAGGAAAGTCAGTCTATACTTGTCAGATTGACATCAGAGTCAGCTGAAAAAGTAAGTTAGGTCGATGTGTATACTCTTATAAAAAATATATACAGCTCCCGGTATACCCAGGCCGGCGGACTCCCATCCAAGTACTACCGGGCCCGACGTCGCTCAACTTCGGTAATTGGATGAGAAAACCGATCTATCCGACGTGATATGGCCGTAGACAGGCACGCGGCATACAAAGTTATATATGTAAATAACTAGAGTCCTGGAAATCACTTGGCTCCCCATGTTTCCGTTGTTTTCAAGGACAAATGACGGAAAGAAAAAAGAGATGAAAATCCATCTCGTTTGTGCGATCTCTGATCGAAAGGAGAGACCTTCATCCTTTGAGAAAAAACGAATGTCTATCGTCGTCCCCTGAAGTACACGACCTGACATGTCCATGGCGAGTCGTGCTGAAGCGTACGATCTCTGTACTTCCTCCGAAGGTTTTTTTTTTTTTTTTTTTTTTTTTTTTTTTTTTTTTAAAAGAGAAGGCTGGAGATCCAAAGCAAGGGCGTTAATCACCGACATCTGGAAGATACTGAGTCTTCTGATAACAGAAAGTTCCTCCTGTTCGGCCGATAGTACCTCCTCCCATTCCTTCGAGAAGTTATTGACTGAAGAAGATTTCGGCTTCATATAGTCCATGACTCCTTTATCGATGGAAGAGATACCGAAACACTCGGTTTCATCCGTTGGGCAGACTCTGAATGCCGCAATGGCTTCCCTTCTATCAATTCTGGCTTCCTTATCCAGAGTCAGTTTGTCCTTGTTCCTAACCTTCGACATTTCCGTGAAAATTTCGTTGGGAAGAGAAAGAGTAGGAGTCGAAGTCGTCGCTGCCGGCTCACTAAGGCTATCGAAGAAAAAAGATCCGCCGGAATACTCCTCTGGAACATCAGGGGGCGCCAGTCCCATAGCACTGGCTGCATAGCTGTTGATAGGATCAACTCTGTTTCGTTGGAAGATATTCTTAGTTTTGTTTGACTGCCAAGCCAACCCAAAAGGAGAAGGTTCATCCTCAGAAATTTCCTTCCTTATCAGGACATTGGCCGGGAAAATACCAGAGTTGTCAGGATCATTGTCTGAGTTATGTTCACCTGAACCCTGTGACAGGTCATCATCATCATCATCATAATTCCCATAATCATCATCGTCTTCCTCTTCGATGATATCCTCCTCCTCGTCTACGCTGACTAAGTCCGTGACTGTAGTAGTAGTAGTATAGTAGAAGGGACAGTAGTAGCGACTACCTGGGATGATTGAGTACTGTTAGTACTAGTACGGGCAGCCGTGGGTTGTGTGACATTGTGATTCGCCCGTGGCTGTGTAAGAGTTGGTTGGGAATTTCCCTCAGTATTAACTCTAGCCTGAAAAGCTTTAAACTGCTGCCATTGATAGAATGAGTTATAATCCTCAAGCGATCCCATGGTCGGTCGTTCAATGACCCTTGAAGTGGTAGCTACTTGCTGACCATAATTAGGGTGAATTGTCTGGCGGTAAGAGCCAGGATAATAGTCAAAGTCTCCCCCGTGTGAATTCCTTTGTCTACTGTATGCATCGCTTAACTCTCCTTGAGTACCCCTGTATGCATCTCTTTGACTTGCACTGTTATCCTCTAAAGAGGGATTACGGTAAGCGAGACCACTCAATCTATAATCATCTCGATAGTCAGTGCGTGACGAGTTTGCTTTCGGATAGCGATTATTGTCACTGGATCGTGACATAATAGGTTCTAAAGAACCTTTGTCACAAATACCCTGATTGATATCCGATATTTCCGGGGGGGAAATATTTGCGCGATAATCAGGGGCGCGACTCTGGGCAATACGGACCGGATCTGTGGTAAGAGGGTCAATATTTACCGTACGAGAAGCGTCTTTGGGGGAGGAGACTAGGTTACTACTATAAAATAGCGTACCCTGGTCCCCCCGGTGAGATCCCCTACTCTGTAGCTGTGCACCAAAACCCCCCGTAAAGAGGGGTGGTGTGCGACAACTGACTCTAGAGCAACAATAGGAGCAGTATAATAGCCTCGTGAGGAAATTACACCGCCCGGTGGAGCCAGGATGTGATCTGGGTGCGTGTTTGATGGTATAGATTCACATGCCTGAG
Organism: Ophiura sarsii; assembly: GCA_035610835.1. Classification (NCBI taxonomy): domain Eukaryota; kingdom Metazoa; phylum Echinodermata; class Ophiuroidea; order Amphilepidida; family Ophiuridae; genus Ophiura; species Ophiura sarsii. Next base: position 91,061,888 of record CM069441.1, on the reverse strand, counting down.
TGGAAAGTGGAACCACCTGTCTATTTACAGGAGCTCCCCTTTCCGTGCTCCCCTCATCAGTAACAGTCTCACCAGTATTTCCGGGGGGGGGGGGGAAACACAACAACCTCTATTATAAGCACGGTCACCATCATGGGAGGTTGTTTTTCTGTTACTGAACGTCATAACGGCAGGGAGAACACCCCCTCGTGAGGTGTTTCCTGATACTACCGGAATGGATTTCTCCCCCTGTTCGCTCGTTTGATTGGAACAGGGAGAGGGGATCTGCACACCATCAGAACTGGTATGACTAGGAACCGTCAGAGGAGCTGTAAAGCTTCCCTGACTGTTCACGACCCCTGCACCGTCACCTTTACGTGGGAGGTGGATCCCCTCGGGTGATCGATCAGCTTTATTAAACAGAATAGCCGACCGTTCACCTGCGATCAGCTCAGAATCGCGAGTATAATTTGGGTAAATCTAATGCTGTCCAGAAACAGATTTACAACAGACCTAACGCACAGTGGTCAAAACAAAAAGTGGCCTCCCCCTGTTCGACAGTTTTAGTCTCTTAGGAACAGGGGGTTAAAAATTTTGGTGTGACTAGGAACTGCCAGCGAAGTTTATTTCTTTTGTAAAAACTACCCTGGCTGTTCTTGACACCAAAGCACCGTCACCTCTGCGAGGGAGGTGGCACCCCTCGGGTGATCGAACGGCCTAATAAAGAATAGACGGGCGTACACCAGCGACCAGAGTGGCGAATACAATACATGTAGGGTCTATTATATAACAGATAAACTCTAGAAATGTGTAAAGGTATGGCTAGGGAGGGAAAGGAAAAACGGAAAACTAGGAGGTTTAGAAAACAGATCTACCTCTGGTCTCTGTCTAGTTAAAGCCTTTGGAGGGGAAAAGACAATGGCTGCCGTACTGCACAAATACATCCCAAAAAGCGGCCGGTAAATCGGCGTCTAGCTTGCAAAAGTTATTACTGGAACAACGGTGGTGTATATATCGGGATGAATGAAGGTTCCCCTCTGGTAGGGGTAGTATACACGGTAGTACTTCATAGTAGAATGAATGTAAACAAAGGGAATCAGACTGAAGAGGATTTACCTTATAAATACTATAGTATACAACCTGACTAAGTTAGTTTTGGGTCTGATCTTAGGTATAGACTTGGGAGGGGAAATGACAATTTTAGCTGCTCAATCTCCTCCCAGAATGAGTTCGGTTTATCCGAGTCCAGCTACATCTATTTTAATCTTGAACATCTACGATGTACATAACAAGATGACGTCGGCAATACCTCATGATTAAACACAAAGGGAAACAGGTTGTAGAAAATGAATACAATGAGTCATAAAGAATCAAATAAATCAGTATAATAACCATAATACGTAATGATAAATATTCGTCCGTCGACCCTCGGCGTGAAATTAATCAGTATAAAAATCATAATACGTAATGAGAAGAAATGTCCTTCGTTTCTCGGCGTGAAATAAACTATTTAATTAAATCAAGTCGGGAACCGACATGCGGGGTACTCTAAACAGTTACAGTAGCATGAGCATAGGACAATCGGGGTCACATAGGTCATCAAGAATCAATTTTTAATCAGTATAACAACAAAATAACAATATATATAATCTGTTTTATACCCGTCGTATATGTCTATAATATCTATAAAACAACAATAAGACGTAATGAAAATATGTCCGTCGTTCCTCGGCGTGATCGGGAAACAACTCACATGCGGGATACTTTAAACAGTTGCATGCATTCATAAGGACAAATCGGAGTCACATAGGTCATATAAATATATATATAAACATTATAATATATAATACAATAACAAAATATAACCGGCCTCCGAAGCAATAGAAGAGAATTCGACAGTCCCGATCAATGGGTCACAAATTCGACGACACTAACTTGCCGCCATTTTGAATGACAATTTGGAACGAACTCGTCGTAGCAAAAATAAAAAAGGGGCTGTAAATCTCGTATTCTGAAAATACGAAATTTACCAAAACATCTCAGATGAATTACGATCTATATGCTAAACAATATGCTTGACATTATTGATAACTGAGCCTTACTTAAGGGCTCAAATACTTGGTCAATCTTACCCACTCGGCGAACAAACGTCTATCTGGGTTGACACAAGAAAATTTAGAGGGTGTTGCCAGTTTTTATCACGTAAATGCGGTTGCCTAGATGGGGACTGGGAGAACTATATTTGGTATATCCATGAGTGAAGGGGCAAAATACGATCTGTTAGACTTTTGCTTGGTATGATAATCTACTTGAGAGATTATTGCAAATGTGAACTGATGGGGGTTGGGAATAATTATAATGTAATAAATAGTAGTAATTCAAAAAGATTAATAATTTCATAAACAGATAAGAAAACATGCATGTCATGTACATGGTAGTTCTATTCCCCGAGTTACCCATTACTGGCAAATACAAATAATCATATAAACAGACAGATACTGCAAAATAATCTGTGATATTGCTAGATATGATGATCACATTCCTAAATGTAGCAGTATAAACACTTTTAAAAACAAATGCACGAAGACTTACAACTTGAACAAAATTGCAAAGGTCTAAATGGCATTGTTATCTACTGAAGACAGCAATCATAATTGACAAACACATATATTTCAGTTTTGCCAATTTAGTTGTAAACTCTCTGTAACATTTTATCATAGCACAGCACAAACTAGCCTATATGTCATATAACACCAACAGAAAAAGGCTTTTCTTATGGAAGACATCATGGCTTACCTCCCAAGAGCTGGATTTTCTTTCACACAAAAATATTGATACTGTCTGTGACAAGACTGGATATGACACAACCTTCCTTACTTTCCTATCAGACAAACATTATTGTAAATTGTGAGATAGGCTTTTATGACGAGTATTCATTATAAGTTAAAGGTTTAAAGAGTTCCCCGTCGGACAAGTTTTAATCTGTCAAGCTTTCGTCAGGATTAGCTCTGACTTCTTAAGGACCAAATTATTATTATATTAAGCAAAACATAGAGATTGCCACAGTTCCACTTCTCTATTGTTATTATCAACGGTGAATGGTGAACACGTTGAACTTTTAACTTATATTATTGTATATGCCAAAATATTTGCATAGAGATATTGCCATGATTTTATTTTGTACAGAACAGTGTTTAATATTCTTCAATTCTTCAATTCATCACCGCTAGAGTTGGATGACCAACTATTACAGCGGGCCCCTGAAACTTAGGGACTTGAGTTTGTGTACAGGCAACAGACCCGGGATGATCCCCTACTTTTTACGATGAGGTCTACAATTATTTTAATGTGTTCAGGGTGAAGCGTCTGAATACACAGGACCAACAGCTTAACGTGACTCTCCGAAACCATACATACACTCACTGTATAGACCTGCAAGTTGTACACAGTGAATGGGGTAGAGGAGAAATTCTACAATTAAATTTGATTATCAGCTTAAACCACGGAAAGAGACTCTGATAACTAACCTCACTGAATTTAAGATGATTTGATTGTAGAATTTCCAACCTAGATAGGAACTTTTTGGGGTGAACAAAGAATCCTGGTTTCAAGGCGACTTGAACCCACGATCCTGTGATTGCTAGAAAACTCCCGACCGACGATCAGCGCGCTAGACCGCTCGGCCAACCCCTACAAACATAGACATATTAAAAATATTAAAACATTAAATTAAAATAAAATAATTGTGACTTGGAATCAAACCAGCCCGTCTTTGAATCCATCTTGGTAACATACTGGCCAGTAAATATATGGTCAGGCATTGATGATACTTGTTTACACCAAATTGCTTGCAATATTAACGCTGATATATATTCCCTTGTTTTTCCCAAAGCGATATCAAACGTGACCTATCATTGGAGGAAAACCATAATCGCACTTGTCCCAAGTGAACAGTTTCCTTTTAAACATTTACCAGCATAATAGAGATTTATATTGCTTCTGACGAGTCAACATACTACATAACTTCCCGCGGGCCTCTGGCGACAGGGTTTGATTTTAAGCGCTTTCAATTGTTTACTTTTTGCAAAAAGCTGAAGACATATCTGCTTTCTAGGTCTCACTTAACAATTTCCATGCGGCTATTCGTTTTACCATTATACAAAAACAGATTTTTCAGAAACCTTTGGCAATTTACAAAGTCTATCTCAAGGATTACTGAACCAATACTAGGCATGTTTGTACTTATTTCAATCCATTTCTCATGGTGATTCCAAATAATATGGTAATGAAATTTAATGATTTTGACATTTTTTAAACATTTTGTGCAATTTTGGAATGTCGTCTGCAGACGCCTGCCGCGTAGCAAGTGTTAAAAGCAATATAAAACAATACCTATTTTATCGAGAAAAGATTGTGTGGTAATGCATAATGATACTGTTCCCTAAAGGAAATATTTCTTTTTATTATTTTCTGTTCAAAAAGAAATTCTTTAGATGACAAAAAAAAAACCAATTCAAAATTGGTGGGGAAAATGTTCATGCAAATAAATAACGACCCACATTTATTTTTGCTCGTCAAAAAACGGCGAAATGTTTACAGATTTTTTTGGATTTATTACGGTCATTTTCAAGGGTAAATAAAGGGAAGGAACCCTGACCGACCTGACCTGGGAGGTCCATTTGCCTGCTGTACAACAGGGTGGGTGTTTTTTGGTTGCCTTAACCCTTTGAACCCGGAGTTATTATAAGGGTTCGGTACACCCACCCTGACTTCTCCGGGGGTAAAATGCTAAATATAGTACACCTATATCATCCGTAATATATGTTACCGATGATAGAGGGCAGTATGCCATTGTACTACACGTATAACGTAACCTATTTATAACATAAAAACGTCCGTTTTTATCGCCAAAATTGCCAATCATGACCGTAAAACAATGCATCCCTGTCTACCTGAGAATCATCTGCGCCATATTGGGTTGCATATTCATCCAATTTCGCGCTATTTTGATTGTTTTCTTCAGCTAAATGACATCAAATCACAACGAAAACCTTGTGAAACAATGTATTTCACATCGGGTGAACATCACATGACTTTCAAGTCACATGACCACTCAGTCATATGATCAATGTGTCACCTGATAGCTCAGGCCGATTTATCGGCCTATCGGGTCACAGCGCGTTCTTAAATAGGCCGATTTTTCGGCCTTTCGGGTTCAAAGGGTTAAGAGTACCTTTTTATCAAGTCAAGATACATTTACCACCATGCACTAAGAAATGCTAAGTACATTTAAAGGTAGATGACCCTATCACGTGGGTTCAATCAAATATGACGCTTTTGTTTTAAAGGTACGTTTCAAAATAAGCGGGTACCTTCTGCAATCGATAAAAGTTCACTTTTATTATCACTACACTTGAGTTTTGTTTAAACAAAGGGGATCTTAGATTAATAAAGGTATGGTTATTAAAGGTAGATGACCCGATCACATTTTCGTAACACAGAATTATTTCAAACATACAGAGATTTTCATATCATATGAAAGCTCGTATTTTTCTCATCATCATACTGAAATTTGACGGCCTAAATCGGTATAATTGCGGAGAAATCGATGAAATAACGTCGAATTACCGCGAATGGTGGTAACCACCGATATAGTTTGTGTGCTACTAAAATCTAAAATAAGAACCATTAGAGCTATGCAACTCAAACTTTGGAACACAACTTTTTAAGGATGACCTTTCATGTAGAATAGAAAACTTCAAGTTAAAAATCGGAACATCTACCTTTAATGGATTGTGTCAAATTAAAACTAGAAATCCAATTTGATCATAACAATAAGACTTGATTGTCTCATTTGTCCACAAATAAACACTTTTCTGTCAATTGATCTAAAGTACTGATGAAGAAAAAGAAATCGTGGGATAACCATTCACATTCGATTCATAAAAATAGTCATCTTCTTCCTGAATTCTTTCTTTCTTGGAAAGCCAGTTGGAACTGTCGCAAGACACTTACACTTATATATCGACTAGTAATAAACTTTCAGCATCCTCGCACTATGTATCACAATTAACAAAGGAACAATAACAAATCTCAGAAACCACTTCACTTATCATACAGTATAATTACTGCTTCATTAACACTTTTCTTTGAAATTTCATCTCAAATCTTAGTCGTTTTTTAAACTTCCTGTACTGTAAAAGTGGAAATTTTCGCGCGACATATATATTTTCGCGCTTAATTATGAGCTACCACGAAAATAATAACACACAATGAAGCTACCAACCCCGAATTAAAAACATGCAAAACAGTTCAAATTCCGAAAAATTAATCGCGCAAAAATAACCCCTTTTACAGTATTGATAGCGCATGGTGAAGAAAACAAGAGTACCACTTTTTGTTGAGATAATGAATAATATACAGATGTATTCAGAAATATCTATGACATAAACTGTCACGTTTCAGCGACAAGACAAGGCATATCGTACTCGGTGTACTATAAATTCTTAAAATTTCAGCAACAATTATTTACAGAATAAAATATTACATTTGACACCCTCTCTTTTTTTCTCATCTCCATCGCTCTCTTTTTGCATCCAATATTGATTGCGATTATATAACAAAAGATTGACAGGAAGAAAATATATAATATTCCTCGTCCCTTCACCAGCCCATATCACAAAATGACATGTCATAATAGAAAATCTCATCTCCTCATAAATTTCAGTTCTAGGAAATCAATGATTGTAGAAATTTCCATCCAAACAGTTTTAATATCAAACAATAAATCATAGGTATAGTGAGTGACCTGTTCGCAGTAAGGCCATGGGGGAAAAAAACCTGTTCTACGGGCAAACGGACCTCTCAGGTAGGATTGGTCAGTCGGGTGTCTTTTTTGTTTTGTTTTGGTTTTTTGGTTTTTTTCCAAAGATGTTGGGAAATCTAAAAAAATATATGAGGTATATATATTTTTGAGAAAATTACATAAACAGAGTGGATTGTGGTGCCTTGCATCAATACCATTATGTTACGCATTGATTGGGAGTGTGATCAATACACATGGTTCACAACATGACAATGCACTTTCGTTACACTCAACATTGAAATCCATTACAAAAAGATAATGGTCGTGTTGATTAAGCTGCGCTATATAAAAGCTAAATTAATATTATAACAGGTTGTCTCATCTCCTCTCGTTTGCTCATTTGTGTACAGTTACGGGCGGTAAAAGGATGCAGTTGTCAGTAAAATACATTTTGAGATATTGATGGAATTAAGCATGAAAAAAAGCAAATACAGACAATTTTACGGTAATTTGTTTTCATAAAGTCAGAAAGTCAGAAAGCAGTATCCAATCTAAACCACAAAGGTGTAATTTTGAAGTATTCAAAAAGCTCCTTTTGTTGGTATTAAGATCTCAACTTTTCTTTGAGAGACAACTGCACCCTTTTGCTGCGGCTGTACAGATTTCTCAGATCATTTGTTATGTTATATTGTTTCAAAAACGGTTTGGATATCTTATCAAATTTTCAGATATTTTCATTAAAACCTTGGTCAGACGAGGATCATGTTCATTTCTTTTCACTTGGCCTTGGTATTTTGAATGTCTGTATTAAAGGTAGATGTTCCGATTGCTGGCCCGATTTTCAACTTGATGTTTTCTATTTTATATGAAAGGTCATCCTTAAAAGTGTCACATTCCAAAGTTTGAGTTGCATAACTCCAACGGTTCTATTTTTAGCAGCATGAGGTCACAAAGTATTTGCCCATTGAGTCATACACAAACTGGTTGGTGGTTAACCACCTTTGGCAGTAATTCACCACATTTTAGCCTATAATTTCTAAATGGAACATTTCTGGCCCCTAATATTTTACAGACATAATGAGAAAAATATGGGGATTCTTCTGATATCAAAATATCTTGATGTGAAAAAAAAAATCATAGCCCAAAAAAGTGATCGGAACATACACCTCTAACTCGCTTGTGGGTATAAAGATTCTTAACACTTTTCCACACGGCTATTATTTTTACCATACATAAATCAGATTTTTCAGAAACCACTCCCAACTTTCAAAGTATATCTCAAGGGTTACTGAACCAATACTAGGAATGTTTATACTTATTTTAATGCATTTCTCAAGGTGATTCCAAATATGGTGATGAAATTCAACAATATTGATATTTTTGACACATTTTGTGAAATGTTGGAATGTCGTCTGCCAGCCGCCTGCCGTGTGGAAAGTGTTAACCACAATTTTGTCTGCAAAATATCCTACATCTGCCCTATACAAAATAAGTAAAGTTATCTTGATTCAGTATAATAAAATTATATGATATATTATCAAGGCATGTACTTACCTATATAGCATCAAAATTGAGGAGTCAAATCATGAATAAAAAGAAAAAACAACGGCAATTAGCATACGATGTATGTATGAAATTATATTTCAGTCATGAAAATGAACACAAATGTTATGGCTACTTGATGAAATTCTTGTTTTACGGTCAAGTCATGTTTTCGTTGAGTGGTCAGCCTAGTCAGCATTATATAAAAATAGACAGATAAGAAGAAGAAAAAAGTCCTCTCACTCTCTCGAACTTTTACATTATCTTTGACCGTACATTTGTAGAGGAAATCATCAAAATAGGGAGAGAAATATCCAGTTGTTTTTATGTACTTCATAATTTAGGCCTGATGGTTAAATTGGCAACACGGCGCGGGCGCGGTATTTGACACATAATTTCCTATACACGTCATTAGTCTGGTTCGATTAGACATATAGTACAGATGTCTACTCCTCTTAGCTGCCAATATTAGGCCGCATTAATTTAGGGTATTGTCTGTTTTAAAAGGACAACGAGTGGGAGTTTCTTAATCTTAGAAACTCAAGATTGGAGCGTGTCAGTATAGGTTTCAATAATTCGTCAATAACGCGAAGTGATATGATTCTATGAATAAATCAAAATAAAATACTTGTATAGAGCTTCAATAGCATGGTTATATTGTATGATTATCTAGCCTATTCTGTCACAGCCCTCTGCCAAGCAAGAGAGTAATTCCCCTAAAATTCATGTTACAACAGTACTAATGCCACACACAATTGACGCAGTGAGAGATCTAAACAGATCATGGCTCGAGTCTGGCACGCCAGCACTACGTACAATGTACATCATTGGAATGCACACAACAGGTGTGGGGAAATCCCCTTCGTATGGTGTGCCAGATTGATCAAATAAACTGTCACTGGTCAAACAGGTGGAGCGATGCACACTTCCTACTAGCACCCCTTGATAAACCTGAACTAAAATGGCAAGAAAACAAAATTGCTCATCCTCTTGGAAACAGACAGCGTTTTATACCTGAATCCAAAACAATAGTGACTCAGTATTAATTTATTGTTCCATATTTGGAAATATTTGAGATCACTTTCTTCCCAAAATCATTCAATAGTTAAATTGTGTGTACATTTTGTAAGTCCAGTACCGTCTGAGTATTTTCTTAAAATAAATGGACTAGTGTAGTTTTGCCTCAAAGGTAGGCCAAATTTAATTTTCATTTAATCCTGTTTATGAAATTAAGGTATTTTCCAGGGTTTTGCACAATACAAAGAACTCACTATAGCCTTATAGAGACAAAGTTAATTTTATTTTACATAAAACACAGCCAATTTTCTTGGCTTCCAATACCTGTACAGATATTGTAAGCTTATTTAGTACATGTATACAACTGCATAGTACCTGTGCAATACAACCAAATAAGCCACACAATAGCCAACAATTATAGGTCAATAAATGCGTATGTGCCGTTTTGAGAGAAATTAGACAATTCCATACACGCGCCCTGATGTTGATGTGTGAATAATTTGTCTAATTTATTGAGAAACAAAACATACGCATGTATTGACCTAATTCATACTCGACATTATACAAATCAAAATTGATAATTTAAGCACAATTTTGATCTATGTAAAAACGAATAAAAACATGTTAATAAGTTTGATAACACCTGCAGTGAAAATCGGCGAACCCACGATTCCTGAACAACGAATCAAAACAAAGTGCTCTGTGCGCAGATTGAACGGCGCACACACGGAGTTAGACACTTTCAATGCACTCCGCATACTTTAGTTTCTTGCTTTCTGATTGGTTGGACACTACTAAGAGTGTATCAATTGTGTACATACGAACTAGGCAAACAATATGGTAAATTACTGCCAAAGGTGGTTAACCACCCGCCAACGTGAGCATGCTCAATGGGCACATTTCTTGTGACCTTGTGCTTCTAAAATAAGAACTATTGGAGTTATGCAACTCTAACTCAATTTTAAGAATGACCTTTCATGTAAAATAGAAAACATCAAGTTAAATATTGGGCCAGCAATCAGACCATCTACCTTTAATATACTGATTGCTAATTCAGCCATGCCTACAAGGACAAAATCATTTATTATTTCTTGCTCTACTGGCTACCAATATTTCCTCCAGCACATTAACTATTTATTTCCTGTCTACACAAAATTGGAACAGACCTTGAGAGCATTCATCCAGCAAGTTATATCCTCTTATATCTATCTCATATTGTAAATGTTGTATGAGATTCGATATCAAGACATACAATCAAGGTCTGTCTCATGATCCATTCATTTGGAGTCCCTGGGACATTGCATGGACCTTGAGCGAGTCAAGATTTTAGTCAGAAGCACAGATACCTTTAGATTGGTTCCCCATGTCCCCACGGCTGTTTGACTGTCCGATTTATAATTAAAATTATGGGGGAAAAAAGATAACACAGTGGCCCAGTTATGGTTTGACCTGATTTAGGTAGCGCTAATGAATACGAGTATACGGTGAAAATTTCACGAAAATTGTTCAAGCCATTTTTATATTATCGGCATTTTCTACTTTACACACATTTTACATGTAACTCTATGGGAAATGTGGCCGATGAGGGCGCTATTATAGTAAATAATAATATGCAAAGCACTATTTCTCAGAAATGGACCAACAAAATGTTCTGGAAATGTCTACAAAAGATGACCAGTATATATTCAGGTACTTGAATAAGTTAAAACCAGAACCGGGCCAGCAAGTTACGGTGTTCTCAGAATAAAACGGACAAATTATGTGGGATCAAACAGCCGTGTCCCTCTATGGCGGACCAAATCATCTCACTTAGAAAATAATCACTTGTCAACAATTAGGCAGAAGTGTTGTGGATTTCCATGACACTTCCAGTAAGTGCAATTATGCCTGACAACATCCATCGCCAAAGCGCCTGATTGGTCGAATTCAAACTGTACAACTTGTATTGCGTCTAACAATCGTCATGCTGAGCCGTGGGAGGTAAAGCATTGCACCTCATCACGTCATACGATTCATAACAGACTAGTGCGTGACTAAAATCATGAATGTTCATGAGTTTATCAGCGCCCACTTGTAGCCTTTTGTTTTTCAACTTTCACTGTGAGCAACCCCACATGGGCCGTGTGTAAATTATGATTACAGGAATGATTCAGTCTTAGCTACTGTAACACTTTCTACGGCTATACAAAGCTATTAGTTTCACCATACCCAAAACAGATTTTTCAGAAACCTCTCCCAACTTTCAAAGTCAATCTAAAGAATTACTGAACCAACCAATACCAGACATGTTTGTACTTATTTCAATGCATTTTTCATGGTGATTCCAAATATGGTAAATGAAATTCAATAATTTTGACATTTTTAAAACAATTTGGGAAATTTTGGAATGTCATCTGCGGAAAGTGTTAAAGGATCAATAAAGATGAACAATTCTAGGTCATTTTACTGATAATACTATTTCAAATTGACATTCCATCCAAATTCTAAAATCTTTAACAGCAATGACATTATAATGCACATACTCAAGATGATGCTATTACCGCAAAATCAGTCTTAAAGATGATCATAAACATGTTATTTTGTATCTGATTTAATATAAATCATTTTCAATGCTACTATTTTGTGAACGCTGTTACCAAATATTAGTTTCTATTATTTGAAGGATTTAGGGGGGGGGGGGGGAGTAATAAAAAACCAAATTAAATATTTTGCTACTGAATCAAAGTAAAGGTTACAGGTTGCTGACAACTGGCTACAGTGGCGTGTCCAAATGGGGGGGGGGGGGGGGATGGCTGATATAATCCAGCTTGGAGGGGCATGCACCCCTTAGAAATTGACAGATAGACATTTCATGGGTTTATATATTTAATTCTATCAAATTTCAAGGCTTCAGTCGAAGGAATCGAAACCATATTCTTTACAAATAGGCCTATTATGAATGAGTACGTATGCAAGAACATTTATATTCGTGTGCTATGCGTGCATATGTCCAGAAATATCATTCTAAAAGCCCATTTCAAACCAAAATACACATTAATTATAGCCAGAACTGAGTATATAGAACAAAAATTTGCGCGCTTCGCGCTCATGTTTTCCGGAAACAGGTAACCCGGAACTAAATTCATTCGGGTGGGGTTGGGAATATACTTATTCGGAGGAAATTAAGAGGTTTTTAGTAAAATTCTTTCGTCAAGCGGGGAAATCAAAAACCCAATTCGTCGAAAATAGTATGGAAAATCATGGTCGGAAAATAAATAAATAACGAACCTAAAGAGAGGGGTCATATACACTCGTCAAAAGAAGTTCCTGGACACTCATTGAAGTTCAAATATTTCACATAAATATTTAATATAAATTAAACAATTGCATGTCAAAATAAGCAGACAATAATTCTCTATCATGTCTGTATGAAATTAAGATGTACGCATTCATGCATGGCTGAGCACATTCATTAAGCAATGGTAAGGTGCGTAAAAGGAAATTGCAAGAAATGAGCATTTACAGTCATTTGAATGGAGGGATTATCCAATTTGTTGCAATCTTCTTGCCATTGTCAAGTGAATGGGATCTGCCATGCATGAGTGATCATGTCTAAATTCCATGTTAAGCTGTTAGAGGATTACTTTCTGCTTATTTTGATATACAATTATATACATATAATCATATATATAATTATATATATTCTGTTGAATATTAATTTAATTTAAGAGTCCAAGAACTTCTTTTGCCGAGTGTATATAGCTTTTTGGGGAACCATTTTCATATTTCGCTCTAAAAACGCTTAGAAAAACCCAAAAGAACCGTTCAAATACGCAAAAATTTCTACTCGCAACGCTCGCATCATATGACTTAACAGTTTCAGTTTTAATCAATCGGGATAATTTTTTTGCAATTCATTTTGGGGGTCAGGATTCTGACCAAATATGTCTGATTGAGTCGTGGGCCAAAGAGGTTAGGAACCAATGATCTATACTACTTAAATCAAGAAAAAAAATCATCTTTTTGCACAACTTCCTTTTTCTCGCATAGCCTATATTGAAATAGCTGTCTAACTTAGATAAAAAGCCAATATTGATTGGAAATGATGGCATTTCAATAGAAAATCGGTCAAAAGTACACACCAAATTGCCCAAATGGGTTCGAGAATTGATTTTTATCTTCAAAATTATGAGGGCGGCACATCCCCCCTCAGACTCCCCCCTGTCCGCGTTAGTTACCGCGGAGGGCGGTGCTTTGCACCTCTTTGGTTACTCACAATAGTTACTCACTATTTCAGTTTTTTAACCTTGATTTTTCCCCCACCCCCTATACGAATAACCTGGCACCGCCCCTGGCTGTAGGCCTACCTTTTGGAATGTGCGATTTTTTTTGGACTGTGCGATTTTTTTTTTTGACCGTGCGATTTTTTTTTTGACTCTCCCTCCCAGCGAATCCCAAAAGTTGACAGCCCTGCATTAATTTCCAATTATGTCACAAATTTTCTCAAGATTTCAAATTTGATGAGAGATGTATTTTGCGCTCTTATACATGTCTGGGTGTCTCATGGACAACATGTGAAATGGGTACCTCAGTACAAGATGGCTTCTTTCTACTATTGCAGTTTTTTGACTCGCCCTGTATAATGCAAATCCCCCAAACAGAATGGCATAGTGCCATTTACTACTGTAGTTTAATCAGTTCCAAATTGGCGAGAAATATGCATTTTTGATCTATCTGTACGCAAAAGTAATTTAAGCGTGATCACGCTATTTGGCATTAGCATGCGTCCAATACGATTCACAATGAGCCATGTTGCGCCATGGGAGCATTTTTGGCATAATTCTGTTATACCCTACACACTAACATCGGTAGTATGCGTCGTTCTTAAAATTCATGCACTATGAATACGTTTATGAAGGGTATAACAGAATTACTCAGCATTTTTGCGCCCATGCTCTTCTGCATGAATTCAGTCGCTGCTGTAAGCAGGTTTGCCAATTTGAAACTGATTGAAGTATACCAGGCAATGTTCCGATGTATCTAACAGGGAAGTCGCACTCACAAACTAATTACACCTTTCAATCAGGTAAACTGATAATGCTTCCCAGACACATTCAATGTGCAATCAAATAATGCATGGAAGATGTTCAGCGATCACATTTCTAATTGCTGCGAACCCGGTAGCAATTATCCATCAGCCATCACGTATTGCATGTATTGTTATCTACCTCGTTGTATGTCATTGGCATTACACTGTCAATTGCCCCATGTACATTTTCAATTCCATTGCTAAGTGTATAAGGCCAACAAAAATAGTTATATGTCTCTGATAATAGATCATTTTAAAACAGTCCATTAGGGAGTTTTTAAAAAATCTTCTTTTTTAACAACTGTTGAAATTATTTTGCCACAATATGGGTCGGTTTGGCACATAAAATAGGGTATTTTTGTTGCCTAAAAAGATAATGATTAAAAAAAGAGATACAAACAATTGATGTAACTTAACATTGAGAAAGATAACCTCAAAACAACCCATTATTTTATAACGGCTTTACTTATTGAATAGATCGAATTGGTTTTCCAGACAAGCATATCAAGTTATCGTATAAAGTGAATGAAGCAAAATACATGTAAAGAGCTAATGGCTGGTTATGTAAAGGAATTGATATCCCGTCATGGTGTTCTATGTGATCATGTTATTCTGGTTCCCTGCATCAATTGGGTCCACACAACTCATCCATAGATGTAGGTACGCGCAAATCATATCATCACATTGATTTGCTGGCATAAAAGTCATGCATGAGCATTAAATGACATTAAATACAATAAATTCAGTCAGTGTCAAATCGCGCTTAGAACACTAAGTTTGCTGATAGGAAACACTGTGTCTGCGCCCACAAGAGCGTCAAACTTCACACGCATGGCATAGCAGGCTCTCCATTGCGTCATAGTCATGGCAGCGTGACAATGCATTTAGCATTCGATGCATCACTCTCAACTACAACTTGCATTGATCGTTATTTGCCGTATGCCATAACAGAACGAACATAATGTTGTGTCGAGTAGATTCTCGTAAGTTTTGGAGACGCCTATACCTGCACATATGGATGAGTTAGCCGTGGGGATCCAGGGTGCAAATGGAACCAGCATATGATTATGTTAGAACATGGAAGTAATTCCATGGTTAGAATAAACAAAGTTCGATGACATCTGCAGATGGTATTAATGGAATTGTTCATTACCACTTATAACTAGGTCAGGTCTTGCCAAGATTTAATGAGTGGACATAACGGAATCAGTTAATGACAACCACACACACACAAAAACCAATGTCTTTATCAATACATACAATTGAATACCTGTTATACGGAAGAAAGGAAATTGCAGGATTTGTAAACATTTTTTGTTGCTATTATCATTTTAATTTATTTTGAATTTTTACTCTAAAAAAATATATATATGTATTTTTGCATAATTTTTGTTGTTGATTTTTTTGGGTCGTTGTTGGGTTTTCTTAATCTTTTTTATGAAGCAACCTCTATACATAATTCTGTTTTTGTTCTCACCACAAGAAAAACAGGTACAACAGTGGGTATCCCCTAATGTGAAACTATCAATATATATTTTTAGTTCTTACTGCAAATAGAAATGGTAACACATTACACATGTATCTTGATAACATACCATACAATGTGTACAATGTTTATGTGGCAGTCTGCACACTTTTCTCATTGTGATGTCCTATTAATATTCATATTGTTTATATTTATAATTAAAAAAATATTCAAATAATATTATTCATGTGTCAAACATAGAAGTTTGCTAATTTCAGTACTGTTTTTATCATTTTTCTCACAACCTTTCAGGAAAAGTTTTGTCAAAATAATCACCTGACAGAGCACAAAATGTACGAAAGACATCTTTAAAAAGGTTAGAAAATATTAAATCCATGCCTGATTTTATCTCCCTCAATTCTACAGCTTACTACTAGGCAGTTCAAAACTTTGCCTACTTAACTTTACTACATTATAAAGCAATATTATGTGATTTTTTTTCAAATTTTTACACATATTTTTCTCTCTCTTATAATGAAGTCTTGACTATCAGGAAAAACTTTCCTGAACTGTATTTTCCATTAAAAAAAACCGTCTCAGAACTTTCCTTAATCATTATGGAAATCTGCGTTCAATTGAAGGAATTTTTCAAAATATTTGTTTTGATTTTCATCATAAAGCATTCCGTAGGGGTGTGTTTACTTGTGTACAGTTGCGATCGTAACCGGAAACACTGTAAACGCCATTATCGTGGTGTCAAACCATGGAATTCTATTTACGAACGAAAAAACCACTCAGAAAATTAATTGTCCAGGTACCAGGACAACTTATTTCAAAATTTGATTTTGAAGTATTTAGGAAATGTATTACTTTGTAAGTTATACGATATTTGAGTTTCATGGTTATAAATGTAATTATTCCATAAACAAGATTGCATGCCTTTAAGTTGGCATCAGTAGATTTAAAGCATTTTAATGTCTGGGTTGTCTGCATTTAGAATTGGAATTCTCCAGAAAATCAATATAGTGTATTTGTTCCTGCTGTCAGCTTTCACCCACCAGCCATCAGTCATGTCAAATCGACTTTTATCAGGTGAATAAAGGATCGGCAGGAGAAGTCTTTTTATTTCTATTTATAAACTAATATCTCTGGATAAAAATCAGATGCCTGCAGAAGTTACTACATGTAGTAGTCTACGTCACAAAGATGTCTGTTGATGATAAAAAACAATAAAATGCTGTCTACTGAAGATAGCAGATAGTGGAATGTTGATTATAGTAGGTTCTGGATACTAAATGGAAATGAAAATCCATTTTCAAAATGGGAGCACAACCTCAAAGGAGTTACAAGACTTGTAATAAATAGTCTATATCACAAAGCTGTCATGTGAGGATAACAAACAATAAAATGCTGTCTACTGAAGATAGCAGAAAGTAGAATGCCGATTATAGTATGTCCTGGATACTAAATGGAAATGAAAAGCCATTTTCAAAATGGGAGCACAACCTCAAAGGAGTTACAAGACTTGTAATAAATAGTCTATATCACAAAGCTGTCATGTGAGGATAACAAACAATATAATGCTGTCTACTGAAGATAGCAGAAAGTAGAATGCTGATTATAGTAGGTCCTGGATACTAAATGGAAATGAAAAGCCATTTTCAAAATGGGAGCATAACCTCAAAGGAGTTACAAGACTTGTAATAGTCTACATCACAAAGCTGTCGGCTGAAGATAACATAACAATAAAATGCTGTCTACTGAAGATAGCAGATAGTGGAATGCTGATTATATATAGTAGGTCCTGGATACTAAATGGAAATGAAAAGCCATTTTCAAAATGGGAGCACAACCTCAAAGGAATTACAAGACTTGTAATAGTCTACATCACAAAGCCATCTGCTGAGTGAGGATAAAACAATAAAATGCTGTCTACTGAAGATAGCAGATAATGCAATACTGATTAAAGTAGGTCCTGGATACTTAATGGAATGAAAAGCCATTTTCAAAATGGGAGCGCAGCCCCAAAGCAGCTACAAGACTTGTAATAGTCTACATCACAAAGCTGTCCTGTGAAGACAACAAAGAATAAAATGCTATCTACTGAAGATAGCAGATGCTGACTATAGTAGGGCCTACGTACAAAATGGATATGTAATGTAAAGCCATGTTCAAAATGGGTGCACAACCTAAAAGTGAGTTAACAGACTTGAATCAGTCTGCATCATATATCTGTCTTCTGATGATAATGAACAAAAGAAACACCAACATGCTGTATACTGAAGAAAGCAGACAGTATAATTCTTACAAGTTACAATGGTTAGTGCCAGCATACTAACTGAACCTGGGAGAACTTACAGGACGAGCTGCTTGCTTAACCTAACAATGGCATTTAAACATTGCATTCATTTGTTTTAAATCTCCTATTTAAAAAAAAAAGGAAAACAAGAACCTGCTTTCAATATCACTAAATTAGCATTTAACAAACAGACATTCATGGACACACTTTTTTCTTCTGAAATACATTCTAAAATAAAATTTGATCAAATGAAATACATCCAACTGATCAAATATTTAAACCCTATGAGGCAGCTACCAATTGCGTGTAACATCGCTTTAAGGCTTTATAAAAAACCTAACCTTAGCATATCTGACTTCAACTTCCCAATATTTACATCAGTACTAAATATTGATATTAAAATCATAAAAGGTGTGTCTTAAACATCTAATGGATAGTATGTGCACAACAACAAAATGCATAATTTCAGAAAACCCACTTAAAAAGGTCAAATAATTGTTAATGCGAGTAAACAAAACAGGCATGCTAATGGCACTACAAGTGCACTTTTATTAACATTACATGCATGCGGCGATGTACATTACAGATCCGATTAAGCGGTCAGTGCAACGGCCAGTCAGCCATCTAGGCTTGACCATCGGTATATGACCACCATCTTCCATCCATCTGCCATAAGCTTAGCATCTATTCACGACTGTTATGTTAAAACCCTAATGGATTTGTCAATATGATTACGATTGTTTGGTTAGGTCAAATCAGTGTGTAAAAACAGCCTATCCATAAAACGCAAAAGGTTATGGCAGGTAGTAATGAAGCATTGATTGTATCATTAAGGATTTAATTATAGATCGTTGGCGAGCAGATAATTTGTAATTAATAATTTGTGAGGAGGAAAAGGTTGTATCCAGTTATATGCAGTTAGTCCTAGATACAATCAATACCTGTTTAGGTGACCAAAAGCCTGTTCTATGGATAAAAGTAACCTTTGGACAGTCAGTGAAAATGCTTCTTTTTTTTGGGGGGGGGGGGGGGTAAAATCTGAAATTTTGAAGGCCAAAACTACTTGTGGAAAAAGAAGGGGTTTTTTTACAATATTTTATCAAGTCAATTATCGCATAAATCCATCACTATCAAACAAAATCTCTCTCTCTCTCTCTCTTCATGCTTTAATAAAAATGCTTTTATTGTGTCAGTTCTCATATCTTCAAACGCCGGTTAAAAAACTCATTTGTTTCCAAAGTTCTGATTTTTTTTTGTCTTTGCATGACTTGTGTATATATTGTTATTTGTATTTTTATATAATGCTGTTTAATATTGTTAAGCGCTGTGTTCTTTGTAGAGCGCTATATAAATGCTTATTATTATTATTATTATTATTATTGGTGCAAATTCATCTTAGACATATGATTTGATCCTACTGCCCATCCAGTATTGAAATGTGGCTAATCAGAGTTGTTTACCATAACATTTGTGACTCTTTTTAGTCTCACATTCAGTCTACTTTAATGAGACCAAAATAGGAGAAAAAAAATGAAAAAAGAAAAATAGTGAAAAAAGTTGCTCCATGAATCCCTAACCCCCGAGGCACCTTTTCCAAAGAAACTTTTTTCGCGGCCAAATAGCGAGGGGAAAAAGGACCCCCACGCCCCCGGGCTCGAACCCCAGACCTCTGGGTTCAGAAGCAGATGATCTACCGCTAGGCCACGGGGG
This sequence comes from Ophiura sarsii, assembly GCA_035610835.1. Taxonomy (NCBI): domain Eukaryota; kingdom Metazoa; phylum Echinodermata; class Ophiuroidea; order Amphilepidida; family Ophiuridae; genus Ophiura; species Ophiura sarsii. The sequence goes on along the minus strand of CM069441.1, from coordinate 91,042,003 downwards.
AAACCATACATGGCGAAGTATACTTTGCCATGTATATGCCCTGGGGCCATTATTTCATCGAAAAACTGCCGAGCCGGGCGACACAACAAGCACACCGCATCGTGGTAATTCGTAGTACTCAAGAGTGTTAGGGTTAATGAGACCAAAATTAGAAGAAAAAAATGAAAAAGAAAAATAGTGAACAAAATCGCTCCATACCCCGAGGCACCTCTTCCAAAGATTTTTTCGCGGCCAAATACAGAGAGGAAAAAGGACCCCCACGCCCCCCCCCCTCCCCCCCCCCCCCCCCCCCGGGCTCTTAACCTCGATCCTCTGGGTTCAGAAGCAGACGATCTACCGCTAGGCCACGGGGAAACCATATATGGCGAAGTATACTTATACTTCGCCATGTATATACCCTACGGCCATTATTTCATCGAAAAACTGCAGAGCCGGGTGACACAAGCACACCGCATCGTAGTAATTAGTAGTACTCAAGAGTGTTAGGGTTAAGAGCATATATCAACTCCCTGTTGATTTGGAATGGATCAACGCGCAAATGGATTTTTAAAAAGGCTCTCCATTAAAGGTAAATGATAAAAATGTGCTATGTTTGGAAAATATCTCTTACCGATCGATGAGTATTAAGATATATGGCTACCTAAATGACTTACGACAGCTGCATTGCTATTAGTTGGGTGAAAACATAGCTTGATACAAGAGTAGTTGGAAGTATGTAAAATTTAAAGAAATGTCAAATCTTGAAAGAAAGTACTTTCACAACATATATTTACTGCTAACTGTCTGCAAGTTACATCAGATCTTTCTTCACTGGGAAAAGGCTACGAGGGGAGGGGTAATTGATGTACAGGTGTGGCACAGGTGGTTTGAATAATGGAATTTATGATCCATTGTCATATATGCGTCGAAAATATTGACCTATTCCAACAGTTGGCTTTAAAATATTGACCTATTGTAATAGTATGGTGGTTTTTAAGGGGTTGGTCTGTATTCTCAACCTTGTATATTAGGCAATGTGTATTTTGTCTTATTAGAAGTAGTAGTAGTAGTAGTACATGTAGTAGTAGCATCATGTTAGTAGAGATAAAACATTCCAAAACCGCACATTTGAATAGTGAAATCAACCAAAAACGACCACATTCGGTTGAAACCAAATTCATGAATGCTCCCAAACGTAAAATTAAGCAGTATCAATAAAACACTCTAATCTGATATATCTATTATCTAAGAACGGTTTTGAATGTAACCTCAACTTTGTTGAGATCGGTTCGAGGTGTCTTGTCACTGGTGAGAATCTGAAGAGGCTGCGCTGCGTACTGTGTTTAGGTTTGTTGGGTCCAAACTTTCCAATCCTATCATTAAGGCGATTAGCAAAATCTCCTTGCTGGGCAGTTACACGATCTGGAATGCTGGAAACGAGCCCCAATGGGACACAGCCCCATGTCTTAAAGTATGACCCAAGGACCTTCACGCAGTGCGCTATGGCTTCGGTTCTCCACCATGACCCAAGGACCTTCACGCAGTGCGCTATGGCTTCGGTTCTCCACCATGACCCAAGGACCTTCATGCAGTGCGCTATGGCTTCGGTTCTCCACCATACCTGATTCAAATCTTAAATTATTAATAATTTTGATGTTTGTATTGTTTGTCCTGTCTTTCCCTGCCTGTATGTTGGTCAGTCAGTGCTGGTCATTGACTGGTCAACATCGTGTCCTGGTTTTATGTGCCTACTTTTTATCAATTTTATTGTATTTTTAATGATTGAAGAAAAAATGTTGAAATAAATAATGTAGCATAACATAAACCGTCCCATTGTTATAGTAGAGGGTGAGAATGTGACACATATCAGCAGCACATATGTACCTTCCTTTTTCTACAGATTACCCCCCCCCCCCCCCCCCCCCCCTCCCGGTGTTTCTTCAATGATAAGCTTATTTACAGTTGTGAGTAAAGTTAATAATCTTCAAAATAAGCATGGCATCCCAGTTGTGCCTCTTTAAGAGAAGACACTACCCATTAAACTGGACAAAATTCAACTTACAGTCACATTTCATTCCTTGGTGGTAGAGGCCGTAGAGTAGAGATCCACAGTGGTCACAGAATGTAGGGCTGCCATAGGAATGCACCTTGAACTTATGCTTACTACGAGGATCCTGTGAGAGATAACGAAATAAGACAAGAAAATATGAAGATGGTTATACATTATGGGAACTCAGAGCAAATACATGTGAAATTGGTGTCGGAACACTCAGCTTTCTTCTCCAGTAATATAACATATTTTCAAGCAAGCACTGTTTTTGCAACAAATTTTGTGTCAAGCTAAACTATCTATACCATTCCACCAATCAATGTTGAGGACACAGGCTGAAAAAGAAGGCAATACGGAAAGCTCCTTGCAGGGAAATTTGAGCATTTGGAGGGAAATTTTGGCATTTGGAGGGAAATGTTACTCTTTCATAAAGAAATGCATTCCATTTTGGAGGGAAATTTGGAATCGCTTGCCGGGAAAAAAACATTTTTTCAGGCCATGGTTGAGGATCCCAAAGATTGTGTTAATAAAAGGGTTCCACACTACATTGGATAAGGAGCTGGCTGGAGGAATGATTTCAACAAGGTTCTCAGCAATGTTTCAAATGTTTGTAAAATCTTAGTGGGATTTCCTCAGGAATCAAAATAAGAGTTTCAAACCAGGAGTAATTATTAAGATAAACTTTCACGAAACCGTAGCACATTCTGATATTTTTACCAAAATTTAAAGACATAAGAATACCAATATATTTGATTTTCCGGAAATGTTGGCATATCCAATGGTCGACTTTAATATTTTCCAACAGTATGCCCCTATCTCTCTTCCAGGGCACACGCTATAGAAAAATATAAAGGGTTCAACAAAAGAAAGTATACCACTTTGTTTATGTCATTTTGAGTAATTTTCAATTTGTTTTTGACCAAACAGGCTAGATAGGCATTTAGATGAATCTTTTAGGCATAATTTGATACCAAATTTGCCCCCTAACAACAAAGATAAACCATGATTAGCACCATTTAAAGGAAAATATCCCATTTTAAAAAGTTGCATTTCCAATACACAGCATGAGAAGATTTGGTTAATCTGTCCATGTTCTACCCATCCATAACATTCCTTTACATTCAAATCCTTCACCCATGCATCAGTTTACATTTGAATTAGCCCGCGCATTGAGGGATATGCGCGGTGATCAGTGTACGGGATAAATACGGCATATGTGTGTGTTAATAATTGGCCCTTTCTTCTCGTGCTGTGTATTGGAAATGCGACTTTTGAAAATGGGATATTTTCCTTTAAATGGTGCTAATCATGGTTTATCTTTGTTGTTAGGGGGCACATTTGGTATCAAATTATGCCTAAAAGATTCATCTAAATGCCTATCTAGCCTGTTTGGACAAAAACAAATTGAAAGTTACTCAAAATGACATAAACAAAGTGGTATACTTTCTTTTGTTGAACCCTTTATATACCCCCAATGCCCCATCCCATCGTGTATTATTATATCAGACAAGTGGGATGATTATCACTCCAGTACCTCACCAATAAATTACACCGCAGCATTCATCACTACACTATACTGTGATCAGCTCCAAATTGGCTAGCCTCCTTACACCAGCGAATTAAGGTTGGTGTCAACCCAAAAAATGTGAAAAATAGAGAGCGCCGTAACTTTTAAACTATAACTGTGATGAATGTAAAAGTATACATTTATGGAATGGACCAAAAAGTGCAAAAAAGAAATTTTCAAAAGTAAGGCCTAAAATAAAAATTTAAAAATACCACTCCTAGAGTTTTGTCTTAACATGGTTTCTAGCAAATTTCAGCATTTTTAACTCAAAATTGACTTTTGTAGCCTGTCCAAGATTTGTTTTACCAACAAAGTGATTTTTTGCCATTTTGTCAAAAATCGACATTTTTAGTGAAATTTGATATCAAAAATGGAATCTCTGACTCATTTCCATTCCATAAATGTATACTTTTACATTCATCACAGTTATAGTTTAACAGTTACGGCGCTCTCTATTTTTCACATTTTTGGGGTTGACACCAACCTTAATACAGAAAGTGTCAGCACACACAAGCGCATCATGCATCAAATGCCTGACGCATGAGCTTGGTCTAAATCGCGAGCGTATTGTCAAAATCATGCGCCTACGCTTGGATTACATTTTCGTGCAGAGAGATAAAAAACCAAAGCATATATCTTGCCAATTTGGAACTGATTGAAATATAGACTATCTGTGATTACACTAGCGTGGTTGTGTTTATCTTGACCTTTTTCAAACAAGAAGAGAGGACATGATAAGACATAAATCATTTAAACTGTTACAGACTTTAATACAAGCCCAAAGACAGATATAATTACACAGCAGGGTTGTCTCCACGCCGGTCGGCGCCGGTTGGGTGTAGCCGGCACTCATGCTGGCCGACCGGCACTAACAACAACAAAAAAACCAAAAATGGCACTAAAAAATTTAAAATTTTAAAATTTAAAAAAAAAAAAAAAAATTATTATTTTTTTTATTCTACATGAATAAAATCATTAAACTGCCTCACAAAAAAACAAAAAATTATGTGGCAGTAACCCCCAAATTGCATTACAAAACACCTTAAAACCCCTAAGCAGGCCCCTGGACCCCGCGCCGTGATCCGCTACGCTCCGTTCGCTACACTCACTCCGCTCGCCATCAGTAAAATTAGCCGGCACTCAAATTGCCCTGGAGACAACCCTGTTTAATACACAGATAGGGTATTGTCAATGACACATTAATTTACCCTAACCAGTAAAGCTAGTTTTTTGTGCGTATCGGGGGGAGGGGGGGAAAAGTGCTATTTTTTGACCCGAAAAATCACCCAGCACCCCCGGGATTCGTTCGCGGGACCATTCGCACCCATGTCTGTCCCTCTACCAACTGAGCTAACTCCCTAGCGGCTATGCGGCCACAAACTCCGTGGCAACATATGCCTGCGGTAGGTGACGTCATCGCGGCAATGCAGCAGCACGTGCCTGGAGATAGTTTCTGGCAGTGAGATTTAGTGAGATTCAGTGCGGTTAGGGTTAATGCACATCAAAAATTGACATTTATTAACCCTAACCAGTAAAGCTAGTTTTTTGTGCGTATCGGGGGGAGGGGGGAAAAAGTGCTATTTTTTTTACCCGAAAAATCACCCAGCACTCCCCGGGATTCGATCGCGGGACCATTCGCACCCAAGTCTGTCCCTCTACCAACTGAGCTTACTCCCTAGCGGCTATGCGGCCACAAACTCCGTGGCCACATATGCCTGCGGTAGGTGACGTCATCGCAGCAATGCAGCAGCACGTGCCTGGAGATAGTTTCTGGCAGTGAGATTTAGTGAGATTCAGTGCGGTTAGGGTTGCCAATGTAGCAGAATGACTACAGTACAAAGATATATACATAGCACACGTCATTCATGTCACTGTTGTTTGCTTGATTATCCATCACACCTACGAAGGCGTCGTCTGTGTATGCTCGTCTCCCCATTTAGTGGCGAGAGACCCTGTTTCGGTGGGATTGGTGTGAGCCCCCTTAGGCTTCACGTTAGTGTTCCATATTGGCGCAGTTCAATAATGTGTATTTATAAAAAGGAAATGCCTGTGAACGGAAAATTTGAAACAACAGGTATTTTTTTGTGTGTGCAAAGAGATTAAAAAACCCGCATTTTTCTCGTCGATTTGGAACTGATTGAAATATAGACTATCTGTGATTACACCAGCGTGGTTGTGTTTAGCTTGACCTGGTTATCAAACAAGAAGAGAGGACATGATCAGACATCAATCATTTAAACTGTTACAGACTTTAATACAAGACCAAAGACTGATGTAATTTCACAGATAGGGTATTGTCAATGACACATTAAGCCAATGTGGCGGGATTGCCACAGTACAAAGATATATCCATAGCACATGTCACTGTTGTTTGCTTCATTATCCATCACACACTCACCTCACGGCTGTTTGACTGTCCGCTTTATAATTAAAATTATGGGATAAAAAAATTTATATAGTGGCCCTTTTATGGTTTGACCTGATTTAGGTAGTGCTAATGAATAAGAGTATACGGTGAAAATGTCAAGAAAATTGTTCGAGCCCTTTTTAAATTATCGGCATTTTTTACTTGATACATATTTTACATGTAGCTCTATGGGAAATGTGGCCGATGAGGGCGCTATTATAGTAAATAATAATAATATTCAAAGCTCTATATCTCAGAACTAGCACCAACAAATGTTCTGACATTTCTACAAAAGATGGCCAGTATATTCAGGTATTTGAATCAGTTAAAAACAGAACTGCAGGGCCAGCTAGTTACGGTGTTCCCACAATAAAACAGACACATTATGTGGGATCAAACAGCCATGACCTTTCATCAAGGCGTTGGATGTGGAAAAAATAATCCAATACAACACAAATCTTTGTGTTATGTTTTGTATTGTTTTACGGAAAATGTATCCCAGATTTATCCCGCTCAACCTCGACAGGTAATGTTGCGAGGTGTCTTTGACAAAGACTACCATCACACACACCTATGTAGGAGAAGTCTGTAGCTACACCCCAAATGTACATTTTCTACCTGAAAAGACTGTTTTGATTCGGGACACATCTGTATAATTAAAGCCAAAATCTTTGCATTCATATATTTTTATAATTTTAGGTACGTACCACAATCAATTTGGTGGGTGTCAGAATTCATGGTTGTTGACATTTTCGTTATAATAAATCACATTAGAAATGTCTTCATTTTCAAAACTTAACAGTTGAATGTTTGGTACATTTATTATGTCTTTGAAAATATATCCTAAACTTGAAGGGAAAAAATGTTACTTTTGCCTATTTGGCAACAAGTTTTTAGGAAAAATAAACACATTTTTATTACTAAACCTTGCCCAAAATCTCAGAACATGTGTTAATTTTACAGATATTTTGACAATTCTTTTACAGCTTTGTATTGTAACACTGTGTAATCATCCCTGTATATTTGTCTGCAAGTGACCCGTCAGAATACTGATATTGAGAATCCTCTCGGATACATACCAAGTATTCTTATTTAAATTTCTTTTCATGATTTCCAACTTTTGATTTTTTTTGTCTTCCTTTCATACAGTGATTATTTGGTGTCATATTAACCATACTTTTCCCAAAGCTATGTGTGCTATCTACTGAAGATAGCAATGAATTGAAATTGGAAAATATGGATCATAAGCATGTGTTTAATCCTTATATTGTTGATGTGTGTGATGTGATGTTTTGCTGATGTTCGAAGGAAATACCTACACTCACTTGCTATAGTGGCTGACACAATCCAGTCTATCCAATCAGTGTCAAACTAAAATAGACTTTGTTGGACTGACAACAATTTTACATCGACATGATTGATTTTCAAAAAAGGGGGAGGCAACATTCAATATTTCCCTAAGGTTCACAATTCTTAATACCCTCTTTATATAACGCACTAACCCAAATCAAAAGGGATTAATATGTATGCTATCCCACTTTTTCTGCATGCTATCCCTAAGTATAGGTTTACAACTCTTACAATTATCTACAAAGGGCACGCCCCTCTGGAGTCTAACCCTTTGGGTATAATTGCAATGATCACTCTATAGACTGAATACCACACCCAGTTTGCCACACAGATCATACAAAAACCACACAGAAATACAAAAAATTAGGAAGCAAGCTCAGAATAGAACTCTTTCAGACATGTTGAGAGCCCCTAATATGTGGTATCGGTCTAAAAATAGTAATGTATGCAACAAATGTTTGATCTAGAAACAGTTTAAACCCTTTTGAAAATGTAAAACACTTTTTTTCTAATTTCTAGAAATGTTGTCAATTTATATAAAATTCCCATATTTTATTCTATATGTAAAAGTTGAAGTGTCATCTATTGTCAAGGAAACTGAAAATTAATCTTGTGCCTTTATACTTTGTTAATCTAAGTCTGTGCAGTGACATCAGAACATATTCAAATGATCGCATCCTATGAATGGGTGTGTGATTATAATGCGTTAGCGTGAGGCAACATAAAAAAGTTTGTTTCCAGTAGCAAGCCTGAAAAGTCAAATGCGAAATGCAGGGGGGGGGGGGGTGCTCAAATTCATAGTGGAGATTCACTTGAAATAGTTTTATTAAGTCAAATCTGTGTATTTGTTTAACTCATTGCTCGCTAAAATGGGGGGTGGGGGTTGCGGGTTTTCACTTCCGTGTCTGCCATATGTGGCCAATCGCCATCTTGAAACGTGTTGGACACAATTTCGACAAAAGATGGCGCCCTCACAATAATTGTTTCTGTTTTTTCTATAAAAAAATTGATTGCGCAAGAATCAAGCGTCTCAGTGGAATGCGTGCGCACTACTGGAAACAAACTTGTGCATACCGACGCTACACTTGTGCAGTAATGCTGCAACAATCATTAGAATACACTCTGAAGTCACAGCATAGAGTTAGATGAACAAAGAATATACCCTTTGTAAAAACAAAAGAATACTAAACCCTAGAAGATGCACTATAGCCCCAAATCCAAAATCTGACGCGATTTGTTATTATCAATTAAAAATGCAACGCATACCCCTGCGCTGCATTGTGCCATGTGTTTTGCATTTGGGTGGGGCTGCGCCAGGATTGCAAATTTTCAGCAATGCAACAGAAGTGCACCATCAAAAAGATACCCATCGAGCCCTGTATGTGTGTTAAAATGTTAAAATGAGACACAATTACGCTGTACGCCTTGACTAGGCTTGACGACAAAATCAAACAAAACAAAAAAAGGGGGAAAAAACAAGATCACATATTGACCAAGGCCAAAGGTCCTCAGTGCTGGGCCTGTGGTGGAAAATTGTGTATGAGATCTTCAGTTAAACTTTGGGGCAATATTTTGAAAGGGTGTGAAAAAGACTTGTAAAAGGTTGATTAACAATGAAAAGTTTCAGCTCTTTTTTACAATCCCAAGTAAATTGATGTTGTCTTAAACCAAGTTTTAATAAGATTACTTTATACTTTCATAATATTTATATAATCTCCCTATTATATTGATTTCTCTTTGTAACATTATTGCTTATTTGTATTATCTCATCCATTACCATTTTTCCAAAGGGGTCGTTGACACGTGTAAGCTCTTCGTGAGTGTTTTTCAACGACGCCTTGCATATATGCTATTGTTTTGTATATTTTTTTGCTCTGACTTTGTATTGATATGTTGTATATGCGAAATAAATAAACCTGTAAACCTTCTAGCTCAAACTGTCAACCGACTGTCATTTTCTGCTACCTCCAGTGAACAATTTATCATGTAAAGCATCTGACTTTTCAAAAGAAACACAATATTGATTGCTGCTCTTCAAATGATTTGATTCAAACCGGCCCTTCTATTGTTTCATAAGATATATCTGAGTTAAGTGGATCTATTTCAAGTCATATCGTTCATGGGTGTTTGTCCTGTTGGTCATTATAGCTTCTGTATGGTGCATATAAACAACCTGTTCTGAGCAACGATTTGCCTTCCAGGAGAGAATTTCTCCTTACAGACTGCTATGTATTTCTTTATTTTCAAAAAAAATCTGTTATGTGAGTCGAATTATTCTTTGAAGAAAAATATCATAATGGTTACAGGAACTGCTTAAATTTGGTGCAGTTTTCATATGATTTTTGAATCATTCAAAAATATTTGCCTAGAGCTCTCTGTTTTCTTCTGAGACTGTATGTGCCTATAAACTTTGTTCATCTAACTCTGTACAGGGATGTCACAACATATTCCTATGATCAGGCCTAAGAAATGAAGAGGGCATGCAATTGAAGGCAATTTGAAAGGGGCACCAACTTAACACGCGGCTATTAGTTTTACCAAACACAAAACATATTTTTCACAAACCTTTCAAAGTCTATCTCAAGGATTACTGACACAATACTAGGTATGTTTGTACTTAGTTTAATGCATTTCTCACGGTGATTCCAAATATGGTAATCAAATTCAATACTTTTGACATTTTTAAAACATTTTGTGAAATTTTGGAATGTTGTCTGCAGACGCCTGCCGCATTGAAAGTCTTAATACTTTATGTGTTAGAAGGAAGTTTAGCTGCTTTTTATCATTTGAGTTTTGCAAATTATTATTATTGCGGGTACATTATTATAAATGTGTCATAATTGTGGCATTTTTCTATTGGTAAACATACTATACTGTGATCCCTTAAAGGCACACACTACATCACATACCAACTTATGTGGAAATGAATCGCAGATAACATGCCTGCTGCACAGTCGGTAAAACTAAATGAAATATGAAAAATTAATGACACAATCCATTTCGTCTTCTCATCTGTTGTAATTATTCACAATTCAGTTAACACAGAATCACATACATGTTTTATGAAACGCTTCAATTTCAAAGACGGATGATCAAACATACGGATGGGCATAATTTTTGTTTAGTAGTGCACAACACGGAAAAATACATTTGTCCAAAATAAATTAAAATTTACGAACAACTGTCACAAATGGTGTTTTTCTTTTCCATAATGGCTCAATTTTTGTTCTCCTGTAGCTCTTAATGTGTTTTAAGTGTGCGAGCGAATACAAAGTCCGTAAAATGTTCAACACCGACGGCTTGATTTACACAGGTGTCTCTTGAAATGAAATTTACGTCTGATCAAACAGGTTACTGCCAAGGCGCCGTCTATATTTGCGCGCATAAATGTTGATTTTTTAAAATTTTAAATGTAAACAAATCTGTGTTGATAATTTTCATATTTGTTATACTTTAGCAATAGACCTATATTTTAGAAACACATTTACCGATTTTTATCTCGCTCAAATATTACGGGGAACGAAAAGTGTGAAAAATGAATGTACCATAAAAAGTTATTATTTACAGTATGTGATGGATGACGGTATCGAGCACTTATTAACCGGACATGTCTGTTAACATTTTATGAGAACCCTTGGGAAATGTTGGTTGTAGACACTTTCAAATTACATGCAATGCCATATTCAGGTGACGATCCATGCGTGTCTGAAGTGTTTATCATTGGTAGAAAACTTAACACATATCTTATACAGCGCTAAAGGTGTATGTCTCGAGTGTTTAAGGTGTATGTCTCAATATATCCTGTGTTTTCTATATTACATGTAGTGTCATCCAGGGCTGTACTTAGTACTTGCCCGCTTGCCCAAGGCAGGTAATTTTTGCGTCGGGATGGTAACTTTTGAAACATACCTGCCAGGCTGGCCGGTAAGAATTGCCACTCAAAAGTCAAAGGCTCTAAAATCTTGAATTATAGCAGATTTTTAATCAAAACTTATATCAAGAATTGTTTTGCTTTAGTGTCTCATTTCATGGCGTATCTATCTCATACGGAGTACATTCACTGCACTATTGACAATAATTACAAACGTTGGGAAAAAAACAAGACCGTTATTTTGTTAAACTCGAAACTGTAAAAGACCATGATTAAGGCCGTTATTTTGTTAAACTCGAAACTGTAAAAGACCATGATTATCTTGTAGTCAGAAATGTTATGATTGTTGGGCTGGTTAGATTGCATTCGGGCGGGTAACTTGTACCTGTAATCTGCCTGGCTGGCTGGCTGGCTGGCTGGTTGGGAATGAAATGAAGATACGCCCCTGGTGTCATCCACACATATTGTGTATGTTATTCATCTTCATTTTATGTAACACTGTAATTATGTTATCGTCATAATAGTTGCAATAGATACATTTTTTAAAAAATTAAAAAAACAAATGAAGGCACCACAATCCTATTCCAAAATTTGAGTTGAATTATGCCAGAGGTTCTCATGATAGAAGCAAACAAAAATACTTAGAATTTGCCCATAGAGCAGTACACAAACATTTGGTTGGTTAACCACTTTTAGAGCTAATCCACCATAGGGGAACGTCTCAGGCCTAGGGAGAGTGAGAAATACAATGTATGCGCTGTCTTCTGATATTAACCCTAACGATACTACACCATTCAAAATCCTCCAACATGTAACTATGCTGCTGCATTGGCTCGATTACGTCACCTACCGCAGGCATATGTGGGCACAAAGTTTGTGCACGCGTATGCGCTGGGGAGTTAGCTCAGTCGATAGGGGCACGGACTTTGGTGCAGATGGTCCCGGGATTCGATCCTGGGGGTTGCTCGGTGATTTTTCGAGTCAAAATAATCATACTTTTCCCCCTCAGGAAGATACACGCAAAACATAGTCGAGGGAGTTAGGGTTAAAATCCCAATTTTGATGGCAAAAAGCTCAAGTGATCAGGGTCACCCACCTATAATGATTGTAACTAGATTAGTATTAAAATATGTGTGGAACAGCATACTGCGTATTGCGTACTGCATTATAATGCTGCATATGTTGTGGGAAGCACATGATTCATTGAATATGCACCTTCCCAATTAATACATTGACAAAAGATTCTGAATCTTACGCACAATTTCTTGAGGAAACGCTACTGCAAATCAACTGCAAAGCTCTAAGTCATGTCTATGTCTATGCGTGTTCATTCAATAATTAATCCTATAAAAGAATTATAAGACAGTTTTAATCAAACATATACAATATTTAAGTCACTAAGTGACATATACAGGGGATTTGTAATAGAAGATATACACTTAACACAAAAAGTTCCTGGTGCTTTTATGTCAGCTAATTCAAAATCAGTAATTAGTATATCAAAAATCTAAACTATACACTCTATGAGTACATTTCCTATCCACAATATGAAATCTAATTCATAAAAATTGAGTGGATACCTTTTAAGTTATGATGCTTTTAGCAACTCACAGGCCACACCTAAAAACAAGGTTTTTTCTTTTCTTCTATGGGATGTCATTAATTTGTATTGAACACATTTTCCTATCGAATCCGGTCAGCCTGCATGGATGAATGGTGAACTGCGATTCATTTCACACAAATTGTCACTGCTGAGCACCCATAGGCACAAATTGTCACTGCTGAGCAGCCACTAGGCACAAATTGTCACTGCTGAGCACTAACTAGGCACTGATTTCCCATAGACAATTTACATTTACAACAACTTTGTCGTCGGTTGTCTTGTTATTTAAATCATCATATTTAAAAGTATCTTATATTGCGGGGAAGAAATTTGCTTGTTAATGTATATCTTTTTGTGCTAGATGTATTCACAGTCATTCATCTTTGAGGTGATGTTGCAGATATTCTTGATTCCATTTTTAACAATGCTTGTAAACCAAGAAGGAATAACTTGTTGGATTAATAATCCAAAGCATATTGTTGTTCACTTAGCCGTTTTACAACATATCAATGTTTAAATAATATTAACTAAATATCATTTCAAATTTTCGTCGTGCAATCAAATTTGTGCAGCTGTCAATGAAATAGCAGATACACATGGGCAAACAGGTTGGGCACTCTAATTTCTGTTATAATAGAAAAGGGCTTAATGGCTTGGCAAAAGAGTTTTTTTCTTCTCAGAACTGATTAATACCCTTTTCAATTATTACATGCATCCATAGCATTATAAACTAATTACCAAATACAAATGTTGAACTTCAGAGAATATACGATAGTCAGGTTTTCAGAATACTTTGCAACAGAAAAACCTGTGTGAGTTTATAAGAAAAATGAGCATCCGTAGATAGTAACAAATGTGCACGTCACCAATTACGCATGTGGATACAGCCTTCACGCACCAGCATGGTTGGCGCACAGAACACAATAACCGCTGAAATTCCGCTCCAAACTGGCAAAGCATTCTGGTGATGACTATTAACATTCTATAGAGGAGAAGATATTAGGAGCCTGCCATAGAAATAAGACATTCATTATCGACAATGTTGTCATTTGATACCAACTGAAAAGGTTAATTGTACTAAAGTGTGTTTTTAATGGCCTCTGCGTTGTTAACACAGTACCGAATGAGTTGCATCATCATTTATCACAACTAAGGGACTAATACTACTATCCTCTCACTGATAAGGCCAAGGGGTAAAACATGTTCTACTGACATGACCGACCACTATTGTTCAATAAGATTTGTTTTCTAAAATGTTTGAAAGATTTTTCCGTCGTATCATAAACTTGAGATCGGGGGAGGGGGAGAACAACGTTCTGCCCCCAACCTACGTGAAAAATCGAGCACGATAACTGACAGTGCCAATCTCAACAGACACGACTCGAATATTAGGGGTGGGGGCAACTCCCCTTGCCCCTCCCCCATCTGCTATGCCACTGGTGATTATGAACAATATTTCCAATTGTTGAAATCCCATAGTTGTCCGTCCAATTATTAATTAATTTCCATTCATGCATTCAGTGTTGAGGTCTAATTTCCTAACAACAATAAGTCTGTTTTGTCAACACTCAGAAAACAGCCTTTGAGGACAAAACTGGTGACAAATCCACCATCTACACCGTAGTTACTATATCACTGAATATTTCTAAGAAAATTAAAAGGACACTAAACTATAGTGTACTTTTTCTTTTTTCTTTAAACAAAATTGAGGTACATTTTGTAACCTGCCTAGCCACATAGGCAAAACATGTGACGAGGCAGATGCCCATGCTATATTACCTAATTGTCTATGTGCAAAGTATGGCTCCATCAGCAATCACAAAATGTATGACATTTAAGCAATGGTTGTACGTGTGATTAACGCACATGAGGGGATGCGTTGGCTTTTTGACAGGGCTTATTTAATGTAGGGGAAGTTATATGTCCTCAATTGTGAGATTAAGGGATATACATTATAGAGATATATCAGTTGTCCCATGGTAGGCCTAACATGTCAGAGATAGTGTCCATTCCTACGTAGTTTTCAGGATTTGTCAGCTCATGACTAGACTTGCACACAAACACAGGCTACGTTGCAGGTCAACAAACACAACTTGAATTAGATGGAGGCTTTACACTCCCTGGACTTCGAATAAGCCTAAAAATCAGGTATCGATGTCACAGGGAAATTCAAGAAATTCTACCATACTTTGTTTATTTAGTCACTCTCTGTAGCGTTGCACTATAAACAAGCAAATCGTTTGTTTCTGCTAGGGTAGAGTCACAGAGACTATTTTATTATTCTCACTTCTTCAATTCTAATATTTTGTATATTGTGACATCTTTAAGTGGAGTGGGAGTCCATGGGATCGATCGTGCGTTACGCTAAAGGGTCACGCTACCAACAAATAACACTAGGGGTGTTTACTCAGACATTTTTTTGGAAGGCATGTGCCGCCAGCAAAATTAAAATTGACCCAAACATTTACCATTTTTCAGGGGAAAAGGGCGCATATGTTAACCAGAAACCCATAATTTTCCTATATATTTGACAAATTGTGTTCAAATTTCCATGAAAAAGAGCAAATTTAAGGATTTTAGACCCATAAATTTACCAAAAATGAATACGAAAAGGGGTCATTCGTTTACCAGACTGGTGAAAAATGGGACCCTATTTAGAGGCACATCCCCGTAACCTCATCCACTAAGTACCCCCCCCCCCCCCCAGGAAAATAACCCATATGAAATGCAATATGCGCAATATTCTATTGTGTTGTATTTGGCATAGAAACACTGAACCCAATTCTCCCAAGGGGGGGGGGGGGGGGGCATTTGTTCTTGGTTCAAGGCACATGTGGTGGGACTACCTTTCTCTATCCCCAAAAATCAAAACCAAAAACCTCAAATCCGAACAAAGTCATTTGATCGTTCATATTATTCTATAACCAATCTCTACAAATATAAGACAGACCAGAAGATAAAAGCATAAAAATGGCCTTGACCGTCATCCTCCCTCCTCATTCATTGCCATCAATACCTGCATGCTTTGTGGCTTGCACTAGATCACTTTCTATAGATAATAAATTGCTTCCTTTATTAAAAAACAAATGTCCTATCCAATTTATTTCCCCTTGGTAGACTTTATTTTCAAAGAGGATTGTTGAATCATTAACCAACATATTAATCAATTACATACCCGCCTACCTAGTCATTTGACAACATCATGTTGGGAGAATGATGTGCCTACCTCTCTAGAATTGTGATATATTATCAGGGTTGTAGCTACGCTGGGCGGGCCTGCCCGCCACTGAGCTAGCCCGACTGGCGCTGGGTCCAGAATTGGGCTGGCCGCCCAGCACTCTAAAAAAAAAAAAAATATATAAAATCATTAAACT
Source organism: Ophiura sarsii (assembly GCA_035610835.1). Lineage (NCBI taxonomy): Eukaryota > Metazoa > Echinodermata > Ophiuroidea > Amphilepidida > Ophiuridae > Ophiura > Ophiura sarsii. Next base: position 91,025,802 of record CM069441.1, on the reverse strand, counting down.
GCCTCATAAAACAAGAAATAATGTGGCAGGAACCCTCAAAGTGCATTAAAAAAGTCTAAAAACATCCCGGCCCCTAAGCCGCGAGAATTATGTAACCAAATAGCGAAATATTGAGCCCAAATAGCGAAATATTGAGCCCAAATAGCGAAATATTGAGCCCAAATAGCGAAATATTGAGCCCAAATAGCGAAATATTGAGCCCAGCACTCAAAATGCTCTGGCTACAACCCTGTTTATTATACAACTATACAAAAAAATATATATTGCCAATTCTTTGGCAACACATAATTTATCACTTCAAAGTATTCTATTCATTTGAAAATTCTTGAAATTTTCATTTTCATTTTCCCTCCCCTCATACAGATAGGCCAAACAAAACCAACATTGTGTCTCAAAATTCCCTGTGTGTTTATTTTTCATGTCATTTTCTTTCATCTTTTTCTTTAATTATTACAAATCGGAAACTCTTTCTTTATTGACATTTTGATCTTGGATGAAAAAACAATTGAGGTGGGGAAAAAGGATGGCGGAAAAGCAAAAATGTAACACCACAATGACTGTTGAAACAATTAAGCAGTTTGGGACATAAGATTTTGAAAAGCCTTACTATTCATAATAATTTTAGCCCCACCATGTATTTAATAATTAAAATAAAACCAGATAAATATTCATGAAACTAATCCTGCTATCTCATTGGCCGATTCCAACCATGGGTACTATTTCACATGGGAAAGTTCAGTCAAGTTCCAAATTGGCGAAACCTGTTTACAGCAGCGTGTAAGAATGTATATTTGGGTTTATTACAGTAAGAGAAAACTATAACACAACTTGGTTACATTTCGCCGCCATTACCAATGATGACCTGGCACTTAATTAACGTAAAAGATGCTCCAAATAATATATAATATTACGACGAAACGACAAGAAATAATACAACGATGACTGCAGTCTACGGTTACAAACTAGGAAGAGAGCGAATGTCTATTCTCCAGCCCGCTAGTCAATTTGGCGCTCAGCTGTGATTGGCTCATGGACATTCACATCTGAGCGCTGATTGGTTCAAATTAACATAAAAGATACAAAGTCAAATTATTGACATTGTATATACTTAGACCATAGCATTATTTATGTAGGGGTGTTTTTGCATCTCACAAGCAAATGAATTCAGAAAAGCGTCTCGTGCAAAATGCTCGCATGGCGCAATATGTCGCGCAATGTCGAAGTTTCATTGTATGTGTGAGTGACGCTTACGTATGCCAAAATCGTGCTTAAACGTTTGGATTAATTGTGCGCGCGGATAGATAAAAACCGAATATTTCTCGCCAATTTGGAACTGATTGAACTATAACATATTTCCCTTTAACCTCATCCCCAGAGTGTAAAATAAAATGCTACATGGTTTATATTGGGGAAACAGGTCACTCATATTTTCTGTGCATATGCCTATATAACTGTGCATAGGTCTATATGAATGGATTGTTCAAAAACAAGGAAGTTTATTCTTAGAATAACTTTAGAATAACTTCCATAAAAAGTATTTCCTTGAATCACCAGGAAGTCAATGAAAAGTGAAATGAAAATTAACTCCAATGACACAACCTTTACTAAGTCCGGGTAAAATTCGGTTTGAATAGAGTGTAAATCCTTTTTGTATGTATTGCTATAATGTTGATTCCTGTAATATTACACAGCTCATCCATATCAAATCAGACCAAAAGAAATTCACTAAACCGTGTGGCAAGGTTACATTATAAACCTTTGGTGTATCCTTGGTGTAGTCTTGTGCAAGACTCCATTATGTAATAAAGCTGTATAATCCTTTTGATCCCTAACAAAAGATTTTGTGCTAGGTTAATTATGTGCAGTCTTACACTAAGGATAAAACAAACCTTCCCCTTTACCACTCAATCAAACAAAAGCCTTTGAGACTGCCATTGCTTCCTGATCTCTCCTGATTTTAAAAATGATAAAAAGGATAACACTTAATAATAGCATAGAGAGGTTTTTTTACAAAAATAGATTGCACAATATAATTTTTCTAGGGCAGTCAAACTTACCTGAAATTTTTGTTCATAGGTAAAGGAAATCCCATATGCACAGCATTATTATTATACAGACCCCGTCTGTAGGTTAAAGTTTTTAAAAGAGCCGCGTTAAGACATTATTATGTTTTGAGGTGTCCAAGTGTAGATAATATTGAATCCAAAACATAATAATGATAAAATTGGATGATTTACGCCCAATATGTATTGGTCTCCCTGTGAGTTTTAAAATATTGGGCTCGACTGTGTCGCGCCCAATATTTTTAAAAACTCATAGCTCGACCAATACATATGGGCTCAATCTATCCAATTTTATATCAAAGTCGGCTTTAGAAAGAGAACAAAATCACCTATACGGACGTCGCCATAATGATCGAAGGTATGACAACACAGTTACGAGATTTCTACATCTCTGTTTCATGTATTGATGTTTTTGATTTATGCATTGAATAATTATTTTCCTACCATATAATGCTTGGTTTCATAAATAGTACTGTTCTCCTTCTGTGCATTTCATAGGCAAACAGGACACACGCACACTCTTCTCACAGTAATGGAGCATTAATAACGGTGACATCTGAAACACCACAGCACCATCTGTGTCATTGCACTTAACTTTAGCTTATTGGAAAAAAAGTCTTGGGAAATTTTCCTAATGAAAATGTTCTGTCAGCATATGTGCGATTTTCCCTTGGGAAGCTTGTTTTGCCACAGTCTGGCTCAACAGCATAAGCATGTGGATTTGAAGCATGCATAAATAAGTTACCTTTTGACAGTAATGTATTCAAGTATTGGAAGAATGTATGCATGCGAATAGGGCAGGCTCTTAACACCTTGCACTAATATGATATATGTGACATTATTACACTAGCAGCCAAAAGTATTAGGACACTTTGCAAGCTGCAAATTGAGAGAAAACACTGGGGATCTATTGAACTACTGTGTTAGGTTTTTGGTATTCTAGGGTTATAAAATGAATGGAAAGTTCTTGAAATGTTGTTACAATAAATTCGTGATGGTATTCCTACTTAAGACGTTATTATTTAAAGGAAAACATTTGCAAAAATATTTCAGTGATTAAGGTTTTTTGCATCGATACATGTATATTTAGTTAATTTGAGTCAAATAGCTTGACAACAATTCTTAAGTCATGATGAAATGATAGACCTGTGTAGTGTGCCCAGGTCATGTGGGTGCTATGAGAAAGTACAGAGAATCTTGTTGGTTTCCATTTAGAATATGAAAGTAAAGGTGTCAAAATAAAACTAAATTTCCCTCCCAAATATCTTATTTTGAAGATGAATGAAGAGATCATGTGTCAATATGTGTGAGAGATTAAAGACTAGTGACAATATTGGATTAGTTTTACTTCAGTGAATCCATTGACAAACAATTGAGAAGGGTATTTTTGAAAGGAAGTCAAAATTGTCAGACTACCCACCATAGGGATTACATTGGCTTTAATGAGGTTGATGAATTATTCATGAGCTATTTCCAATGGGACATTTGTATGGGGATTTCAAGAGGGCATATGTTTTCTTAATTCCATGGAATTGAATTAGCAGATGTTATAGGAAACATGAATTTATCAATGAGAAGAGATTCAACAACACATTTGTTCAACTCGTAGTGAAATTTTACACTCCAAATTGAATATATGGGATGATTTTGACACCATAACCAAGTGTCCTAATACTTTTGGTTGCTAGTGTATATAAGAAAGTTGATACCACAGAAAAATTGACAGTTATGGCTCATCCTATTTGATGAACATGACTCCACCGTGTAATTTCTAATATAATGACCTGGGCTGAATGATCCTATCCTACATGTATTTAATTAATCAATTGCTGCGAAGCTTGAAAATGTGTCAAACCTAAGCATTAAAGGAAAGTTCAGACGAGGGGTGCTATTGCTAGAGTCTAGAAATCCGCTAGTCTCTAGAGTCAAATCCGCTAGTCTCTCGATTAAACTCTCGGTTAACGGCTGTGAGAATCGTGTCATGGTTAGAGCCGAGAGTGTCTGGCGTGTGAACCCTTCACCCATGTTAACCACAAGTGAGATTTTTGTAAGGCCATTGCCTATCAATGCGTTACTTCCGCGCAACCTTGAGTTAGTCTAGAAACTACTGCAGTGATATCACTTGACTCGAGGTTAAGATTGTCATCTGGACAGATACGCTGGATTAGCGGTAGATTTTTGTAAAGCTCGAGACTAACTAGCCTCAAGACTAGTGACCATCTGAACATGCCTCATGTCATCCTACATGTGCATACTGTTAAAGTAGACATTTTTGCGTTTATTCGCGATTGGATCAGCTACCACTAAAATTGAAAATAACAACACATGAATATATTTCTTCTGTGTATGTGATGAAGCTACAAATTGCGAACCGCGCAAAACAGTTACAAATCCGCAAAACCACTTTCACAGTAATCCGTTAATAGATGCCTCATTGTGGTTGCGCGTGCATCAATACCAGAATTTATCTTGATACACAAACACATTAAAACCACACACCTGATAATGACCTCTACTCTTTGTTTAGGACTTTCTTTCTTAAATTTAAGTTTGATTGCTATCTTCAGTAGATAGCATTGTGTTGTAAACAGCTCTATATTTGGGACATATACATATACATATTGTGTATAAAGGAGTCTTTTTACAATTTAAGATTGATTGCTATCTTCAGCAGATAGCATTGGTGTTGAAAACTGCCCCATATTTGAGACCAAAGGCACTGGAACCACCAAATTATTTTTAATTTGTGTAAGAGGTAGATTCTTTTAAGATATTGTTTTAAGATATTTCAAAACTATTAATCTTTGAAAAACAATTGAAATAAATTTCAAATTAAGGAAAATGGTTATGAAAATGTTTTTAAAAAATTCATGCATTAAACATGTTCAAATGATTTTGACTATTTTCTTTGAAAACATCAGCGATTCACCATTGAAAAATCTACAGGATTGAAATGTCTTATAACAGAATTCTAGAAGTCTCCATCTAGGAAACACCACTCTTTACCTTTACCATGAATGGAGATACGTTCCTTAGATGTAACCAGGCCTTCATATGATCATCTATTTCAATCTTAACACTTTCCATGCAGCTATTAGGTTTTACCATGCAAAACAGATTGTTCACAAACCTTTAGCAATTTTCAAAGTCTATTTAAAGGATTACTGAACCAATAGTAGGTATGTTTGTACTTAATTCAATGCATTTCTCATGGTGATTCCAAATATGGTAATGACATTCACTGATGTTGACATTTTTGAAACATTTTGGAATGTTGTCTGCAGACACCTGCCGCGTGGGAAAAGTGTTAAGACGTGACACTTATTGGTTTCACCAACAAGTGGTAAAGCATGGATCTGGTATATTATTTTTTTAGTCGTAGCAAATTAATTGAATACACTTACCTGTATGGCACCAATAACCAGCATCAAAGAGTAGATACATGGAACAAAAAGATAAACAAACAAAACAATAATAATTAGAATTGAAAACAATGAACACAATGAAATGGTAATTGGATCTGATGGCTTGACAACACAGTGATAACTTGCAAGCTTCCGGGGGGGGGGGGGGCAAATACTTTTGCGTGGCAGTGTACATATGAAGTATTACTTTATACATTGTACATGCTGAAAGGCCGGAAGGAGATACGAGGTTTTGACAGAACAGCAATGATTTTCAATGTTACCATGGCCATATGAAGCACAGATTAGTATAGACCTTGAATATCTTCTATTATTTGAAGGAAACAACTAGCCTATACACTACAGGCAATAATTTCTTAATAGTTTAACTCAATGTTAACAACACCTTTAAGAAACCTCACAGACAACTAATCTCGCTCGCCACTATCTAACATCCCCACTGAAATAGCACATACCATTGGCAACAAGTCTTAGGGCCCATCACTATATAAAAATATAGATACCGTAATCTCCTGGGGGAGAAATGGAAAGTGCTTTGAAATCCTTTAAATTCGGGCTCTTCAAGTAAATGCCCGCAAGGAAGCGTTACTAATGTGACTCAGTATACGAGGATGAACCCGTGTTTACTTTACGCCGATATGAAGAGCTTGCCCTACTATGAGGATTGTGTTGTTACAAGTGGGTCTGCCAGCTACATGTTTTTACTGCATACTGTATTACTGACTGTTTTGGTAAAGGTTTAACTTATGAGTGGTGTGATGATTACCAACTCAATGCGTGATGCTTAGAAAGGAAAGAAATTCAATGAAGCAAATGCCCTGTCATTCAGATGCATAAGAGTCACACAATCAACAGAATTTCAATTAATTAATATGGGTCTATTTCAACGACTAGGGTGCAAATTAAACTAGGTTTCAAACATTTTTTGATCAATTGTTGTCTATGAGTAAAGACGCAATGCATTTACGTTGAAGTAGAGTACTTCTGGGGTTAATTTGAAACATTTTAATCATTTTCCAGTGTCAAGCTATCATAGTCACATGACGATTTAACCCTAACCATGCTATATCCATACAATCAAAGAACAACCCTAAGCTGGTAGCCCCACTCTTTCAGTTGATCAGGCAATCGCTTGGACTCTGACCACAGAGGCATGGTTTCCATACCTGGCCTCTGCACAAAGTTTTATTCCAACAATTCACCATGGGTATTAGGGCATCAATTTCCCCCTGTTTTAACTACCCTTCCTTGTACTACAAAAGCCAACAGGAAACTTTTCAAATGCATTATGCAATCACCATGTAATGGTGATGAAAAACCTGTTCTGCGGGGTGCAAATCATGTGGTACGAAGAGCAACCACTTATTATTTGACCATAACAGCTACTCTCTTAACTGTAGCTATCATGATCACATACCATTAACATTAACTAATATTGGGGCTGATTATAATGTGATCCAGAAATAAGTTCCAACAATCAACATGTTACTTGAATCACCAGGAGTTCTCAAGACTGCCGGCAGACGAGTTCAAGAGTACATATCAAGCTAGGATTTTATGGTAACCAGACTGACAGAGTTACACATGTCATGAAGAAGAGTAGATGTTCCCTTGTTTTAACGCCTTGAAATACTGGCCTGTCTCTCTAAAAATATCATGGTGCCATACTGCCTTTTCCCAAATTACATAATGGAACTGTGTTCCAAACACTTGTGTTAAAGCCACTTAAAGATTAGCTCCTCATAGACACTTGAAGAATGCAATTGTCAGGCACTTTAACTTAAGCCAGGGTTGTATCTTGCACATACAGATTTTGTTACATGCAATGGTTGAGGTAAATTCAAAATTAAAGCAAGTGTATACCTTAGCAACATTTCTGTAGGCAGCTATATGTATTGGAAGCAACATTAAAATTACAAAATGGAGGTATTAACATTAAAACCAAATAACCAAACAGCAAAAATTCAAATCCCCTTGAAAACAGCAGGAAAAATTCAAATATTGGACTAATAAACCATTTTAAAGGCTGAAATAAAGAAGAATTTCCTAATAATGTATATTTACAGAATTGTATAGGCACATGAAGTATAATACACTAAATCCTACTAGCTGATTACAATATGTACATATTTGATCACAATATTTTATACATAATTCATAGGAGCATCTAAAAATATGAAAAGCAAAGACAAGAAATATAGCGACACTATTATATACTTATCGGTTTTTTACAGAGGATAAAAAGTATGTATAATATTCAACACCATGCTTTGGGTTTAAATGTCACTTCTTTCACAACAACATTATTGAGAAAAGCTCTCAAAGTATACAGTTTCTCGAGAAAAAAACACTACAATTGGCAGTGGCTTACTTTCTATTTGACTTTTGAAATCTAGTTTCTAATTTATCTTGTTCAAATAGTCTATTAGTCCCTGAGTGCATTTTATTTAATGACGATATAAATATTTCACAGGGTAATTATCAGATAAGACAAACAAAATATGTTTGGTTGTTCTCCGCACTTCTTTCATGTTTAGTGAACAAGGAGATTTTTTGTGTTGTGTAAAATCATAAAAGGTCTTAATGTGGGCCTTTTCAAGTTGTTATAATTGGGTTCAGTTTGTTTTGTTCGATTCAAGTTAAAAAATCCTATTTGAAAATTGGGAGTGGGTGGAGGATGACAACCGAAACATTTTTTTAATTTTTGGCCTGATGTACATCAGGCAGTTTTGCTATAAATAAACATTGGATCTAGCAGAAAAATAGACATGTCTAACTCTTAGAAACCCACCCACATAGATAGTGGTTTTTTTGCAACTAAGGAAGTGATGATACCAGGCTGATTTGATTTGATGTAGGGATGTATAGAGTCAATCCCAGGTTGAGCCTACTTCACAGCTAATAGAATGAGAAGATGTGGATAATTACAATGACTGCTATCTTCAGTAGATAGCAATGTATCAACTATAGAATGGATAAGTATTGTGATGATTGCTATATAGCATTGTATGCAAACTATATAATGGAAGTTTTTGATATTTGAAGTGACTGCCATCTTCTGTAGATAGCATTAAATGCATAGTTTACTAGTTGTAGAGCCTACATATTATACTGACTGCTTTCTTAACCCTAACCCTATAACCAGGTTTTTAACCGGGATCACAATTCGTGAAGAGAAATCACATAAATGAATTGCCGCTCCCTGACCGAGGATCGAACCGGGGACACTCCAGATCAAAAAACCCAGACGGCACAGGCAAGCCACCACTCTCAGCTACTAAGAAAAAAGAAAAAAGGGTTGTCTCAAATGACATGAGAGACTGAAAATCTAATGCGGTCTGCGGATTTTTTTTTTGATTTTTTTTTCTTCAATTTAGACCTGATCGTCATTTGTTCGGCCAAAAATTTGGATTTTGCAAGATTTTTTTGAGAAAATTGAAAGAGAAAAAAAAATTTAAAAAAAATTGGGAAAAAAAAAAATTGGGAAAAAAAAAGCCCAATTAAAAAAAAGCTAACGCGGGCTGTTTCGGGAATGCGCGCGGGTCATTTGAGGCAAACTTTTTTTCCGGCCTAAGTAGTATATTGTAGCATACGGGGTAGTTAGGCGACAAGAAAAAAACCACTGTTTCACAGGCGGTGACCTGTCAAGTAGGGTCGGTCAATCGGCATTGTTCTTTTTGTACCTAAAATGTCACCAAAATCTGCAAAAATCAGGATTTTTAAAAAAAAAATGTGAGGAAAAAAACCTGGCTGATTTTACATGGTTTGAGAAAATTCATCTATTTATCATCGCCTTTATGGTTAAATAAACAGCATTCTATGCGTACCATAGAATGCACACGACTTCAAAACTTACTGCTATCTTCAGTAGATAGCGTCATATGCCAATTGAATAGATAAACCATTAATACTTGTAAATAACTGCTATCTACAGTGGTCAGTATTATAAAAAATGCATACAAATAATGTGAAACTTTTCATTACTTGTAATGGCTGATATCTTCAGTAGATAGCATTGTAGGCATTATTATTATTATTATTATGATGCACACTTTTTCAGTCTGCTATCTTCAGTAGATAGCATTATATGCATAATTATGATGCACACTTCTTCAGTTGTTTAACAACTGCTATCTTCAGTAGATAGCATTATATGCATAATTATGATGCACACTTCTTCAGTTGTTTAACAACTGCTATCTTCAGTAGATAGCATTATATGCATAATTATGATGCACACTTCTTCAGTTGTTTAACAACTGCTATCTTCAGTAGATAGCATTGTGTGCATACTTAGGATGCACACTTCTTCATTTGTTTAACAACTGCTATCTTCAGTAGATAGCATTGTATGCATAATTATGATGCACACTTCTTCACTTGTGAAATAACTGTTATCTTCAGTAGATAGCATTGTATGCATACTTAGGATGCACAACACAAGTTGTATTGACTTCTATCTTCAGTAGACAGCACTGGACTACAGAATACTGTATGTTACACTGCAAACAATTGTGTTAGGGATAAGATAAAACACAGGTGTCTTTTAAATTGGTGGATCATGTGACAATGTACTGCAGATATACATTAATTGTGTATTTTAGTCAAACTTAAACTAAGAACCATAAACCTTCTCCATATAACAACCAGGGGTCTATTAAATATCTATTTACATCCATACTGCCAACATAGTTCAAAATTTCACTCTCTTCAATAATTTCAACTTACCCAGCTTGTCCCTAAAGTACTTCTAGAATCCAGGGTTGCTACACTGTTCAGCAGTCCTTACGTTATAAATATTTACATTTATCTCTGATATAAGCACTCATGAATAATTTCAACCACTCCGCTATACAAATCCATGGTGATACAATACCTTGCGGACACATAAATACACGCTGGCTATTATTTTTCAACTTTAAAGCGGCACTATGTGAATGTTTAACTTTAATTAGGCCAAATAAATTTTAAAAATGTCTCAGAAGACCGCATGCTTAGCTTCTAAAATTCACATTCTTACCGCATAACTCCCCCTACCCCCCCCCCCCCCCCCATTATTTCTTGAACTTTTGAAAATGATGGTGTGAGCCAAGTTGTGACTGTATGGAAAGTTTTTTCCCAATATTAAAACGCAAGAAAAACAACTGACTCCAGTGATTGATTGGAATATGCTTCTTTAAATTTTAATTTCACATTGTGAAGTACCATATTCAGCTTCATTTTCTTGCTTCACAGAACCTGTCTCTCATGTAGCATTTCGCATCATAGTAATTTCTTTACTTTTTTAAAAAAAACATTTGGCATAGGCTTTTTCAGGTTTGTTCTGAGAAAAACTCTTTGTACGTTACTTAAAATGGCGAAAATATTGGACGCCCCATTGAGAATTCAAGTAGCACATCTTGATAGTATGATTCAGGGGAGAAAAACGGTGTCAATTTGAGGGGAAAATCAGTCTCTGCACGCGCCACAGATCGAACCCGGGCTCTGATGCTCTACCGACTGAACTACACAGGTGAGGTTCAAAAAACTTAATTTTTTTCACAAGTTGAACCACGCACGAAGCATGGCACAGGATTAATGGGGCCGCCAGGTCCAGGAAGGTTAGGGTTAAGGCTACCGATACATTTGTGTTGGGTTTTTAACATAACTGATACAAATAAAACTCTTTCTCTCACTCACACTGCAGACAATGATATGCTAATAATCACTGATTACAGTCTGTAGGAACAGATGCCAGTGACACATTGTAGTGGCAAATACACAACCAGATTCTTCATCATAGGTGTCCACATTATTTAGTACCCAACAATGTAGTACATGGAAAAAAAATTGGAATAATAGGCAAAGGGTATTAGCTCTGAGAACTGGGTCGGTTGCGTCAGGGCTGGAAGCAGGCACATACCCTCCGCATACCTTGGGCAGGCCTGTCGAAGCTGTTTTGGTGGCGCTGAAACTGGCAAACCTGGTTCCTTCTCCGTCCTACAAAGAGGACTGTGGTATCTTATAAGGTAAAAACAAAATTGTGTTGCCCTGAAGTGCCCTAAATCTAGATGTCCTGTAATTCTTTTAAAAGAAATTTTGCTGACAAACATTATTGACAGACTGTGGCTGTCGTGGTTCATGTCAAGACAAAATTGGTAAATGTTAAGTCTAATGTTTCTAGTGTAATAATAATTTTAAAACTATTTTTTTCTTTTCAAACAGAAAATAGAAATATTTTGATAATTTGGGGCAAAATTAAAATCTTATATGCCTAATTTTTTGGGCAACATAGCAACAAATTGTTTTCCTAGGGTGTGTAGTCAATGTACAAGCTCACTGCAAACCTATAGAGAATTGGAAGTTTCCACATTAAATCATCGTTTCTTTGGGTTGCATCAGTTGTTTAAGCAGGGTACTTGAACAACGCTAGTTGCTTAAAAGTTATAAAACAGCGTTTTGATGGACAGTGTACTATGTTTTAACATGTCTCACAATTGCAGAAGTTTCCTTTTTTGATTGTTCTAACAAGAAATTCTTTGAATAGTTTTGGGTGCTATCCACCAGAGAACACTCTGCTCAGCTTCTGTGGATTTAGAACACTGTACGTCCATACAGTCATTTACATCTCGTAAAATACTCGTGGGAAATCATCAGTGGATACTGCATCATAATTTACGCATGTCAGGTCATGCATGCAGCGGGAGTTTGTTCCACTGGGAGTGATGTGTTTTAATCATTTATACGATGTGGGAACGGAATGATAGGTGGGCATTTGTTAGTTGTAATGTTTGATAATGATGCTGTCTGTAGTGGTAATGATTTTGAGTTTTCTGACCATCAGTGAGGTTTGACCGCCTGCCCCTGCTTGGAAATGCAGTATAATATATTGTACGGTTATTATTGATTGAAGGTTGAGGTTTTTTTGTGATTGGTCACCTTTCAACGACGATAGAGGAGCTTGATTAGAATACAGTTAAATATAATTTAAAAACCTATTTTACAATCAATTTCACTCTATATGCCTTATTGGTGGAGCAAATTTGTTATAATAGGGAAATGCATAGCAATTTTGCTTTTACCATGGTCTGTTTGACCCCACCCCCACCACACTGTGATCCATTCAAAACGCTACAGCAATTTAGCCTCTGTGCCGCATGCTTCACGATTCTATCTTGTGGCAAGATCCTCCGAGCTGTCAATTGGTCTCGAAAAAGTTAACTTTTTCGAGCTCCCCCGTTAGCGCAATCAGTTAGTCGTCCGTCTGCCACCCTGATAGTTTAATTGTCAAAACCCGACTAGGAAGTTAGGGATAATGGACTTGAGTCGAGGTATACTGAGTTATCTTCCCAAAATCATATTATTGGAGAGATAAGAACAGTCAAGTCAAATTGTGTGATAGGCTTTTGTGAAATAATTATTTTTGCGTGTACAGCTTTAACTCTGTTACAGTTGGGTGATTTGACATAGAGTCCATCCGGTCATCCCAGTCATTGATCATATATTACTATACGAAGTGATACTGTTCCACTGTTCGAACATATGCTCCGAAGTTCATCAACTATTTATCTATTGCCCTGTGATTGAGCATCACGTATACAGACAAGAATTCTACATTTGTGACGCGATCAAGCGGAATGAGTCGTATGTCGGGAATATTGATTTTGAGTTACAGGTAAAAAGAAGTGACAAACTCTTATGTTTTACTTTGTTTTCTCAGTTGGTAAACTGTTTGTAACTTACAAACTAAGTTCGATTTTAGTGGGGTTTGGACCATACTGTAGCATTTTTCACAAATGATGGACAAATATCAAAATTCAAAACTGCCGACATTTGATTCATTTCGCATGATCACGTCACATTTATGCTTAGCACACTTCACTGATGAAATATGAAGGATACATACTCTCATAATTATTATAAAGGAAAAGTTAGTTTTACTAATAGATTTTACCACACCAGCCAAGAGGTGCTCCTCTACCCTCTGGCAGCGTCATATATATAGCACCCTCAAATGTCAGGTACATTGGTTATCACCTTGGATATCATTGTCCAAGCAGATTTGGACTGAAGAATTGAGCAGCTTCCCCCCCCCCCTCTCACTCCCCCAAGATGTTTAGTCCTTAAACCACCTGTGTGAGGTTAGGGAAGCTACCATAATAAACATCAAAATTGTAATGCATCTTGAGAAAACCAATCATTTCTACAACTCGCCCATGTATTATCATACACGACAGCCTGGTCCACCAAAATACAATACATGTCAGCCAGCATACACAAACAAACAAAAATGCATAATGATGGGCGTTTTTTAAGATCTGGCAATATGCGCATATTGCATTCGGGTTCGAAATTGATAATTTTAAAGAAAATTGTACCCTTTTTGGGCAAAATACTTCAGGAAGTAGACGTATATGACACACTGATTTAGGGGGTCAAATAGTCTAAAGAGGAGCAATAGTGGATTTAAATTTCAGCTAGGGAGAAAAACTGGATTACGGGCTGTCTAAAAAACTTTGGTCATGCATGCTTACAGTATTATATTTAATAAGCCCCCTGGGGTCTACAGCTCTGCTGTTAAGGAGATGCTGAAGCAAGCCAGGTCCTGCAATAACGGTATGAGTAGGCTCCTCTAGCCATACATTATTACCAATATTTCCCTATCTGCTTCCAGCAATGCGTTCTAGCTTTCTCTCTTTCCTGATCCCCTTAAGTCTCTTTTGATCAGTTTGATTGGCCACAGCCATACAGCCGGGTGACCCTGTACGACCTTTTACACATAGACTCCTCCACAGACCCTTCGTCTTGCAATGAATACCAACCGCAAGTTCGGCCTTTTATTGTTTCTATGCGCAAAGCCAACATTGCATTCCCCGTGATGAGATGATCTAAGAAAAAATGATGCCCCTGAGACAAAAGCACTCCAGACATTGTTGATTGAAAGCTGTACGCTGCAAAACAAAAGCGCCACAATATTTGCTACATTATGATTAGCCTAGTTGCAATATGTCTGCTCAATACGTGGTCATGGGGTTATCATAAAATATTTCTTATTTTGAAAAGTGTGGCCAGTAGAAACTGCATCATCACTGACCTAAAATGAAAAACAAAAATGCCAATATAGTTGCTACATATCGAGGGTTTAGTGCAACAAAGTCCTACCTGCAATGGCTGCCATTTGTTAGATTGTATTTTTACACGGGCAAACATTTTTAAGCACCCTTAATCATAGATTTTCCTTAATCTAGCACTTAGAAACCAAGGACGACCTCCCACCTCTTGGTGCTCAGTTATCAAAAAAAAAGGAACAATGAACACTGATTTATACAATATAATTAAGTTGGCTAGTGATAGAAAGGTGTGGATTGAGTTGGTTAAGCACGCAATGTCCAATTAGACTGGGTCCCCGCGTCCCTCTATATGGCCGCCATCTTTAAAAATGGCGGACCCAATATAGGGACTGGGAAAATAGTACGTCCAAAAAGTGTGCGGCTTGTTGAGGAATTCCACGACAACTTTGCATATATGAATATGCATACCAATACCGAGCATGCGCATTTGTACACAGCAACAACAGAAATACCACCCGATTGGTCCATTTCAAATCAGTGCATCCAACGATCGTCACGCTGTGCCGTGGGGGAGGCAAATCGTGCGCCCTATCGCGTCACGCGGTGTAAAACGCCGCGGGAATCTATCGGCGCACTGTGGAATGACTGGTGCGCGAATATGCTCATGTATATTCAGCAGTTCATCAGCGCAAACTTGTGGAACTGTATTTTTTCCAGTCTTCACATTTGAGCACCCGCAGGGGCCATGTGGAAAATAGGAAGACATGATGATCGAGTCTAATGTCCAATTAGGACGGAAAGCGTATTGATGATGAATATGTAACATGTGGCAGCTTTTGTAAATATAGCCTTTTCACATAACTAAGGTATAAGTGAAAAAATATCCTATCTGCTAAAAATAGCTGCCCTGTGTTACTATTAGTTTATATCAAGGGGTCTGCTATATGATAACATCTGGCAGCTATTGTAGATGGACCCTTATTGCTCTAAATCCTCGATATGGTTAAAAAAGCCTGACAAAATGGGGAATGACTTCAAACCAACTAAGAGCAGTGCATATGACAGACAAAAATTCTCCATAACCATTTTAGCTTCAGCAACAGTAAGTCAGCTAATAAAATCCAACATTATCTATTCGTTTATGCATTCAATTCATCGTAATTACATTGTAATTTTTTCCATTAGGAGTCCGCCATTCCCTCCTCTTCATACTTCATCTGGTAATTACGCATTAGATTGTGTGTGTGAGCGCGAAATCAACTCACTCAATTTCGGTCGTCACCATACAGTAAATTGTCTAAATAAATCTTTTAAACTCATAAATGTCAAAACTGTCGCCCGTCCATCCTCCTACGCGTGCACTCGCAAAGGTAAAAGAACGGTGAAAGCCAAGCGTAAAACCCGGTCATCATCATCAATGCATTCGCTTTGAATTTAATGGGATTCCTTATTTGATCATCATGCACACATAAAAATTGTAAAACGATGTAAACTAGATGGTTAGCACTCAGGAATTATACCTAGTATTATATACAACCGGAAAAATATTTTATACTGTGTTCAGTACATGGAGAAGGACTTTTAGAGAGCCCATTGGGTTAACACTAGAAGAGACCTGGGGCATAATGCGATTTGATACTAAACACACTATGTTACATTAATAATGAAAGTTCGCAAATGTTAATTTGAATTCCGTTTTGATCACACAATACATGTACATGGAATGTTCCATTGGATGAGATCCACACATCAGCCAATAAAGGGTCACTCACCCAAATAAAAGGGCACTTGTCACCTACAAATGACATTGCTACAAATGACATTGCGTACCTGTTTGCAAGTTTTACAATTGGTTCTGGTATTGTATATATTTTGCCAGTTTTATTTTTTACTCACCATAACATGTATAGTTTTAAATCATAGTTTTTAAGATTGTAGTTTTTAAATTGTAGTTTTAATTTGTAAAGCGCTTTGTGGTTTTTACAAAAAGCGTTTCTAAAATGCAGCTTAGTAGTAGTGGTAGTAGTAGTATTTACTTAAAAACACTAAATTAAATTAGAGCTATCAAAATCTTGTCTATTTTGTCTATAAAAGCTTACATCTAATATGCACAAGTGCGCAATATTTGCAGTGAATAGATACAACTCCTCTGACATAGGACAGAGTAACCACATTCCGACTTCTAATTGATTTGAGAATCATGGCAGGTAATTTGTGTGTGAAAAAGGTTACGATTTACATTGCTATCCATGGCAAAGTTGTATATCAACACAATTTTATTTCCTGATCCAATTTCATTTGCAGCATACATATGTACATACACGACTGGCATGTAAGTACATGTACATGTATGCAAACGTGAATACGCATACAGGTATGTACCATTTTTGCGCGATCAATTTTCTGCACTTTGCAGATTTTCAACTGTTTTGCTTGTTTTTAATTAGCAATTTTTTAGCTTCATCACAAAGACCTATATGCAAAAAGAAATATATTTGCGTGTTATTATATTCGCGGTAGCTGGTTAAAGTACGCGAAGCGCGGAAATAAATGTAGCATGAACATTTCCACTTCTACAGTATTCCCATTCACAGCATTGTACTAAGGCCTAAAAAAAAAGTTTGATTGGCGTAACCCGACCTACCCTATTTTGACCGCCGACCCTAAACATTTTTTTTATTATTATTATTATTTTATTTTATTTTTTCTTATTTTTTTTAATATTTTTTTTTGTGTGTGTGAGAAGAAAAAAAAACACACACAGTGAAAATGTGTATTTGTGCCATTTGTTTATGTCTGTAAGGTATATGTGTGCTGGTATACAAAATTTCATAGACGTTTTATAGATTTTTTTTTGATTTTTTAAATCGACCTACCTACCCTATTTTTCTTCTTCTATGTTACGCCAATCAAACTTTTTTTTTTTAGGCCTAAGTACATCTAGATTTGTATACATGCCCAGCCATATACTGATGAATAAAAGGGGCCTAGGAAACGGCTCGCTTATCATCTCTGTTCTGTCAAAACCTGGGGCCCTTCAGCATGTATACAGTTACTTCCTATATGGGCAATCTGCTCTAAACATGTTCAAGGGCCAAAAACACATATCAAAACCTTGTACATGTATGCCCCTGAATATTTAAAACAACACATCCTATGCGTAACCGTAGGGCAGTTTTACTTTATACAAGCTAAAGGGCCTGAAAAACATAAACGATTTTGACAGAACAGTGACACTATGATTCCTCAGTAGCTCGGTTTACATCACAACTGATGTTCACATATGAGACATGATCAAGCGAAATGAGTCACATGTCGGCAGTTTTCAATTTTGACATTTGCCCATCATTTAAAAGCAGGTGGAAAATGCTACAGGATCGTCCAAACCACACTTAAGTTTCAAGTTTTTAAATTACAAACAATTTACCAACTGAGAAAACAAGGTAAAAAACATAAGAATTTGTCACTTCTTTATACCTATAACTCAAAATCAATATTCCTGACATCGAACTGATTCCGCTTGATATATTTAATTACTGTAAACATGGACATTTTCATGCTACATTAATTTTCACGAAGTTCGCGCTGCAAGCAGCTACCGCGTAAATAAAAACACAAATATATTTAGTTTGTGTATAAGTCTATGTAATTGACTTTCAAATAACAAATTTAAAAACAAGCAAAATAACTGAAAATTAGCAAAGCGCAAACAATTAATTGCGCAAAAATTACCGCTTTAACAGTTGTTCACCAGGGATTGATATCACATATACCCTCAGCTAGCATAACATATTACATGATATGGCTGCGGTGCGAGGGCACATTATATTTGACATAGTAACTTCGGAGCCTATGGAACAGACATGGAATGACAGGCCAATGACACTGCCTGCATACACTGTCATATCCAATCACATGAAATATGTATAATCCCATGGGAGAGAATACGTAACTTGATTTTAAGTTGAGAGGCTCTCGGTCCAAAATCTGAAAATGCCGACCAAAACGATTGCAAAATATGAGGCAAGAAAACTGAAATAATCAATTTCAGGGATGACTGGTTCTCTATGAAAAATGAAGAGCAATATTATAAGACTGAAACTGCAACTATAAAACAGGGACCTTTTGGATCTTTTCATTTTACCACAAAAAATCAAGGGTTATTGAGGGAAGCATATTGATAAACCAACATTTCCCTTGCCCAATGTGTTATTGTGATTATTTGATTAGATTGAGCACATTTTCAGCTGTCTGGATGATTATTTAAATTTCAGTTCTATATATATACATCAAAAGATTGATAAACTGCAACCGTGTATTTGAAAGCTATGGTAACAGTACACAACTGAAGAAAAATGCTGCTTATTTAGGTGACGAAAAAAAGAAATCCTGTTGTACAGACCCGACTGACCCATTTTTTTTTGGAAATCTGTGAGAAAAAATAATTCACATGCATCATATCATTTTCGAAATGTGTTAAATTTATTATGTTAATTTTGAGGGTTGTTGGGGGGAGAAGGGAAAAGCCCGACTGACCGACCCAACCTGGTCCGTTTGCCCGTAGAAACGGTGGGGGTGGGGGGGGGGTTCGTGGGCTTCTAGCAATTTTTTAGGAAAAAATCTGACATGTACATCATAGAACTGGCCAAAACAACACTTTGCCTTTCAACCTCATTACCTATTTATACAGCTGATTTATTTAGTGCAGCATTTTTTTGCCAATTATAACGTTGGAATCAATACACGTACACAATGCAGTATTACGTATCATTTGGTATCACATGAGCTGGAACCAATCACATAGCGTATGTAATATCATATCTGTTTACCAATTTCTTCACTCATTGTATCCGTATTATTAGAGCTCCGGGCAAGGAGGTGTCACGTTACTTCATTATTCAAACATTTCGCTGGGTTTTATTCCATAAACACAGCTATCGTTGATGGAAGTATGATTGCAATCGGTTTAATAGCAGTCAGATAATATCCAAGATCTGCTAACATCGGTCGGTAGTGCAATATGAAAACTGCAAATATCATACCTTTTATGATGAAACACAATTCATTGGTAGAAGATCATTAGCGCAGCCATCTTTAGAGCCTTTATTGTATTGTCTCTAACTTTTTTGGAAAGGGGCGCTAATTAGAGGTAACTTTTAAGGAGGGAATTAATGGGGTTTCGGTAGGGGATAGTGAATTTTTAGGGGAAAATTGTGTTATTTGTGAAAAAAAAGTGTTTTATTTTGTGAGAAATAGTAAATCTTAAGTGAAGTGGGTTTGTATGTTGAAAACACTGAATTTTTATGTGAACAATTTTGGTTATTTCGGTGAAAAATGGCAGAGGGCCTTTAATTTTAATTAGAGGGGGTGCTTGTTATTAGAGACACTACAGTATTTCACTTTCATCAGATGGTTACTCCTAACAAGCAGTTGTCTTGGAAGATGACTATTTGGGGAAAATCATCTTGTTGTTGTTGCCATTCTTTTTTAATAAATCATGACGTATATTTGTTGTAATATTTTGCAATATTTATGAATTCATGAAACACTACGTACTGTCTATATTGTCATGATAGATCTTTAACACCGATACGATCTATCATATGGAATATTTCTTTCTACTGTGACGTAGGTAGAGTGCGGAAGTGGTTGATCAACCTCGTTTACATATTTAATCTACGGCTCAAAATGTATGGATTTGCCTTGGTTTTCATAAATAACTATTGGCTGAAAATGTCACTTTCATCATACTTGCATTCCCACAATGATATGACCTTTTCGCGGCATGAAATGTTTGCGAATACCGGCTTCAATTGCAGTGCAAATTTGGCATTCTTACCTTCCTGAATTTATCCGTTAACCCAACTAGCTTGAAGGTGTAAAATTTGGCACTCTTACTTTCCTAAAATATCACCTGTAAATGTTTTGAAATTACCAGATACAGCCCCCACACTACAATTTCACCAATATTTTGAATGTACTTTAGGAAGATATTGTTTGAGTATTAAAGTATCATAAAACGGGTTCCAAAATGTGTAAAAACAAAACATTGCTTATCGCCAACAGATGAAGTTTTGAGGAGTTCCCGGTTTCAGTAAGAGAACCGCTGATCTAGCAGTATAGACTCTATCACTATCAGATGGGGGGCTGGACAGCCTGATGTGTGTGGCAGTCTATGGGTACTGATGTTTTAAAAGCAAAACATTCGCATGCATGAACATTTCGTGAGTCAACTGCACTCGCGAAATTCGCAAAATTTTGTTGCACACGAACATTTCATACTTTACAGTATTGGTCTAAAAGACGAAAGTCAACCCAAAGTCATATTTCATTATGTCAATCATACATTTCTCCATCAACTTAGTTAAAAGCGTTGTTTGTACTTCAATATAATGATCAATACATCATATTTACCCAATATTTTCAAATACAATTTCAATTCTCTCATACGAGTCCATCAATATCAATCACCTCGGCGGGGTATCACACTTTGTCAGACGCGAAGCAACCGATATTAAAATTTTAATTAAATAACCGAGGTGATATATTTTTCTTCCCCGAGCGGCCGTGGCAAAATTAAAAATGGATGGGATTGGACATTGGTTGAATGGCACGGCACCTTTTATTGGACACCGAATATTACCCTCTTAGACATGACCTAGAACTGAAGAAGATACAGTGTACATATCCCAAGGGGTGTAGGATATCCCGCCGGAAATGGCACACTTATCAAATGAAGAGATGCAGATAATTCGCATGTGTTCAAGAAAAAATAACACAGGGTTGTTGTCTTTGCGTGATAACAAGTAGGTTTTGTCATTTGTTTTTAATGTCAGGCATAAATGTAGATGTATTTATACACCTCCTCCTGACCAGCCTAAGAAATGGCTTACATTAGGAAGAAGAAAAAAAGAAGTTGACTTGCCCTTTCAGGGCCAGAGTCTGGGTCGGACGGTCGGATTTATTTTTTTTTGAAAAGGGGTAAACTACACAAAAACATGTTTTAAAGATTTTTTTTTTTGATTTTTTAAAAAAAAAATTTAAACAAGCAGATGCTACTCAAAAACACATTTTCATATTTTTTATTATTATGTGCTTCTTTCAATTTTTTTTTAAAACTTTTTTTAACTTTTTTTTTTTTAACTTTTGAAAAGAAAAAAAAATAATAGCGACCATAGATTTCAGAAAATTCGGGTCGGTCGGAAAGGGCAAGTCAACTTCTTTTTTTTGGCCTTGTCCAAGACATTGCATTATCATTATGTACTGTGTTATTGCATCATATGAACCTGCATTGGACCTAGTGTGTTGGAGAGAGCTGCCTCGGATGGACACTGGATTGGGGTTCGTCAGAGATTGGGGTAAACAGAGGATCTATATTTAGATCTAGCATAATTGGCGAGTCGAGATACTTTTAACTGTACACTGAGATAGAATGAAATTTCAGAGATTCACATTTGATTTAAAACGTCTCCTAATCCAACAAAAAAATACCACAGCAGCAGCACTGGACTGACAGCTTATGCTTCCATCTCATTGCATAATCTTGGCAGGCTATTTATGGTGATGAAAAACTTGAATTTCTGTAGCATGCCCGCTGGTCTGTCAGTATTTTATGTAACTCTCACATAGACTGTATCCTTCATGTCGTCACTATTTACACACAGCCCTTAAGAGGGTGTTCATAATAAGACAAAAAAATACAGTTCCAAGAATTTGCGCTGATAAATTCGTGAATAAACATAACTAATTCATGCACCATTACGCCACAGTGCGATGGTAGTTTCATGCGTCGTTGTATACTGCGTGAGGCACTAAGGCACACGATGTGCCTCCTGTGGCGCCGCGTGACGATCGTTCTACGCACAGCATTTGAATCGGACCAATCGGTTGGTATTTCTGCTGTTGCTGGGCACAACAAATGCACATGCTCAGTGAATCGTTTGCATATTCATATATGCTAATTACTCATGGAATTCCATGAGTAACCGAACACTTCTTCGCTGTGTTCTTTTCACTTTCCCTCGATTTGGTCCTCCATTTTTAAAGATGGCTGCAATAAGGGATACAGGGACCAAGTTTAGCTCTCATACCAGGGACAGCAGTTCAGGCCTCAGCTCAGGCAAATGCGCGTTCTCTTCTGCAACACTTTTTAGATGGCATCCTCCTTGTAATTGAAATTAAGCAAATAGTGTACTTTAGTTCCCACTCTTGTTTCAAGTATTGAACGGAATAAAAACGCACCTTTTGGTTATTGTAGCAATTTTATTTTACCTGCCGATATTTGATGCAACCCTGGGACCTAAATTACACTTGATCAGAAAGTGATATCATCCCCAATTCGGTTATGAGCGTAAAGCTAATTCCAATATCCCTTTTGTTAGCTTTCCAACAATGGTACAGGGTGTCCCAAAAGTTCGAAACCATTTAAAAGCTTTATATCTCCGGTAAAATAATTCACACTATCAATCTGATAAATCTCTGGATGGAGGAGAACACTTGTAGAATTCTTTTGATACCAAATTTACAAATACAGCTATCTGTATTACCATAGTAGAGAAGGAGGTTGCCCCACCTGCAAAACTGCACTTTCATAATGTGTACTATAATTTTTACTATGTAATGAATAAGATGGAGCGAGGGAGGGATATGGATAAAATGAAGTTTTTCCTATTGCGATTTATTTTGAAATCTCAGATTAAAATAATATTATTTTGCGAACTTTAGAACAAAAAAAAGTTTTTTATCTCAAAAATCACATTTTTGGTCAATATTTTCAAAACTAACAATTTTTAGGCCCAAAAAAAAAGTGCTTCCTAGATAAATGACTTAAGATGATTTTGGTGAAATTTTGAACTTTTTAATCAAAAACTGATTTTGTTAGGTTGGCTGAAAATGTTTGGCGCCAAAAAAAGTGATTTTTGGGCAAAAATGTAGAAATCACTATTTTGGGGGAAATTTAATACCAAAAATGGATTCTCCAACTCATTTCATATGAAAAATTGTATACTTTAATGTACATTACATTTTTAGTTTAAAAGTTACAGTGCTTGATAAATTTCATATATTAAGGGTTGACACTTCCCTTAAATGGTTTCGAAACTTTTGGGACACCCTGTGTGCTGGAATCCACAATTGGGTTCTGCCCAAGTTCTGCCTCTTATCTTATCAGTTATCCACTTTGCTACCATGTGAATGATGAATACTATTGCCAACTTGCACCATTGTTTAAAGCAATGATCGGTATACATAAATTTAGGGAAGTTGGAACATTTTATTCCACTACAGAGTAGATAGATATCAAAGGTTACCAAGTAGATATATTTGCCTTATTATTTGGATTCGCATCCTCATACAGGCAATCAACTAGTTATATTATTTTTCATTGCCTATTCATTTGCTACCACTACCATTAGGAACCCTTTCACGTCCATAAAAACCGGAAAAAGCTGCATTGGTCGTAAAGTATTTTAATCAATTTCAAAAGACGTCCAATTTCTTTGAAAATCTGTCAAATTCATATCCGATTGAAAGATACATCATTAGAATAAGAATTGTTGTCATTCGCTACGCTAAGAGAGGAAATGGTCATGAGGCTTTCATCGGAGGTAATTGAATTCACATGACCGTCGGACGTCAGTTACATCCAGAAGGTTCTTACACCACCTCCATGCTACTCCTGTCTTTTGGCAGCGGATGTAAGGCGGACGTAACTTACGTCCGACGTAGTTCACAGTCACTACTCCCGATCTTACGTCCGATAAACTTACGTCCGATTCTTACTTAAATTTACCCAATTTGTCAAAATATTACTATTTTCTGCTTGAAATGAATAGTTTGCTTGAATAGATAGATTGCTTTTAAACTATTATCACACTAGAAACATTGGTTAAATTGACATTTACCAATTTTGTCTTGTCAAGAACCACGGTCTGTCAGCCAAAAAAAAAGAGGAAAATTATCCAACCAACCCAAATTTAAGAGTTTTGCCATTTGAGGGCAACAGCACAAAACAAAATGGACAGAAACCTACCAAGGTATTCTTATTCAGTGGTCTAGAACCAGGAAAAGCTGGTCAAAATAATAGAAAGTGGATTTGTAATAATTATCTGGATTTGTATTCATAGTGATATTTACATCACTTTTAAAGCGATTATTTTCACAGTGGATAATCTTTCAAGGTTGTGCCAATTTGAAATAAATTTACATTTGATTCATGACTTGGATTTCTTTCGATAAGGAAATACATTTACAGCTATCCTAAATATTGAAGATAAATGTAGCCTAAAAATGTCCATTTTAGAAATAATCTATTCCAAGGACGACATGCAAAATTGGTCTGGTCCAGAGACCAGAGTGCATGCAAAGGGTATCCACATTTCAGCAAAAGTGAATTTGTAACACCCTATTTTCTGAGTAATTCTGTTATACCCTTCACAGAGGTATTCATAGTGCATGATTTTTAAGAACGACGCATACTACCGATGTAGGTGTGTAGGGTATAACAGAATTATGCCCTATTTTCTTCCTCATTATTAAAAGTTCAAGTTGTTTTTATATGTCCAAGACTCTCAATGTCCCTTTTTCACTTTTATTTAGGAATACACTTTGGCATCATAGTTATTGAGATTCACTATTAAATGTTAATACATGTGTCAAGATAGTAGACAATTTAATTTATGGTTGAAAAAACTTTTACCTACAGTACATATCACCTTTCAAAAATGTCAAACACATACTAGTTAGTTTACTACCGATCTAACCGTTAACAAAATTGTCAAAATGCCATATCTCACTTCTTCAGGATGTTTATATCTGTGTCGAACATGTTCCGTTGATTTCCACCAAACCTCCTCGGCTGTCATTGTCAATTGGGTTACAGGCAATTTGCCCCGCCAAAGTAAAGAGACGTTCACGCTTTAGACAGTGCGTCTTGGCACTCTCCAGACGAGGGATTCTAAATATTGATCGCAACACCTGCCTTATCGAACAACAACCCACAGCAGTCACCGTATACTATCATACATGTATATAAATTTAAAGTGTGAAGGCCTGGGAAAAAATGGGAAATTGGGAAGCTTCATGCCGGGAAGGGGGTGGGAATGATTAATATGTAATATACTCAATTGTGGTGTGTTCTACCGAAACCAGACGGAATTGGGCAGGGCTCCAAACTGAGAAATAGCCTAAAACATAATTGGGGGTGAATTTGGGGGGAATTTGAGTTTCTGGTAAATAATTAATCTTCAGAGTGTTTATAACAATATTGTGAAAGATTCAGATTAAAAAATCATCCTAAATGTATGTTTCAGTGATTTAAAAAAGCCTAGTTCTAGTAAAAAGCCTTAGTTCTAGTAACTTTAAAGGGCGATATCTCAGTTTGGAGATTTCATAAAGACTGTAAAAGACGAACTTGAATATGATGTAACTCCGCTTTGGGAAGTCTGATTAAAGAAAAGAGAGGTACCATTGTAAAGCTGAAGATCTCTACATTAATAATCAATTACTAACTCAATTTTGATATCTTGCCCAATTGTGTCTGGTTTCGGTAGAACATGTCACAATTGTTATATTATTTTGGCAATAATCTGTGGTAGGGCTTCAAGTAACTGATGATCATGACTGGAGGTGGGGGGTACACTCCCTTGCCACTATACCCTCAGCACTAATGTGTGAATGCAACAGTACAAGGGGAGGGCATTATCCACCATTTTGTGATGGTTAGAAAATTCCCAAGAAATCCTATTTTAATCTTCAATCAACCTTTTCCCTCAGCTATTCAAAGAACTTTCATTCTTTCACTTTCGGCAGAAATTCAATCACTTTGTATCATCTTTTTATACTGCCTGCACTTCAAAATGTCTACCTTTTTCACATCAATCACTATCTTGTGGAATGAAATCCATAATGAAAATCTATACTATACCTGGCTAAAGCACTTTACAAAAATGATTGCATAAAATACTTGTTTTCACAGTATTACAACTGTACATTTTTCATCAAATATGCAGCATGTTATATTGCCTGAGGCACTTTTTTCAGAAAATCAAATCTATTCAACCTTTATATATTCTGGATGCTACTTGTATATGCTTTCATCAAATATCATTTTTATGCATTTCTGAATTATCAATGCATGATCAGATACAACAAATACTAAATATGACCTTTGATTGCTGTATAAATGCTGTTTATTATTTATATTGAAATAAAGCTGAAGTGCACAATTGCACATGTACTTATATGTGTTAGCTTATAGCGTTTTTCTCATATAGCGTTTTTCTGCTATGAGAACGTTGTGTGTATAGCTCTACAACCTGGCATTTGGTTTCAGTGGAAATTGCCATAATCTCCTTTTTCACCCACCCACGGAATTGCAACACCACCATATGCCTACCATGTAAATTGCACATTAAAATTCAAGATAAATTTGACACGCTGGAATAGAATTGATCTGTTATTTGAAAACTAAAAATTACAAGATATTTTCTCAACCATAAAAATATAACTATGGATGAAACAATTTTTACTATGAAATGATTTTGAGGTGAGGCACCCACGAAGATCATAGTCATCACCCTATTATTTAAATAAACAAAAAGAGTCTTTAAAAATACAAACATCACTTAGAAGGGGCTTGGTTTGAATGCAAGCGGAGCTTCAATCCTAACTAACCTTCCCAGAGGCCATAAATGGCTACAGCAAATAGCTACTGTACTGCATGCTTCACCGGTCTATCTTGTGGCACAATCCGCCTCAAAAATAGTCTCCAATAAGACTATTTTTGAGGCGGATTGTGCCACGAGATAGACCCATGAAGCATGCGGTACAGCAGTTATTTGCTGTAGCCATTCGAGTTTCCCCCGTTAAGGGAAGTGTCAACCCTAAATATATGAAATTTATCAAGCACTGTAACTTTTAAACTAATAATGTAATGTACATAAAAGTATACAATTTTTCAAATGAAATGAGTCGGAGAATCTATATTTGGTATTAAATTTCCCCAAAAAAAGTGATTTCTACATTTTTGCCCAAAAATCACTTTTTTTGGCGCCAACATTTTTCAGACAACCTAACAAAATCAGTTTTTGATTAAAAATTTCAATATTTCACCAAAATCATCTAAAGTCAATTATCTAGGAAGCACCTTTTTTTTTTTTGCTTAACATTTTTTAGTTTTGAAAATATTGACCAAAAAGTGCCAACAATGAGATTTTTATCTCAAAAATCACATTTTTGGCACTTTTTGGATGCATATCTCGAGTTTAAAATCCATAATCGAAAAAAATTAAAAAAATGCCTCCTAGCGCTGAAAGTCCTCTACACAATGGTAGTAAAATCTTACCTGATAGTTTGATATCTTTTTAGTTATGCTGTCTGAAAAATCGTAAAATTCCTTCAAATTTGAACTTCTAGAAAACAGCGATTTAGTAAAAATATTGCCATTTTCCACCATTTAAAGCTAAATGTTCACGGAATACAGGGGCGTGTGACCTAAAAAGCGAGTATACTATTATGAACAATCATAATAAACTATCAGATTCAATTTATATTGTCACAATGTGAAGAAATTGGAAGAAAACTGAAATTTAAATAATTGTAAGATTGGCCTTTGTTTACATTTTTAGACATTGTTTTGCGCTCTTTTGTTTTTCGCGTCTACGTCGCGGATATAAAGCGGCGCGTCTAGTATTACGCGCGGGAAGTTTCAGCGCGCGACGCAATGATCGAACAGCTGTCGCAGCATTTGAAAAGCAACAATTTTAAATCACCCAAAAGAACGGGAAATAATCGCTTCCGATTAGTAACTTATGATGGTAATGATAGAATACATATAAAAGTATAAAATAATAGAGAAATATGAAATTCAAATTTTGAAACAAGTGCCGGGTTGACACTGCCCTTAACACAATCAGTTAGGTGTCCGCCTTCTATGCCGGCGGCGCAGGCGAAGAGTGATCTTTTGTTTGTTTTTCCTCCCCTGATAGTTTTTAAAATTATCAAAAACAGGCTTATATATTACTATTAGGGAGTTAGGGTTTAGGAAGGATATTTTGTGATACCAAAACAAGCACTCTCAATATTTCCATTAAAAATCAAGTTTCAAATATTTGATGCTTATTTCAGACAGTGTTTTGAGACACCCTGTGCTTTACGCACTTTAATTGCATTTAATATTTACATGTAAAATGTATGTGTATGTGATGTCCCATTGCAAACTTGTAAGAGGACACAGCAGAATCAGTCTGTTTATTTTATAGGCACTAATCCGGGGGGGGGGGGCACTGACATTAGAAAAGGGTATAGGAATGTGCCACGCTGAAGACCCCTTTTTCACCCTCTGCTGCTAGCTCTTATGACCCCCCTTTTGAGCCTGCATCAGTTCTTAAGACCCCAATTTTATTGAAAATTCAAAAATAATTGCGTTCCAAAGCCCAATTTTTCGAAAATTTGGCGTTCTAAAACAACACCAAAATCGAAAATTTGCGTTTTTGCTAATCAAAATTAACTATAGGCCAGTTCTCAAGACCTACTTTTTAAAAAAATCAGTTCCTAAGACCCTATTTTTCGTCATAAAATCCACTAAGTTCAGTTCTCTAGCCCCCCCTATTTGAGATCCTGTGCGGCACACCTCTACCCAAACAAAGTTGAGTGCCCCCACCCCCCTTAATCAGCTTTTTCTGACCTAGAATTTTGATATTGCAATCCCAGAGATCCAGACTTTGGTCTCAGTGATCTAACAGGCCATCCACATGGGCTGTTTATTAACCTGCCATGTACATGTATAAACATTGTACCTACAAAAATATTTGCTAACCTGTTCCTCAGTACCTAATAATTTTAATAAGACCACACTGATCCATTAATTATTGCAATCCTTTAGTTATCTGACCATTGAATCTTCATACAGTCCATAGCTGACCCATTTATTTGCACAATGTCAACATATAGTGTAGCAATTTCAAAGTGCCCTACAGTGTCATCACTGTGTATAAGGAAGTAGTTGTACCATAGTATAATGCACTATTGCCCTTTGAATGGACAGGGAATAAGACAAATGTGTATGCACTAGCTAAAGAACCATTGCTCTTTCACAGTACCTGAACTACCTGACCACAGATACGTTTTGAATGCTATTGATGCCTTTTAAGCAGTTTTAAGTATGTTCGTATGGTTGTTGTTTTGGTGCTATTTTATACAGCTTGCTGAGCTCAACAATAACCTGAAATTTGAGCTTGATCGGATGAGCGTTTCAAACGATATGACAATTTTAGTGTAAAAAATAAGGCAAAATTGACGCGGATTTCTTTTGTAATGAAGATACAATTTGTGAATTTAAAAACATGCAGAACAGTTAAAAATCAGCAAAGCGTGAAAAATTAATCATGCGAAAAATAACCACTTTTGCAGTAGCTAGATCAGGTCAGTCATTTTTACAGATCAAACAGCATTCTCAGGGTAAGATTCTGTCAGTCTTTCATTTCAAAACCGGGGCGTTTTTGGTAAAGAATTTTTGAATAAGCAGGACAGCTCTTGACCTCGACTACTCATTTATGGATAAGATGTGATTTTAGATAAAGACTTTCATAATTTCATAATTTAGATTTCACTTCCCAACACAATTAAACTAATGACGTTAATAGGTAATGATGACATTCCGTTTCTCTATT
This sequence comes from Ophiura sarsii, assembly GCA_035610835.1. Taxonomy (NCBI): domain Eukaryota; kingdom Metazoa; phylum Echinodermata; class Ophiuroidea; order Amphilepidida; family Ophiuridae; genus Ophiura; species Ophiura sarsii. The sequence continues at coordinate 90,995,596 of CM069441.1, read as the reverse complement.
CAGGTTTAGCGATGCGTGTCTTTAATACAAGTCAAGCCCAAAGAACAGCCTGCAAGAGTTCATTCTAGTGCAAGATACATGTACAATGGTGGTTATTCACGGTTTGTGATTACCTTGTTGCTGGTATGCTATTTATTTGAACTTAACTAAGGCAACCAAAAAAATTGTTTGCTTGCACTTGATGCTCTCCAAAAGGTAGGATCGGTCGGTCGGATTTTTAATTTTTTTATTTTCCAAATTAGTACCTGAATACTAGAAATAAATTTTCCAAAACAGGACCTTAGATGATCCATATGGGGTAACATGGGTGTCAATGAAGGTCATATACGTGACATGTTTTGAGAAAAAAAATTGTGAAAAAAAATCTCTTTTTTTATTTTTTTAAAAAGAAAATAGTGACTGTAGTACACGTTCGATCGGACAAGGGCAAGCAAACAACTCTTTTTTTTGTTGGCCTAACCTGGGTTCATTATCAAATTATATAATGGTGTCCGAATGAAAATGCTGTAATAAGTGATACGTATATTATTTTAAAATTTGCTATGATAAAAAATCTGAAACCTTATCCGGAATATTGCTTGTCGCCTTAGGCAGAAAAGATACAATTCATTTGACATTTTTATTACCAAACATTATGGTCAATATTTGGACATGACTTACGGATAAGATACATCAACAATTCAACTAGTGGCTATTTACAATGGCAATATTTCCTGAAAGGTTTTTATTTTCAACTTGATGAGTTTCCAGAAATGTTTAGCTAGAAAAGGAAGTCAAATCATATGCCTGCTTGCAAAATTCATGCAACGCAGTATTATTGGAAACAACTGAATAAAACATGGCTAGAAAAGCAAAATATGAAATCATGTTTCGTTCGTCAATATTTCAGAATTTGAAAATAACAAGTGAAGCCAGCGGAAACACAAGAAGAAAATGCTGCTGCATCAAATAGAATCAACATCCAAAAATAGCTCCCCATTCACTTGCCAGAGGTATACCAATGTCAAATCAATAGTGCCAAATTTCATCAGTTTAGATGTAGTTTAATTTTTTTCTCCATTGAAATACTGGACACAAATATTGGATTATGGCTTCAGTTACTTCGCTGTAATCAAATATCTACGCACAGTTAAACTTGAGGTGATAAAAGGTTGCGATATGAAAATCCAGAAAATGAAATGAAAGCGTACATAAAGATTGACCACTAGTATAAGACAAAAGAAACGTTGCAGGCTGTTATATAAACCTATATTTTATTTAGTTTTCGAGGCTTTTAGTTATAAATTATTTGCCACGTACGGACATGGGTAGAATGATTTCCATTTGGGAAAAATAATTTTGGGGCGTTGGGGGAAGTTTGCGATGGTTTTTTAATATTTTTTATTCAGTTGTATAATCATAATCGGATCAGATTTTTTTCGGATCGGGAATGATTACGTTGTCGAAATTGCATCAAATACATATTATTACATTATAGTACTGCAAAGGGAGTTCCCAGACACAGGTTTATGACAATTCTCATTCCACAAAAATGTATGCAAATTTCTTTTGTTGCTAAATTGAAACTTTTGTGTGCTTTACATATTTAACTTTAAAGCATACAGTAGTTGCTCATATTGATTTTATGTACAGGGTGTATCAAAAAAATTAGGACACTTTTTCGTGACAGTGTAATACTTGTTATAACCATTGGACCATGACCAATTTAGTCTTAATGTAAAGCCCAATTAATTATTATGATATTCTGATAATATGAGATCAATCCGATGAAAAATAAGAAAACTAGCATACTTTGTGTAAACCATGTCATTTACTGGTTTGTACAATGGGATTTACATGTAAAGACCAGATAACATGGTTTACGTTTCAATATAATTATACGTTACAATAATTAAATAGAAAATAATCTATCAGTCAATAGCAAAGACTAGATTTGGTAATCCATATAATTCTGGCACAAATCAATACTGGCTAAATAATCCACAAATCAGATGCATGCATATTCTGTGCAAATTAAAAAAGTTCTCGAACCCACTGTAGATGGTTCATTAGCATGATAAGAAGTAGAATTGGCATACATAGTGTGCGCGTTCATGTAACTCTACTGTTACTGTGTGAATGACCATTGTACATACTACAAAATAGATTGCCTTGCCTAATAGGTCACAATTTCCTTAATTAATGATGGATTTTTCTCATCTTTTCAGGATTTTATCTTTATCGGTTGTACTTTACATTGAAATAAAAATTGGTCATGCTTCAGTGATTTAACAAGGATTTAAACCATCATCAAAAAGTGTCCTAATTTTTTTGATACACCCTGTACAGATCAACATGTCCTCTTTTAGAATCCCATTTCTGATTTACAGATTATGGTGAATCAATGAATACATCAACTGAATAGAAACCCACTGCAAAGGTTCGACAGGGAGTAGAATTTTGAGGAAGTAAAGTACAGTAAAGTGGCTGGATAATAAGATGATTACTAGAAATGAAGAGCAATTAGGCTTTAAAAAAATTGTAATGTTGTCCTCGATCACCAGCTTGTCAGATTTAGGGCCGCTCCGATTTTTTTTTTCCAGATTTTTTACCAAATTTTTGCAAGATTTTTTTTCAGATTTTTTCCAGATTTTTTTTTTCTTCAGATTTTTTTAAAACAGTTTAAATGGCATTGAATATTAAATTAAGTGTTTCTAACATATATGTGCGACTCTTAGAGTGATCACAACTTCTTGTTGGCTGATCTATGAGCTTCCGCTAGAATAAGATTTTTTTTTTTTTTAAATTAAAAATTTTTAAAAATATGCCCGCCCGCCCCTCCTCTCTGAAAGCTATGGAAGACAAAATTACTTCTCTCTTTTTTTTTGACTTATACTATAACGCATCTATCTGACCATATTACTATCTAAAGCTTATAAACACCCACCCGAGACCTGCCCTAACCCATGGACAGCACCATCCAAGGAATATTTTAATGGCACATAATTCAGTATTTCTATTTCTAAAACCTCAGTATTTTCCAAGATATGTTGTTCGAATAAAACCCCTACTGGAGGGGATACTGTAAAACAAATAAATTTTGCGAGGGATTTAATTGTGAAATTTGTGGATTCGCAAAATTAAATACCCGCGAAACTGACAATTTTGCATTGAAAGAAACAGTAAATATCCGGATTTGTGAAAATAAATGCCCGCTAAAATAGCAGCAATTTTAAAATTCGTGAAATTAAGTATCCGCGAAATTATAGTGTTTTACAGTATACAGAAAAGATAGTTTAATAGAATGCAACATTTAATGACAATTTAAGATTTATTTAAATTAGGCAATGATAATCACATAACGTACTTTTAAGTACTTAAGTTTTTAAGTACTTAAAAGTAGATTGGGTTTCCATCCGATTAACATCTTAAGATTTGTTCGTATACATATTCATTTCCCTTCCCCCTCTCTCCCCATATCTCTCTCTTTCCCCATACACTGTTGTCATACAAATTGCTTTCCTCATCTAGTCGTCTTTAATTACTAATATCGTATTCGCGCCGGAATCGCTTGTTGCGACGCATTCCCATGATTATGCCTCCATAATCTCTCAACGACATGCTTACAGCTTTGCAACGACCATCATGTTCTAGTACTGACTAATGATACACTCTTAATAATGCCTGTATCTCAAATTTGATTAGTTCTGTACAAGAATGCATGCATGCAAACAAGGAATATGGTGAAACATTGCCCATGCACAGTTTCACACTGAGGGTGTTGCTACATACATGCGCAGTAGTCAGTGGTTGGCAGTAAAGCTCAATATTGTGCTTGCAATCAAGATAGGGATGCACCATTTGACTTCAAGGGGGTGGGTAGGAAGTTTTTGAAAGAAGAAAAAACTTCACCCACTATGCAGGCAAAAAATAAATAAATCACCCACTGATGAGTAAAAAAAAGAAAAATACCACCTTTGCCCACCCAACCCATAATAAAAAAAAACTTCCCAGCTTACGGCATAAAAAAATGCAGCGGCGGCAACAAAAAACCTAACCCCAACTTCCTACCCCTTTGAAGTCTAATGGTGCGTCCCATACGACCTTAGTAAAGTAAGAAGTGATTTAACATTGGCAATTTGGAATCCGTCGGAAACAAAAAAACCAATACCGTGGTGTGTATTTATTGGAAAGTGACAAAATGAATTCAAATTAATAAAACAAACAATGGCTCAATATCGATAGCATGTAAGAAATCATCGACATCCAAACTACAGCGCCATCTATAAGAGTGCTCCCCAGCAAATTATAAACTGACCTGCTATCGGCAAGCGGAGTTTCAATCCCCCAGGTTTCAGTCCCAAATATAGGCTTACACAACAACCTGGGTGAACGTCCTTTGAAGTGTCGCGAAACCTTTTTTCATTGTTTCATTCATTTGCAAGTCAAGATGGTGGGTGATATGCTTTAGAGCATGACTAGACATGCAGTTTGGTAATCAGCAACATTTATAGCAAGAAAATAAAAGCCTTGGTTACAGTTGGGGCAGCAAAATGTATGCTGCAGGGGCAATGCCTAAGGTCTTTTTCATCTCTGAGCAAGACAGTCAAAATGTGCAAAAAGTAGATATTGATTAGTTTGTAGACTTATCAAACATTAATTTCAGCATGCCATCCACAATAGGTTTTACTAATATATTTTTTACAAATATATTTTACTGCATTTTTTTATATAAAAAAGGTATATGGGGGGGGGGGTGTGCAGTAAAGCCTTCATTTAACACAGAAAGCCTGACATTTTCAGGCAAAAGCTCTAAATGTTATACAATATTTGAATTTCTTCACTGAGTGTCAAGACAGAGCAATATTTTGTATTTAGCTATTTCCTGTACATGTTCCTTCCTCCTCCAAGCTCTATCTCATATTTTCTACGACAAATTGCTTCACCAAGTGCATTGTATTTTTATAACACACAGGTCAAAAACCGCTAGGTCAAAAAGCTAGGGGTCCCTGGGAACTTCCCGAGCTAGTCCCAAACCAATACTGGGGTCCCAAACAAATACTGGGGTCCTAGGGGGAAAATAGACCTAAGGCCTCTCACAATTGATGTTGAGTTTCCTGTTGCCGCCCGCGTCCAAAAACGGGCCTCGTCACTTACTTTAATTATTAATTATTTACACTTTCTGCCACAAAAAACGATGTTTCTTCATCGAAATTCACCTTTTCTTACCCGTTTTGTTACTACAAATCACGAAATTCATTCGAAAAGCACTTACAATACATTTATGATGGTCAACATACAATATTGACCTTTTAGAGCCTGTCGATTCATCCAAATACTAAAGCGTCTATTACAGTTCTATATCACAATAATTAAAATATCAAATAATTAATAATTAATAATTAAAAGTCACCTCATCCCTTTTTTAAAACCTGCAACAGGAAACTCAACATCGATTGTGAGAGGCCTAATCATCATGGAAATTGCACCAACACATTTTCTCCATTCCAAGGACAAATAAAATCACAGATGAATAGTACACATAGCTTGGCGTAGTGCTAGAATGAACATGGCGGTTCTCGAACAGCGCGTCTCACCTGCTCAACAACAACTTCTGGTAACCAATTACCAGTAGAAACAAATGTATCACCATGTTTAGCACTATCACAGAAGTTTGCATTTGTATTTAATTTGAGAGACATTTACCATGGACTGTAAAAACAGTCCATGCATTTACAAATCATGTTCCACACACCTCCAACTCAACCAACTCAAACCACAATTCACCCAATAACCATCCACACAATATCATAACAATCACCACTCACAATTTAGGCCAAGAAGAAGAAAAAATCTGTCTCACGTACCCCGCGCGTATTTATCTGGAGTCGCTTTTGCCGCATAACCCTACGCGATGAGCCCAACTTTGGGCTTCCCTTTTTTTAGTTGTCCGAAAAAATGCGTAAACAAGGTTTGCACAATATCATGCAACTGAGGTACATCCTTCGCATGTTTTGTTCCTAAATCAAAATCAGATCATACACAATAAAATCATCTTTATTTTGCACTAACGCATGCAATCATAACTGTTCCTGTTCTTAAAAGGCAACGTTCACAAACCATTCAAAAATGCACACGCCATACGCCAGACAGACAGAATTAGTGAGAGGGGAGTTTCTAGCAGGGGCTCCTGAACTTGCAGAACATTTAAAAAGAGGGGGTCAGAAATGGAATTAGTGAGTCAGGGACCTACACAATTAAGCCTATTGTGAACCCTGCAGCAGAACGATTTGAATAATAACTCCAAATGTCAATGACCCCAACCGGGGGTACGGTTACGCTGCTTTTTACTTTCATCAAAATGTATTTAATAATTTACCATTTTCTAAGAAATCTTACACCTTTCACAACAACAGAACAGAATTGATCAAATTTCAAATCTTGTTATATTATTCATGAGAAAATGTGTCGTTTCCGCAAGCTGAGAAACCCACACTTCATCAAATCTACTCAACTTCATCCTTGATGATGAATGTATATGATGTTGTTCTTTCAAAATCTGATCGGTATCAATCAATTGAGCTTAGCGTTATTCAGGGCGTCAGGAAAGCACCCAACATGCTATACTCCATTTCAATGTAGTTGAAGACTGACATCAGCATGTATGATGTTCTGGTTTCAAAATCTGATCAGTATTAATCAACTAAGCCAAAGCAGTGTTATTCAGGGTGTCAGAAAAGCATCCAACATGCTATACTCCGTTTCAATGAAGTTGAAGACTGACATTGGCATCTATGATGAAAAATGTATGATGTTCTTCTTTCAAAATCTGATCAGTATCAATCAACTAAGCGTCACCCACTATACTATGCTCTGTTTCAATGTAGTTGAAGACTGACATCAGCGTGTATTACTATCATAGACCCCATATTCTTGTGTTAAGGACATTCTTCTTTGTACACAAATACCTACATCTGAGATGCACCAATTGCATCGCACACATAATAATTTACCATTCTTTACTGATTCAGGAGGTTCTTATCTATTTGACTGTGAAACCAACCGTCAATTTCCTCACACAAAGCTCCTCACACTTGAAATGCGACCTCTTACTACATCACTGATTTACATATTATCTATGAAGAAATGGTGATATTTTTCATTCTAACCAACCTTGTCTGTCTGAATTGAATAAGTATGTTATACATGTATTTACAATTAATTTGATAGTAATTACCAACTAATGCCCTTGTGATAATGATTTGATAATACTTACATCACTATCCGCTCCTTTATCTCCTCCTGGGCACACAAAGGTGACGTATTCATGGCAACGCTTATGCACTACAAAGGAGCACACTGAAAAGAAAAAACAATAAATAATGTAAATTAGACAAAAGAGCACAAAATAAGACATTCAATAATAGCCTCTATCATAATAAAATACAAATTTTGATGATATGCATTTTATTAACCCTAACTCTAGATCACCACACGGCAATAGATTTCTTTTCTGACCCCAACATTTACCAGAAAAGGCCCCCCCCCTGACCCCCCTGGATTTGAACCACAGACCTCCAGCACCAGGGCCCAGATCCTAGCCATTACACCACGGCTGTCAGTCGACACTCGGCGAGTATATTCGCCTCGTTATATAGCCTGGGTCCGTTTTGTAGCCAAAAACCTGCACGCCAGGTTATAAAAACATTTTTTCCGCTCAGTTGCCGTGTGGTGTAGTATAGTTAGGGTTCATCTGGATATTTAATCTGAATCAACGGTGATAACACTTGATTTGAAATCAAATAATTGTTTTAGTATTAATGCCATCCAAAGATGTGACACAGTGCTGAAGCATATCCGTGAAGAGTAATCATCATCATCGTCTACGCTTTCCGGCTATGTTGCCATTGCGCGCGCAACTATTGCTCTCCAGGTCATACGATCATTGGTCTGTGTCAAGACTTCCGGGTTAATTTCTTTGTTTATGTTTGCAACCCAGGTAGGCTTTGGACGTCCGACTGGTCTTATTGTGGCTCGGTTGTATTCTTTTAAAGCTTGACGTGCTGGAGTTTCTTGTGGCAGTCTATATAAATGTCCCAGCCAATTTAGGCGTCTTCGTTTGATAGTTTTGCTCTATGGTTCACTATTTGTTTTTGTATATATAGATCGACATTTGTCACTTTGTCAAGTTTTGTGATATTCAGAGTCCGTCTTAGTAGAGTTCTTTGGAACACATCAATTTTGTGTTCTAGTTTCATTGTTATTGTTATTGTTATCGTGAAGAGTAAGGCGCAAGCCAATGATCAACTTGCTTAAAATTCTACCATCACACGCATTACGCAAATAACAGGACATACTCTAATATGGTGCACATAATGTGTACAGTAATAAAAGCGCTTACTAGTTTATACAAAATAACTCATGAAATTTACTGATAGTAGATAAGACGGCATTTAGATTCCTGGTCCCTTAATAAACTACATTCATTGGTGTGCTAAGGGGTTGATTTGAGGAGTGTCAAGCTTAAAGCAGTAAAATCAGCTTTATTTTGGCACATTTGTCCCCACAGCCTTCCAAGCTGCTGGGTAAATTGTTTCAAACATTTTCTAGGCATGCACCTGTCATCATGTACTATGCACACCCTGGCACGATGAAGTGTCAAAAGGAGTGCAGAATTTTGAATGTTACCATTTGTTTACATAGGAACAGATCTCAGATATGGAATACTGTACCACCTCATACCTTGAAAACCTTTTGAAAAACTACACTTACACATTAAATGGACAAAATGGAAGGGTTATAATATAAAGGGGGAACAAATTGTTTGATTGTCCATAGATCACTTTTAAAAATTGGGTAGGTCGGTCGGGAAAAGTTGATGTTTCTTTCAGGTTTTTTCTCTTCTCACTTGCCCTTTTTTCAAGTACCAAAAGTAAAATGAGATGTACTTGTTGTGGTAACCAAAACGGGGAACAAAATCTTTAATATTTTGATGAGTATTTTTCTTTTCTCAACACTTAAAAAAAATGATTTTTTTTTTTTGATTTACGACTAATATTTGTAAAAAAATGAAATTTTCAACAACAAAATTGAAATTTGAAGAAGAAAAAAAATAAAATTTAAATTTAAAAAAAAAAAAATTGGGTCGGAATGATTATGAGGGTCGGGCGGACGAGGACAATCAAACATTTTTATTTTATTTTGCCTACAGGGAAAAACACAGAAAAATCAGCTCAACATATTGAGAAAAATAAATCTACAAGGTGGGCAACGCTTCGTAACATAAGAGTTGAGGTCAGCAAATATGTGAATAAAGCAATCGAAATTTGACCTCATTATATTTCTGTAAAGAGGGAGCTAGAGAGGGAGCTGATTTCTCTCTTGGATAATAATTATAGATGAGTAGGGGGGGCTGGGGTACCGCGCCATTTTGCAATATTTGCGAAATCGATCGTGGTTATCACGTGATACGTATCGTGGAAAAATAATGTACACTGTTTTAACGAAATGCACTGTGGGATTGTGTTACCAGCCTAAAATTATAGAGGTCGCAAACTTGCTTATATTGAGCCTAGCTATAAAGTGACATCTAATGTATTACCAAAGTGTGAAATTGTTGGACACACTGGTAAAATGGTTTTACAACAAGTTTTGCTATCATATTATCAAACTGAACTCAAGTTAAATCACTCTATATCGAGCAATAATATAATTGTTTACGCATTTTAATTGTTTAGACAAAGTTAAAAAAATCAAGGATACATTTACGATAGATAAATAAATAAAAAGAAAACTATAAACGCATGGGCGGCATTTATAATTGATAAAAATTGACATAACAATGATGTTACATTAATATACCATCAAGTTTAAAAAATAGAAAAATAATGGGAAAATTCGAACCCGTGATTTCCGATTGCTACGACATGGCCACCCTACGCACGCCACAGAGATTTACGACTGTAATTGTGATAGTTTTATTATTTAACTATGTCCATTTATTTATAACGAACGGATTTTTATTGTGCCATTTTTGCCAAATGTGTGTGTTGCTCTCGCACAAAATGTGTTTGTAATTTGATTATAATTCTTATTTTTAAAAGAACGGTATTTTTTTTTGACATTTTCAAGAAAAAAATGGCGTAACCCTGATACGGTAAACGCCAGCAGTGTGGTGTCCGCGTGGGCAAGCATACAGATGATGCTAAGCAAATCCAGCATATAAAACAAAAAGTGCTCCTAATGGGAATCGAACCCACAACCTCTCGCTCTTCAAGCGACTATCTTTCCACTAGACTAACCGAGCTAATTGAAAGAAACTAACGCAATAATTTATTTATATCATGGGTCATGGGTGTTAAATTCTACAATCCCGGCCGCCACTCTGTTCAAAGGCACAAAAAAGTTGACTTGTTTTATGCTTTTTTTGCAATCCTGAGGTGTGCAGTTCGATTTTCTTTCTCGAATTGTTTAGAAAACCATCCATTTTAGAACATCTGAAATTTAAAATGAACTGCACACCCGGGAAAGTATGATGCCAAGGGCATATTTTTTGCACGTAAATCCAATACAAGAGTTCTGAAAATCGACAAAAATATGACGTCATAACCATTGCTTCGGGACAAAATGGCGCGGTACCCCACCCCCCCCCTAATAGATGAGGAACATAATTATCAGAATCTCCTCTTATCTCTACTATAGTTTGATCAGCTCAAAATTGGCAAAGCCTCCTTACTGCAGCGAATGAATACAGAAGGCAAGGCCGTCAGACACTTTTGCCCAAGGGGGTGCGTTTTCACGATTTTTTACCAGAAGTAGTAGTATGACGTCAGAGTGTTAGTGCTGCAGCACGCTGACGATGCGAGCGCCTCTGGCGCGAAGCCATTAACGGGTGGGGTCCAGGGGCCCGCCATGGGGTCCAGGGGGCGAAGCCCTCGGAAGCTCTGAGCATTACAGCGAATTTAGGACACAATTTTCATGTATCTTGCCATCGTTGACCCCATTTTCCATTCATAAAACAACATGTTTTATGAGTAGTTTTACTATCATTGAAATTTGAAACTAAGAACCCTAAAAAAAAAGAAATTAAAAAAAGATTTCTTAAAAAAGATTTTCAAGGGGGGTGCATCATCTGACAGCCCTGGAAGGATGCGGGTTCATATGAAGGCAACTAGCACATTGTGCATCATATGCTTGACACATGCATGTGGCCCAAACCATGTGCTTGTGGCCATAATCGAGCGTATACACTTAGATTACTTTTGCGCACGGAGAGATTAAAACCTGAATATTTCTCGCCAATTTGGAACTGATTAAATGTAGTTATTATTAACAATTATCAATATGAGATTTCTGGATATTGTGTGATTTGCAGAAAATTAAAACAGGGATACAAATATCAAGAGGAAAATCAAACAACAAAATAATCTGAACACTAGAATTTTAATTGCAAAGTGCTTTGTATTGTACTTATTCTTACGCTTCAACTTCAATAATCAGTTGTTTTTACTGTTTGAATTTTCTGACTTCGGTGAAAAGATGTGTGTATTTTTAGTAGAAATACTAATAAATCTTGATCCATAAGAGATTGACGTCACACACAAACACACGTGTATATAATATAGACGTTCTTGACAATTTCCCTCTAATGGATAGTAAGAAAATCACTCTTATAATAGTCTGCATTGCCTAGCAACAGGGCCTGTCATATTATGTGCGAGCAAGTGGTTATAAAAGATTATCGTGGTATATATCCAAAAGAGGTAGGGAAGATTACTGAAGGTTATTTTTTTGTTTAAATTGTTGTCATTCAATTGTTATTCTTGATATCTGTGGTGAAATATAACGCTGTGTTTTAGGGTGTAACTTGATCCCTAGATGTAGGACCGTGCTCCCTTCGCAGTGTAAATGCCTTTGCATACTTTTAAATAAAATAATCCATTTTCATATTAATGTACTTTCACAGGTTTACGAAATAGAAACGTGGAGTTTCGACGGTAATCAAATTGGTATTTGGTGATACTGCTTAGTTCGTTCCTTGTTTTTCTTATTATTTTCTTGTTGTGTTTACGTTTTTAGTATGTTATATTAGTAATTTTAATACAAAATAAAGAATACCATACGCCTCAAAGTGATATAATATAGAATTTCTGAGAAAAAACCTATTTTTATTACTTCCTTGTAGATAACTAAAACCAGTGTTAAGTACTGCAATAGCCAACACTTACTGTCACAAATGACTGATTTAAATTGATTAAATTGGCTGAATCCAAATTAATTTGAAAGGCCTCACCGCACAAACCCAATTTCAAGATTGTCATTTACTTATATCTTTCCGAGCTGAATTAATATCATCCCTCATCCATGCGAACTGATCAATAAGTTGTTTAATTGATTGTAAAAAATAATGGTCATTTATATGCATTACAGTCTGACTGGGTGTGTGCAATGCTAATTGCCTGATGAAAATCAATCCATTCATTTGAAATGATACGATCAGAACTAGGTTATCGAGGAAGGCGTTAAAATCAATAATGTTTTCACGTCTGCAAAGCTGGAAATGATCGTTGCATTGATTAAACTTCAGTTTGTATGTAATATGAGCATAACACATTTCGCTCAAGCATTATTTTGACCAGGTTTTGTTTTCATTGCCATTTATATGAATTGGATGAGGCAATTATTTCTTTGAGGAGTGGATCGCAGGTAGGAGGAGCCATGGGTTATAGGTCAATAAATGCGTATGTTCTGTTTCGAGAGAAATTAGACAAATCAATGCACGCGCGCTGATGTTGATGTGTGAATAATGGCACGACCCCGAAGGGGGAGTGCTATTGTGAGCATATCAACATTTGCGCAAGTGCATTGATTTTTCTAATTTTTCGAGAAACAAAACATACGCATGCATTGACCTAATTCATACACGACACTATACAAATAAGAATTCACAATTTAAGCATAATTTTGATCTATGTAAAACGACTAAAAACACTTTAACAAGTTTGCTAACACCCGCAGTGAAAATCGGCCAACCCGCGGATCTTGAACAACGAATCAAAACAAAACGCGCACTGTGTGATTTAAACGGCGCACACACGGAGTGCAGGTGGACACTTTCAATGCACTCCGCGTATTTGTAATTCCTGCTTCCTGATTGGTTCAACACTACATAGAGTGTATGAATAACAGTCAAATGGTCACCAGATTTGCCTTCCAAAATATAGAGCTGCTACCTGCTAGTCATAAGGACCGCTAGTCATAAGGTAGGGTTAAGGTTTAGGATTAGAGTTAGGGTTTAGGGGTTAGAGTTAGGGTTTGGGGTTATGGTAAGGGTTAGGGTTAGGTTTAGGGTTAGGGCAGATTATGAATAATGAGCATTGTGACTAGCGACCCTTATGACTAGCGAGTTTGACCCGTGTGACCAGCTCCAGACCCCCTTTCAAAATTCTTACCACTCCCAGTCCTGCCCCCTCCCATTCCCAGAATTGATCATGACCCAAAGATGTGATTCAGTATGGTCAAAATTTCCTGAAACGCTTTGAAATTTCCTGAAAGAGTGTGCTTTCCTATTCTTTTGTGCAGGGCAGAATTTTTACAATTTCCTGAAAAATCACATCTCTGATGACTTGTCAACCTCAAAACGAGAGAAGACCAGATCTACTACATGTAATGGTGGTAAGGGTTTTCCGATGATATTTCACATTCTTGATAATAACAGCAACCCCGGAATGTTCAAAAAACCCAAGTTTATTCCTTGGCACATCGATAGTAATAACTAATATGAGAAAGGGACCTTTGGCAACATGATGATGGATTACAACTTAACTTTTAGCCCTGTTTTGAACTAAACTTTTAAATTCCACTTACATGTCTCATCCCCTAGGAATTCAAAATCTTATGTGATGAGATGAGAGTATTCAAGGGAGGGGTGATAATTACATTGGAAAGGGGTATAGGTATGTTCTGCCCTGAAGACCTTCTTTTTCACCCTCTTATACTTGCTCTTAAGACTCCCATTTTATTAAAAATTCAAAAAACGCTAACATTTGTGTTCCAAAGCATAACTATTTAAGACCCTACTTTTGGAGAATATCAGTTCTTAACCCTAACCCAACACACCAACTAAATCGCTGGGAACCAGCCTGGAATCGATCTGGGGACCCTCCGGACATCGGCCTGTCGTCCCACCCTCTATTATCCACGGCCCTCAGTTACTCGGTCGCACAGAATACCACACTCACTATATAGGCTCGGTTGATTACATAATCGAAAACCGGCTGCACAGACGTTTGGAGATAGGCTTACAACTAGTATTTTGTAGTTCTCAGGGGGGTTAGGGTTAAGACCCTCTTTTTACCCAAAATCCGCTCCGAAGCCCCCATTTTGGAGAACCTGGATGGCACACCCCTACATGTACAAACAACAAAAGTTGAGTATCCCTACCAAAAGAAAGTTGAGTGCCCCCCCCCCCCCCCCCCCCCCTGGTATTCAAAAACCTACCACCTGATGATACACAACCAGATAGACTGATAATGCACATTTTGCATTCAACTTCAATCTCTCAACATTACATATTATGCTATCCCAATCATGAAGGTTTCGAGTACCAAATTTCTTGGGATAATTCTTGATGAATGAACGCCCACGGCCCACATCACAAATCTCTTCTCAAATTAAACCTTATTTATTTAATAAGTTAAAATATACTCTGTCATCTCATATTTTGTTTTCCCTCTATTCAAGCCTCGTACTTCCCCATATATCCATTATTGTAATATTGTTTGGGCCGATTCCAATCATTGTAATCTTCGTTCAATTCATGTCAAGGAAGTTTTTGATTTTAATTTTTTTAATTTTGAGAGTGCTGCAATTATTGAACTATTAATCAAGTGCATATCAAATATACATTTTTGGAAAGTAAATGGATCAGAGAATCCAACAAATTTGGCATCAATTTTGACCAAAAATGTTAATTTTTTGAGAAAATCACAAAATTCACTTTTTTGACCCAATTTTTTTTTAAACAAGCTAACAAAAATAATTTTGTGTGAAATATGCCCAAATCGCTTGATGATGATGTAAAGACACTAATGAAGGGACTATTTTTTTTTTAACCAAATCTAATATCTTTTCGAAATTTTGACCAAAACGTGCCAAAAAAACATGAAAAAATTGATTTTTTTTAAAAACCAGTTAAGTCTTTTAATTCAATTAATTCAAAACTCGAAAAATTGACATTTGTTGATTAAGTATGCGTTATTTGTTTATCAAAACAAATATTGCTATCAAATAATTAAAATTTTCACAGCTACATCAAGGATAATTCAGTTTTTGCTTTATATTTCAAAATTGTCCAAATTGAGTTACTTCCTTTTGTTGTGGTGGGGCAGCGTAACAGGGTTGTTGTTTTTTCGTCACGTTACCTGTGATATTTACAATTTCGATAACCTTACTTACAAAAACTGTACATGGGCCAGCACACATCCATGTTGTGCTTAAAAAGTAACCTAACATATGTGTTTTCATTCTTGAATATCTGAGTGTCCCTCCCCTGCCCCCCCCCCCCCCCCCTGGGAGTTATGTGGAAGTATATCCTATCTGTAAATTTGCTGCCACAAGTTGACTGAACCCTATTGATCCGTTGATCCATAGAAGGTATGATTGATCCATAGAAGGTATGGTTGATCCCTAGATCAAATCAGGCAGGATAACTATACAATTCATATAGTGTTTTTGTACAACTGCAAATAAATACACTACAGCTACATACAGCATTTTCCCAGGTAAAGTTCCTACTAGGTCTAGAATCCATTGGTGGCAGTTCAAACAGGACTGGATATTATAAATAGGGGCAAAGTTAGGGGCTTTACAACACCACCAATACACAATCATAAGCTTTATTCCCTTAGCTAAATGTACCAGTAAACCCGGATCTTGAATTCAGCCTTTAGGACTGGCACTGACATTGATGTATTTATAACAATATGTCATTCCCTAGAAACTTGTGGCAATTTCTTCTATATTAAAATAAAAAACGTGGGGGTTTTTTCGGGGGGTTTTTTTAATTTATCTGAAAAAATGCCAATGCAAGTGAAAATGCCTATGGCTAAATCGTGCGCGGCATTGCCAAAGCTACAAATGAAAGAAATTTGAAATTCATCAAGTTGTATTCAAGTTGTAGCTATTAAATGTTGACAATCAAATTCAATCTGCCCAACTTTTTTGTCAAGAAAACAGAAAAATAATCACAATATGGTTGGTCCCTGATGAAAACACAACAACATATGACTGAAAGATTGGTGACGCATTTCTGGTCAACAAGTCAACCCAATCCTCATTCTGAACAAAACTATATTTTGTTTATTTAGACTCAATTTGAATCATAATATTTATATAAATCTGACCTTTCGAATCATAAAGTGCAAAATAGGTGGCAAAACTACAAGTTCATTTTCCGGGACGGTGACACCCATCCAGCCTGTAATTAACGGTCAACTTCAATGTTAACTGATTTTGTAAGAATTTATAATAAAAGTAATAAAGGTATGAACAAATTCCTTTTTTTTATCTGAAGGCTAGAGGTAATTTGTTTTAAATTTGAATTTTGGGAGTAGGCTCTTACTTATATTCTCTATCTTCAGTCAATTTTATTTTTATTCTGTTAGCACATTTTATATAGGCTTCTCAAAGTCTATGGCTTATTACATTTGTCAGAATCAGTACAGTACAGTGCTATTAAAAACAAACAAACAAACAAACAAACAACTAAAATACAAAAAATTACAAATAAACGACACGAATTTGATCCCATTTTTTAGGTGGGTGCATAGTTGCCACCGTCCTTAGTCATTTGACACCGTCGTTTTAAGAGTGTACCCTTTATGTGCAAAAACAATGTAGGTCCATTCTATTTTTTCCCTGTTTCTCTTTATTTTCTAATCTATTTCTTTATTTTCTATTTATTATAGGTAATGTTATGACTTTAAGTCTTATTCCCTATGTATCAATATTTATGGCACAAATATGGCTGGGGAAAATCCCAGAAACTTGGAAAACCTAAGCATAGAAAAAAAAGACTTTTGAGGGAAATGTTAGACTTTCCATGGACATTTGAGGTAAGAATAAGGAAATACATAAGAATTTAAATGGAATATTTCTTCATGAAGAGACATTTTTTAATTTTATTCCCAGGATTTTTTTTTCTCTGGCCCTGGGCACAAATAATACTTTGAACAACAAGCATTATCTTAATATACCAATAGACATACCATATGATAGCAATGGCATTTAAAAACCGGGACCCGAACAAGGCACAACCCAGACACACACAAAAATATTCTAAAAATAATCTAAACATACTCCCATACCCTATAATAATTCAGTCCACTGCATTTTCTGAATCCAAATTATATGACGTAAACAAAAACTGTTCATCATGCTTGGTTTGCCCCTAATAACACACTGATATCCCAAAAATAGGTTATTTTGTGGATTATATTTTGTGGCAATGTGCTTCATTTTAACAGATACTGTAAAAGTGGAATTTTTTGTGGGATTTATTTTTCGCGCATTGCCGATTTCGACTGATTTGCATATTTTTAACTTCCCGATTCGTAGCTTTATCACATCGACCTACAAGCAGAAAAATATATTAGCATGTATTCATTTCCGCGCTAGCTGCTTTGAGAGCGAAAAGCGGGGAAATAAATGTAGTGCGAAAATGTCCACTTTGACAGTTTTTGATAAATTTGTTTTGATCATTCAAAGATAATATTATTCAGCGATCTCACTAGGTAAAATATTTGGGGGTGAAAAAAACAAGATGGTGGACAAAAATGTATGCTAATGTAGTGTTTTTAGACAGTAAAACAATAAAATTTCCAACATTTTTCACTGTTCAGTAAAATGTTCAAAGTGAAAATCAAAAGTAAACATGAAGGGTTTTTGGAGTGAAAACACTGATTATACTTTACAAATATAATTTTGGGAGGTGTTTCTGCTCTTTGAGAATCTGAAAATCAGTCGTTTCACAGTACAGTGTGAATGTGGGACTGTTCATGCTTCATTACATTTTGAACTTTCCTCTTTGCAAAAAAGTGTGTAATTATATTTAACCAAAAGGTGCTAAGACAAACCGCCCAGTCCTGAAAATTTATGCAAAATCAAAAGAAAAAAATCCTACAGTATTTCATGATTGAATATAACCTTTTCAGTTTCGTAGAATCTGCGACTCTGCGTATAACATTAATGCAATCGGGCAATGTTATCGGGAGTTAGCGCATAATATATTATCAATGGCAATGTTTATTAGATTGATAAATAAACCAGCTGTTGCAAATGCATTCAAATCATATTTGAAAACAACAAAATACATGTTTTCGTATTAAAAGGCGGTAGGGTTGATAGGAAAATTATGTGTATATCTGATGATTTTGCTTTATTTCAGGCAAATAATTATTGACTTTTTAAGAGGAAAGAATACAAATTGGGTATTTTAATGGTGTAAAATGTTCATTCTTTGTGGTGAATTCAAGTATGACATTCACTAAAATCAGTTTTGGTGAGTGTTTTTTTTATTGAAAATTAAATATTTAAAGGGTGGTTCAAAACATTGATTTTGACAACTGCTTGCAGCACCTTCTTGCTAATAAACTGACATAAACCTCTTTCCATTTTATTTTAAGCAATCGCTTTGAGTATATGAAGATCTAAAGAGCTGGCTTATTGTGTTTATGAAATATGGTACATGTAGTTTAAAAGATAGCATGTTCAAATTTGATCTGACCACCAATTATGCCCTCTCAATTCAATCCACTTCACTAAGCACTTCTACCCGTGATTGGAAGACATAATAATAAGTACACATCAACATGGTATCATCACTTTTAATAATCAATAAGCAATAAATGAGCGTTTGTCAAAGGCATAATAAGCCGACGATCAATCAATGATGCGTGCCCTACCCCTATATGTTATAGTGTTAGGGAAATATTGTGATCACAGATTTTCCCTACCACTATAATTAGCTGCTGACAAGACATTTGTGTATGACTTTGCACTCAAAATACGGACATTTCTTAAAGCTATACCATATAAAGGCACAAAAAAAGAAGATCTGTCTTACATACATTTGGGAAATAGCTGTGATATGCAGTGGGGGTTCTTTCTTTACAAAAACTATATATGCTAAATGCTGAAATTATTGTGTGTTTTGGCCCACTATTTTTTTTTTTGCCTTTAGGAACCAATTTTTTCAATTTTTTTCAGACTAATAAAAAAACCACAAAAAGCACACAAATTGGGCTCATCGCATAGGGTTTTGCGGCAAAAGTGACTCCACATGCGCGTGGGGATGTGAGACAGATTTTTTTTTTTTTGCTTAAGTTATAATAATAATATACTGCACAATAATAGTCATGAATAACCAAATATTCTCCCCAAGTTAATAATTCTGGCATCAGGTACAACGTACAAGCACTTCCCTTTTTAAGGGTTTTTATAATGATTGCCAATGCTATGTCCACCACAGAGCACCTGTAAACAAAACAATAGTAGAGGCTGATCGGTTTGTCACGGACGGACGTTTGTGCAAAACATGAGCGAAAAACAGTTTGTAAAAAGTAACTACTGACATTTATTCAACTTTTTATGTTTAATGTTATAGAGAATCATCAACTTTATTGAAATACAAAAAAAAAAATAAGGTGTGGTTTGTTACTAAAAATAGAACGACGGAAATGTTTGTGTCACGGACGGACTAGATAGAAATAGGGTTCTCTACCTTTTAGTGCTTCTTTTTAATTTCTATCTAGTCAACTCCATATTCCCCAATGCTTTCCAGGTCAAATAGTAAGTAAGATACATGGTTTGAATATCTGATACACAGCATTTGAAAATATTTCTTATTTTTTACAGGGGTAGGGTAACAAACTTTGTCACGGACGGACATTTTTGAGGGTCACGGACGGACACAAATGTTAACTACATAAAAAACTTTGAAATTGCCACTTATTTACACTTTAGTATGAAAAAATGGTATCAAATACTAACAAAATAGTAAGAAAAATGTTAAGTCATGAATTTTCAGTCTTAGTAATAAAAATCAGACAAGATATTAGTCTTTTTCCAACACTACGGACAAGACAGAAATAGGGTTCTCCGGACCTTTAGTACTTCTTAATTTCTATTTAAACAATTCCATATTCCTCAAGCTTTCCAGGTCAAATAGTAAGTGAGATACATGGTTTGATACAAAGCATTTGAAAACAGATTTATTTTTTTACAGGAGAAGGGTAGACCTGTAACAAACTGTGTCACAGACGGAAATTTGTTAGCATCACGGACGGACACAGATGTTGAAGAACTTTGAAATTGCCACTTATTTACATGACAAAATGGTATCAAATACTTCCAAAATAGTAAGAAAAATTGTATGTCATCATTTCTCAGTCTTAGTAATTAAAAAGGATCACAAGATACCAAAACCAGTGCGATGGTTATATTCAAAGGTTGCAGAATTTGACACTTTGATAGCAGAGGGTGATCGGTTCAAGGTTCATTGGTGTGAAAAAAATACTTTTGATATTGATATTGAAATGTACCTCACAATATTGGACAACATCTTGGCTAACTGAAACTGCATTCGAAAAGAAGAAAAAATGCGGAAAAGTTTTCGGAACAGTCCATTATTGCCCAAGGGGTAGAAACAAGATGCGTCATGGACGGACATTCTTAGTAGAAGTTGACCTTGCCATATTTTATGTTAATGAAACATTTTCAATTTTTTTAAATTAAAAATTGATAGATGGCACATTTATCCATTAAATAAGAAATATATTTTAGAAAAAAAGTTCTGGGAAGTAATTACCCTGCCCTTGTGATAACTTTTTGATGCAGAGCTGTCCGTCCGTGACGTAAAAAAAGTTTTAAAGTTTTACAACTTTTTTCAAGGAAAGAGTGAAAAAATAAAAACATAGTGAGCTATCTCCCCTATATACCCCCTTTCTCATGTAGAAATGAAACTTAACAATGGCGTCAATAGATAAGTTAAATCAGTGATTAAAAGTTGTCACGGACGAACACAAATTTTGTCACGGACGGACATTATTTAGTTCTGAGTACAAATGCCAAACTGAATCCTGCCCCTCTTACCATAAATGGCAAGAGATAGACCTGCTGCATCATATACATGTACATAGACTGTATGCTGTGATACAACTTTGTAAAACAATTTTGACCCTTCTTTGATAAATTTTGTTCGATTAATTGTGTAAAAGACTGTATGCTGTGATACAACTTTTTAAAACAATTTTGACCCTTTGATAAGTTTTTGTTCAATTAATTGTGTAATTAAAGGTTAGTGATAATGGATACATGTAGGCATCCAACTGTGTTTTGAGTTTTTCAAAGTTTCATGAAGAAAAAGCCTGCAACTTTTGATAGTGCAAAGCTTAAAATTAAATTTGTGCTAACATCTCCAATGATACTTTCTGATTTCAATGCTGTTACCTGCTTTTATTTTACATACACTTATTATATGGGGCAATTTTAAACAGTGTCTTTTAACTGATCTCATGCTACCCCTTTTATTTGCAAGCATTATTTCAGCATGTACAGGCAGTAAGGTTAACAAGCGCAAGCTATACTACAGATTCACCAAAGAAGATTGCTGAGGGTTCACAAATGCGCAAATAAGCAAATGACTTCATTTGACTTCAAGTAATTTTACAGTGCACCTTGTGAGCATCATAACATGTGCTCTCTGCTGTAGCAAACCTACTCATTTGCATAAAGGGCACACCTGTATGGACTAGTTCATTTAATGGTAAGAGGGTGGTATTCAGCTTTGCTTGTGTGCTCAGAACTGAAAAGTAGCTAACAGTGTCCGTCCGTGACAAAATTTGTGTCCGTCCGTGACAACTTTTAATTAAAGATTTAACTAATTTATGCCTGCCCTAATTATTTAATACTCCTGCATGGGAAAGAATACATATAAGGGAGATACTTCACTATGTTTTTATTTTTTTACTTTGTCCTTGAAATTAGTTTTAAAACTTTTAAACTTTTTTTGTGTCACGGACGGACAGTAAAACATCAAAATGTTAACGCAAGTCTAGCGATATAACTTCCCCAGAACTTTTTTCCCAAATATTTATCTTATTTGATGGAAAAGTGTGTCAGCTATCAACATTACATCACAAAACTCTGAAAATGTTACATTAACATAAAAATATAGCATGGTGAACTTGAACTAAAATGTCCGTCCGTGACGTATCTTGTTTTCACCCCTTGGACAATAATGGACTGTTCCGTGAACGTACCGCATTTTAATTTTTTTTAAATGCAGTTTCAGATAGCCTAGATATTGTCCAACATTGTGAGGTACCTATCAATATCAAAATCAGAAATTTATTTTTTCATAACCATGTTAACCTTTAACCGATCAGCCTCAGTATCACATCAAACAATTCATTTTATTTCGATTGAATCTGTTTAACAATAACAGCATCATGGGTGATTTTAGTGACCTTCAGCAGACTTTGACCTACATTTTTGAATCTGTTTAACAAAATGGGTGATTTTAGTGACCTTCAGCAGACTTTGACCTACATTTGTACATACAAAAAATGCAGGCATGCTATGACATTATTTCATTCATGGTATGGGTGTATCAAAATTCAATATGTATTTTGATAAATAATTGTTCATTCCATGTAACCAGCAGAGACTCATTGAAAACAAATTATGATAAGCGTATGGGGCTTCTGCCAGATTGGTAGAATCCTAGGAGGGCTTATTATGTCTGACAGGCAACATGAAAATGCAATCATGATATATTGCAAACTGCATCTACTGGGTTGGCTACTACAATCACTTGCAATCCTTTGATATTGTAGCAGCATTTATATAATATTTCTTTACAGGCGCTGAGCCAGGGGGGAGGCTATGGGGGACGGGCCTGTAAAAAACGTTAAAAAAAGGGAAAAGGAGAGAGAAATAGAGAGGGGAGCGGGTGGAGAGAGAGAGAGAAGAGAGGGGGAGGGGAGGGAGGGAGGGGTGAAAATAGAAAAAATAAAATCTCAAAAAATGAATCAGTGGATTGTAGCAGACATTGGACATCTTTAGATTAAGTGCATATTAAAGGTTTCTTTAAAACACATGCTTTTGTGTAGTATATGTTTGTTTAAAAATAAATTAAAGCCGACCGACCAACAGTCGGCTTTTTTGCTAAATCATGCTACATGATTTAGACTCACGACGCAATGGGATGAGAATACGCATTTATTGAAAACCTTATTTCCCTTGTATTTATTCTTCGCCCCCTGAAGCTTCTTCGCCCCCTGAACCCACACCAGGGCCCTTAGGCGGGCCCCTGGACCCCTAGCCATTATTCGCTCACTCAGCCCCCCATATTTTGGGGATCTGGCTCCGCGCCTGCTTTAGGACATCAAAAGATGTGTTGACATGCTGTGTTTACAAACATATACAGGGACTAGAGGACGCACCATGGGGAACAGCAATTGGGATCTACATAGCTCTTTGCGCTATATCTTGTTTGAAGCAAAGTTTTAAAAGCATGGGTCCTCAACATGTTGGGCAAGCATACCACTGGGCAAGGAATAATAGTTCCTGCCAGCAAATTGCTGGGCATTGATGACGTCACATTTATTATCACCTCATCTATACATCAATCAAGCAATTTGTCTTTTTAAGCAAGTACTTGCTTAACTCGGGTGGTGTCCCCGATCTACGATGGTTCTCCACACTTTTCGGTCATTCATTGCTGTCTTTAATCACAGGTGTCCAATCCAGTATCTTGCTTGAGTAATTCTGTAAATGTCAGAGCAGGTCTTCTCGGTTATCTTTTGCCATGCTTGGGGATCCAGCGCACTAGTTTGGTTATGGCGCCTCACTTCTGAAACAGTGGCCAGCAAACCTTGTTCTTCTCTTCTGAATCATCTGGCTTATTTTTGGGGGAGGTCACCATACAAATGGGTATTTGGTATGTGTTGTTTCCAGTTGACATTGAGTACTGCTCTCAGCATTTTGGTGTAGCAGACATCAAGCTCTTTCTGTAACATGGGAATGATAGTCCAAGCTTCGTATCCATATAACAATACCGACTCTACCGTTGAGGCAAACAGGCGAAGTTTGAATTTTTGAAAGAGAGTTGATTTCCATATGTTGCTACATGCTATCTCCATGCTGCTTCAAGTACATGTACCCCCTATTTGGCCTATTACTTACCTTGGCATTGGAATCCCTGCTTGCCAAAGCCCCTGCAAAGTACAAAAGAAACAGATAAGGGGTTATCAACTACTTGAGGTAAAGAACTCTCCTAAAGTTTAATCAGTTCAAAATTGGCGAAAATTGTGAGGCTAACATTTATCCGCGGGCCATAATGGAATACATACTTGCCCACCGCTCGCTGATACCTGCTTATGATGCGCAAATGCACACTTTCACCAATAAATATGCGCAACGACATGGATTCTTTTTGCGCACGGACAAATACAAACCACACAATTCTCACCAATTTGGAACTGATTAAACTATACCTTTTACTCTAAATCGTCCTCATTACTACAAAACACTGCACCACTAAAGTGCTGGGTGTATACTGTACATGTATCATGTACATTGTAATGTATACATGTACAGGAAAATCATAACATTTTTTAAGCCGACTCTGTGACTCAATTATATAGATAGGGGCCAAACTAACCCTGATAGCTTTAGTCCCCAAAACACCTTGGGAGTTAGGTTTAAAGGACATGGCTTTGTTGGATGAAAATTACACACGCTGTTAACATTAACCTTAACCCCCAAACCATGTTTTAACAGATATCACAATTTTGGGCTCAGTTGATTACGTCAACGAAAACTAACCGCAGTATGCGATTGGAGATAGGCTTGGCTGTAGTAATTTGTAGTACTCAGTTAGGTTCTAAGGGTTAAAGGAAATCAGCACACTGCTCTAAACCGCTTACCACAGTAGATTGATTAGTAAGAAAAAGTAAAAATAATCCAACATATTGTATCATTTCAAAAATATCTGTTATTTATGTTGGTTTCATTTGAGCGAAGTACAAACTTCTTTTAAAATTAAAGTTCAGTATGGTGCGGTAAGTTATCTGGGTTTATCAGACCTGAGAAATACAAAAATAGTTTTAATCAATTTTGGCCTAAAGTATAATGTAACACAACCACAATAGAATTCAATTATCTGACATTACTATTTTTTCTAGAGGAGGGTGGTATGAGGAGGGGAGTTGTGGGCACGTGGGGTGAAAGATGTGAGGGGAAAGTGTTGGAAAGAAGATGGTTTTAAATTAGTTGGTAAAAGAGTGAATTGTAGTTTTCAGTTGTCCCAACGACAATGAAGTAGAATAGATATGCTGTAGTAGTTTTAAAAACATTCTTTCTTTTTTCAAATATTGGCAAATACTGTAGTATAGAAAAGTTGATCATAATTCCCATATTCTCCCCAAAACCGAATTTCTTCTTCAATTAATAAGCTTCACTAATGTCGAGCTGTATGCACTGCGTGACGTTGCATGTACGGGGTACCAGAAGGGGGTTTTCCCACAATCCTCAAGAGGCAAGTTAGGAGTCAAAATGACATGTTTCCATGGTACCTGATTGGCCTTTTAAGTAGAAAGATATTGATTAAAACCTGTCTTTCTAAAGATCAGATGACAATGACATTAAGATTCACACTGTTTTACACTTTCTTTCCAGATTCTATGAAGTCTTATTCCCCTGCTGACCTTACCACTTTTTATATTTCATTTCTCTTAAATACCATCATTTTTAATTTTTCTTTCCCCATTTTTCACACTTAAGTTAATTTCGGTTCATCCTTCGTGTATAAGAAATCACTCATGCAAGGACAGCCTACATATAGCTGTCTAGTGGTTTGACATTCCCGTTTTAATCCCCATCAACAGATTTGTTTAAACCTTTTGCTTTCAATTCATTTTTCACAAAACTGGGGAAAATTTTCTAAGTTGGAAGACTTACAACTAGGCTAATCCATGATTCATAGGTAACGCCCAACTTTCTCCCCCCCCCCCCCCCCCTATTGGTGATAAATATAAAGGATAAACAAAACCTACAATAGCAATTAGACATTGTTACGGGTGAGAACATGAGATTTGACCTTGGATTGAATGAATCAAAATAATGATTTGTGTTCAACCATTCCTTCAGCAAAATTTGGGGTCAAAATGGATTGATGGCATATTTAGCATCTGAATTATTGATAAATCAAGGCGTCCTCAACTTGTCATGCTAATAATCTGGCATTTGAAATTATATCAGAATAAAGCTACATGGCGTGGCAGTTCAGAAGCTTCACTTCACGACCACGTTCATTTTGTACAAAATGTATTTTCAATTTATCAGATTTAGTCTGGTGGAAAGCTTCAAGTGCCTACTTATGCCCACAGATCGAGTCGAGGTACAGGGACTCAGGGAGTACATGTGTAGATTCAGTGATTGCACTTGGATATTGACAATGATCTACACTTTGTGTATTAATTTGTATTATTTTTTAATATTTTTAATTGTATACTTTAAATTACTAAATTTGATCTCACAGAGTCAAAAAAGGCACAAAATATATGATGCTGTTTGCGATCATCAGATTTGCTGTTTACTGTTTCCTTTTTAATGAGGAGCACCAATTTTTTAATATTTTTTTAATACATGTTTATTAGATTTTTCTTTTGCAAAAATAAAATTACGCCAGGTAACGCCAATACAAAAAAAAAATGTTGGCCTCAGATATTGACAATTTGATTATTTTGTTCAGAATGTGCAAAGCGCGAAAATTTACACACTTTTACAGTACACATTGTTTTCCAGAAATTTAAAAACTTCAGGGGAAATAGTGTAAAGATTGGTGTCTGAAAGCCGCACAATAATAGGCCTACTTGATCTCCACGCGCGTGCTGCTGCATTGGCTCGATTACGTCACTACAGCATATGTGGGCACAAAGTTTGTGCCCGCATATGCACTGGGAATTAGCCCAGCTGATAGGGGCACAGACTGGGTGCGGACGGTCCCTGGATCAAATCCCGGGGGTGCTCGGTGATTTTTCGGGTTAAAAAATTGTACTTTTTCCCTTCCCTGATACACGCAAAAACAGAGCCGTTGGAGTTAGGGTTAAACAAACGATATACCTATAAGGCTATTATCTATTGAAAATGGCCAAGGGATGGATACATTGGAAGTCTATTGGTACATGTACATGGTCAATGGTTGGTATTGGCAATAACAAAGTAATTTTGCAATATGTATCAACATTGGGATTTTCCTAAAAGGTGTTGGGGGCTGATTTATTGGTTCCAGCTTTCCCTTTAAAATAAAGGTGAATTGTAATTTCTACTATGTCTGTTGTGCACCATGTACATGTACATTGTACAATGTACACGTTATGTACATACTTCAGGAATTTATTCATGAAGTGCACTAATGTCCCATGACATCAATGCTTCATTGAGCAAAGATGTTCTTTCTTCTCAGAGTCCTTGAATACATACACTATAATACATGTAGTACAATTCAGCATTTATATTCTATTTTATTTCCTCTTTATGCACATCTCTATAGAATGGCTACGCCTATGAATTATATGAAAAAGTGCAAACAATGTGTGTGTTAGACATCTTTGTTTATTATTTCAATCATTTTAAAACATGCATTTTTTGCACTTGGTGGAAAGGGTGAAATCACTTTCTCTAACACAATGGGATATAATCTTCACTATTCAGTTTGAGAAGTCTGATTCCATGATCTAAATTCTAATCAATGGTTATAATATTTCAAAGTGGATTAAAAATTAACACTTTCCATGCGGCTATTAGTTTTACCATACAGAACAGAATTTTCAGCAAACTTTCAAAGTCTTATGTAAGCATGTTTTTACTTATTTTAAATTTTTAATGTATTTCTCATTATGGTTCCATTAAATATGGGTTGAAAATTCAATAACTTACAACATTTTTGAAACATTTGTGACATTTTGGAACTGTCTTCTGCAGATGCGTGCCGCTTGGAAAGTGTTAAAAAACCTAAATATCGTTGATATTTATGATGAAAATAAATTCATGAAATTTGGGCATCAATGGGTACTAACCATTTTGAGTCAGCCTGTACATGTACATGCTTTGCATCAATGGGTATAACCCTTTTGGGTCAGCCTGTACAATTACATGCTTTGCATCAATGGGTACTATTTTGTACTAATCATTTTTGGTCAGCCTGTATTTTTGGTCAGCCTGTCAGCCTGTACATATGTTTACATCATTAGCCCCCCCCCCCCCCCCCCCCCCCACCACCCAAAATGATTGCTTGACCATGTACTACAATCTGAAATGATCCTCAAAGTCATACTTTTGATCAGAGTATAAAATACTTAAAGTAATAAGTTAAAAGATCAGTGCTACGCTATGCTGTGGGTCATGGATATAATGCAAGTTATTTCGGGTCAAATATGGGTCATCCAAAAGATTTGACACGGTTCAGAATTTGCTGTGCTTGCTTTTGGCCAAGCAAACATTTATTTATTTTTGCCACCTTGCGACTGCCCCTCCCCCTCCCCCCTCCCCTCCCCTCCCCCCTCCCCCCTCCCCTCCCTCCCCCCTCCCCTCCCCCCCCCCCTTTCCGGGTCAATATATGGACTGGAATAACCTTTGACATCACCTTTAACTGAACTGAATGCAGTATAGCTGATTTGGCTAGCTGTCACTCAGATACATAGTGCACTACTAATGATGCCATGATACAGCCCTGCCCATTTTAATATTAATAAGAACTACACCATGTCCACGTACAGCTATAACTTGGGCTAATGAAATATGATTCCCAGTTTCCTGTTTCATATTTTTAAAAGAGTGGGTAGGTGTCTATCAAGGCTCAAGATAACAATTTATTTACCGGGAGCTACTTTTTTTCAAAAGTAGCACCCGGATCAGGGGATTTATTGAGAACCGGGAGCTACTTTAGTCTACCGGGAGCTAACCTTTTATTAAACCAAATAAGCCTAAGTGAAATTCAATGTTTTGGGCAAGCTTCGCGGGCGCTGGTTGGACAAAATATCAGCGCTCGGTTGTTTATTTTTCAGCATTACCGGGCGCTTTGGCAGAAGGACCAAGGGGTAAAAATCGCCCAGCGCCCGCTTATCTTGAGCCTTGGTGTCTATTTCATTATTCATTATTCATTATTTCACTCAATTTCATTATTGCATCTGAAAGGGGTGTTAACTACTAACTACCTATTGATTTGTATATATTACACCTTAATTAACACTTTAACACTTTGAAAAATAATTAAGGAAGCATTTGTAGATGTGTTATTGAAAATGTCAACAAATCAGTCTGAAATATTGCAACATCAATTACATCTGAAATCTGAGTAGGTAATGCAAACAATTTCATTATCAACCATATACCATGATACCACTGCCATAAAAATCCCTTAAAATCAACAGGAAGATATGCCTGGTATTTTGAGCTACTAAAAGTTTGATTTTTATTCAAGTTGTCAGAAAATGTAATTTTGCACAAAATAATGAAAGTTTGGTAAAACTGAAAAGTTGGGTCGGTAGGGAAACGGGAAACTGGAAATTACATTATACTAGCCTTATGGAGCTTCCATTTTGAAGCTGAGTATCATAAATGTTAACTGTAGCGGGGATGGAACGCCTCAAATTCAAATAAGATTTTCTTGGAAATTGAAATAGGATGAGGTATACAAATTATACATTCTTTGAACATTAAACATATATCTAAAGCAAAAGTTTGACCAATTTTATTCAGGAAAATTGAAAATATTTATATAAATATCAGCGTTGTGACGACTCTACATGTAGTCAGTGACTTGACTTGACTTGAACTTAAAAGTCACAATTTTGGATACTTATGTTCCGATTGCTGGCCCCATTTTCAACTTGATGTTTTCTATTTTACATGAAAGGTCATCCTTAAAATTGTCACATTCCAAAGTTTGAGTTGCATAACTCCAACAGTTCTATTTTTAGAAGCACAAGGTCACAAAATACTGGTGGGTGGTTAACCACCTTTGGTAGTAATTCACCACATTTTAGCCTATAATTTCTTAATGGAACATATCTGGCCCCTAAGATTTTACAGACATAATGAGAAAAATATGGGATACTTCTGATATTAAATATCTTGATGTGAAAAAAAAAATCATAGCCCCAAAAAAGTGATCGGAACATATATAATACATGTACCTTTAACTTAAAAGTCACAATTTTGGATACTTATGTTCCGATTGCTGGCCCGATTTTCACTGATGTTTTCTATTTTACATGAAAGGTCATCCTTAAAATGGTCGCATTCCAAAGTTTGAGTTGCATAACTCCAATGGTTCTATTTTTAGAAGCGCAAGGTCACAAAATATTTGCCCATTATAGTACACAACTGGTTGGTGGTTAACCACCTTGGCAGTAATTCATCACATTTTAGCCTATGATTTCTAAAATGGAACATTTCTGGCCCCTAAGATTTTACAGACATGAGAAAAATATGGGGATTCTTCTGATATCAAATATCTTGATGTGAAAAAAAATGCATAATAGCCCAAAAAAAGTGATCGGAACATATACCTTTAACTTGTGACTCAGGTTCAAACTTTTCAAGACATGACATTACTTGAGTCACATACATAGACAAAAGACTTGACTTGACTCTATTTAGTCATTTTTCCAAAAGACTCAAGTTGACTTGACTTGAATCTGGTGTTCTGTTAATGATTTTAGGAAATTGATTCAAACTCTAAACAACATTTGATGGTGAAAAGGAATGCCTTTACTGAGAAGTGACCTGAACAGGCCTGTAACCAGAATTTTTTCAAAAAATAACCTTTTTCCAAAAAATGTTAACCTTTTAGTTTTTACCATTACCAGAGGGGGGGGGGGATAATTGGCAAAAGTAGACTTAGTTTTTGACCAAAATTTAGACCTTTTTCAACAAAAAAGCGTGAAATTTTTTTTGTGCTCGTTACGCTCGCAAACACCAATTTTGGACCTTAATTTTGGGGACTTTTGGGATGGAGTGGGGTGGACACTGGAAAATATATGACGTCCAGGTTATGGGGTTCATTCATAGCTCATGTTACTATAGAGCAGAGATGTCAATTATTTATACTGCTGAGATTAAGAGCAATTTTTCATCTTTGCAATGGTAACAAGTTTACACTTTTTACAGTCGCCAAAAAGGGCTTGTACCGAATACTCACGTCACGTCACGTCACGTCACGTCACGTCACGCTGGTTTATAAATCACGCGATTGGTGTTTATAAATCACGCGATTGGTGTTTATAAATCACGTGATTGGTGTTTATAGATCACGTAGTGTTAATCACACTTCACACGATTGGTGTTTATAAATCACGTTCGTTACCTGTTAATCACGCGATTGGTGTTTATCGTCACGTCATGTTAAATCTGTACCGTACTGAACTAATACCTGTACATAACGGTCTCAGGTTATGCATCCGGGCCGGGGCTGTCACGTATACATTTATGGAAGGTTTTACTATACAGCATGATTTTGCTTCATTGAATCAAATACTTACAGTATACAATTAACGTTGCATTTTAGACACTGCACATGGCCCGGGCACTCAACTTTTTTGGGGGTAGGGGTGTGCCGCACAGGTTCTCAAAAGGGCCCGGGGCTATAGAACTGAAATGAGTGGAATTTGTCAGTGCCCCCCCCCCCCCCCCCCCGGGCCGCGATTTTTTTTTTACTAGTAAACATTTGTAAAATTTATTTATTTCGTTTTAATACGGAATAAAGCAAACTCACTGAATAAAATGATTTTTCAATTTTTAAAAAAAAAAATCAACTGATTTTACTTGTGAGACCATGCAAATGTTTACTAGTAAAAAAAATCTCCCCCGGGCCTCGGACATGAGAAAAGAATAGTCTTGATCAATCTCATTTGCCAAACCAATATGAAGGAGTAAGGGACGTTCAAGCATGCTCCTCACACTTCTCACTTTTAAAGCTAGCTAGATTGATAATTTCAACTCGGGGGTTGGGGGGGGGGGGGTAGCTCGATAGTTCTTGCCCGGGCGGTGGTTCTTCTACCAAAATCATACATGGATGTGCCCCGGATGTGCCTTCCAGACTTGAAATTCCGACTTTCAATACCTGCTT